>CP073645.1:0-1200000 GCA_018223645.1 Jasminum sambac
TGGATTAGACTGTAAGACTATCAGGACCTTGAGGAAACACTTCAGATTAGCAAGATGGGGTATTTTATTCACATGCAACCATGTCTGTTCCCAAATGCTATCTCCACCTAGAGTACTGGTTGGTACAAGAACTCCCTTTGTCTTCATTACAAGCAAGGTGTTCTTTAGAAGCTAGGAACTAACTCTTGAAACTTCTCACTTCTTGCAATCTTAAGCTTCATATACTTTTCCATCCGACCAGTGACATTCCACTTCAAAGCTTGCAGAAGCTAGACAACTGCGATAAGCTCATTAAGTAAATGTAAGAACACTTTCATTGGGAGTTTTAAGGCCAGGACAAGTGTCCCTTCTATGTTTCGATACTCCTTTTGTGTTAAAGAGTTCCCCTGTGCAATTTCAGCCAAATCATCGAGCATTGTGACTATGACCATTTCAAAACATTGTGACCACAAGCCATGAGGAAGGTGAGATCTAGTAGGCTCCTATTAAGCACATCTGCAATGATACTAGAGCATGATTGCATTACTTCTTCTCTCTGGTCCAAACAAACTTTCCTTAAACCCTGAACAAGCTGAAGCCACATGTCCCTAATATCTTGAGACAATTTTACAGCCTCGAGCCTCTGCCATAGCATCCCTAGTGTCCTAAGGCCCATTGTGTTAAACAAGCAACAGAACCTGCCATAAGATCTACTGCTCGGAGGCGGTCTATCCAGTCTGTCTGAAGGCGAGACTGTATAAACTGCCTAGCTGCATCTATGCAAAAAATGAAAGTGGCTGGCAGCAAGTGAGCTCCATCGGGACATGATGAATGATAGGGCATCAAATCCCGGTTCAGAGACATCCGGGTGCCCTAGCAGTAGTAGAAAGTAAAGAAACCAATAGTTCGTAGCCCGTTTGAGAACGAATGTGAGTTGCATTTGCTTTAACCAAGCCATTAACTTCCTGAGTGATACCTGCTCACAATATTGTGGTCAGCAACCCGAGCATCAAACACCGGGAACCAGTTGCAGAGACCTCAAAAGTTCATCGACCCAGTTTTCTTTATAGGGAAACAATTAAATTTGACCATCACTGAAGAAGTCAAAAAACTAGCCTT
Source organism: Jasminum sambac (assembly GCA_018223645.1). Classification (NCBI taxonomy): domain Eukaryota; kingdom Viridiplantae; phylum Streptophyta; class Magnoliopsida; order Lamiales; family Oleaceae; genus Jasminum; species Jasminum sambac. The sequence continues at coordinate 1,099 of CP073645.1, forward strand.
CTCAACTTCAAGCGCGCATGCCACTACAGTTGACTGAACAATACTTGAAATGTACTCATAAACGCCATGCCACAGAAGTCAAATCCTATCTGGGTTATTAAGGAGTAATTGCAATTAGTAATTCCAAACAGAAAACTACGTGTCCTCATCCTCGGGAGAGCTACACCCTTCAAAGGTCTCCCAGCAGCCCATATGAGTGCCTATTGCAAGTAGCAAGAGAGAATCAGCTAACAGGAACTTGCTCTGCTAATGAAGATACTGTCAGCTATGACACTTCTGAATTGTTTGAAGCGTTAGATTTGATGAGCTTTGCAAGTTGTTGCTCGGTGGGGTTGAGGACCTTGTATCTCTTCTGTCTCAATAGAAAGGAGCCCCTGACTGAATTCATTACATCAGGCCAGAGCGATCTCCTAGAATTGCCAATTGATTGTATATGAGCAGAGAAGATAATGGTGTAAGAATTTTCCCTGTCCAGGAGTTCAGATGAAGTCTCCTGAGTCATCAGCTGCATCACTGGCCACACGAGCAGGAAGAGAGGCCAAACTTGTGTAATCTTAAGATACAATCCAAAATATTTCTCCAGCCTGTCTGAATAAAATCCCCATATCTGTTGGCGATAGTGAAGACACAGTGACAGTAGCCATCTAGCTTTCCATGCATCGTCACCAAAGGCTAGAACGGGTTCCTCAACAGGCGATGGATTCAACAGTGTAATTGTGAACTTACAGAGAGACACTACCAAATCATCCAAAACATCTTCAAGATGATGGCATGCTGAAATCTTTGCAACTGCCAAGAACCCATCTATACATGTTTTGGTAAACATCCTCATGATTCTGCATAGTCATAAATACCACTGAAATAGCAGCAGATTGTTGGACCAGACATTATAGCAAACATATACGTGGTCAAGGTAGGCTGGGAATCAGCGACAATAGTATGGGGGAAGTCTTCTTGATTTGTGCATCAAAAATCAATCCATCAAATAGAGTCATCTCAGCATGAAACCTTAACGGCACCTTGTTCAGGCATTGTGCGGATCTCATTCTTGCAGATTGAGGTAGTATGAGCTCTGAGAAAATTACTCACGAGGAAGATCATGGCTACCTCCGTTTATCTTCCTATTATTGTGGATAATCCTCCTCGAGTCATCTTTTTTCTTCAACACTGTAGCGTTGTGCTGATCGGTGTTCAGCATTATTAGCTTGGGAAAATAGGACAACACAAAGACAACATCTTTATTAGCTAAAATCTGTTGTGATTGCTCGTAGTATCTCTCTGCAAAAGCACTCAAGCACTCTTTGTATCTTTTACGATTCTCCTGGCAGTCAGGAAAGTCTCCAAGAAGAGCCGCAATGCAGTATCAAGGTTCATATCTTGGAAATCAAATGTTCCAGCAAATTCATGTAGAACCTGGGCACAAGAACTCATCATGATTTCCAAGAAAATGCGCCCCGACAAGATTTTATCTAATCCAGCAGTATACCGGAAAAAGCAGGCCACACTTTGTGGATCAAGCTTTCTCAGGTAACAAATGCGTTCCTTGAAGAAATTCAAGCCCCTTTTTAGGGTCTCGATTGAAGTGATCTGCACCTATCATCAGCCCCTTCGTTTTATGTACTTCCCTTTTGCGAACAAAAGGAACAGTGATCAGGATCACCCCACATGGAGTTCTCACATTTACCATCAGAATAAGATGTATACTCCTCAAAGATTTACTGGACGCAATTCTGAATTAACTGATCCATTGCCCTATTCTCTCAGCCATTCCGCTTGAATAGCAGCCTTTATCAGACCATCCAAAGCAAGAATGTGCATAGAAGACAGAGGGCAGTTTACTGGAAATGCACTCTTGGATAACAAATTTGCAGATCTTCAAACCACGTTACTGCAGGATTTATATCACAATCTAAATTTGCATACATCTCTAATATGAAGGTTTTCTGTCTGCAGAAATCAACAAAGGCTTCATGGCAACCTCACCTGCTGCTGGTATAGAAGCACCATAGCGACTTGTGCAAGCCTCAATATCACACAGGAGAAAAAAAGCTTCAAAGTTGAAGCTTTCAGTTATGGGTTCTCAAATGCTGATATAGATTGAGAACAATGCCACACACACCATCGAAAGGATCAGTGAGACTCATTGAAAGGCCAAATTGCATCAAATTGCGGAATAGTTCATCTGTGCTACCAAGCCCCTGAGCAGTCTAGGGTGGTTGCATGAGATGGCCAGCGCACCCAATTGAATAGCTGAATTGATCAAACTACTAGGGCAAAAGCTGACTACATCTTCGATCCAAATGACATAGAGTGTTAGCTCTGGCACCCATTCCCTACGTGTTCAACAACATTCAACAGACCAGACAGAGGAAGTGAGAATATCTCAACCATGCATGGAATGCCATATAGTTTCTGTCAATAAATGCAAATCATAAGGAACAGCATCAGCTTCCCATTATCCCAGTCCCAACCGGAGTTTCATCCATCATTCCACTAACTAGACACCTGCTGGAAGTAGTAGAATTAGTAGGTTCCAGAAAGGGGGCAGCACATCATATTCAGATGTTAGAGCTTTACCATTCTCTGATTTGCTGCTGAAACTGTAATCAGTATCAAATCTGGCAACCTTCACTAGACAGAAAGGCAGAAGATTACTAGCCATATATAAAATCAGGAAGTAGAAAGCATATCAAATTTCCAAGGCGTGATCATACATTTGGATAATAATGTTCCACAAGCTGAATGGTAATGTCCCACTTAGTTGCTGGCCATTCTATGCATATTAGAACATGGATAACATCTCAGATCTAACAAATTTGAGTTTTTTCTTCAAAGCTAATTGTACCGTATGTTTCACCGATATGGACAGAGTGTCCAACACTAGTACAAGTATACGACACACCCGACACACTTTTTCAAGAAAAGAATCAACATATTGATTAAATTTCTCCATGAATTATGTCTTCAGATTATATTGTATAATTTCAGTTTCCACATATTATTTACTTTTTCTTATTAAAATCTTTTAAATGAATAGTGCGTACTTGTTTTGTTATAATATCTTACGCTAAACCAATACATTCACTGTTGCCAAAGAAACAAAAAGTCAGTGTCCGACATGCCACAACACAACACAACACATGACAGACAGGTTGTACATAGACACACCCATCTTTATTGTCATTTCAACATAGATTATACTTTCTCCCATGCTTACTCAACTATATCTCGAGAATCGGAAAGGCTAATCATTTTATAAACACAACTTAGCTTCACGCACTTGACCACAGTGTTTACATGTAAACACACTCATGAGATGTCTGTGATTCTGTGTCAATATACTAATAGAAAGAATGAGGTTTGATCTAAAGTTTTTTTAAAGTAATTGTTTTGAAGAAATGTTTGGTTAAAAAATATGGAAAGCCGTTATAAGAGAGAAAAAAAAAAAAACAAAATAGAGAGGCACAAGAAACTAGATTATGCTTTTTATGGAGTGTGTAGTTCGAAAATATGCATATGTTTCACATAGAACACGTGGTCCGTTAAGAAACTTCTATGTTGTTAGAAACTAACTTTTTTAGTTTCGAATAGTGATGGGAATCATGAGAAATGTGTGGATAATCATGAGTATATGATTTTAGATGTGTAGATTAATACTAAAGTTTGACATTGATTGAGTAGTAGAAGTTATTTTGAATTAGAAACAGAGTAGAAAAGAAGAAGGGCTATGGTAGGCAGGCTAAAGCCCCTAAGTTCCTAAGGGTCATCCAGAAGTCACCAATGAGGCTGGAACTACTTTTTTTTTTTTTGGTCACGCAAACAGGAAGAAGATCAATAGATTACGACTGGCACCTGATGTTTACTTATTCTCCAGTTACCAAAAGTCTGATGCATAGGACATTCCCAAGAGAGAAAAATAAGAAATAAGAGAAGATACACACACCTCATTTTTACTAATTGCCTCCCTTCTGGCTGACCGCTCTGTATTAATCAACTCAATTTGGAAAGGTGCGAAAAGAAATACAACAAACAAGTTCTATTGATGGCGTATTGTGTGGCGAGCTATCAGCTGCAACAACTCACCTTTAGTTCAGCTTGATGAACTACTCGGAAGCTTATGTATTCTGTGGTGCAAACATGCTGATTACTCAATGTAACGGAAGCTTTGCTTTTCATATACCAAAAGCCAAAGACTTGAAGTATGTTTCATCAGTACAACTTCTTCAGATGCAGGATCAGTTACCTCAAGTCATCTGCAGCTGTGGTCACAGCATCAACTACCAGGTGCATAGCATCTTCAGCATTCACAGTGTTTAGGTCCAGAATATCAAGGCTCAAAATCTTGTAAACAGATGATGGTGCAACACCAGTAATGGGTGCACCTGTTTAAATCAGACCGAATTACATCCAGAAATGGCTGGAGATACAAAGCAGGATTGACAGATTGCCACTGATGCTGCCACGAAAATATTTGCTTACGCCGGGAGTGCTCAGGACTGGATGAGGAGTGTTCATATTGATCATCTCCTGATGCATAGCGACCTCCCATCTCACATTCCGCCTCATTACTGCCAAAACAGCGCCTATCTCTGAATTAATCATACAAGCAAAAGCAGCCTCACTGGAAGTGGTATCCCCACAATCTTCTGGTTCCTCTTGATTGCATTGATACTAGATTGCAGCCTCAAGCGCCCCATTTTAAGCTAATTTTTGCAGATCACAATCTCAACAGGTAATCAACAACCAGTTCAAAGGTAGCTGCCAGAACTTGGCAAAAGACATGCTCTAAGCGTCCTACAAAGCGAAACTGATATGGATACATGTATTACGATTTAGGACTGGATATGATAAAGTAGGAAACAAAAATTTCTGTCTCGATGTCTGCATGCAGAATTGCATATAGTTTGGAAGTGTATAAGGTTCTTGCGCAAGCAACTGATAGTGAATCATTCAGTACAGAGAACTTTGAAAGAGGACTTCAAGTGAAACTGCTAAATTCGTGAGTAAATCACTGCAGTAACACTGAGGACAGTTACAACAAAAATTTCTGCCACAGCCACGAAATGATAAAGCTTCAATTGATGCTCCATTGCAACAATTACCCATTAATCTTAGAGCCACAATTTATGCCAGGAGCCCAGGACATTATTTTATCAAAGCATGGCACTATCATTAAATTTCTGACTACAATTGTGAACAGACATATTAGCTCAAAACTCTAGACAGAGTTGAAACAATACTATAAGTGTGCAATCAGCCTGTGCATAGCCAGAAAAGCCAGAGAACACATTTAGATATCCATGCAGCCTATAGGAGTTTCCAAATACAGATTCTGAGTAACAAATTCATGGTCCTTCTATAAGATTCACATACAAGATAAACAGACCAACAACCATGCAAAACATGCCAAAAAGTTGACAGTGGACCGAATAGCATGTCTTCTGAAGACCAGATTGAGCAACAAGAGAGACAGCATAGGAATATTCTGAAGGAAAATGAAAGAAAAACGTCTGCTTGGCTCATTCTACCATACCTGATTTGCACTACCCCATCATTACTGGAACTAAACACCTCTAAGTTGTCACTTTAAAGATTTAAACACTACAAGCCCATTCTACAAATCTCTCTCGCTAATTCTATAATGAACCAAAAGTTAAGTTTAAATCATATCACAAAAAAGTTACATGAAAAAAATAAAACAATTCAACTTAAAACTTAAACTCTGCTGTCATTATCCACATAGTAGTGAAACACTATCAAAAAGTAATAATAAAAACAACAATAATAATCACAATACTAGTGAAACTTAGCTTAGAAGTTGATGATCAGCAGATCTATGCTAACCATTGGCGATCTAATCCCCAATGCTTGATCACTAATAAATTATACTATTTTGCACGACCTAGTCAAGAATCAAAACAAATTATTGGAACAGCTCTATTATCTAAATTCTCCTTAACTAATATCAGAAAAAGAAAATCACCAGGGCACTATAGATGTAAAACAATCAACTAAAAGAGTCTAACCTAGTTACAGTTGTTGACTATGTTCATCTTTCTTTCAGCGAAATATCAGTTAAATATCTCTAGACTAACAGGAAATGTGGAAAGGGAGAAATGAATAGGAAAATGTGACGACCAAATCGAATGAATGAAGATCGAGAGGAAATGGCTCCACCCGGTTGCGGATCTGTGAGGATACCTGCCGAGAAAACAGGAGGAAGATACTAATGAGAGTAATGAGTTGCTTTTCTGCTGTTTCGTGATTAGCAGAGAAATGGAGAAGAGAAGAGGAGCGAAATTTTCTGGTAAGGACCTCAGGTTTATGAATAGGGTGCAGCCAAAGACACCCCCAAAATTACCTCCGCACCCCCTTGACTCAAATACCCCTTCACCAATGTGACCTCATCCCAATTACTCTGCCCTGCCCTCAACTAAAAAAGGGTATGGGCAAAATTATTAGATAGGTATTCTTATTTATAGAAATATCACTTGGCGTAAAAAATATTTTGGGCCGATCTTTATGTCCAATTTATAATTTATTTGCACATATTGGCCATAAAACTCACTTGCGGTGAGAGATGGAGTAAAATATTAATTTCCTAAATTTTTATCTTTTTATCTTTTGTTTGTATTTTCTTATTATTGTTATTGGCACAAATAATCCTCAAAAAATGTGTCCATCGTACTTTTAATCCAAAATTTTAAGAAGAAAGGCTGTTCAAATTATCCAGAAAAAACTTTGGTGCAGATTTAGTCAATTTGGATGGAATTCATCAACATCGTAGCATTTATTCGTATTAATGTCATGAATTTTCCGAAAATTTATTTAGCATTAATAGTATATTTTGATTTTAATCGATAATTAATAATAAACATAAAAGGAAATTGACGCAAATAGTCCAAAAAAGTGTGTCCAATGCACTTTTAGTCCAGAGTTAAAAATATACCCAATATAAAAATTAATCAGATTAAATAAAATAAAATAAAATAAAATAATCAAAAATAAAACCCTCTGCCACCACCACCACACACCCATGCCACCTACCAATATCCCACCTATCCCTACCCCTACGCCTACCATACCCCAGTTGTCCCACACCAAAAAATCCACCACCAACCCAGTGGCTTTTTTGTGTTTGGAAGAGGAAGATGGGGGTCGTAGTCACTAGTCAGCATGGGGACCAATCCACCCGACCCCAAAAACCACCTGCCAAGTTGGTGGTGGTTTTTAGGCGAGAGAGTAAGTGAGCAAGGCAGCGGTGGGGTAGAGTGAGGGTGGAATAAGGTGCGTCGGCATGTAGGATCTTGAGGTGGGGGTGGATGGCGAAGGGTTTTTATAATTTTGATTATTTTATTTTATTTTTGATTTAATTTGATTAATTAACTTAGTGTTTGTATATTTTTAATTTTGACTAAAAATGTATTGGACCACGCTAAAAATGCATTAGCACACTTTTTTAGTTATTTATCTGATTTCACTCATATTTATTATTAATTATCATTTAAAATAAAAATATGCATCTTTAATCTTAAAAATCTTTGAACAGTTGCAATATTAATGGGAATAAATATCACGATGTTGAATAAATTTCAATCAAATGGACTAAGCAGCACACCATAAGTTTTTTGGACCATTTGAACAATTTTTTTGGACTAAAGTGCGATGGACAGCATTTTTTGGGATTATTTGCTCCAGTAATAATAATAATAATAATAATAATAATAATAATAATAATAATAATGCAAAAAATGGTAAAAGAATAAAAATTCAAGAAATTAATATTTTATTCCAGTCCTTCACCATGCGTAGTGAGTTTTATGGGCCAATATGAGTAAATAATTACAACATGGACCTAAGTATCGTGGGAGGCATTTTAAATACTTCAGTAGTATTAAGTAGAATAAAAATCATATCTTTGGTAGTTTTGTCAAAGGTTATAGCTAAATGCACCCATCAAAATACTAAGTTCACCACTTTCTTTTTTAAGAAAAAGCAAAAGACAAATACACCCTCCTGTACTTTTTTTTCAAAGCTTGTTCACTGTAAATCACAGTAGACAAGATTAAAAATTAAAGAAAAAATAATCAATTTTTATCTGATTTTCATTAAGTGAATATAATTTTTGCTATCATTTTTGTTTAAAATTTTGCAACCACTTTAATATTAATTTTGAAATTTTAAGTTTTTGCAACCACTTTGATGATAAATGTTGCCCGCCCAAATTAGTCAGAGATAGGAGAGGTTATGATAATGTTTATATGGGTAGATGATATGTTCACGATATGAGTTGGCGTATATGAGGTACCCAGGAATCAAAGCGGCATCCGGACGAGAAAGAAGCGAAAGAGGAAAATTCTGCGGTTTGGATAGTTCTGATCGTAAGTTTATAGTTTCGGCCGTAATTATAGGAGTTCTCAGTAAATAATATTATTCTGACCGTAAGTGATGAAGGTGCCAAATTTATAGAGAGTTTATTATGGTAGTACAACTTGAGGAATCTGGTAGTAATGATGGGTTTCTGGTCGTAATAAGTATTCTTACGGTAGTAATGTTTGAGATGAGATGTATGGATTCTGAGGCTTCATTACGGGCGTATAACATTTGAGATGCAGTAGTATCGTATGGAGTTCTGGCCGTAAGGTTATAGGTTCTGATAGTAAATTTGGGAGTTCTGGTAGTAACATGGAAATTCTGACGTAAATATAAATCGACAGCTATTGGATAGGATTTATACCGTTTGCTCGGCCATTTACCCTCATTTTTGACTGACCTCCCCAAAACTCTAGAGAACACTCTCAAAGGTGATTCTAAAGGATTTTTATATGAGTTTTGGCTTGTGGATCATTTAATCACTTCTAATTGCCATCTTAGATTCAACAAGAGGAAGGGAAGAAGAAAGGAAAGGGAGAAGAGGAAGTATCAGCAATTCATTAGCTTGCTTTCTTGTCTTTTGAGGTAGGTAGTAGATGAGTAAATATATGTGTTATCATACATACTATATGTTAGATAATGTTATGATATGAGGCTATGTGAAGGAAGTTATGGCATGCTATGTTATGTGAAGAGATAGGTTATGTTATGGTAGGGTTTACTATGCTATGTTATATTGGATTATGTTAGATGATGTTATGTGTGTTATGCTATGTTATAATGATAGATGCAAGATGAGCTATGATATGATCTGAGCATATAGAGGCTAAATGGTAAGAGGATGAAGTATGTATGACATGAAAGTATGATCATGCATATGTGGGTTGTAGATTGTGTGCTTACAATGTATGTATGATGTTCAGGCGGTCTAAAGCGTAAAGAACCTTTAGGCGGCTCACTGACGCGCCTTAAGCGTAAAAAACCTTTGGGGATGGCCGTCTGACAGCATAGCGTAAAAAGAACGCTGGGGCGGCCAATGATATGATGATGCTCACGGCGCCTTGTAAGCATATGATCCACAACCAGCGCCAAAAGCATGAACATGACATGCATTAGTATTTGCATCTATTGCCCTCACGAGTCCCAGTGGCTCATTATGTTGTACATTGATGTTTTATGTGCGGTGGTGGAGAATCCTCCCGGCGTGATGTGGGATGTGAGGAAGAAGGGGAAACCTAAACATCTTGCGACGCGTTTTGTTTTGTTTATGTAATAGTTTAGGTGAGCGAACAATATATGTTTTTGACATGTATATATAAATGTTTCGCTTTGAATGTATAAATGAAATGCATTTCATGTGGGTAAGAAAAAGCGGTCGTTACAATAAATTTCAAAATTTTTTATGATATAGTAATTAACTTTATTGTGAACACAATTATTAAAATATTTAAATTTTTTACAACCACTTTGTGAGTAATTTTAGAATTTCTTTAAGTTTTTGTAATCCACTTTCAAGATAAATTTTGAAATTTGGTTGATAATCTGATAATTGATTTTTATCTGTTAGTATTGAATACAATTATTAAAAAAAACTTTAAGTGGTTGTAAAAATTTGAAAAAAATAACATAAATTTTTGATCTGTTATTTTTCCTATCTTTCTTTATTATTATTATTATTTTATTTTTTTTATTCACTCCACTCGCGCAGGAACAGCCTAAGAGTGTTCCAGCTCCCATATCACGAGACAATTTTTTTTTTTATCACGATGAGGTATAATTGAAAATTGGAAAAAAATGGAGTGTATTAAGTAAGTTTGGTAGGTGCATTTAGTCTTGGCCACAAAGGAAAAAAAAAAACCTCTTCACACACCCCATCGTCTTCTTCTTTTTTTCTTTCTTCTTCTTCATCTTGAAACCACCATTAATAGTGGTTTGGCCACCATTGTTAGTAGTAAGCTTCTCTTTTCTTCTTCTTCTCTCTTTTTTTTTTTGTCCAAATCATTACAACAAAAATAAAAATAAAAATCAAGTGTTGAAAATTTTGGGTGTTGGGCGAAAATTGTGGTTCGTGGTTTTCCACCATTGTTGGTCGCCCACAACTTCATCTTCTTCGTCCATAACTTGGTCGCTACAATTTCACAAATAAAAAAAAAGGGTTTATTTTGCAAGTCGTAAAACACCTTTGGGTGTTTCGACTCATAATGGTAAAAACACCCCAAAATTTTTTCTACTCTTCATCCCTTTGGTTGTCATTTGAAGCCTTCAATTGGGGATGATAATTTTACCCATCAAACCAGGAATCCAAGTACTGCGCTAATGGGGCGGATCCGCTCTACTAAATGGATGATAAGGCGAATCTAGAATGGACATTACAACCCGTAAATATACTAGAGGGGGTCCGGTGTACATGTACTCCCAAACCGCCATATTACCCACAAATATATTTATATTTTCTAAATTAATATGAAAAGTCAATATAACTAAAAATATTAGATATTTGTAAAGTTAAATATTTTCAACTCTTTAAATTACACACACGATTAAGTGTTTGACACATACTCTATTCATAATTTCTATGAGAAAAATCTAAGATAAAAACAATAAAAAAATAATTTTGTGCATCAACTGTGGGTCTAAAGATTGATCCGTCCCTACCCTCGATCCGCCCCTAGAACTTATGGGTTCAGAGCGGATTAACACTCTATAGCTCGGGGTCCAGGCGGGTCTCGGCCGACAAATCCCATACCTCCAAACCTATTGTCATTCCTACCTTCAACAACCATTAATTGGCTGCTTTTCCTTCCCATTTTCTTCCGCCCCCTTTTGTTGTTGTTTTCGTGGAGGCGTGCGAGAGGGGGAAAAAGGGTGAGTTGGTAATTTTAGTATAAAGTTTAAAATTTTAAGTGGAGAGGGTGTAAAGTAGAAGATGAGTCTGCAGGATAGTCGGACCTTTATGAATATTATCGGATTGGCAGTGATTTTAGAAATTTTACTTAGAAAGTGGAAGCTAGGTAAGTATTTATTGGCGTCGGTGAGAGCACCTATTTTTGTGCAAGCTGTCCAGTACTACAATTTTTCTCAAAAGACAAAAAACAAATAATAATAATAATAACAACTAGTACACCATAGTATCTTGCGGTGGATCCAGACCAGTTGGTAGGTGGAGGATGAGAATAGCCGGCGACGTCGGGTGGAGAAGGAGGCGGCGATGTTGAAGAAAGCCGGTTTGGTTTAGAAGAGAAGAGGAGAGGAGAGCGATGTTGAGGAGGAGAAGGAGGTTAAAGGCGGAATGACAGACCTTGAGGCGGATATTTCATTTTAAAGTAAGTGAGGAGAAAATCAATCTCTAGCCGGAGATAATAATAATGATAACAACAACAACAACAACTACTAGTATACCATTGCTTCTTCGTGGTGGATCTATGATGGAGTCCAATTTCTCTAGCATTGTTTGTAGATTTGGCTAATGATGCTCAACAGATGATTGAAGGCAATAGACAAAGAGCGGATTGAAGAAGCGAGAGTGAAGGAAGAAGCTGAAGGGTAGATCTATGGTGGGTGATTGAAGGAATTTGTGGGGCGGATGTTGAAGGCGGCGGGGAAGGAGAGAAGCGATAGAGGTTGAAGACAAAATGATTGAGTTTAAGATGTATATCACTCTTTTTTTTTTAAGTTAGTATGGACTCCCTCCAGTCGGTGATGATGATGATGATGATGATAATAATTAATAATAATTAATTAATTAAGAAGAAGAAGTAATACTATTTGTACTAGTGCCCCTCAAAACAAAAAAAAATACTGCTCCATCCGTTCCAAATATATAGTCAACGTTTCCTTTTTGGGGCGCCCCAAATATATAATCTTCTTTTCATATTAAGAGGTCTAATTTACATTATTGTGCTAATATACCCATATTCAATACTTAATTGCAATTATTGATTTTCTTTTCTTTTTTTCCCATTAAATAGGGGTAAATCAGGAGCACGGATAATAAAGTGTATGCTTCAAATAAAATTCTTCATATTCGTGAAAATGCAAAGTGAACTATATATTTAGGATGGGGGAGTATTTATGCAGTGAAGAATGATAATTGATTTGTTATTTTAAATTTTATATTTAAGAGAGTGCATTTAAAATTAATTATTGTTAATGAAGCTGTCAAATCAACGACATCATTTTATAAAAATAAAAATAAAAATCAACGACATCATTATTAATTTATTTGGTGAGAACATTGCGGTGTTTGCATACAAATTCTAATATATTTTATGAATGGGAAGAGAGAGAATAAGTGGAGTTTGATGGTGGAGATTTAATAATATTAAAAGGCAAATCTGAGATGTATGAATATGATTTGTTTGATTAAATTTAAATTTTAAAAATATAAATTAATAAATTATGAGAATATGTTCTTAGCATTTGCTTAGGACCTTAGATTTCAACCTTTTTTGTAATAAGAAATGGCTCCAAAGTCAAAACTTACATAAATTCATATGCAAAAATTATCAACATCAAGTTTTGTCTAAACTTCTAATATCAAGTATTGCTTAAAGTCAAATCTATATATATATATATATATATATATATATATATATATATATATATATTCCGTAGCATTTATAGTAAGAAATCATGCGAGAAGAAGTAAGAGGTAAAAAGCGAGAATGGTAATAAATTACAAAAGACTAAATGATAACACAATACATGATTCACTACAACATTCTGATAAAAATGTACTCATAAACAAGATACCAAATTGTAAGATTTTTAGCAAGTTTGATTTAAAAAGCATATTTTGGCAAGTTAAAATGCATAAAATGACATTCACTGATTTGCTTTCACTTGTCATGAAGGGCATTTTGAATTGTTAGTAATGCACTTTGGTTTAAAAAATGCACCTAGTATCTTTCAAAGAAAAATGGAGTCAATTTTTAATAAGTATAGCAATTTTGTAATAGTATATATAAATGATATATTAGTTTTTAGCAAAAATAGAAACGACAATGAAAGAACATTTACAAATAGTATTTTAATTCATTAATCATGGACTTATAATAAGTAAAAAGAAAATGCACCTCTTTAAAAATACATAGATTTCTTAGGAATAAATATAGGTAAAGGAAAAATAAAACTACAACCCCATATATATATATATATATATATATATATATATTTATTTATTTATTTATTTATTTATTTATTTATTTATTTATATAGCTTAAAGTCCTAATATCTCGGAACTGGGCCTGGGTGACAGGTTCTAAAAAGAAAAAGGTCAGGCTTTGATATGAAATTAATAACCAACTCAAAATTTCAGTAGTAAGAGAATAAAGAAAGAATCAAACAAGAAATTAGCTTAAAAATATTTGTGAAAAATTAGTATTAATCAATATTCAGCAGTCCCATTTCGTTGCCTATAGTGGGCTTGGATCAGTGATACGTGTGGGGAAATTGTGGGACACCTCATTATTAGAGGCGTGTCGTTGATCCAATTGTAGTTATCGTAATGATACTCCATGTGACAACGGAATACTGCTTAATATTCAAACCGGTGATTTATGTTGGAATTCGATCAAAGGATTCATTTTAAAGTTTTAATAGTAAATAGATACATACAGATTTTTATAAATATAGCTTTTGAATGTAGGATTGAAAAATAAAATATCAAATCAATTAAATAAATAGTTGGAAATAATGATGGAAAAATATTTTTTTATAATGAATTTTGACAGGGAGCTCTTATCTTAGTTGAGAGAGAGAGAGAGAGAGAGGTTGACAATCTACCAAGAGCAGTGAAAATTCATTATTATTATTATTATTATTATTATTATTATTATTATTATTATTATTATTATTATTATTATTATTGTGGAAGGGAAACACAGAATATTTAAATGCTTGATTGCTTTCTCTTATACTATATTGCAAAAGGCATTGACTTGCTTATTGCTAAAAATTGCATGAGTACATGACTACATGCACTTGAATTCTGTAAATAACTTATGGGCCTTGTAACATACGTTGTTTAGGTACCTGATTTTATGTGATATTGTCTTCCGATTACCTCAAAGAGTTTACTGAGAAGTATGATTATTAGAATCACAAAATCAACATGCATGTCACAATTTTAATTTTAAATATGGGGACAAAAAAAAAAAGAGCGAAAATTTTGAGAAACATATTTGCTGACTCCTTTGCCATGCGTACTGAAGAGAGCATTTAAGTTTTATAGTTTACAATATAATCAAATTTGTTTAAGCTGTAACGTAGGGATAAGCTGCAAAAGTTGCGAACTTCCGTCAACAAATATTCATCACCAAAAGATTTACCAATAAGCACTCCTTCAGCAAGTGACTAAAGCATCTAAATGCTTTAAAAGTTACATTACATTATATTGTAAATGCAAATTCAACGGTGACAGTAAATTAGTATGACTTTGAGTTGCATCCCAAAGTTTCTCTTTAAGCATAACCAATAAACTGTTGTGACCACAAAGAAAAAGATTAATAATAAAGAACATAGAGACAAGTATTAGAATACCTGGAAATGTCCATCATGGTTGATGAAATATCAGGAGGTTCATATTATGCCATACTGCAAAATGAAAATACATGATAAGATAAATTCCACAATCATGACAAAGCAATATGGAGAATCAACCAATATTTTTGTGGGCTTTTCCTCCAGTGGGCAGCAGGCCGTGCACATGCCCGGCGTGGCGGCCATGTCGGACTGGCGTGGGCGCCAAAACCAAGATAACATCATGGTTTGGCAGCCCAGCGTGGCGGCCACGTCGGGCGTGTGCACAGCCCCTTGCCCGGGAGCGAAAGAGGCGTTTTGTGCATAGCTACTTAACTCTAACATTATAATATACCTTTAAACAATACTAAAAGAATTGAACTAAACAAGAAACTTTCACAAAATCTCAAAAGAATGCACCAAATCAGGATGCAATGCAACCCAAATCCTGATCATGTTAAGTTGAATTCTTCACAATAACAATATATATACTTACGGATCATGCTCTGTGAATTAGCATTGAGGTACAGCAACATTCAGTAAAGATTATGCGGATTCTATCGAGCCAACCAAAACAGCAAATGAAAAGAAAGAATAATGCTGTCCTTAATTTTCTGTCACGAAACTGAAGTAGAAACCCCAAAATTACTGACAAGACCCTCTCTACATAGGATCAAAATTAACACATCAGGTGATTCAAATAAATAAATAAATAAATAACACATCCAGAAGAGTAGGGCATCACTAATAAAGAAAACCAGAGTTTTGCTCATACGTAAAAATATGCCAGTATATTCTAAAGTAAAGAATCCTAACAGTTTTTATTCTAAAATAACCAAAACTGTAATTTTCATCCGTGCAAGCCCCAAAAATTGCATCAATTAGACTATACAGTCTCAGAACCTGGAGGAAACACCTCAGATTGTAAAGATGGACACATTTTATTCACATGCAACCATGTCCCTTCCCAAATGCTCTCTCCACCTACAAGAACCCCCTTTGTCTTCATTACAAGCAAGGTGTTCTTGAGAAGCTCGGGAACTAATTCCTGAAGCTTCTCGCTTCGTTTAAACTTGATCTTCATATATTTTTCCATCTGACCAATGACGTCGAGCCAAAGTTTGCAGAAGCTGGGCAGCTGAGATACTTCATTAAGTGAATGTAAGAAAACTTTAGTAAGCAGTTTCAAGGCGAGGACGAGTGTGGCTTCTATGTTTCGATACTCCTTTTGGGTTTGAGAGAGTGCAATTTCAGCCAAATCATCGAGCAGTGTGAATACGACCATTTCAAAACACTGTGACCACAAGTCTTGCGGGAGGCGAATCTAAATCGACTCCTATTAACACAGCTGTAGTGATACTAGAGCGTGATTTCTAACTTCTTCTCTTTGGTCTAAACAAACTTTTCTCAACCCCTGGACGAGCCTAAGCCACATCTCTCAATATCTTGGGACAATTTTGCAGCCTCAACCTCATCCATAGCGTCCCTAGCATCTTTAGCCCACTGTTGTAAACAGTTAACAGAAGCCTGCCATGAGATCGATGGCTCGGATTGATCGATCGGTCTGTGCCAGGCGAGACTCTGCAAATTGCCTTTGCTGCATCTATGCAGAGAATGAAATTAGCTGGTGACAAGTGAGCTCCATCAGACATGATGAATGATAAGGCATCAAATCCAGGTTCAGAAGCATCGGGGTGTCTAAGCGGTGATAGAAAGTAAAGAAGCTATAGTTAAGCCAACCCATTTGCGACGTATGTGAGTTGCATTTGCTTTCACCAGGCGACTTACCTCTTGAGTGATTTGCTCACAATATTGGTCAGCAACCGAGCATCAAGCTTGAGAACCAGTTGCAGTGACCTTAAAGTTAAATCGGCCAAGTTCTCTTTATAGGGAAGGAGGCGGCTGACATATCTGAAGAAGTCCAAAAACAGCCTTCTCAACTAGAGGACATGCCATTACGGTTGATTGAGCGATACTTGAGATGTGCTCATAAGCGCCCTGCCATAGAAGTCAATCCGATCTCGGTTATTCAGCGTGATCGCAATGTAATTCCAAGCAGAAAACTGCTGTGTCTTCATCCTCAGGAGAAGTATAACCCTTCTGAGGCTTCCCAGCAGCTGATATGAGAGCCTGTGCAGAAGCTGTAATAGAGAATCAGCCAAAAGAAACTTGCTTTCTGTGAAGATATTATCAATTTGACAATTCTGAATTGTTTCAAGTGTTTGTTGATGAGCAGCAAGTTGTTCCTCGGTGGATTGAGAACCTGGCTCTTCTGTTTCTAGATATAGGAGCTGGCTGAATCGGCCCATCAGACCAGAAGATCTCTTAGGATTGACAATGGATTGTGTGTGAGCAGAGGATAATGAATTCATAACAATCTTCACCTGTCCAGGTTAGGAAGATGTCTCTGAGTCATCAGCTGCATCACTTGCGACACGAGCAGGAAGAAGGCCAAGCTTGTGTAAGCATTATGCAATCAAAATATTTCTCCAGCCAGTGCGAATGAAATCACCGTATGTGTTTGCGATAGTGAACACAGCAACAGTAACCATCCTCGCTTTTTGCATCATCACCAAAGGCAAGATCAGGTACCTCAATAGATGAAGGATTTAACAGTGTAGTGAACCTACACACAGACACTACCAAAATCATCCAAAACATCTTGAGATGATGACAAGCTGAAATTTTTGCGACTGCCAAGAACCCATCTATGCATGTTTGGTAAGCATCCTCATGTTCTGCATAGTCAAATACCACTGAAATAGCAGCAATTGTCGGACCAGACATTATAGCAAACATATAAGTGGTCAAGGTAGGCTCAGGGAATCAGCGACAATGTATGGGGAAGTCTTCTTCGATTTGTGCATCAAATCAATCCAGCGGCTAGGAGTCATCTCAGCATAACCAGCCCCTTGTTCAGGCATTGTGCGGATCTCGTTCTTGCAGATGGGTGATATAGCTCCGACAGGAACTCACGAGGAAGATCTTCGCCTCCATTTATCTTCCTATTATTGCGGATGAAATCCTCCTCAGTCATCTTTTTCTTCACCTGTACATTATGCTGATCGGTGTTGAGCAGTATTAGCGAATAGGACAACACAAAAGCGACATCTTTATTAGCTAAAATATGCTGTGATTGCTCATAATATCTCTCTGCAAAGCCTCAAAGCACTCTTTGTATCTTTTGAGATTCTCCAGGCAATCGAAAAGTCTCCAAAAGAGCCATAATGCAATATCCAAGTTCATATCTTTGAAATCAAACGTTTGAGCAAATTCATGTAGAACCTGGATGCAAAATTCATCGTGATTTCCAAGAAAATCTCCAATAAGATTTTTATCTAATCCAGTAGTATACCTAAAAAAGCAGGCCACACTTTGTGGATCAAGCTTCTCCGGCAACAAATGCATTCCCTGAAGAAATTCAAGCCCCTTTTTAGGGTCTCGATTAAAGTGATCAGCACCTGTCATCAACCTTCTCTTGATGTACTTCCTTTTGCGAACAAAAGGAACCCAGCAATCAGGATCGCCATAGTTCTCACATTTTACCATCCAGAATGGAGCATACTCGTCAAGATTTACCAGATCCAAATTAACTGATCCATTTCTTATCCTCTCACCCATTCCTTGAATAATAGCAATCAGACCATCCAAAGCAAGAATATGCATAGAAGATAAAGGAGAGTTTACTGGAAATGCACTCTTAGACAATAAATTGGCAAGATCTTCGAACACGTTACTGCAGGTAATCTCACAATCTAAATTATAAACATCTCAGCCATGAAGGTTTTCTGTCTACAAAAATCAACAATAGCTTCCATGGCAACCTCCTGCTGCTGGTATGAGGCACCATAGCGACTTTGTGCAAGCCTCAATATCACACAAGAAAAGAAAGCTTCAAGCTGAAGCTTCAGTTCGATTCTCAAATGCTGATATAGATTGAGAACAATGCTACAGACCATCGAAAGGATCAGGGGACTCATCGAAAGACCAAATTGCATCAGAATTGTGGAATAGTTCATCTTGTACCAAACGCAGAAATCTAGGGTGGTAGCGAATTGCAGGGCCACCCAATTGAATAGCTGAATTGATCAAACCTAAAGCAAAAGTGGCACATCTTCATCAAATGACATAGTGTTAGCTCTGGGCCCCATTCCGACATGTTCAACAACATTCAACAATGAACAGAGGAAGTGAAATATCTCAACCATGCATGGGATACCATATGGTTCTTTCAATAAATGCAAATCATTAGGAACAGCATCCTTCCCATTATCAGTCCCAATCGGGTTTCATCCATCATTTCACTAACTAGACTGCTGGAAGTAGTAGTATTGTAGGCTCAGGATGTGGCACCCCATCATGTTCGGATGTTAGACTTCCATTCTCTGATTTGCTGCTGACACTGTAATCATTATCAAATCTGGCAACCTTCACTAGACAAAAAGGAAAAAAAAATTACTAGCTATAAATCAGGAAGTAGAAAGCATATCAAATTTGCAAGGTGTGATCATACGTTTCAATATTATTGTTTGAAGTGTTAATTGTCACTTGCTGGCTGTTACATGAATAGGGACATGGATACACATCTGAGATCTTAAAAACTAGTGCAATTTTCATTTTTCTGTCCTTGAAAGCTGAGTATACTTTCTCTGGTGCTGAAGAACTCAAGTATATTCTTATCCAAAAAATCAAATTATTTTATTACCTGCAACTTACTCAAAGAATGCAACAACATTTTCGACTACACTCATCTAGATCAATGTATGATATCATGTTCTTAAGAATCATCATTCAGTAGTCACCAATGAACTGGAACTACCACAGAGAAAGACAGAACACCATAGATTGTGGGTACCTTGTCTTTCTACTTAGCTGGTTACCGAAAGAATGATATGTCAGACATTCAGAAAAGGAAAGACAAAACAAGAAATAAAGATGACATACCTCATTTTTACTAGAACAGCCCCTTTTGCAAGTGACCGCTCTGCATTGTCAACATTCGGAAGGCGCGAAAAAATACATCTAACAAGTTCATGCATTGTGTGGCGAGCTATCCGCTGTAGCAATTCACCTTTAGTTCCAGCCTGATGAACTACTCGGAAGCATGTCTTCACAATTGTCAAAACATGTTGATTGCTCAAAGTAACCGAAGGTTTACTTTTCATGCAAGCCAAAGAACCTGAAGTATCTTCATCAGTACAACTTCTTCAGATCACGGGATCAGTTACCTCAAATCTGCAGCTGGTCACAGCATCAACTACAAAGTGCATAGCATCTTCAATATTCAGAGTGTTTAGATCCAGAACATCAAGACTCAAAATCTTGTAAACAGATGATAGTGCAACACCAGTAATTGGTGCACCTGTTTCATCAGACCGAACTACATCAAGAAATGGCTGGAGATACAGCGCAGGATTGACAGAATGCCACTGGCGTTGCCACGAAAATATTTGCTTTGAGTGCTTTCAGAGACTGGATGAGGAGTGCTCAAACTGATCATCTCCTGACACATAACGACCTCCCCATCTCACATTCCGCCTCATTACTGCCAATACAGCACATATTTCTGAATTAATCATACATGCAAAAGCGGCCTCACTGGAAGAGGTAGCCCCACAATCTTCTCGTTCCTCTTCAATTCCACTGATACCAGATTGTAGCCTTACATGACCCATAGCAACTAATTTTCACAGATCACAAACTCAACAGCTAAACAACAACCACTTCAATTGGAGCTGCTTTAACCTGGCAAAAGCATAACCTAGCGTCCTTCAGAAGAAACTGATACCCATGCGTACTAGCATTTAGGACTTGATAGGATACAAGTACAAAACAAGAAACGTCCTGCAATATGATATCTGCATATAGTTTGCGAGTAAAGTATTAGGTTCTGGCACAGGAATTGATAGGGAATCATGCAGTGCACAACTTTGAAAGCCGAGCTCAAGTAAAACTGTAATTTTTTTTCACAGGATACTGCAATAAAGTGAAGGACAATTCCAACCAGAATTTCAACCACATGAGGAAATGATAATGCTTCAGTCAATGCTGCTGTTCTGCATTGCAAATTACCCTCTAAGCTTAGGGCTACAGTGTCTGCGAAGACATCATTTTACCTAAGAATGGTACCATCATTAAATTTCTGATTACCATTGAGAATTGAGATATTCACCCAGACTGTTGACAGGTTTAAAGAATTGATATTGTGTTCAGTCAGCCTGTACATACCCAGAAAGCCAAAGCACACATTAAGATATCATGCAACCTATAAGAGTTTCCAAAGGAAAATTCTAAGCCACAATTTATCGTTCTTCTACAAAATTCTCATAAAAAATACATAGAATGATAACCAGGCAGAACATTCAAAATGTTGATAGTGGACTGTATAGCATGTCTTTTGAAGACCAGATTGAGTAAAAACAGAGACAGGATGGACGTATTAAAAAGGAAATAAAAAGAAAAACATCATCTTGTTTCATTCTTGTCTACCTGATATGAACAACCCCATGAGTGATGTTGCTAAAAACCTCTAAGTTGTCAATTTAATATTCATATAGACACTACAAGTCCATTCTAATCTATCAAACTAATTCTACCCAAAAAAAAAAAAAAAAACACCTATTAAAATCATAAATACCAAAAAAGTGCATAAAAAAAAAATATAACTTAACACCGAAACCCTGCCAGTTTCCACATAGGTAAAGCAGAAACACTTCAAACAAAATTCAAAAAAAATTACAGAAGAAAATTAATAATGGTAATAATATCAGTGAAACTTAGCTTAGAAAAGTTGATGACCAGCAGATCTCAAATAGCCATTGGAGATCCAATCCCCAATTTAATTACTAACAGCTGATACTAATCCTTTGAGTTCTATTAAAGAATCAAAATCAAAATTTTGAACAACTCGATCATTAAATTCTCCTTAATTAGTATCACAAAACAAAATCACACGAATAATACAAACGAAAGACAATCAACTAAAGGCGTCCAACCTAGTTAAAAGTGTTGACTATGCTCTTCTATCTTTCTTCTTTCCACGAAATATCAGTTCAAAATCTCCAAATTAACCGAAAATGTGGAAGGGAATATATGAATAGGATAAATTGAGGAGAAGAAAAATTTGAATGAATTGAGATCCAGAGTAAATTGTTCTACCTGATTGCGGATCTGTAGTAGAATCGCAGGACAGGGAAGAGAGGAGGAGACCAACGACTTGTTTTCGTACTGTTTCGTGTCTGGTAGAGTGGAATAGAGAAGGTGAAATTTTCTTGTAAGGACCTCATGTTTCTGAATATTTTCAGATTGGCAACTTATTTTGAAAAGGAGTAAATTATACGTTTGGTTCCCAATGTTTTACACACTTAGGGTGTGTTTGATTTTTTTTAGAAAGTATTTTCATTCATTTTGGATTTTAGAGAAAAAATTTTCACCTCCATGCTTGAATTGGATTTTCTAAGAAAATGGCTCATTTTGGGAATAAAAAGTTGCACATAGATAATATTTTTCATGAAAAAATTTAGTATCAAACATTAAAATAAGAAAAATTTTCTTTGATTTGGCGTTTTTAGAAAATTTTAGTGAATCAAATACACCTTCGACTTACATCCCAACCATTTTTCTGAGCAAGACTCAGCGTTTTAAAAACATGCATCATTCGTCAAGATCTACTATTCTCCATAACTATTAGTTAAAATTGATCAGATTGCTCACGGGTGCTTGTAGTAATTACGGTGCTCGTATAAAGTGGCCAAAAAGTTTGATCGATCCATGGCGTTCACGGTGTCATAAAAATTTTTAAAAATTATAGGAGCTCCATCTCGCGCTTACTTAATCTAGATCCGATCCCGGATTTAATCGGAGATCGGATGGGGCTAAAAAGATCCGGGCGTAGTAATTCTGGCCTTTTAGAACAGATCAAACCTGAACTATTAGTCCCAATTTTTTTAATTTGTACAATTTTGACTTTTAACTTTCCACATATTTCCATTTTGGCATTAAATTTAGTAAATTAAATTCGTCATAATTAAATAATTTTTATCAAAAATTCTAAAAATTAGCACTTGTTTGTATTAATATTATAAATTTTTAAAATATTTACCTTTAGTATTTATGTCTGAGACATTTTGATTTTAACAAATTATTTATTTAATATTAATATTGTGATTATATCTATATAAATTTGTAATTTAATACTATTGTTAAGAAAATAATTTTTGAATAAAATTATACCGAATGAAACAAAATGTATAATAATAATAACTAGAAAAACACCTACCACACTTCTTCAGCCCACCCTCAAGCGGCCAGTGATTTCATTGGGTCATTTTTAATGTATATGTCCATTACCAATTTTCACCCATAAAATAAAAAATACAAGAAGTTAGGTGGTTCCATATATATATTTTTCCTAATTTTCTCTTTTAAATCACATTATTCATTCACCCCACTTACATGAATTCTAGTGCCATGAATAGAAATAGATCTTCATAGGAATTCTTTCACTATTATTTTATAGTTATTTTTGAATTTATTTTTATACTTCTAGTCTTTTTAAAATTTTCCCTCTTTTTATTTTTTCTAAACCTCTTTCCATTCCTCTTGATTAAAATAATCACATGTCTCCATTTAGCTTCCTCCACACCATCCTCCAATTCACATTCCCATTGGAGATGGCGATTGGTTTTCAACACAAGTAAAACATCCGTTTGTCGGTGGTCTCGATCTTTGGAATCTTGACTTAGTTCGATGGAAGGATTTCGGGATGGATGTGGCGTTTGGGGTGGAATTACAGCGTCAATCCTCAAACTTTTTAATGCTCAAGGAAAATTGTAAAAATAAAAATTTCCACCCTTTTTCTAGTTTAGACCAAATTTTTCTATATTTTTTCTCCCAAATGTTTAAATTTTTAATTTAAAAGTTTGTATCAACACCTTGTTTCTCTTATTGTAAAGAATATTTTTGGCGCCTCGGCCGATGCTTGCTTTACCTTGAAGCGGGGACCGGCTCTCATGGAAGAAGAAGAGAGCTTGGATGGAGGTAGGTGTTTAGGGTTTCATGTGAAAGTAAGACTAAATTACTATTCCTTTATTGAATAAAGTTCTGAAAAAAAGTGATTAACAAGGAATGTTTTTTTTGGGGGCGTTGGTTGGGCATGCACAGAGTAATGGATTTTGGATGAGCGGTGTCCATTTTTAAAATGTTGGTGTCAGGTTCGTCCAAAGAAAATGTTGATCAAATGCAAATGAATGTAAAAATGAAGGATTAAGGCGTATGGTACTCTTGAAAATTA
This sequence comes from Jasminum sambac, assembly GCA_018223645.1. Lineage (NCBI taxonomy): Eukaryota > Viridiplantae > Streptophyta > Magnoliopsida > Lamiales > Oleaceae > Jasminum > Jasminum sambac. The sequence continues at coordinate 25,283 of CP073645.1, forward strand.
CTCCCTGAAGTCAATGTCCTAAAAAGGAGGGAAAAGGTGCCGCATAGCGTGTGAGGCATGTGTAAAGCGCCCGTATAGTAGCGGTGGGGAAAAAGGCGGTCAATTCTAAATTGACTTGGAAAAGCGCGCCTAGGCAAGACAAAAGGGTGTCCTTAAATTTGGAAAATCACGCGTGCCTTTTCATTTAGTCACTAGTTAAAATATACCTTATAAATTTATGATATATATGTTTAGAAAATTTGAGGAAGGCGAGGGCATTTTACTTTAATGCAATTTAACTTTATGTGAGGCTCCAATTAACAACTAATTCTTATTACTTGTTAATGCAATTTCTTTATGCAAGACTACGTTTAACAACTATATGCATGAATTGCTTATTTGCTAACTACGTGAGACCTAGCGATAAAGGCATTAATACTTTAGAAATTATAGTTTTGTTGAAAAGTATGTTGAAATTTATACAAAATTGTGTAAATATGTGTTTTTTCTCACTTAATTATCACTATAGAATTATTAAAATAATTTTAAAAAATCAAAAATACCTTTTTACGCCTATGTTTTGCCTGAGCACATTATAGGATCAAAGGCTTAAGGCTTGGAGTTACTGCCTTACTACATCTCGCACCTTTTAAAACCTTTCCTAATGCATAACCATTGTCAATAATGGGCTTTTCTTTTCTTTCACTATGTTTTCTTCTTTATTGATGCAAAAATGACTTAGAGCTTGCTTGATACACTTTTTTTAAAATTATTTTTCTTATTTTTTTAATCATCTTTTACAACTCATAATCAATAGTGAAGCTAGACCACCAATGTTCCAAAACTTACTAGGGTGTCTGTGGTTATGCATACTTACGGCGATTGTATAGCGATAGTAACATCAATTTTCACAACTTTAGTTTCCAATTCCACCCACGCACTTTTCAACTTTAACATAATTATTAGTTCCATATACTGTAGTCCAACCCCTATCAAGCGATTTAATCGAAAAAAGGGAGGACCCTAATTTGATGCCTGGTGAACAGTGCAGTGTAGCTTTGATATCAAAGGCAAAGAATATCTTTTAGGAAATTTGTGATTAAAAATAAACATATGAAAATGTAATGCCACCTTTTAAGTTTTATCAAATCATCTAAATGTTCTTTTAAGAAAAGTATTTTCCTTAAAACAAAAAACATTTGAAAACAAAAATGTGGAAAATATTTTTTATGGAAAATGTGTGACTAAAAATACATATATGAAAATGTGATCTCTTCTAAGATTTGTCAAGGGACCTATACATTCTTTTAAGAAATATATTTTCAACGGCTCTTCATAACATTTGTTTCAAGGCACACATACTTGAAAAGTTACCTTTTCTGGAAAAGATTTTTTTTTTTTTAAACACAACAAGTTCTATACACGTTTCACGTTAATTAATAGCCTTATTGGAGCATTTTTAATGCTACCGTCGAGATTCGCTCTTCAATTCCGAATAGATCATGCATGTGATGACACTGATGACTATTCATCAAATCTAAGCGACTAAATAAAAGAAAGTTAAGGCAAACCCAAGTGAATTAATCTACGATGCCCGTGAGAGGGGAAAAAAATTGCAGGGATCACCATTTTCTGATCAGATAAGCATTTATGTATTATTAAATACAGCATAACGTAGATATCGCATATATATATATATATATATATATATATATATATATATTGTTAATGAGGCGCCACGTCGGCATGGGGATGGGCCTTATGACTCCCACATTGGGAACAAAGCCAACCCGACCAAACTATGTATATTCACAACAATATAAAATTTTGACCTCTAGGAAATATGTAGTATTCATATTGCATTTAAATCATTGAAATGATTACAAGACAAAACGCTGGTGACCTTATGTAAGTCGGTGAATTTATATTTTTCATTGTAAACTTCATCAAATTGTAAACTTCGATTATTATAATTTTGCTGATTGTCATTGTCATGATTATCTTTGATTTAACAACATATATAATAAAATAGCAGATTCATAAATAAAATCTCACTCACGTATATATATTGATGCTAAAAATAATTACTGCTAGGAATTATCGTTTGTAGTTTTACATGTATTAACGGATATTATTTTGGGACAATAACTACACATTAAAGTCGTAATGTTCTTGTTTCATGGAGTTAAGACCACATCGAAGGAAGCATATTTAAAATATTAAAAAAAAAATGAAGAAGAAAAGAAAATCGATATAGCCGTCACCGTGCTTGATTTTCGTTTTTTTGAAGTACTTGCTTGATTTTCAAAATTAGTCCTCAATAATGTGATGTTTTAACATGACTTCTCTTGACCAAAAAATATAAATAACTAAAATTAAGTAGTAGAGAAAAATTATCCAATAAAGATCACAAACGTAATAATTAATAAACATTGTCCACGCCGATTGTTAAAGCCCATTTGGCCTACCGAATTTACAACATGTTAAAGAATGTATAGTTTGAAAATGATTGAAAAGTATAAAAATGATGGATCCCGTGAAATATTAATTAAAACAAAATTGCAAAAAAAAAAATTACAAAAAAGTATCGTTGTCAAATAGACATTAACCCTGAAAGATGGAAATTGATCATAATATATATGTTACCTCATCGGCTTGGGAATTTTGGTGGGTCGAAATGGAAGAAAAAGTGAGATAATTATTAAAGTGTAAAGTGTGTTTTTAGGAGATGGGGAATAAAATCCATCTCTCCAATAAAATCTTTTCTTGGTATTGAAAGTTAACATATAGTCTTTATACCCTTTATAACACTTTGTCCTTATCGAGTGGAATAAAGGCTAGTGGTAAAAGAGGACTATATGGTTTAAGTATATAACAAAGGGCACAAAATGAATCTATTTTCCGCTCTAGCCCTCCTTGCTCCAAGGTCCAAATACCTTCTTCACAATTTTTAAGCACCCATAATTTCCAACTTGGAAGTTTATATCCGACCATCACTAATTATCTCCTCTCTATGTGGGAAAGAATTATCCTCCCCATCTGCCATGTGTCAGCAGATGGGGAGAACACATCAACAATTGAGTCCAATTTCTGATGATGTATTCCCCCCATCTGATGACACATGATAGATGGGGAGAATAACTCCTCCTCACATGAGGAGGAGATCATCTGTGATCCAACCATAGAGATATTTTACCCCGAAATAACGTACATATCCTTGGGAAACGCCAACCACGACATTTTTCCCATTCACAAGGAATGCTGTGTTAGGTATGCTTTTATGATGTGATATTGATCACCACATCACCATCTTGCTAAGGATCGTCGGCCAAGAGGGCTCGTTAGTCGATTATTATGAATCCATTGAACAATGCCTTTGAAAACAATATACCGCCTCGTGCCAAAATCTAATCACACCGTCCTATTGGATAGATAGATCTGTCGAATACATAATTTAAATGAATAAAAAGGCGTCTTAAGTTTTTAAATGAGGTGGTTTGAGACAGAGAAAGGGACTAGAGTCGATCCGTCTACCAAGATTGTTAACCATGTTTGGCAAAGTTTAAAGTCGCTAAAATTTACAAAATAGTTGCGTTTTAGTTATCCAAATATGCTATAACTTAAATAAAATCATTACTTGATAGTAATTTAAGCTTTTATCTGAGACAATTAAACAAGATCACCTTTGAATTTCTCCATTTTCTTGTTTCAGACAAACTCAACACAATAAACTACATCCTTCACAATGAGTTGAATCTCGTGCTTTTTCGCATCCATCGACATTGTCATTGTTTATGACTGGTATCACCATATATATCTAAAGTGACTACATTTCTTGTCCGGCTGACAAATCCGGTGGCTCTACATTTAAATGTCCAAGTACAAAGGTAGAACTGCAACACATTGCCTCGTAAACCCGATTATAGGCGGAGTATACTATTTGAGGATCACCTGATCTAAGTAGCAATAAGCCGTTGTGTGATGCTACAATGTTCAGGTACGGAATTTGCCCAAAGGAAACAGAAAATTGGGATTGCTAAAGGAAGGTTCGTTGCAGATAAAACAATGCATTCTGCAATCATAGAACACCAATCTTTCATCAGTGTAGACATTTTACAATGAATCCATTTTGCGCATTAACAACTTTTCATGATATAAGCAACTGTGTTACCCTGTGATAATACAACAAAAAGCTTAAACCGGCACAAGATTACAGATACATTATGAACACAATGAATGAAGAAAATAAAATCCAAAACTAGACTTCCAAGTCAAGTTTCTGTGTATTTTCCTTTCGTTTGGAAGTTTTCGATCTCTGTCACGTAGAGCACCTATCTACATGTCGATCATATCTTACCATCAATCCAAGTGTCGAAGCTTATGCAAGTGACACAATTTCGTCCTCTTCATTACTCGTCCATCACTCCAGATGTGGAAACTCGTCTATGTTCAACCGAAATCCGAGGGACATAAAGGCCGGCCTAGTAAGTCATCACACTGTGGGCTCTCACAGAGGCACTCTTGAGGATTTGCGTAAAAATAATCTTCTTCTTTAGGCTTGTCAGCAATCCCTACGGTTAGCGGGCTGTCCCATTTTTCGCTCATGTGTAAAGTCGCACTGCAACTGAAAACTCGTCCCAGGAAAGTGTCCCACTCTGATGTAAATCCAACAATTATGCGAGCCTTTTTCGATCTAACTGGATTGTTTTTAAATCCGAGATACCTGCTACAAAATAATTCAGAAATATATATCATCAAAGATCTAGTAATGAATTGATATGGATGAAATTAGTGAGAAGAGAAGTTTATTTATATATAGTACCTGCGATGACCTTCAACAAGTCTTGCCATGTTCCCATCATAAGTCGGAATAAAAGTGTTACTAGCGACTGAAACCATAAAATCCAGGGCCGCCATTTGTGAGGAATGATTACGAAACTGCTGTAGTTCTTCTCGACTTAGTACCATTTCCTTTTTCACCTAGAAAGATTACTTTTTTTACTTAGAAATTAACTTTCTACTAAGTCAAACCTCAGGATCAACAACACGTCTCAAATCACTAGTTGTCATTATCCACGCATCTTGTGGTTTCCAATTGTTATCAAAGTCAATTTCAATACTAATCACACGTCTCAAATTAGTAGCTGTTATTATCAACACACACACGCAAAAAGGTAAGGGAAAGGAAGAAAGTATGAAGAAGTTGCAGTACTCACAATCCTAGGGAAGGTGGCTCTAAGAGCTGCAAGTCTCCGTTCACCGCCAAAGATTTCACCAGACGCGATATAGACCTGTGTGGTGTTTAAAATACCCAATGCTTGAAGAATCAAAGCCGTTTCCTCGGGGGTAAGTGGACATAAGCCTTGAGATCTCTTCTCTTCTGATACAATCTCTTTCTCCCTCCACCGAGGGAATGCATACCTGACTCAATATTCGAGCAAGAGAATTAAGAGTGGGCGTGAAATAATATTCAGCGTGCATTCAGATACAATTTTATTTTGCTAAAACTTTTTTTAAAATTTTTATGTTAGGTTGAATAGTGGTGGGGACCACAAGTTGTGTGGATAATAATGAGTAGTGATTCGACATGTTTGGTAAACATTGAAGTTTGACTTTGATTGAGTTCTTAAAGTCAGCTTAAGCTAAATTCCATCAGTCAAATACCTTAACCGTTTGAGTTCCTCAGCTTCCTCCTCTGTGCAGCCACGAGTACACCCTGAAAAAGCTAGCATATCCATCTCATATCTCAGATGCAGCGCTAAATAAGGTCCCTTCTCTTGAATAATTCGTACCAATTTGTTTCCAAGAGCCTCAATCTCCTGTGTGAATTCAAGTGCCTGGAAATTGACCACGACATCTGAGTCGCTGAAGTTCAATGGGAATTCCATTGTTTGCCAGTCGAGCATCCGTTTTGTTGAAGTGAATCACCCTATGCTTGTTGTAGAGAGGCAGAATCTGCAATGTGGGGAGCACAAGATCGTGGATAATAATGATTAATAAGTACTATGTGCAGTTGATATTGAAGTTTGACTTTAAGCTGCACAAACCTGTGCAGAGTAGTATTTCTCGTTTGACCAGCTAACGAGGAGACATCACAAGTGGCTGATATTGATATCTCGGCTAAACCTCTTTGGCAACCTCTTAATATCTGAACCTCATCTCTTAGCAGTCGATGAAATGTCTCACATCAAAAATATCCTCAAAATTGCTACATGCCAAAAACAACCCAATTTAAAGCTGCCTAGTTTTATACATAGGAGCAGAAGTACACACAAATGTTCATGTTATACTTCTTCATAGTAAATTAGTAATAAATACCTACGATCAGCCCAGAATGAAGTCTTGTCAAGCTCTGGGATGACCAAAGTGAGATTCAAAAGCCGAGCAACTGTCACCATATCACAAATCTAAAAGAAGGCACCTAATTTAGTTGAAGTCAAACAGGGGCCAGTATTTTAGAAAGGGATAAATAAGTAATTTAATACAAACACTTCGCATTTGATTTAAGCCACCATTGCAAGAGATCGTGAGGAAACCATTACTTGTGTAATTCCTGGGTAATATTACAGGTTAATCCCTCTGTATTGAAGACTGTGTTCAAGAAAGTAAAATGCAAACTTTTCAACATGACTCTATCTTAAACTTGTGAGGCATACAAACTAAGAATCATTTTTTCAATAATTCTTATCAAACATGTGTGAATGTTAGGATTTAAATTTCTATGGATTTTTACGTGAATAATAGTGAGAATGAGTGGAGTTCAGAGAATGAGTGGAGTTGAATGTTGGAGATTTGTGTAGTACATGCAGGTCCCATGAGATCTGCTGACGTGATTAGTTTGATCAAATTCAAATTTAAAAGAAAATGAATTAAAATATGTAAAAATATATGAAAATATTTTGCCTAACATGCACTGTCTTAATAATGTTGGAAAATGACATAACTAGACACTAACTTTGTCCACAGATAGTAACGTATACATTTGAGAATCATTGACCTAGAAACATTTGCTGTTAACTTTCTACCTAAAGTAAAATTCTTAACTTATCTAAACATCTCAAGGGAAATTAACTAAATTAGTAAATGCTTTGCACATTATTCAAACTAGACCAGGTCATAATTTACTTCACTCATGACGAATCCACATTCAAAACTGCATATGATTACCTAGAAATGCAAATCACCATATATAGCAATCCACAATCAAAGCTAGCACCGATTAATCAACAATAGACCATCTTAGATACAACTTGACAGGATAGTAAAGTACAAGATTTTTAATTCCTTTTTGTGCTTTAACACTCCTCAATGCTATGTAATCTTGCTTAGTGCCCACTAAACAAATCATCTCAAGGGCAGATATATAGCAATCCACAATCAAAACTATAGCACCAATTAGTCAATAATGTACCATCTTATAGACAATTTGACAGGATAGTAAAGTGTAAGATTTTAGCTTCTATTTCGTTCTTTAACGCTACTCAATGCTACTAAACAAATCATCACAAGGGCAGATAGAGATGAAGGAGGTTACAAGGTTACTCACTGGCTGGAATAAGGGGCAGGGGAGAAGAGGGCGGCGAGTGTTCAACACGAACTGACATTGGCATTCTGGCGAAGCCTGCTAATCCAGTAAGCAGCCGAGGATGCCACAGCTCCCCAATGGAGACAAGCTGCAACAAGCATGTCCACACTAAAATGCTAGAACAAACCCCAATGAACCAAACTCGTAATCTACGTGCCCTCTGTATCCTTTGCCCCAACAATGGTGGCGATTTCTCCTCAACCCTCATATCGCCACCGCCCACTTTTCATCCCAAAATCACACCCACAGCATTAATCTTAATTATTTGGTGTTTAACCCTATGCACATATGAGCATATATTTCATGTATCTGTACAATATGTTGCACTAAGGACTCAAACTTCAACACAGATTGAGTGATTTCAGCCTTTCAGGGAGTGGGATTTGTGAGAAACTGGAAATTTCGGCAAATTGAAGAATTGGGATCCCTGAGAGATAGAAACGAGAAATTAAGGGCTATTTAGAGAGACAAAAGTAGGATAGAGCGGTGAATTTCACGAGGGAAATTGCGTAGAAATTAAATGAGACGTAACTTTGACGGTTGGTGGTTTATCAAATCGAACAGGTTAAATTAGCAATAATATAAAATTCCCTGTTCTTCAATCGGTGTTTGAGTGCGAGGTGGGTGGCAGAATGATGGAGAGACCGTTAGTGCGGGTTTGTGTGTGTGAGAGAGAGAGAATATTTCCTTACGCAGTTGATTATTATTTTAATAGTTTTAATAATTGTGATTATCGACCCACCAACGTTCAATTACTTTGTAATGATGCTACTCACAAATTACAATTGTGCTAATCATATTCATTTATATATTGATAATTTAAAATTTAAATAAGAATTTTAATGTGAAAATTATTCTTTTGATTACAAATCTCTGATACAATCAAATTAATATTAATAATATATTAATTGAACGTCCGTTATTTTAATTTTAATTGAATGGTGTTATAAAAGTATTGAAACAATAGAGAGAATTTAGAGAGAATAGATTACAAGGAATTCATGAGGAATGAATTTCATTAATAATGAAAGCACTATTTATGGAAAACTGAATTAAGCGAATCGTAATTACATAATTTCATCAAGGGTATAATAGTCATTCACATATAATAATTACATCTTTTACCAAATTATTATTCCACTAAATTATTCCTCCACCAAATTATTCCTCATAATTCATAACCACCACATTATTCTCAATTATTCATAACACCTAATAATTATTCTTCAATTATGTATTCATAACTTGCTCTCGAATGACTATTAATACAAATATCTTACGGGCGCTTTGGAGAAAAACCCGGTGGGAAAAAACTTCAAACCGATTGCGGGGATAGCTTGGAGTGGTTATATATCTTTCATCAAAACATTGCTTTCACGATCGCCATCACGGATATGAAGTATTCACGCGTCGCCTTTCGTTAAAACCTTGTCGAGAAAACCCAGGTGGAAAAAGCTTGATCGAAGGAAAAGAGTCACAATTAGCTCCGTTTGATTTCATATCTTGAGAATCGATATCTTTACTTACGGTAAATGATTTCAATATCATCATCGTTTGGATCTAAAGCATTAGCTCCATTATAAACGATCCGATAGATCTGTTGTATCGATTTCTCCTATCGATTCTCAATATACTTTATGAATATGCCTCGTTAAAACCTTATTAGGAAAAACCCAAGGTGGGAAAAAAAAAACCCCTAATGAAGGAAAAAGAAAGATATTATTCATGTGAATACGCTTTAAAGTTGCTTCATTAAAAACCTTGCTAAGAAAACCCACTTAGGATAAAACCTTGGTCAAGGGAAAAAGAGTGCAACGCCGTATTTTATACAAGTATGCTTTCTGGCGTTTCAAAATCTTTCATACATTTGTATGAGTATCATATACATTGGTTTTATACTTTCTTCGTTCATTTAAAGTGCATCAATTTTCTTACACAACTACAAAACATTCACCATGAACACATGTCTCCAAACACACAATTTAAAGCATATAAATTCATAGTAAAAACATGTAAACATATAAGTAAACCTTCATAACTAACACACACTTAAAATATATCATTTAACATTTAATACTCACTTAATAGGTTATTTCATTCCCAGGGCTTAGCTCACCCTTTTAGGGTACTCATAAACACAGGTTTAGCTCATCCGATCCTTTAATTTCCTTTTCGATTACTACACACACGATCGGTAATTTAACTTTCATGAGCATGCAACATATAATGACCACCATGCTTATCTTTAAACTTGAGCATTAGTCATCATCATCTCATCATCTCATAAGTTAAGGATTTCACATTCACCATTTATCATCTTCAATATATCTCAATATTTTCATTATCATTGATCATATGTAGCGCTACATTTTCATATCGTGTCGACACTTTTCAATTTCATTTCTTTCCCCATATCGACATAACTTATCGAGATATCTCATTATCAATCCTCTTGTAGGATTACACAATATAGTTATGTCTATATACTCTTCAAGAGCATATGCCTCCGTTATTAAGACCATCTTTTATAATTTGCTTTGATATATATGATTGGGGAAATATCAACGCTTCTAGCGTGCTAACTTATCAAAGCATCGTAGCTGATATATGTGATTGTTCATAGCCTTTCATGCATCTTTGAACTTCAAGTTCGTATTTCAATTTCGAGGATATAACATGATGCATTTCACATATTATTTTCAACCTTTAATACTCCCCCTCATGTTGAGAAAATTTAGAACACCAAAACTCATACAGTTGGTATGATTTTAATCATATATGTTCTCATCATTCAGCCTTAATATGGGAATTTAGACAATTTGCATTCTATTCTCGATATCGGCAATTTATTTGAGGACTTTAAATAATTTGCCATATAATATCCCACTTGTATGCGCATACTCAAATCCTTCAGGGATTTATTCAAGTATTGGGATATACATTTACTAGCTTTATCATTAAATCAAAATCATGCTCATACAGTGAGCAAATATTTAAATAAATTTCAAATTACGAATCATATACACATGTGACTATCTAGTGGATCCATATCATAATATCTAGTAGTCACATGGAGGATGAAGTGGGCCCATACTTCTCATCCTTTATTCCAGGATATATTTGGGATTTATTCCCAATATTGGCTAGTAATGATTTCATCATTTATCGAGAAAAATCATTGAAGAATTCTTTTAATTCTTCACTTGAAATATTGATTTTAATAATTATTTAAAGCAAGGATGGTCGGTCAGGTTGGCAAGCAGTATTATTGAACTTCTAGTTCGATGGGAATTCTTATATCGATTTCACTAAGTATCTGTATAGTGCTCAATATGATTTATCATAGAAATAATTCACCGATATATTCCATCATCTTTTGGTGACATTATTGTCTACTCTTGTTTCAAACAGATTCTGACTCATACGCATCACATCCGGCTATTATTTAATTTAAAATCGTAGCTCTTACGCTTCATATTATTTATTTAAAATCGAGTCTTATTTCATACAGCGTCGTATTATTCTATAAATAAATCATCAAAATTATTGCAAAATTCATCCTAACAAGGATCTATACATTATAATGGATCATATGCTCTCAAATTTTGAAAATACTATCCATCACTCTGAGTCAAAATCCTAAAAAGGATTTATCGATGTAAATTTGGAAAGATTAAGGATGCTAATGAATAAGGGTATCCCACAAGATATCAGATGCTTGATTGAAACAAAGGTTCGATTATCTGGTGAGGTTTTAATTCCTTCTAAATACATGCCTCGTATGGGTAAAAGTAGTTTTTCAAAGAAACGAGAGCAAAAGATTGGGAGGATGCTACAAGTGTGCTCGGTGGACATGTGACACTCGATGTAAATCTGTGGGGTACTTGTCCAGAAATCGAGAAGATAAAATAGCATTCATTAAGGATGGATTGAGTAAGGAGCCTTTGGATGATATTCAACAGGCTCTTGAGACACATCCTAGTGGACACGTACAAGGTGAACTAATGGCCTTATGGGCCAAATTCAAAGATCAACAAGCAGCGTTCTGATCTTGAAAAACTTACTTTAGAAGATCCTGCTTTGTAAATTTAGTAGAAAATTATAGTATAATAATTTTCTCATATTAATATAAAGGAAACTCGGTGTAATAACTTGAAGATCAATGTTTTTCTTGTAATTGTAAATATTGTTTTTCGATTTTAAGATATATATATGTATATATATATTATTTTTCAATCATAAACAGATATATGTCATTTTCACTTAAAAAATTTTTACTGCATTTTTTCTCTTTCATATTTGTCAAAAAGTAAATAGTGCACTCAATTATTGGTTTGAAAATTTTCCTTTAAATAGAGGATTCATATATCTCCCATGTTCATACATTAAAGTATAGTGCAAGAGAGATAGGAGTAGAGATGGATATGGAGATTTTAGAATCATCTCATACTGAGTCACTTTTTACTCGCCATATTAAAACCAGTATGTATTCTTGGTGGATCTAAAGGCTGGTAGGCCATATCCAATATGTGGATATGGCAAACCGACTTGTAAAAGAGTTAGGAGACAAGAAATCAATATACTATATCGGAGGAACCAACAACAAACTTTTAGCTAGACTTATAATGGCCGCACAATCATGGGGAATAAGAGTTTCGAGCGTAATACCTTTCCATCTAGTTGGATCTAATACTCGAATTGGAGCCAGTTCTACCATGGAGTCCAAGCGGGGTTGGGGCTACAAGCGCGCAATCCATCCACAAGCGCATGATGTATATGATGAATAATAGTGATGCTTTCATTGTCCTTCGGTGACTACAACACACTTGGAGGAAATATTCAATATAGCCTCGTTGGCACAGTGGAATTTTCATGTCAAACCAATATGTTTGTTGAATATTAATAATTTCTTTGATGGCTTACTAGCGTTTCTAGATCGAGTGTAAATAATAAATTTATCTCTCATTCAATGAGAAAAATACTTATTTACTGCTAAATCTTTGTTGATGAACTACTCATCAAATTTCATGCATATGTTCAAGAATCATGTGGAAGCCAGTCAAAGTCGGTCCACGGACCATTGGTGTCAGCGAAAAAAGAAATTCGGATCCTTTAAATATTTCATTATGAATCCTAATATTGATGGTGGCGAGTTACGGAGTATTTATACTCTCGAGGCATCCCTCATTTATGGATTGATTATGTATTTCTTTTTGCATTTCTATATTTTAGTGTTTATTGCCATCTTTGATATTCTCAATATGTTCCACTTAATTTGTTTTGTACTTCTTACGGAGTAATAATAATATCATATTGGCTTTATTCAAATACACAATCTAGTGATTATGCTTCTTCAAGAGCATTTTATTCTCATATTAATACAATCTCATATCATCGATAAGATTACTTCATATAAGCTTTCCATGCGATATATTTTCTTTGATTTATCAACATGGGATCTATTGACACTTTACTTTCGTCTATTTATCCAATGGTAACTTCAAGTATCACTTGCTCAATTTTCTCCATTCATATTCGGTATATATAAAGAAGTAATTTTATTCTCATCGTCTACTTCTTGAGAGTATGATTAGAATATTTGATCAACTACTTCTTACAGGTAGGATTAGTTATAACTTGATAGTGTAGTATAACCCACCACATTGGAAATATGCACACCAATCGTGTGGTATTACCCACCACATTGGAAATATAATCAAACTATAAAGTGCATAAATTTAAATTGCAGAAATTAAATTTCCTCCAATAGGTGGTCGAACCTACCTTATGGGAATTATTGCAATAAATATAAATTTACTAATTTAAATTGCGAGAATTAAATTGCATAATGTTTAACTACTTCTTCAGAGTATGATGCTTAGTAGAAGGTATTACCCATCACTTAGCATATAAAATACAAATATATAAAACCTTAGTTTAGTAGACAGTTGAATCCATCATCAAGTAGGAGGTATTGCGAGAATTAAATTACACTAAATAAAGTGCGAGAATTAAATATTGAACTGCTTCTACGGGAGCAGATTTGTTCTTCTAGAACAAATACTCATTACTTCTACAAGCGCACATTTATCCTTTTAGAATAAGTATATTATGTAATTAAACTCTTGGGAGTTAAAATAATATTCGATCTTTTAACTCAAATGGACTTCAAGCCATTTTATATAATTAATGGATTTAGAATTTCTTCATGAATATTCTATCCCATTTTCACTGTCGTCAAAAATTAGGTCGGTTTTACCTAAGGGTAAAATTGTCCATTCAATTAAATAAAGGTAAAATTGTCAAAATATTTTATCAATGTTTCACGATTGGAAAATTATCTCCTTTCTACTTCAATTTATCAATATCAAAATGTTCAAGGACTATTTTGTAACTTTTTCAAAAGTTGGTGTACTTATTTGTAAATTTTGAAAGTTTGATAATAACATATTTCAAAACGAGTTATTACCCTATCAATGTTGGTGTCAAATCGAAGCTCTCGTTAAATCGAGTATAATGGAGTCGAGAAAATTTGATTTTGATAATGCATGCTCCTTATATGTCGAGAAAACGAATATTATAGTTTAATATATTATTATATTATAAAATCATATGATTTACCTTTTTCCCTTTCTCTAATTATTCCATGGATGAGATTTACTTGCAATCCATTTACGTGATCGAAAAATTCTTTGGACTCCATTCTTCCAATTTTGGGATTTCGCATATCTCCAAGCGAGGTTGTGTAGAATGAGGAATTGTGGGAGAAGAATATGAACAAAGGGAATTTTCAATGATGTATTTGCAAAGAGAGTTATTTAGGATTGATGAGGATGAATTAATTCATTGGTAATAATCAGGTTTAAATCTGAAGATCATCTATAAGATGCTGTTGTAGAGCATACTTCTTTCATATTACTCAAATGGCTGAGAGACTCGTCTTGATAACGTGTTATAAAAGTATTGAAACAATAGAGAGAATTTAGAGAGAATGAATTCTAAGGAATTCACAGGAATGAATTTCATTAATAACTGAAGCCCTATTTATAGGAAAACTTCGAATGGCACAATCGTAATTACATAATTTCATCAAGGGTATAATAGTCATTCACATATAATAATTACATCTTTTACCAAATTATTATTCCACCAAATTATTCCTCCACCAAATTATTCCTCATAATTCATAACCACCACATTATTCTCAATTATTCATAACACCTAATAATTATTCTTCAATTATTATTCATAACAAATGGAATAATTCCTTGAAAAAGAAAAAAAGGAAAAAGGGCGGCGCTAACCACATCCAATATTCCTCTCCTTGCACCCATCTTTTTTTTTTTTTTTAAATCACTTACAAACTTACTCCTTACACCCACCTTCTTTCTAATTCACCCTCCCACCCCATTTAAACAAATACACCCTACACTCCAAAATTGGCCAATTACCAATGACATTGGTACGGAGTTCGGCCATGTTTAGCTAAACCCCTATAAAGGGGATTGGCCAAAGAAGGCTGAGCCCCCATAATGGGGTTCGGCCATAGAAGGCCGAGATCCCCATTATGGGGATCGGCCAAGTAGTGGCTGAACCCCATTATAGGGGCTCAGCCATGTTTGGCCAACTTTTTTTCAAATTTTAATATAGTACTTTTATTCATGCAAAAATTTATTATTATTTAATAAAAATCACATGTTAATCATATTAATTATTTATTTATGATAATAATTATTTATATTTAATAGTAATAATTATTTGCAATCGTTATTTATCCATATTAATAGATTTTATGATTATACTTACTATAAAAATAATAATTTTAACTCCAAAAATTATTGTAATTAATATTAGCCAATTAATTCGGCGTGAATAAGTTAACATTGCAATACAAAATAATAGTCAATTAATTACATGATCAACAATTGAAGCAAAAAAATTATATGAAAATTATTATATTTAATTAATATCAATTATAATAATTTTTAGAGTTATAATTATTATTTTTATAGTAAGTATAAATATAAAATCTATTAATATGGATAAATAACTATTATAAATAATTATTACTATTAAATATAAATGATTATTATTATAAACAAATAATTAATATTATTAACACATGATTATTATTAAATATAAATTAATTGTATTATGAACAACAAATTACTTAAAAAAAATTAAAGGTGGCCAAACGTGGCCTTCTAATACTCGGCCATGCTTGGTGGAAATCCAATTTGGATGATCGTCTTCTTATGGTCTACCATTTGATCTCATACTCGACTATCATTGGCCGAATGGTAGATTGGTAATTGGAATTAATGGTATTTTTGTCCACGAAAAATGTGGGTGTAAGGAATAATTTAAGGGGTGCATTTAGCGCCACCCAAAGAAAAATTGGACAGAATGACTATTCAACCAGAATGATAGAAATTGTGACAATTTATACCTTTATGTATTTTTCGTAATTATGATTATCTAGGATGATGTTGTTATAAAAGTATAGAAACAATAGAGAGAATTTAGAGAGAATGAATTCCAAGGAATTCTCAGGAATGATTTTCATTAATAACTGAAGCCCTATTTATAGGAAAACTTCGAATGGCACAATCGTAATTACATAATTTCATCAAGGGTATAATAGTCATTCACATATAATAATTACATCTTTTACCAAATTATTCCTCCACCAAATTATTCCTCCACCAAATTATTCCTCATAATTCATAACCACCAAATTATTCTCAATTATTCATAACACTTCAATTATTATTCATAACACTCCCCCTTGAATGACTATTAATACAAATGTCTTCCTGACCTTGTTTGGAGAAAAACCCTGGGAAAAAACTTCCAAAACGATTGCGGGATAGCTTGGAGTGGTTATATCTTGCTTCATCAAAACATTGCTCCCCACGATGTCTATCGGCTGACATATGAGTATTCACGTACTTTGCCTCGTTAAAACCTTGTCAAGAAAACCCGATTGGGAAAAAACTTGATCGAAGGAAAAAGAAATGCAATTTGCTCAGTTTGATTTCATATCTTGAATCGATATCTTTACTTCTGGTAAATGATTTCAATATCATCATCGTTTGGATCTAAAGCATTAGCTCCATTATAACTTGATCCAATAGATACACTGTATCAATTTCTCCTATCGTTCTCAATATACCATGAATATGCCTCGTTAAAACCTTATTAGGAAAAACCCGATTAGGGAAAAACCTAATGAAGGAAAAAGAGTACATTATTCATATGAATACGCCTTTAAAGTTGCCTCATTAAAAACCTTGCTAGGAAAACCCAATGGGATAAAACCCCTCAAGGAAAAAGAGTGCAACGCGTATTTTATACAAGTATCTTTGCAAGCATTTCAAAATCTTTCATACATTTGTATGAGTATCATATACATTGATTTTATACTCTTCGTTCATTTAGAGTGCATCAATTTTCTTACACAACTACAAAACATTCACCATGAACACATGTCTCCAAATACACAATTTAAAGCATATAAATTCATTGTAAAAACATGTAAACATATAAGTAAACCTTCATAACTAACTAACACTTAAAATATATCATTTAACATTTAATACTCACTTAATAGGTTATTTCATTCCCAGGGGCTTAGTTCACCCTTTAGGGTACTCATAAACACGGGTTTAGCTCATCCGATCCTTTAATTTCCTTTTTCGCACTACACACACGATCGGTAATTTAACTTTCATGAGCATGCAACATATAATGACCACCATGCTTATCTTTAAACTTGAGCATTAGTCATCATCATCTCATCATCTCATAAGTTAAGGATTTCACATTCACCATTTATCATCTTCAATATATCTCAATATTTTCATTATCATTGATCATATGTAGCGCTACATTTTCATATCGTGTCGACACTTTTCAATTTCATTTCTTTCCCCATATCGACATAACTTATCGAGATATCTCATTATCAATCCTCTTTTAGGATTACACAATATAGTTATGTCTATATACTCTTCAAGAGTATATGCCTCCGTTTATTAAGACCATCTTTTTATAATTTGCTTTGATATATATGTTTGGGGAAATATCAACGCTTCTAGCGTGCTAACTTATCAAAGCATCGTAGGCTGATATATGTGATTGTTCATAGCCTTTCATGCATCTTTGAACTTCAAGTTCAGTATTTCAATTTCGGATATAACATGATGCATTTCACATATTATTTTCAACCTTTAATACTCCCTCATCTTTGAGAAAATTTAGAACACCAAAACTCATATAGTTGGTATGATTTTAATCATATATGTTCTCATCATTCACCTTAATATGGGAATTTAGACCGTTTGCATTCTATTCTCGATATCGGCAATTTATTTGAGGACTTTAAATAATTTGCCATATAATATCCCACTTGTATGCATACTCAAATCCTTCAGGATTTATTCAAGTATTGGGATATACATTTACTAGCTTTATCATTAAATCTGAAAATCATGCTCATACTGGTGAGCAAATATTTCGTAAATTTCAAATTACTTAATCATATACACATGTGACTATCTAGTGGATCCATATCATAATATCTAGTAGTCCACATGGAGGATGAGGGCCCATACTTCTCATCCTTTATTCCGGATATATTTGGGATTTATTCCCAATATTGGCTAGTAATGATTTCATCATTTATCGAGAACAATCATTGAAGAATTCTTTTAATTTTTCACTTGAAATATTGATTTCAATAATTATTTAAGCGGGATGGTCGATGGGTTTTGCAACAGTATTATTGAACTTCTAGTTGATAAATTCTTATATCGATTTCACTAGTATCTCAGATAGTGCTCAACATGATTTATCATAGAAACAATTCACCGACATATTCCATCATCTTTTGGTGACATTATTGTCTACTACTGTTCAAACACGGAGTTACAGCTCATACGCATCACATCCGGCTATTATTTAATTCCGAAATCGTAGCTCTTACGCTTCATATTATTTATTTAAAATCGGAGTCTTATTTCATACGCGTCGTATTATTCTATAAATAAATCATCAAAATTATTGCAAAATTCATCCTAACAAGGGTCTATACATTATAATGGATCATATGCTCTCAAATCTTCGAAAATACTATCCATCACTTGATTGAAGCAAAGGTTCGATTATCTGGTGAGGTTTCAATTCCTTCTAAATACATGCCTGGTATGGGTAAAAGTAGTTTTTCAAAGAAACGGAGAGCAAAAAGATTAGGAGGATGCTACAAGTGTGCTCGGTGGACATGTGACACTCGATGTAAATCGTGGGGTACTTGTCGTAAATCGAGAAGATAAAATAGCATTCATTAAGGATGGATTGAGTAAGGAGCCTTTGGATGATATTTAACAGGCTCTTGAGACACATCCTAGTGGACACGTACAAGGTGAGCTAATGGCCTTATGGGCCAAATTCAAAGATCAACAAACGCGTTACAGTCTTGAAAAACTTACTTTAGAAGATCCTATTTGTAAATTTAGTAGAAAATTTTAGCATAATGATTTTCCCATATTAATATAAGGAAGCTCGGTGTAATAACGAAGATCAATGTTTTTCTTGTAATTGTAAATATTGTTTTTCGATTTTAAGATATATATATATATATGTATATATATATTATTTTTCAATCATAAACAGGATATATGTCATTTTCACTTAAAAAAAATTTCTGCATTTTTTCTCTTTCATATTTGTCAAAAAGTAAATAGTGCACTCAATTATTGGTTTTAAAATTTTTCTTTAAATAGAGGGATTCATATATCTCTCATGTTGAAAATATAGTGCAAAAAGAGAGATAGGAGTAGAGATGGATGTGGAGATTTTAGAATCATCTCATACAAGTCAACTTTTACCTCGCCATATTAAAACCGTATGTATTCTTGGTGGATCTAAACTGGTAGGCCATATCCAATATGTGGATATGGCAAACCAACTCGTGAAAAAGAGTTAGGGAGACAAGAAATCAATATACTATACTGGAGGAACCAACAACAAACTTTTAGCTAGACTTATAATGGTTTGCACAATCATGGGGAATAAGAGTTTGAGCGTAATACCTTTCCATCTAGTTGGATCTAATACTCGAATTGGAGCTAGTTCTACCATGGGTCGGCGGGGTTGGGGCTACAAGCGCAATCCATCCACAATCGCATGATGTATATAATGAATAATAGTGATGCTTTCATTGTCCTTCGGTGGCTACAACACCTTTGGAGGAAATGTTCAATATAGCCTCGTTGCACGGTGGAACTTTCATGTCAAACCAATAGGTTTGTTGAATATTAATAATTTCTTTGATGGCTTACTAGCGTTTCTAGATCGAGTGTAAATAATAAGTTTATCTCTCATTCAATGAGAAAAATACTTATTTACGCTAATCTTGTTGATGAACTACTCATCAAATTTCATGCATATGTTCAAGAATCTGTGGAAGCCAGTCAGTCGATCACAGACCACTTGGTGTCAAGCGAAAAGAAATTCGGATCGCTTTAAATATTTCATTATGAATCCTAATGTTGATGGTGGCAGAGTTACGGAGTATTTATACTCTCGACGCATCCCTCATTTATGGATTCAAGATGTATATTCTTTTGCATTTCTATATTTTCGAAAGTGTTTAATGCCATCTTTGATATTCTCAATATGTTCCACTTCGATTTGTTTTGTACTTCTTAGGAGTAATAATAATATCATATTGGCTTTATTCAAATACAAAAATCTAGTGATTATGCTTCTTCAAGAGCATTTTATTCTCATATTAATACAATCTCATATCATCGATGAGATTACTTCATATAATTTCTCCATGCGATATATTATCTTTGATTTATCAACATGGGATCTATTCAGCATTTTACTTTCGTCTATTTATCCAATGGTAACTTCAAGTACCACTTGCTCAATTTTCTCCATTCATATTCGGTATATATGAAGAAGTAATTTTATTCTCATCGTCTACTTCTTCGAGAGTATGATTAGAATATTTGATCAACTACTTCTTCTGGAGTAGGATTCGTTATAACCAATCGTGTAGTATAACCCACCACATTGGAAATATGCACACCAATCGTGTGGTATTACCCACCACATTGGAAATATACTCAAACTATAAAGTGCATAAATTTAAATTGCAGAAATTAAATTTCCTCCAATAGGTGGTCGAACCTACCTTATGGGAATTATTGCAATAAATATAAATCTACGGAATTTAAATAGCAAGAATTAAATTGCATAATATTTAACTACTTCTTCAGGAGTAGGATCTGCTTAGTAGAAGGTATTACCCATCACTTAGCATATAAAGTGCAGAAATATATAAAACCTTCCGTTTAGTGACGGTTTGAACCCATCATCAAGTAGGAGGTATTGCATTAATTAAAGTGCGATAAATAAAGTCTGAGAATTAAATATTGAACTTGCTTCTCACGGGAGCAGATTTGTTCTTCTAGAACAAATACTCATTACTTCTACAAGAGCACACTTATCCTTCTAGAATAAGTACATTATGTAATTGAACTCTTCGGGAGTTAAAATAATATTCCGATCTTTTAACTCAAATGGACTTCAAGCCATTTTATATAATCAATGGATTTAGAATTTCTTCATGAATATTCTATCCATTTTCATTGTCGTCAAAATTAGGTCGGTTTTACCCTAAAGGTAAAATTGTCCATTCCAATTCGCAAAGGTAAAATTGTCAAAAATATTTTATCAATGTTTTACGATTGGAAAATTATCTCCTTTCTACTTCAATTTATCAATATCAAAATATTCAATGACTATTTTGTAACTTTTTCAAAAGTTGGTGTACTGATTTGTAAATTTTGAAAGTTTGATAATAACATATTTCAAAGCGAAGTTATTACCCTATCAATGTTGGTGTCAAATCAAGCTCTCGTTAAATCGAGTATAATGGAGTCGAGAAAATTTGATTTTGATAATGTATACTCCTTATATCTCGATAAAGCGAATGTTATAGTTTAATATATTATTATATTATAAAATCATATGATTTACCTTTTCTCTAATTATTCCATGGATGAGATTTACTTGCAATCCATTTACGTGATCGGAAAATTCTTTGGACTCCATTCTTCCAATTTTGGAATTTAAATCTCAAGCGAGGTTGTGTAGAATGAGGAATTGTGGGAGAAGAATATGAACAAAGGAATTTTCAATGATGTATTTGCGAAGAGAGAGTTATTTAGGATTGATGAGGATGAATTAATTCATTGGTAATAATCAGGTTTACGTCTGAGAAGATCATCTATAAGATCTGTAGAAAGCATACTTCTTTCATATTACTCGAAATTTAGAGACTGTCTTGATAACGTGTTATAAAAGTATAAAGCAATAGAGAATTTAGAGAGAATGAATTAGAGAATTCAGGAATGATTTTCATTAATAAGCTGAGCACTATTTATAGGAAAAGCTTGAATGGCAATCGTAATTACATAATTTCATCAAGGGTATAATAGTCATTCACATATAATAATTACATCTTTTACCAAATTATTCCTCCACCAAATTATTCCTCCACCAAATTATTCCTCATAATTCATAACCACCAAATTATTCTCAATTATTCATAACACTTCAATTATTATTCATAACAGATGTTAATTTTTAAGACCTTCATTACTTTTTTTTTGTTTTATAATAATAATAATAATAATAATAATAATTAAAGTATATAATCATAATTCAAATCCACAATCCTACTTGGAATACAATTCTTCGCCCTACACTCCTAATCTAAGCACAACTCTATCGAGAATCTAAGCCATAATCATGTTGCTCACTGAAAATAAGAGCTTCAAAAAGAAAAAGAGAAACAACCATTTTCTTGTTAGTGTTATTATTAGTATAAAACAATGCAAATCGAAATGTGTAGCCTTTTTCTTGTTTTAATCTCAGGATTCTTGCTATGGGACCGGGTTGAGTCACTCCAATTTGATGTGGAGTCGGGTCAAACCAAATGCATTGCTGAAGAAATAAATATCAACTCCATGACTCTTGGAAAATACCACATTGTTAACCCTAATGACGGACACCCCCTACCAAATTCTCACAACATCACTGTTGGGGTAATATTTTTAATTCTTCGTCGAGTTCTTTAATGGGTTTGTTTTAAAATAAAAAAATTATTCAAATTAGAGCTTGATAGGGCTACATACATTCTGAAAGAGTTGATCGAGTTTATGTAGGTAACATCGATATATGGAAATGTTTATTACCATGAGGACAATGTGATTGAAGGGCAATTTGCATTTCAAGCAATGGAGGGAGGTGACTACTTGGCTTGCTTTTATGCAGCCGAGCACGAGCCACCGGTTAGTGTCACCATTGACCTCGACTGGAAGTTTGGCGTCGATGCCAAGGATTGGCCGAATATCGCAAAGAAAGGTTCTATCGAAGTAAGTAAACATTCAACTAGACGATTAGTCATCAGAATATTACAATTCCTTTTTCTTTTTCTTTTTTTCCGTAATATTTTTTTTTTTTGACTAGTTAATGGAAATAGAGTTGAAGAGAATGTACGTCAATGTTGAATCGATTCACGAGGAGATGTTATATCTTCGTGAAAGGTGAATGAGTCAAAACTCAAAAGTGTTCTTCTCCGTTTGAACAATCTAGCACACAAATTTTCACTGACTCTGTTGCTTTGGCTTGTGCTAGGGAAAAAGAAATGCAGGAGCTTAACGCATCTACAAACTCGGAAATGGCTCGTTTGGGTTTTCTCTCGATTTTCATTTGCCTGTCCGTGGCAACACTGCAGCTAAGGCATTTGGTGTGCTTCTTTAAAAAGGAGAAGCATCTTTAATACAGTATGTTTCTTGATTAGTCCCTTGAATGTAGTATTCTTTCAAGAACGTATACTAGGGATGATTTGATTCCTCGTAGAGATCGAGTTATCTTCAAGTACTAGTAGGCAACAAAAGAATTTTGAACGATGTTGTCCCAGTCTTGTTTAGTATTATGCTAAGTTTATTAGGCTTGTTTAACTTCAAACTTCAAAGCGTGGAAGCTTGCTTTAATTCAGAGAGCTTAGAGCATTTTTAATGTGGGGGTGGAAAATGTAAGAGAAAAAGGGAAAAGGGAAAAACGACGGGGAAAAAGTCAAATGAGGGGCCAAACTTTGGCTTATTTCCCTACAAACCCAACATAATATGAGTCCTTAGCCCTAAGGACTATTTGGTATCGTAGGAGAGGCAGCTATTTGGTATCATACCTCCAATGTTAGAAATGCTCCTAACAGAGTGATACTATTATGTAGGGATTAAAAGTCTTGTGAGAGCCGAAGAAATAGAAGGCCTCATTACAATCCCAGTTCGAAGATGGCAATATATGATGAGAGAGTAGCATGATGAACCGACTCAATGCCTCAGATATAGCACATTCTAGTTCTGTTAATCCTAGTTTTTTGTAGACGAGCGGTCTGTATTGAACCACATAATCTAAAAATTCAAGGTAATAGATCCTTCCAAATATATGCAATCTGACTATAATCTTCCACATGCCCCTTCATGTATGGAGGATTCCCCCACCTCAATATCAAAGCTTACATGTGGACACTTCATTTTAAATGGGTAATGGTGACATTTGAACTCACGACTCTTATCTTATATGATTCTGTGTTAAACCACTTAATCTAAAAGTAGATCAAGTGTTGAGCCTATCTGGCTTTATGAACTCTAGATGGGAGAAATCACTAAACTTGGAAGCCTTGATGAAATATATGAGAAGACCAAATCCGTAGCCATATCGGCAAGTTAAACATGTCATCAAAGGCAATTAGACAAAGAACTTGCTAAATAGGACCATATCCCAAAATCTATAACATTCCTGAAACCTCCAGTTTATCATTTATTGTTTATCCTCGCCACCTTACGTGAAGGTGATGAAGGAGTCTTTATCTCCAGCGTAAATCACACAAAGCCTCATTACAATCCCATGATTGGAAGATGGCAATATACGATAAGAGACTGTAGCATGATGAACCAAGTCGACGCATGGGATAGCACGTTCTAGCTTGGTTAATCCTTGTTTCTCGGTAGACGAGTAGCTTATGGCCAATTGGGCTTTATGAACTCTAGAAGATGACCAAATCTATAACCATATCACGTTAAACATATCATCAAGGTAATTAGCCGAACAACTAGATAAAAGAACTCGATCATATCCTAAATCTATGGCTATCCCAAAACCTTCATTTTCCTTTTCTTTTTTATCCCCTAGAGTCTTGATCCCCGGCATAAACCACAGAAAGGCTCAATTGGAAGATGGCAATATAAAGAGACGATAGCATATTGAACTGGGTCGACGCCTAGTAAAGCTCATTCTCGTTCTGTTAATCCTTGTTTCTTGGTAGATAAGTACCCTATAGCCTATCAGGCCTTTTGAACTCTAGATGGAAAGCTTACTAGAGAAACCACTGCAATTGTAAATTTGTAAGCCTTTATGAAATCTACAAGAAGACTACATAGCCATATCGGCCAAGTTTACACTATCATCAAGATAATATCGAAGGGCTTGTATAAAAACAATCTATAGCCATCCCAAAAGCTTCATTTTTTCCTTTCTTGTTTATCAGCATAAGTCACGGAAAGCCTCATTACAATCCCAGATTGTAGATGATAATATACAATAAGAGGCAATAGTATGATGAACTGATTCACTGCCTGCTCATTGATGTAATTAATTTTTTTTATAAAAAAAGTATGCAAATAAAAGGGTTCCATTTCGCATAAAAGAGTTCCATTTAGCAATGAATAACTATTCAACATTATACCAATTTGTATGAGAAAATTGCTAATTCTTGATTAATGTACCTCAATGACATTCTCCTAAAGCTGCAAAAATGCAATCCAAGTGATCAAATTATGATTCTAAATTCTCCCAAATCAAGACCCTTCCTTTTTCTCAGCCCCATCAGAAGTTCCCCCGTCTTCTTGCTTGCTATTCAACGTCTCTTTCTCTTTCTGTTTCTCCAATTCCTTCGCAGCCTCCTCCTCAGCCGCCTTCTCTGCCCGCAAAATCGGGGCATAGTAATCAGCGTGAGCTTCCATACATGTCTTTAAAGCAGCCGTAACCTGAAAACACTTCTCTGCAATGTCATCTTCGTGCTTCTCAGCCTCCTCAATGCACTTCTCCCATTCTATAAATGCGTCTTTACAGCCACCCCCTTTCATAAATAAGCAAAATCCACATTCACCCAACTCCTCCTCCTCTTCGTTTTCTTCATTATCATGCCCTTCCTCAATTGATCCTTCTGGAATCTGATTTTCCGACGTCGTTTCTTTTTCTTGTGGAATTTCGGGACTTTCGGCATTGAGGGTGGGCTGTAATTCGGGTTTGGGACCCTCGATTTCTGGGGAATTTAGGGAAGACATCTTGAATGGTATCGCCGAGGTGGTAATTGGAGCTAGGGTTTCAATCTGAAGATGCGGGGAAGGGACCAACCATTGCAGCTGTAATGCTGTCCTTAAACCTCTCATATACCCCCTCCGTCGTCGCTTACATTTAAAATAAAGGATTTTTTTTTTTTTTTCCATGGGCTACGAAGGAAAACATGTTATTTCCGTGTTTATTTACAATTTAAGGCATTGTTTCTTGTTTAAGGCATTGTTTCTTGTTGAGTAAATTTTATTTATTCGAATTGTGTGTAGATTTTGTAATTGAAATTAAAAAATAATATATTAAAAATATAAAATAATTTTATGCCTGATTGAAAAGGAGGAGAGATAAATTTTTTTAAAAATATTATTATGAATCAAACAAGGCTTAAATTGCTTTCAAAATTATTTATTAACAATTTAACTAACAATTAAATTAATAATTTAACAACGAAACAATTCAAATTAATAATTTAATAATTAGGACAAAAATTTTAAATCAAAGCAAACAATTAACTACCACACTATCGCCAACATCAACGTTTCAATCTAGTTCTGGTTGACCAAATTCAGATTTGGTTCGACCATGGTCGACCACCAAAAAGTCTCAGTTGTGCAACCATGGCAGAGTAGAAATCAGGAGGTCGCGACAATATTCTAGCAGTGGCCACGACAGTGGGTGGTGGAAGAAATGATAGGAGAGAGAGTTTTAAATTTAGGGTTAGGGTTAAAGTTTTCAATTATGAAGTATTTTATGAAATAATTTAGGAGAGTAAGTGTTTATGCAATAATTTGGGTTTAAAGATTTGGCATATTTTGCTCTGAAATAAAACTATTTTGAGAAGGAATAATTTCACAAGCGATCACTAAAGTTACACAAAAATAACCAAACGATTACTAAAATTTTAAATTTACATCCGTATTCATTGAAAGTTTAAATTAGGGTGTGTTTGATGTGCCAAGATCTGCATGGAAAATGTCACATCAAGAAAAATATTTTTCCACTTGTGTAGTTGTGTGTTTGATGCAAAGATTTGTCATAAAAAATATTTTTCATGTACAACTAATTTAAGCACAATTTTGGCCCATTTTATATGGAAAATTAATCTAGTATAGAGGTGGGAAAATTTTCAAGGAATTGGTTTCCATAAAAAACCAATTCCTTGTGCAATTAATCCAACACATCCTTACTTCCACGAATTGCCACCGAAGGTCCAAGTCATTCACAATAAAATTTTAAGGATCACAATGCAATTTTATGTCTAAAAATAAAATTTGCAGGGAGGCTCGGGTCCAACCACCACCGCCAATGCTTGCTCCAACCGCTACGACCATGAATCCAACCATCTCCGACATCCCCCACAGCCCAAAAAAAAAAAATAAAATAAAATAACTTTTTTAAAATACAAATTTTCCCTAATAGAATTTAGATGTTGAAGTTGAATTAAAGATTATTCGGATAGTAGAGACTGGGTAGAATCGTGTACGTTGAGCAAGATGTATTAAAATTTAAAAGAAATTGATATTAATGAAACTATTATATATCATTTTCATGGTATAGGAAACCATAGACAATAAAAATATATAATTATCTTGTATTTTGTAATTTTTTTCTTGATTCACTTCTTGTCAATTTCAAAGTTTTTTAAAGATATAATACACTTGTAGATATTTTCTAATAATATAAAGTTTATATTATAAATGTTATATTTTATAAAAAATTTCAAGTTGCTTGGCCCAAACCCCACTCCAAGCCCCCATATTTGTATTCCAATCTTGTCCCGTTGAACAATAATCCTAGATCCACCCCCGCTGACATCGCCCTCTGTGCTACATTTCGCACCAAGTTTCTGGTTCAATTTTGCATCAGATCTAGTGCATTGTAGCACAACAAAATCCGTTGCAAAATCGCAACACAAATTCGCAACAAAAATCGCATTAAAAAATTGGTCCAATTTTGCACAAAAAACCTGGTGCAAAATACACAAGATCTCTATGGAACATCGCACTAGATTTTGGTGCAAAATTATCGCAAATATGAAGCCTGGTGGTTGTTAGATTTCGTGCTCATGGTGGTTGGAGCATACGGTTGTGGTCGCTAGACCAAGAAAGATAGAGCTTCCTTGCATTTTTTAGACATAAAATTGTACTTTGATTCTTTAAATTTTATTTTGAATGATTTGAAGTATTAGTGGCCATGTTTCAAAGTAATTTGAACTTCGGTAATTGCGAATACAAGTTTGAAGTTATAGAGATCGTTTTATTATTTTTCTATAACTTCAGTGACCGTTTAACTCATAAAAGAAGTTGTTTCACACAGAATTTTTCTAAAATTAGTAACTACCTGTTCCTATTCATGTGCATTACTTGAAAAAACACTTTAACACGAGTGCCCTTTTTTATATGTTTTTCATTCTTATTAAAAATTACTTTCTTTCTTGAAAGAAAGGAAAAAAAAATTACTCTTTCAAATAAACTCTATAGATAATAGGTCTTGAAAGTTGTTTGCTCAAGTTTTTCATTTCAATAACTCCAAAAGCAATGAATGTTTTGCTAACAATCTGAATAAGTTTCTTTGAATCTTTGTTTGTAATTTTATTATAATTTTTGATTAAATTAACAAAAATATTTATTACATATTGAAGGATGATAAGTGTGTATAAATACGAAAAAGAATCGTGAATCAGTCTATTGTACTTAATAAAGTTTTTTAATGACGACAGTGTTTAAAATCAATAGGGAGGAGGACTCTCACCGATAACTATGGTGTGATCTTGATTTGCTTGATGGTGGTGATGGAGTGGAGGTATGATAGTCATGGTGTTCACCCCCACTGATGAATATTGCAACGTAGTTGAAATATGACAATGAGAGTAGATACAGTAAACGAGAAAAAAATAAATGATAATAATTTTAACTCATGTTTGATCAAAATTTTTTCATCCACAAACATTAACTCGAATTTAATTTCTAAACTGAACAAACTTGAGAGAAAACTGCAAATGACAATCCTCTCTCTCCCTCTCTCTGTATTTTTTTTTTTTTTTTTTTTGGAAATTTTTGTGAGAACATATTGTCTTGACAACGAACCTTTGTTTCCCGAGTAACCCTCTTAAGATATTTCAAACTGACAATATATTGCACAACCAAACAGAAAACTTTCAAGATTCCAAAGGGAAATTAAAGGAAATTGTGCTAATTAAAAGGGCTCTCAATGTTAAAAAAAGCACATTATAGACATTATTGAGTTGGGAAATGTTATTTCCATGCCTACTTTTGCACCTTCTTCTATAGTTATATGAGATGTCAAAATTACATGCAGTAGGATAAGGATGACGTTGAAACGAAATCTAATACCTCACATAAGTATAAGTATGAATGTAAAAGTGAGAATACACGAATAATTTTTCTCGTTCATCTAGACCATGTGACACACTTCAAACTTTTTTTTTTTTTTTTCTAAAGTGAATGATAATGTCTTTGTTTAAAAACCGTCTCAATGAAATATGAAAGCAACTTCTTTAAACCCTTCTAACTTAGATTTCAAAATATAGTATTCCCAAAGAGTCACAACTCACAAGATTTTAGCAAGCTACCTTTCTTGATAGGCAATCTTCTGGTTTCCTTTTTCTTTTCTTTTCTTTTCTTTTCTTTTCTTTTCTTTGTATGATTCCCCCTCCCTTAGCTTCCACATTATATCTATTCACACTTCTTTTAATTCAACTTTACCTCCATGATAATGAACTTTTTGGTTTTAATTGTTCACCATCCATGTAGTCCTAAAGACAAAAGAATTTCACTTTCACATTTCAAGAATTGATCTGTTACCGGCCTATAGTCATTATATGAGTATTTTATTTACCATTCTATGTGGAAATTTTCCAACCTCATAAATCAATTTATGTTTCACACAGATTTGCCACTAATATAATGGACAAATTAGATCTATCGCTGATTTACTATGAGTAAGACATCAATTATATTACAGTGTTTTAGTCGTACTTAAAAAATAATGAGTGTACACACAAATGTATCTATGCATCAATAGAGTGTAAAATGAAATCACTATTCTACCCACCTCTGTTTTTAGACACCACACTTCGATTAGTGTGCAAATATCTGTGTATATACATTTTGTATGTATTTATAGTGTTACGCTTACTCAAGGGGAAATATGTCATTTTGCTACTAATTATTCCGTGCTTTCTCACTCTAGTTGATTTGGTATTCACATGTGATCGGATGATAGGAATGTATTTCCCTCGCCATTAAGAAGCACATATCGATCATCCGGCTAAAGTGCTCACATCAACGCACCAGGTCGCTTCCGTTCCTACATGATAGATACATACGTGTATACCTAACCACGTGTTAAAATACTAATGGTTTGTAAGCATCTAAACGGATCAATATTTCAATTCATTCAACCAATCCCATCAGGCTCCACTTCTCCCCAGCCATGGATGCTGCAACTATTGCAGCATTCAATTATCTCCCAAAATCAACTAACTTAACTGCCTCCACCCCAATTTGGCCTCAGACAACCGCAAAAATTTTCAATCATAATTTCTCTCCCAATCCGAGAGACAAAAATGGTTCCTTATTCCTCACAAACTGCTCCACAAAACGAAACATCAGCAGAGAAAATGCAAGAGACGAGAATTCAATTTTCGACGGTACTTCAAATTCAAGAACTCACAAACAAGCCAAACCCACTTCAATTCAATCACTCTCTTCTTCAAATTCCTCATTCTCGAGAGGTTTAATCTTCGATTTGGGCACCAATAATTCTTGGGATAGTCTTGAAATTGGGTCCCCTGTGGTGAAAAGGTACCTCAGTGATGATGAAGAGAGGTGGTACATGTGGTACCATGGGAGATCTTGTGAAAACCCTAGTTTTGAATCGATTGGATTGGCTGTTTCCAGTAATGGGATTCACTGGGAGAGAGGTGGAGGAGCTGTTAAATCAGGTGCTGATATAGGGTTAGTAATGAACTGCAGTAAAGATTGGTGGGCTTTTGATATACAGAGCATTAGGCCTTGTGAAATTGTGATTATGTCTAGCACAAAGGTTAGATCAAACAATGCTGTTTACTGGCTTTACTACACTGGTTTTAGTTCTGAAAAAATCGAATCTTTCGACGAATTTTACAATTTGACCCTCATGAGTCCAGAAAGACCACACATTGCTGGTGATGACAGTAACAAAAGCAAGGGTAAGAGCAAGATTTTGAAGTCATTGCCTGGCTTAGCAATGAGCCAAGATGGAAGACATTGGGCTAGAATTGAAGGTGAGCATCATAGTGGAGCATTATTCGATGTCGGGTCTGATAAAGATTGGGATTCTCTATTTATATCCTCTCCACAAGTTGTTTATCACGAAACTGGTGATCTTAGAATGTATTACCATTCGTTCGATGTACAAAATGGGCACTTTGCGGTCGGTATAGCCCGGTCGAGGGACGGGATAAGGTGGGTGAAATTGGGAAAGATTTTAGGAAAAGGTTCAAAAGGTGGGTTTGATGAGTGTGGGGTAGTGAATCCTAAGGTTGTTGGGGACAAGAAAAATGGGACATATTTGATGGTTTATGAAGGGGTGTCGGGTGATGGGACGAGGAGTATCGGCTTGGCCGAGTCGTCGGATGGATTGAAAGAGTGGAAAAGGGTTCAAGATTTTGGGCCAATTTTGGAGAAATGTGAAGGGAATGGATGGGATTGTGAAGGGGTGGGATCGCCTTGTTTGGTGCAAATGGATGGAGATGAAGAGGGATGGAGATTGTATTATAGAGGGATTGGACAAGGAGGAAGGACAGGAATTGGATTAGCTATATGTCAAGGGAGGGAATTTAGGGACTTCCAAAGATGGACAGGGTTTCATTTTTGAGTTTTGCAATGTTTTGAGCCCATGTTGTTCTTCATATTTCATGAGTTATCGTATATCCATGTTGTATTAACTTGAGTCGTTTAATTGCTTTAATTGAATGTGACAGTTAAAGAGATAAAAATTGAGACAACATAAACGAATGAATCTTTCTTTAGATTATCTTGTGCTTCATTTTGAGGAAATGAAAATGTATATCGTGTATTACAGTCATATTAGCGAAACTTTTTGATACTAATATCATTTAACAATCATTTTTTAATCTTTATTTTGAACCACATGAATCACAAAATTTATAATATTTCATACATTTTTTTTTTACTATTTAATCACACATTTTCTTAAAAATTATAGTTTTTCTAATGAAAAAGGCATTATCAAATAAGATCCGCCGCTAATTATTTATAGAGCTTGTGTAATATAACTTATTAAAAAATTCGTTATTCTCTACTGTCATCTTCAACAATTCACTACAATTGAACCACACATTTAAGCGATATGAAGGTTTTATTATTTTCTAAACATATTAATCATTTGCCATAATTTTTTCAATTTTTAGTTACACGTTTCAAAATTGTCTTTTAAAATTGGGGTGAAATGTAATCAAGCTAAAATCTATCAACCTAATTCGATACAAAATGAAGCGTAGGGACTCAATCGACACAAACTAAAGTAAATAACTTTTTCCCCAAAAAATCCCTCTGAAAACCCGAAACCTCACTTCTTCCCCAAAGCATTCTATACTTACAAACACTGTTCAAATGTTAAATATGGCGGCAACAAATGTATAAAACTAACGAACATAAACATCGATATATTATCTGTATCTATATACTGAATTAGGTTTCTTTATGTTAGTTTACGGAGACACGAATCCACATATTTGATAGTAGAAGTTTTGAGAAATGGGTGCAGTGGATGAATCGGCATCATCGCCGATGTGCAATTTGGCGATTCTGGATTCTCTGACTGCAGATTTAATTGGAAAAATTGACGAAAGCTGGAACAGATTTTGCTTAGCCACAGAAGAACTTCTCAAAGGGAATGGCGATTTTTCCTCGGAATTTGTGAAACAAGTGCAGAGTCTTTGCGTCGGCGGACTAGAGTCTTTGGTCATTGAACACTTTCTTTGCTCCGTTGAGGTATCTTCAGCTTTCTTTTTGCCTTAATTTTGGAAAAATGGACTTAATTTGATTTAAAATTTTGATTTCAGTTTCCTGTAGATATTTTACATTTTCTTGTCATGGTAAAGATTAAACAATTTGGGTGAGCAAAAGACCAGTAGTTAAGATATGAAAATAAAGCTTAATTTTTTGCAAAATATTTATTTAATTTTTTCTTTAATTGAGTTGAATAATAAGACAATTAAATGTTAAACAAATCCACAACTGAAATTTTATGCCTTCTGTGCTTACTTTATGATGTCATTTTATTCATTTTCCGTGGTAGAAGAGCGTTGAATAATGAACTGATAGAAATAATCTTTAACATGACCATTATTCCCGAAGAATCTAAATAACAATGTCAGTAAATTATGGATACCTTTAATAGAAAGGGCTTTACTGTTAAATAGAAAATAGTTTCTGGAGGGGCACTGTCAATATGCACGTGAAATGTGGGATTTCAATTGACAAGGAATGATAATTTCTCTGCATCAGAGTATGTGGGTTGTGCCCATATTTGTTGAAAGCTTTCGTTAATATTTTGTTTTGCAACAGAAAACATTTGAGAAAAATGGGGCATCGAGGTTTTGGAGGCATTTTGATGCCTACAGTGATCCTACAGTTCTAGAAATGAATGATCAGGTACGTACAGACGTGACAAGGTCATTTAGACCCAAAGGAAAAGAGAGGAAAGACAATGGTGTTTGATATGATATGATGTGTTACTGCCTTTGCTTTCTAGCTAATAACATTATGAACAAGAATGTAATACAATGAGTATGTACAACTATTTGATGGCCAGAATGTTGGGGCATATAATATCCAGAACAAAGTAGAAAATCAGTCAGACGTCATATACCTTGCATTCAGAACACATTAAAACAAGAAATTCTTGCAAGATGCAAAATAACACAAAATGTGATGATAAATGAGCCGAGACTAGACCACAAATTTTCCAACATGCCACTTTAGTTTATGTGAGGATCTGATAAAAAATTGTTATGAGCAAACAAGTCTTAGAAGAAAAATGATTATGCGAGTAGAAATCTTAACTTTACTTAAGTAGTTATACATGGTAATCGTCTAATGCCTTCGATTTGTTTCCATTTGAAACAAAATTTCTTTGTTGTTAGAAGATTCTTCATATTGCGCTTCAGTTAAAGCTTCTATTGGTTCATAGAAGATTGCAGCACTTTATTAATGCTTTCAATATAAAAAGTCTTAATAAATATTGAGACAGGATCAGCAAGATGGGATCCAGCAAGTATTGCACAATGCTTTGGAAGAGATATCATCTGAAAAACAATACCTGGAGAAGTGCCTATCATTGTTGGTTCATGCTTTACAAACCTACACAGAAATTAAGTCGGATGGACTGGGGAATTCTGATGCAAAATGCAGCCTTCTTTTCTCTAAGTCGCATTTAACTTTATCTTCAGTTTTGATGGCCAGTCTTCCTCGGCATTTTCCTGGTATTCTATTTTCATGTCCATCGCATATTCGTGTTAAAATTATTTGATTCATGTTTCCTAAATCATCTCGTGTGTGTGTAGTGAACATGCAGATATTAATTAATGAAGGTGTCTTCAGTTTTTGAAGTATATGAATGGGTGTGTTAGTTATCGCTGTAAACTCTTAAGATCAATATCATGCACATATTTTCACATGGTGCATCTTACTATGCTTTTAGTTAGAGTAATATGTGTTTGTGAGAAATTTGTTGTTTATTTTATTCTTTTGGTGTCATGTGATTAGATTAAAACCATGACCTATTGCCATTTTGTTATTAAGACCCCATGGATGAATGAAAAGGGCATTCAGGGGCTTGCCAAATTATGTGTTTTTGGCTTATTGGTTTGTGCTGTTTTCTTGCATATTGCAGATTGGTTCAAAGAGACCGTTCTGATTTTAGGTGGACTGCTATATTTTTTTGCTTTCGCCAACGATTTCTGTTTTCTTTCACTTGAACTATAAGCCACAAATGCAGATTCAATCTTGCATCTGCATGTGAAGATACCCCATTGCGACGATACCAACTGCCTCTTTTGCCCATATCGCTTAGAAAATACGGATTTTACGTTCTCAATCATCCTTTTCGATCTTGGCAGCCATTGGACTTCTTCATGTTTCCCTTTTTGTTTTTTTATTCATCCCTTAATCTCCTACTAACCAGATACTGGAAATGAGGGTTGGGAAGGATGCTTCATATATCATAATATTTTTATACCTGTGAAACGTATTAATTTTAATTATTGGTATTTCTATCTCATAATATTCTCAGACGTACTTCACTGGTATTTTAAGGGAAGACTGGAAGAGTTAAATACAATCATGTCTACGGGAGATGAGGATGATAATGCATTACACGCAGAAGATGAAATGGACTTGGATGAGAAAAGCCACTTATCATCCAGAAGTGGGAAGATGGATATTGATGGATCTCACTGCCATGGAACATTTTTGGGGAACAACAAACTTGTGAAGAACATTGGGGTGGTCGTTCGTGATCTTAGGAATCTTGGCTTTACCTCAATGGCTGAAGATGCCTATGCATCGGCTATATTTTTCCTATTGAAGGTTTGCATTTGCGATATCAATTCATTGGCATTGAGCACAATTCATTGCTTGTGTTATTTCTCATGTTGCCGTTCTTTTGTAACTTTTGAGATCCAGACTCTTCATTGGCATTGAGCACAATTCATTGCTTGTGTTATTTCTCATGTTGCCATTCTTTTGTAACTTTTGAGATCCAGACTCTTCATTCTCCTCGAACATATTTATTGTTTTGTGTGCGTATGTGCGTGCAGTGGCTGGTGAGGTGTGGGGAATCATCAAGATCTTTAACTTATTTTCTACTAATTTGTTTGTGTTTCTATTCATCCATTTGGTTAAAAAACATTTTTTTTATCTCTCTAATTGCTTGACAGACTAAAGTACATGAGCTGGCTGGTGATGATTTTAGGAGTTCAGTGTTGGAGTCAGTTAAACAGTGGATACAGGTAGCTCTTGTAGGCATGGCTGGTTCTCCCGTCAAATATTTAACTTGAACTCATCAAATACCATGATATTCATTATTCTTTTTATGGCTTTCCATCTCTCCACAACATCCTGAAGTTTTTATATTCTTCTTTGATAAGGAATGACATTATCTTTTTTTAACAATTGCCTCTGAAATAGGATACTTTTTATGCAGGCTGTGCCCCTCCAATTCTTGCATGCCCTTCTTGCTTACCTTGGCGATTCTAAAAGCACTGAGAGCCCCGCGCCTGGTCTTAAATCACCTTTGGCATCTTATCCATCCTATAACTATTATGGAACTGGAACTCCCTCTGAGGGACTTGTCAGATGGCAGCTGCGCCTGGAGTATTTTGCTTATGAAACCTTGCAAGACTTGAGAATTGCGAAACTTTTTGAAATTATTGTGGATTATCCGGACAGGCAAGTTTGATTTTTTTTCACGTTGGATGATGCATTTGAGATTCTTATCTAAAAGGATAATAAAGCTGCTTTGTATCTGATTAATGTTTTGATATTAATGCATACATGTACAGAATGGTCAATTGTCTCCCTAATTTTGCAGCTCTCCTGCTATTGAAGACCTGAAACAGTGTCTTTTGTATACCGGACAGCACTCAAAACTTGTTGATTCATTCATCACTGAATTACGATACCGGTTGCTTACAGCTGGTGCTTCCACCAATGATATACTGCACCAGTATGTTTCAACTATCAAGGCCCTTCGAACTATAGATCCTGCAGGAGTGTTCCTTGAAGCTGTTGGTGAACCAATTAGGGAATACTTGAGGGGGGAGGAAAGATACCATTAAATGTATTGTTACCATGCTTACGGATGGAGCGGGTGGGAATCCTAGTGGATCAGGGAGCGCCGGAGATAGTCTTCTTGAAGAATTAAATAGAGATGAAGAAAATCAAGAAAACTTGGGCCTCGATGATGAAGTCAGCGCTGATGACAAACAAGCATGGATTAATGCACAAAGGTATTTACTTTTCAGGGAACAGAAAGCTGAATTTTATACATATACCATTATATAATACATTGAATGACATGATTTTCACGTATTCACATCGCTTTCATGATTTTGACTCTGATATTTCTTCCAATGTTAAATACCCTTAAGCTGGGAGCCTGATCCATTAGAGGCAGACCCCTTAAAGGGTAGTAGGTACCGAAGGAAAGTTGACATTCTTGGTATGATTGTTGGCATAATTGGTTCGAAGGATCAGCTTGTCAATGAATATCGTGTTATGCTGGCTGAAAAACTTCTGAACAAATCAGATTATGACATCGACTCAGAAATACGCACTTTGGAACTTCTCAAGGTAGTTCACATAACTCTCTCTCACTCTCTGCAACTTGGCATTTCATTTTGCTTTCCACCTTTAAGCTTTACATACCTTAATGTTTGGGACTTGCAGATTCATTTTGGAGAGAGCAGCATGCAGAAATGTGAAATAATGCTTAATGATCTGATTGATTCGAAAAGGACCAACACAAATATAAAAGCAACCATCAAGCAACAAGCTCAACCAGGTTTTGCACTTGTCGTGTATAGATTGAGGGCAGACATGGCATTTCCTTTTGCAGTTTTGCAATACGATCATTTTATTATATGTTTGCAAATATTGATGGCTAGATTTTACAAATTTTATACAGCTGCTGATTCACGGGAGCATGAGATGTCTCTGGATAATATTAATGCTACCATTATCTCAACAAATTTCTGGCCACCTATCCAGGTATTTGGGCTCTCCCTAAACGGTATTGGCACCACCTAGTCCCGCTGTCAAAAAGGGAATCTAGCTGTCAAAAAGGGAATCTATTGACATTAGTGTTACACATTATTGTGGCTTCCAAGAGAAGTGAGAAATATTCAGAAGTTTTACGCGATGTTGCTCGGACTCTTCGCTTTTGAAGAAGTACCCGTGTTAGATACTTGGGTATGGGATCCTTCTCGGATCCTTTAAGTCAAAAGAAAATTTTTTATATCATTCAAATTAAAAGAAGCTCCTTTCTACTCATCAAGAATGCACATAAAACTATGAAAATATACATTTCCAAAATCAATTTTAAGTTTATAAGACGAGTTTGTGTACTTTTTCTAAAATTTGGACCCTGTTTTAGCCGTGTCACCATATCCTAAAATTTTAAAATGAAGGATCTGATACTTGTATACGCACTCATACCCGACACCCATACCTGAGTCCGAACATCATAGGTTTTACGATATACCTTCTATGTGATTTGTTGAATTATAGTTCAGAATTTGAGAGCAGGAGGGAGTACTTGTGCTCAGGATACATACTAGTACTAGTGTTTTATGCATATCTGTTTATGCAGCTCCCTCCCTCTTGCTCTCCACCCTTTTCCTTTATACATTTGTTGGATAAAACAGTGCAATGTAATATATGTACTTTACCCAACATAATTTCTTGAGCGAACTCCAAAACATAGAGGCTTGTGAGGTTGTAAGGGGTTTTTCTCGTTTTTGATTTCATTAAGGGATTTATCCACTGATAATCATATTTGATATGATGCCAATGCAAGCACTACTGTTTTGTTCCATCGCCCAAAGTCTGATTTCCAATTTTCCACCATCATAGCACTGTGCATTGCTATATATTTATTAGGGCATAGCAAAGGACATGCAAATCGCTTTATAAATTCTCATGCTTCTTATATTTAATTCTGTTGAACATCTAAATACGAAATTCCATATTCGTATCGAGAATTTTAAGGCTCCCATAGACACTTCTCTCTCTCCTCTTCTTTTGGGAATTTGTAATCAATGCTTTCTTTTATCTTTTGGTTTGAGTACTGTCTCCTATATTCCTAAGAAAAACATATCATTACTATCTCCTTTTGGTTTACTTTTTGAATGAACTTAAAGAGTGCTCGCAGGATGAGGCACTTAATTTACCTGCGCCAGTGGACCAGCTTCTAAGTGATTATGCTAAAAGATTTCATGAAGTCAAGACCCCTCGTAAGCTCCTGTGGAAAAAAAATCTTGGTACTGTAAAGGTTAGTTGCTACAGAGTATTTTGTTGAAATAGATCATTCTTTTTTTCAGTTGTATTTTACAGTTCCTCGTACATTCTGAAATGCAAAAAACTTAAAAACTTCATAAATGCCTAAATTTTGATAAACTTACTGTCAACTTTATATCCTTTTTCTAAAGCCATTCACTTGCCAAACTGTCAGACAATCATAACATGTTTGATAATTGTTTTATAAACTAGAGACCCGTTTATAAATACTCTGAAATTATTTTTATCTACAAACAATTCATTAAACCACATTCCTCTACTCATTTGCCTAGTTTAAAGACAGCCTCCAAAGGAACATGTTTATAAACTACTTGCCATACATGCTTGCCATACATGCTCTAAGATGACTGACCTATGCGAAATAAGTCTTACATAACTGTAATTAACATTATGGTTATGTGAGGTTCAGAAATTTCAGCTCTTTAAAATCTGTCAAGGAATATAAAACTCTGCAATCCTGGCACTATTAATGGTCATTTCCTATATACAATACAAATTGGTGTAGTATTAATATATCTCTTTTCTGCTTCACATTCTTTGCTCAAAACCATTAACTTCTCTGGATTGCTTCTTTGTTTTAGTTGGAGCTAGAATTTGAAGGTAGGGCGCTACAGTTTACAGTCACTCCGCTTCATGCTTCTATTATCATGCAGTTTCAAGATAAAACAAGGTGAATAATGGCCGTTGTTTGTTTTGCCATGTTTATGTTTTGATCACAATGATCTTACCACATGGTATATAAATCTCTATATCACGTTTTCAGTTGGACCGCCAAGAATCTTGCTGCTGCTGTTGGTGTACCTGTGGATATCTTGAATCGGAGGATAAATTTTTGGATAAGCAAGGTAGTTACTGCAATGCACTTTGCTATTACTGGATTTTATTGTAGTGATGACTTTTCCCTTATATATTTTTTCCATTTCTTGGGCAATCAGGGGATTATTGCAGAATCAGTCGGAGCAGATTCTACTGATATTAAGTTTAGTTTGGTCGAAGCGTTGGCTGACAGTGGAAAGACTGGAGGTAATGTTGGGAGCTGTGAAGAGCTTGTGGGTGGTGATGAGGATGGAGAGAGATCAGTGGCCTCTGTTGAAGATCAACTACACAAAGAAATGACAGTTTATGAGGTATATAGTCGAGTAATGTTCACGGGGGAGGATAACGCATCCCCACCGCTGACGTGGCAGTGCCATGTCAGCAGTGGGGGATGCCCGTTACTCCTATATAGTCTAAATACTTTACATAGTTATATACATACTTAAACAAGATAGATATGCTATCATATCACATTTTGACTGATAATAGAAAATGCGTTGTAGAAATTTATCACGGGAATGCTTACCAATTTTGGTAGCATGGCGTTGGACCGCATTCATAATACGCTCAAGGTAATATCGGGTTTTAAATTTGTAATTCGGGTGTGAAATACATAATGATCGTACTAATCGAGAGAGATGTGTCGCTGCAGATGTTTTGTATAGCTGATCCTCCATATGACAAATCACTTCAACAGTTGCAGAGCTTCTTGTCCGGTTTAGTGGCAGAGGAGAAGTTAGAATTTAGAGATGGGCTGTATTTCTTGAAGAAGTAATAAATCTACGTCCTTGGATTTGGGATAATTACGGAACAATTAGCAATGTTTGTAATCAATTAATTTGTGATCAAGCTTTGTTTTGTCTTGCTTTACGTTGCTGACGGTAAAAGAAGTGGTCAAAAGTTTTGGCTGATGAAGACGAGAAAATGAATATAATGACACATCACATATAACTACTCATCACAAGTGATTCTCTCCCCAGGAGGCACCCGCCGCCGACCGATTGTCTTAAGTGGGACCCTCAAGTGGGGATCAATTCTCAACTACTCATTACCATTGACTAGGATCAATCTTGAGATTTTAGGGTTGAGCAGCTAGGCAAAATTTAATATTGAGACATTTTATGATTGAAAATTTGGGACGAGATTGAAATTGGGGGCCCTTAAGTAGTCACCTAGATCGCCTAATTTTAGGGTTGTCAGCATTATCAATACATCTTGCAATTTCTACTTCTATTTAATTCAACAACTGAATTTTTTAAAGTAAAAATTTACCCCAACATACTCTAAAATTAGAGAAGATGGTATACTGGTAAATAAATATTGTCCAACATAGAAAAACATATAATTGAATATGCCGGTAAAAATATGATTTTGTGAGTAGTTTTGTGAGAAGTGCCAGCTAAGTTAATTTTTACTGCTGTTGATAATAAATGCTTGAAATTTGAAATTACCCGAGAAGTTATGGGATTATAAATGATTAATGAAGAAATAAAAAATAAAAGAAGAAAGGAAAAGAGAGAAGAAAAAGTAAAATAAAAAAGGGTCTCGAAATGGTCGTCACTGTTTGGAGGAAAAATATAATTCACCAACCGTTACCCCGAGAATCAAACGAGTAGTAAATAAAATCTGACCGTTACAAATCCACAATTCAAATTCATCACTCAACAGACATTTAAACCAGTATAAAGAAATCCAAGAGGGATTCAAGAAATAATAAACCAAAGAAGGAGAGAAATGGAACAAGAAGAACCAGAATTAATGGAAAATATGGATCTTGAAGAAGCAAAATTACAGTATCTGAGATCTAAAGCCACAGAATTTCTTTTATTAGAACAATACAATGAATCCATTCAAGCCTGTTCTCAATTCATCACTCTCTACCAAGATTACATTTCCAACAATTCACGCCATTTTCCTCCAGACCGCCTTGCGAAGCTTCAAAAACCCATCTGCTTAGCTTTCTCCACCCGGGCCGAGGCCCGATTTCGTCTCAAGCAATTCCCTGAAGCCTTACAGGATTGTGGTGAAGCAGTGAAAATCGATAGATCACATTTCAAGACTCTAATTTGCAAGGGCAAGATTTTGCTCAATTTGAATCAATATAGTCTAGCAATGGAGTGTTTCTTAGCCGCAAATCTTGATCCTCAACCCAATGAGAATTCTCAAATCATTAATGGGTTCTTGCAAAAATGCAAGAAACTTGAAGCTCTTTCAAGAACCGGTGGAATCGACGTCTCTGATTGGGTTCTTGAAGGTTTTAGGGGTAACCCTCCAGAATTAGGAGAGTATGTGGGCCCAGTGGAGATCAAGAAGTCTGATATAAGGGGTCGAGGTTTATTCACGACGAAGAATGTCGATTGTGGAAAGATATTGGTTGTCACTAAGGCCATTGCAATTGATAGGTCCATAGTACCCCAAGATCCAGGTGAGAATTTGCAATTAGCTATTTGGAAGAATTTCATTGATAAAGTGGTTGACTCAACCACAAAATGTAGAAGAACAAAAGATTTGATTTCAATTTTATCAAGAGGAGAAAACGAGGATGTGATGGAAGTTCCTGAGATAAATATGTTTAGGCCTGAGGTTTGTGACATTACTCACTTTTCTTGTGATAATAATAAGCAGCTTGAAATAGAAAAATTATTGAGAATCTTGGAAGTGAATTCAATTCTTGAGAATGCAATTTGTTCGAAAGTTTTAGGCAAAAACAATGACTATCAAAGTATAGGATTGTGGGCTTTGCCTTCTTTGATCAACCATTCTTGTGATCCCAACATTAGGCGTTTGCACATTGGTGATCACATAGTAGTTCTTGCTTCGAGAGACGTTAAAGCCGGCGAAGAGCTTACATTTGCGTATTTTGACATCCTTACCCCCCTCATCGAGCGTAGAGTAATGGCTCGGAATTGGGGGTTTAATTGTCATTGCAAGAGGTGTAGGTTCGAGGATGATATTTGTCGTTCAAATCAAGAAATGAAGGAAATGGAGATGATCCTCGGGAAAGGGAAAGGGCAATCGGTCGACGTGGGTGGGGTGGTGTACAGGTTGGAGGAAAGTATGAGGAAATTGGTGGCTAAGGGAAGAGCAAAAGGGTATTTGAGAGCATCTTATTGGGTGGCATATTCAAAGGTGTATGAATCAGAGAAGTTGATGAGGAAATGGGGAAAAAAGGTTCCTCCAATTGAGAAATTTGTTGATAGTGTTGTGGATGCAGTCGGGAGTGATGAAAGGGTTGTGAAATTGTACATGGAAGGAGGATTGAAGAAAGGGGTGGGTGGGTATGGGGTGGGTGGGTATAAGAATGGAGTGGTGGAAATGGACAAAGCATTTAAGTTGGGAAGAGGAGTTTATGGGAAAGTAATGAAAAAACAAGCAATGAAGGTTTTGCTTTAGGGGAGTCGAGCCGAGTCGTGCTTTGAAGGAATGAGTTGAGCCGAGCTGAGCTGAGCCGATCCTAAGCTTAGTCGAAGCATAGAGATAGCTATCACCTGTCATAAATAAGCGAGTCGAGCCTCATGATAGTGGATTTCTTTGAATTTTTCTTAAACAATTGTGATCTATGTTTGTGTAAATGATTCTCAATTTAGAATGATTTTCTTTTGTTTATGTTATATGGGTGCCATTTGTGTTAAAAGAAGGAAATTGTGCTATTTTTCTTGAGTGGGAACTGTGATCCTTGTGTAAAAGAGTCAAATGATGCTTCTATTCTTGAAGTCCAAATTCAATCGCCAATGAGGTAATCAAAAGGCCAGGATACGTAACATGGGCGTGCTCTTGCGCAACATGATTATTATTTACAAAAGTAGCACCGGACTCTGCCAATCAGCTATTATAGCACACTTTCATATAATTTCTCTTATTTAAGTCCATTTGTTGTTACAACTTATTAATTAAAATTTATCTAATAAGCATCGATACTCATCAGCATATACTAAGCAACAAGTATCTATCATAACAACCTTAAAAAATTCACGATTTTACTCAATAATTTGGTTTCGAAGAAAATAAAATTTAAAAATACAAAGTACATCTTTATTTTTTAATCAGAGTTCGATATATTTTCGGAAAAGATGTCGTGAAAACGAAATAAGAATTAAAGTTTGATAAAGTTAAGGGTACAATCAATCATCAATGAACCCTTTTGCCATTCTTCGACGTAAAATGAGACACATAC
This sequence comes from Jasminum sambac, assembly GCA_018223645.1. Taxonomy (NCBI): domain Eukaryota; kingdom Viridiplantae; phylum Streptophyta; class Magnoliopsida; order Lamiales; family Oleaceae; genus Jasminum; species Jasminum sambac. Next base: position 69,378 of record CP073645.1, read on the forward strand.
ACAAACTCTCAAAGATGAGAAGATAATTGTACGATTCCTTGAAGATAAACTCAAGATTCTAAATACCCAATCAATGGAATTCTCTCATTCTTTCTCTCCTTAATTACGCTTATTGGTTAATTAGCATTTTAATTATAATTAATTGGGATAAGATTAGTCATTATCATAATTATAAAAAGAATCAAATTTAGTCCACAAACTTTTCTTTTTAGGTTTTATGTCATGCTCATTGCCAAATTAAATGATAGAACTTGACTTTAATATAGCAATTTGGGTTCGTGTACTAGACTAAATTTGCAAAAGATAAATATAATATGTGTTTCTCGACTTTAATCATATCCATTATGATGTATTATATTAATACATCCATGTAAAATTTAACTTTTTCATAGTTCTTTTGAAAATAATGCTTTCTCTTTTTCTTTTTCTTTTCCTTTTTTTTTTCTTTTTATGAATCGATGCTTTTTTCTTCTCTAATAATGAAAATAATGTTTTTCCATATTTAAATTGTAAGAGCACCTCAGTTCTACCTAGGGATGGCAATTGAGTTGGACAATTCTTGAGCTCATGTATTTAGCTCAGTTCAACTGGTCAAAAGTTCAGATTTGGCTCGTGAAAATGCGGACTTGGACTTGGATTGAGCCAAGAAATTGAAAAATGGACAATTCGTGTTTGACTCATAAAGCACGGGGACCGGGTCGTTAGCTCATAATTAAAACTTGATTTAAGAAATGAGTACTTTTATATTGCTAAATAACTAAACAAAACAATCATGTCATAGTTACAAACATAGACCCCTATATTTCTATTGTGAACCATGTATTTGAAAAAAAAAAAATCAAAAGGTCCACGAGCTGGCTCGTGGACTACTTGGGTTCAGCTTGTGAGCCAAACGAGCCCAGCCGAATCCGAGTCGTGTGATTGGAACACGAGCTAAGTCACTCGGTTCATTTCACAAATGAGTCGAGCCGAGCTCGGAAACAAACCGAACTCGAGCTCAAATTTTACGAGCCAAGCCGCTCGGCTCATCTCGTTTGGCATCCCTAAGTCTACCATAAAGGAAACCCACAAAAAAAAAAAAAAAAAAAAAGGTGCCTAATACAAGAATATACCGCTATTGATTCAATCAGCATTACCTGATAAATAATTATTCAATGGGAAATTGTTTTCTTAATCCTTCTCACACTATGAAATATTACAATTTAATCAATACTATTTATCCATCAAGTATACATATATCTCGCTATATTATTAGGTCTCACCTCTATATAATATTATTAAGTCTCACCTCTATAATAAAAGATGGTATGTACGTACACGCTAGTGTATTGCTCTTGAAATTTATACTTCAACGTTTCCACGCACAAGAGATTCAAAGAATATCCTCAACCTTTGACCTGATAATCTTGATCCAGTTATGAAATCCCAAAACGTGTCATATTATATGATTAAAAAATAGTTACAAATTTGAGAGAACCGGCCCTGATTTGTCCAATAGGAACCCTAATTATGACGTGGCAAGATAACAACCAGAACTGGAATCTGGATTACATTTTCTTTTTTATCCAATCTTATCTTTGCCCATTTTCTTGAACACCTCATGGATGTCGTTTTGTGAGGTAATTTGATACTATTACCTACTTTGTGAAGAAATGTTCATGAAATAAGGATGCGTTTTTATTTAATTTTGCTATAATCTATACCTTTTAGTTCAATAATAGACTAACAGTAGAGATTATGGAATGTAGAGATATATAATAGGTAATTATGGGAAGTATATATATGACTGATATTAGGGTGTGTTTGATTGCAAACTCGAAAAATTATTGGAAGGAAAACGTTTTCCGGGTAAATGAATTTCAGGAAAATATTTTCTATGAAAAATAGTAATTGTAGGTGTTTGATTGGATTAATTTAAAAGTTGAAAAATGATGTTGTTTTCCTTGTTTTTGTTTTTGTTTTTTTTGTTTTTGTTTTTGTTTTTCTATGAAATTTGAACATTTTCCTTATCTTTATAGTTAAAGTAAAAAAAAAAAAAGAATCAAATTTTTCCTGAAAAATAAAAACCACATTGCCTCAAGGAAGATGTTTTCCTTTAAAATAAGGAAAAGAACGGAAATCGAAAAAAGTTGGAAAATATTTTCCAGGAAAAAAAGTACAATCAAATAGCCAATGATGGAAAAAAAGTTGGAAAAAGAGTTTTCCTGGAAAAAAAAAAAGTTTAATCAAACACACCCTTAATGTTTGATCCAATATTAGAAGTTAATTTCTTAATATTAAAAAATAAATAAAATAAATGGACACATTCTAAGCTTGGCAATGTAATATATATATATATATATAATTTTAGTAAATCTAATATCAAATCACACGTAAGTGCTTAAAGTTAAAAAACCCAAGAAACTAATGTGTAAAAACTCACCAATGAAATCATAGTCCTCTAACTTACGAAAAAAAAAAAAAAAAATCATAGCTCTAATCTAACTACAAAGCATACGTCAAATTTCGTTTAGACGGGTATGTCTAAATCTAGTTCTCAACTTCGATTGCTCACTGTAACTTGTGTGCACCATGTTGTAATCGCCAATCAATCACATTATCGATTAAATTTGTACGCACTTGTCACAATTGACCGAAATTTTGTTAATTGAACGCAATTAACCAATCTATAATTTTTTTTTTTAATTTTTTGACAAGCACCAATCTACAGTCGAGTATGAGCATATTGATCACTAAAGATGATCAAGTGCCATCGAGCGTTCCATACTTATGGAACGCTCGATGCATTTTCAGGCCAGATCCGACACCGTTTTGAAATTCGAGATTAGATCTAGGTCTAGCACGACGATGGAAAACTCTAGCAATTCCAAAAAATTTTCGGACGATACCTGGCTGCCCATGGCCACTTATTAAAGTTTTTGAATGGAATATTTCTTAGTCAAAATATGGCAAAAACCTTTGGCCGGTGGCCACAGGCGGCCATGGTGTGGTCAAAAATTTTTTTGAATTGCTGGAGCTCCCATCACTGTCATAGACCTAGATATGATTTCAAATTTCAAAACGGATATCAAATATAGTTTGGAAACGGCCCGAATGTTTCGTACGTTACGGAACGCTCAAGTGTTCCTGATCATTCTTGGATTTATCACTTATCCATTAATGTAGCACCAAAAAGTCCAAAATTTTCTTGCCATATTAATATTGACTAGAAATTTAAATATTTGAAAGTCTTCGAATGAAGTTTGTTAAAGTAACACAAACAAATTAACCAAAGCAATATACATGCATGCATGATGCATCTATACGAGGTGTACTTTCAAGTCAAAACAGCAAACAATTTATTAATCTAACCCTAGAATAAGACAAAAATCATTTCTCAATTATAAAAGGGGTATCCATCTCCTAAACAAACATTAACATTTCAAACTCTTCTTTTGAGCTTCTTCCAAAGAAATAAAAATGGTGGGAAATTTTTCTGAGCTTCCTCCTGGTTTTAGGTTCCACCCAACAGATGAAGAACTAATAATGTGTTATCTCCGAAAACAAGCAACCTCGGTGCCATGTCCGGTTTCAATTATTCAGGAAGTTGATATTTACAAATTTGATCCTTGGGAATTGCCTGGTTAGTATACTTAATAAACATGAGTAACATCTCTGTTCATTAACTCGTTTTAGAACCATTACAATATCAAACATATGGTGATACAACGTGTCATGTCCAATATACTAAACATGCTTCAAATTCTATATAAACCATGATATTGTTAAAATACGCATATTGCAAAAGAACATTGGGTAAAAATTCTTGGTAACATGCTTCAAGAATGTATTTGACATACTATATTGGATGTCACATACAACAAGCTGAAGGGTCTACAATAGTGTAAATTTTATTTTTACTCTACTTAATCATGATATGCTTTGAAGATCGTTATTTTGTAATACTGATTGAATGTTACGCTATACATGTAGAAAAAGCCGAGTTTGGAGAAAACGAATGGTATTTCTTTAGCCCGCGAGATAGGAAATATCCAAATGGAGTGAGGCCAAATAGAGCGGCCGTATCTGGTTATTGGAAAGCCACGGGAACTGATAAAGCCATTTATAATGGATCAAGAAACGTGGGTATTAAGAAAGCCTTAGTATTCTACACAGGAAGGCCCCCGAAGGGCATCAAAACTGATTGGATTATGCATGAATATCGCTTGATTGAATCGAAGTCACAATCTCTCAATCAAACTTGCCCTATGAGGGTATAGGCAATTCATAATTTATTGTTCTTATATCAATGTATTTCTGTAATAGAATCTTATACGAGGTTTAACGATATTTTATGCATATGTAGTTGGATGATTGGGTGCTATGCAGAATCTACAAGAAGAAGAATTTGGGAAGACCAACTACACAAATTGCAGAGAATCCTCTTACTCAAACTGTGACTACTGCAGTTGATGCCATTAAACCACAAAACCTAAAATTTCCAAGGCCTTCTTCTCTAACTCATCTATGGGATTTTGATTATTTGGGATCAATTTCCCAACTTTTGGATTACAATTCGCATAATGCGACATTTCATAACCAAGTCCCATTGAGCACCATAGAGAAATATCAGTTAGACAAAGTGCAGCAACCAGTTATTCAACAGCAGCAGCAGCCATGTTTTGTGAATCAAGTACTGTACGAATTGCAGGGACAAACATGGTCTTAGGAAATGGATAATGATCAAAAGTAGCAACTTTGCAAAAAGTGCCAAACTTATGGTCAATGTATTAAATTATGTTACAAAATCTTGTCAATGCTATCAGGCAACACCGATTCACTGTAGAACACGCTTTTTTAATTACCCAGGTAGAAGCGTGACATAGTTGTAAGGTGCTTTTAGGTTTGTTCAGTCTGGCGTATTAAAAATATACATTCATACATATGTAAGAGTGACGTCAAAGTCAAATAATTCACTTAGTAGGAACAGAAAATAAATTGTAATGGTAAATTACCTGTATATTTACATATATTAAGCAAAATTTGAAAAGGTTGCAAGTTTAATCGCCAACCCAATGAACCTTTCTGGCTCCACCTCTACAATCGTGTAATGTGTCAAAATCCAATCACATGAAATGTACTTCACGAAATTCAGTTATCTCATATATGTTAGTTATGTGAGTACAAGTTGCGTTGCTCTTAATTGTTTATCCAACGAACAGTTAACCCCTCGCGTGCCACAATTTTTGAGGGGGCAAAATGGCCACGATCCCTTCCTTTTGGGTTATTTTAATGTTTCACATAAGACAGGGCGTACGAGGCAATTTAAACAAAAAGAAGAGGATAATGAACACCAAGTCACCAAAAGCAAAGGTCCATGTTATAGTACAAACTAATCCACACCACCTGCTCCAAAGCCCCCAAAATTTCTCCAAAAACTAAACCATGAGCTTCTTCCTCTCAAATTCCATAGCCTTTTTCCACAACCAAATCACTAACGCACACAAAAATGATCTCCACAATCATCACCCACTTCCAAGAATCCAAACAACAATCCTCAATCAAGAAACCTTGACCCAACGACGAAGATTTTGACGTCATTTCTCGCCACTTCGGTGGCTCTAAGCCTCCACGCCACCCCGTCAGCACTAGCCGAGAACTGGGGTACGCGGTCATTTCTCCGAGAGAAGTACTTTGAACCGGGATTGTCGCCTGAAGATTCGGTGGCAAGAATCCGGCAGACAGCCGAAGGACTTCATAGTATAAGAGACATGTTGGAGACAATGTCATGGGTGTATGTTTTGCATTATATAAGATTAAAGCAAGCTTATCTTCAACAGGACATGAAAACTGCCATGCCAATGGTGCCCGAAAACCGACGAAACTCCTATGTTGAAACTGCCAATGAGTTAGTCGATCACATGACCGAGGTTAGTTGCTAGCCTAAAGACTCTGCTTTGCACGTTTGGTTATGATATAACTGTGTCTAGTACTACATAGCACTAGTTCACGTAGATGTTCTCCTCCCCAGTGGGGAAAAGATAAAGCATGCCAACTGCTAATATGGTGGAGCCATGTCAGCAAAAGTGATGATGTGACAATATCACATCGTCGTTGATGCTCACACATCTGCAGTGGACATGCTCTATCCTCGAGAGGGAGGACAACATTACTCATATCAATATCGCTTTCCCCCCTTTTCAAGGATATACGGTATCTAACTTCAACTTCGGGGGTTTTCTTTTTTCTTTTACAGTTTGATCGTTACGTTCGGAGTCCAAAGGTGTATGAATCGTATCTATACTACGAGAAGACACTGAAATCAATCGATGATCTCGTCGCCTTTTTTGCATAACTATAAAAGGCAATGTATTTGTCAAACGAGATCTTATTATACTGAAAAACAAGCTAAAATCTTATTCATCGTTCGATATTTAGTATTCCAATACATAGCATTAAGAAAGCACCAAGTTGTATATTACTAAAAGTGATCAGAGCCTACATAATGATACGGCCGAGAGAAAGATAAGTAGAACGAAAATAAATGCAGCACCAAACGAACCAATAAGAGAACCAGAAATACGTTCACAGAAGTTTTGGAATGGTTGGCAAATGGCATTCCAGTTAGCTGATGCATTCCCATTGTGTGCTAAATACACAATTGCTGCTGCTGCTGAGGCTCCAGCAGTGATTGCAGCTAGCATTATCTGCAACATTTTTGGGTTTAACATGTTGGGATTAAGGCTGTAAGAAACCTGTTTAACACAAACTATCTGTGTTCGTTGTAACTATTTTTTACCCATAAATTTACTTATACTACTCAGTCAAAGTCAAAGTCAAACTTCAATTAACATACACGTCCAATTTCATTATTATCTACAAGTTTCATAGTCCTCACCACTACTAGACTTTGAAAGTTTGGATTTAGCAAAATAAAAGTTTACCTAACAGCGGCTAAGTCGTAGCTCTAGAGTCGGTGTATATGAATCTTTTGTCATCACTCTATTTGGGATTTCATTAACTTCACTTAAAGATCCAAAGCAACTATTACTTCTCTATCTCCTAATTTGTTTGTTTGAAATGAAAGCAGTTTTACTAGCATGTAAATGTTATACTAAGAGCATCTCCGCCAAAAATTTAGACATTGTCTATTTAGTAAAGAGAAAGACACAAGAAATTAATGTGAATCCATACTTTTACAATTTTCTATTTTTTCAAATCACTTTCACTCATTTATTATCCTATTTTCATCATTTTTGCATCATGATTTTCCACTCTCTTTCTTCATCTAGATGGATGTCTAGGCGTCATCTACTATTGTTTTATCATTATTTTTTAATTTATTTCTCTCTCTCACATCTGTTTCACTTTTCCTCTTCTTTTTTTTTTTCCTTACACTTCTTTCTCTTTCTTTTCAAATAAAATAATCATCCTCTCTCTCTCCTCCACCTCATGTCCAATCCACAACATTGCATTGGAGATGCTCTTAAGAGAAGGGACAAACTTGAATTTACACCTATCTACTTTAACTGTGGTTTACCATGTATGTTAAACCGTTGCATCGTTAAACCGTTGCGTCTAAAAGCTTAAGCTGCCAAAAAGGCAACAAATCAAATACATTCTCAACTTGCTCCATCTGACAATCTCAAAATTCGCCCATGCGTATTCATTTTGTAGTTTTACGGCCAAACTAGAGTCACAAAAGCATCCTCGAGTAAAGTGGTTTGAGTTTCAAAGTAAGAAGAGAGGTTAGAAATCTCTTACCGAGTCCAAAAAGATTAGCAGTACCCAAGTCTTTGCTGCTTTGCTCCTCAGTATGTGAAAGATGGAAATTGGAAGAGACAATACTAGATATCCACAAACTGTTGCACTTATAATCACAAAAACCCTTTGCAGTAGAAAGATAGAAAAAATGGGTCAATTATTCTTGCAACAGATGAAAAGAAATAAAGAATAAAAAATAAAAAATACACACAATATATAACCTGAAGGACAGAATATCATCATACTGAGCCGTAAATTGTATGAACTGAGTGACAAACGGAAGGGTTTCATCGGTCGTCCCCATAGCCACAGCACTTGCCAATGTTCCAAGAATGGCCACAATTCTTAGAATAAGGTCTATTATGGCAATAACCCTGTTACCCCTGGGTAATTTTGTAACTTCACCACCTTCACCTGACGCTTCTGGCTTCATTTTTCACTGCTTGATTGAGTGTTTGATGAAGGAAAGTGCAATTCAACTGTTGGAAGTGTTCAAGAAAAAACAATGAATTTATACAAATTTAGCAGACATAAGCATGTTTTGATGTTCCTAAGTAATAAACCAATCAGAAAATGCCACTGTGGATTTAGGTTTTGCTGACATGAAGCTATATACTTTTGCTTCTCTCAGCAACCCAAAGACAAAGAGTTACAAACACATCTTTCTAGAACTCTACCTGCTCTACTTTCTAGCAAGCTGCAATGATACAAATACAATTATAGATAAATAATAAAATAAATAATCCCTCTCTTGTTCGTACTCATAATTCAAGATAACAGATGGGGTGTATGTCTGAGTACTGTGTACTAGAGCAAACAAAGATCATATGTTAAAAAATTACTAAGAACATTCATGAAATTTTGCTTGTCATTCTGTGAAAAAATGAATCTGACATGCAATGGCTACTAATTTGTCTCCCAATCCATGAAATTTAGCCTTTGTGTGGAACTTTTTTTTTCCCCTTTTTTTAACATAAAAATTAAGTTCAACTATCCGGTAGAGTCAAACTATGATAGTAACCACACATCTCAAGTCTGCTCACAATTGTCCACACATCTTGTAGTCCTCACCACCATTCAACCTAAAAATTTAACTTTTAGCAAAATAAAAGTTGACTGGAACATATGCTTAGCCTAACAACATTTCAAATACCAGAGCAATAAATACTTAACTCTTTGTATGGTAACTGGATGAGAGGAAAGCTCTCTTATGCACCAACAACAGCCCCTTTTATTTTCCTTCCCGTTCATAGTGCTCTCAATAAAAGTTCTATTTAAGGAAGTGCAAAAGAACCAGAAATCTCTACAAGGCGAATGATCTGGTTAGCATGGAAAATTAATTTGGCAGATGTTCTCCAACGAGCTCGGCTTCACATTCATGATAATAGCATCTTTTTCTAATCTTAAAGGTAAAATTCAAGTTTAAGCAAATTTTTGTTTCAAACCCAGTTGGTTATGTTTCTCATTTGTTATTTCACTTCTTTTGAAAATAAGTTACCTTCTCGACAAGATAAAGTAACTTATTTACAATGTTGACCACTAAAAATGGTACTTATTTTGAAACTTAAGTACACAAATTAACCTGTAGGCCAAACACGCACGCTTATCCAGTTATCCCATTACAACATTCAAGAGGGTGAGCGTGGGTGGGTGGGTGAGGGGGTGTGTGGGGGGTGGGGGTGGGGGTGGGGTGTACATTAGAAACAAGAAGTTGAATTATGTTCAATCAAAGTTCATTTTCGTAAGCTCTACTACGTCAACATCTACTACATCTCTATAACAACCATCTCTGTTTTCCGAATAATCTGAAATCGACTGCATGAGTCACTTGCTTTGGTTCATTTTCATAGTTCTTAAGATCCAAAATAACTTAACTTTTAACAACTACGGCAATACTAGCCTTGGCTCAAAGTTAACAAAGAGTGGTCCAATTTTAAATAACAAATATCTTCCACTTCAACTTCAAAAAGGATAGACACAATAAAAAGGTCACTGGAAACGATGAAAGAAAGATAAATAAGCCACCAAATAACAGATCACTTAGAGCATCCCCAATAGACTCTTTAAAAGTAAAATACTCTTCATTTTAAAGAGTCAAACATTAAAAATTAGCTCTAAGCCTCTAATAGACTCTTTAATTTAACAATTTTAAATAAAGAGTGGGTTTGACTCTCCAAATTTGGAGAGCCAACCCCACTCTCTATAATTCAATTCTCACATATTTCAATACCCTTTTTCTTGATTCAACAAAGTCACAATTAATTTTATTGGTAAAAGACAATTAAGGTAAATAAGTATTGATTAAAAATATAATATTATAATAATTGTTTCTCGATATAAACAAAATAAAGAGTATAAATAAAGAGATTGTTGGAGTAAATTAAAAACTTTAGTTTCTAAATTAAAATATACTCTCTATAATGTGAAAAGCATTCTTTAAAAATAAAGAGACTATTGGAGATGCTCTTAAAATTTTATTTATGTTGGAATAATAAGGATGGTTTTTGAAGACAATTTAGGCTATGTTTGATAGAGTTTAAAATTTAAAATGATTTTAGCTGTATGGTTGAGAAGTAAATAAAAACAAATATATATATATATATATTTATATATATATAAATTGTCAAATCGATGTAATGAGTGGTTAAAAATGATAAGAGAGAAAATGATTCATTGTTTAAAGTTGTGGCAAACAAGCTAAGGTCAATTGGCAAGCTAGCCACTACAACCATCTCCACAGTCATAATACTGCATTCCAAATCATTTCATAATTCAAAAGTCAAGAACATATCTTTTTTATCAAAATAAGAACTATGGAAAGGGGAGGAAAAAGGCGGCTACATACCCTAATCTTTCATGATCGACAACAATCTTACAACCTCATACCCTATTAAATGCATTTGACAATTGACAGAAGAACATACCTTTCAGTAAATGCTGGAAGAAGTGAATTAGTTCCCAAACCTGTCAATTAAATCAAATGTAAATGCTCAGATCAAGTTAGGACAGTAAGATATAAAAGAGACTTCATAAGTTACTGGCCTGGAATAACAAGATCACAAACCTGCATTTCAGCAACATCAGCCAGCCAAAAGCAGTTCTAAATAAATTCAAGATTTCATTCGCACAAATATTATTAATGAAACTATGAAAGGTGACTTGTACATAAATGTGATATGATATCAAGAGGGGAAAAAAGAAAGAAAAAGGAAAAAAGATGTGTATCGAGAAACACATATACCATGGGAAGAGAGATCTATAAAGATGTAAAGATGTAATGAAACCAAATGAGAAATACTCGTAACCCTGTCCAAAAGTTTTACAATTAAGCAACACTTCACTGGAATTGAACTTGGGCAAGCTAAAATTACTTAACAAAAGTAGAAACCTTCAAGCTAGTACAAGACCATAATCGACCTAACAACTTTCATTACAAGACACCACTTGAGACATCAAAAGAAAGAAAGAAAAGAAAAAATCCAGGGGCAGAATAGGTAAGATTTTCTCATGTCTCCTTGATCTGGTCTTGAGTTGAAGGCATCATCAAAAGAGGCAATTCGCTAGCTCAGGGGCTACACACCATAACTGTATTAAGGGAACTGTGCAAGAAAAAAAAAATCATTAGAAAACTCGTATGACTTTATGGCTAGTTAACGTAGAAGTAGGAAAGTGCACAAAAGATGTATATTACCTCCATGTCTAACAGCTAGAAACTCTAATAACCAAAAGATTTTTCTGATGAAACTGGGTTCTGGCTAGATAACCTGGTAAGGTTGGTCAAAAACTATGAGCACTGATGAACTAATCAGATTTAGCCAAACCTTTAAAGAAAGACTGAGATTTTTCAAGAACCATAAGAGATAACAGATGTTGAGGGTGAGGGTGAGGGTGAGGAAAGGGAGGACAAATTCTAGGAGGGACAAAAATTTACCCAGCAACACCAGAATGATCTGATGAATAAACCCCATATGCTCCATAATCACTTTCACCAACAATCTAAAGCATTGAACATGGATAAGGTAGTTTGGGACAATGGACGAAAAGGGTCCCACGCTAATGTGCATGTCTCGTAAAAGGATTCCACATTACCACTCACTAGAAATTCAGGGTATGTTTGATAGAGATTTTTGAAAATTTGATTATTGAATGTGTACTAGAAAAGTAAAGACGGGTGGTAAAAAGAATATATCAAAATTGTCTCAAATAAGTGGTTGATAATGGCAACTGAAAAAAGGATTTTCGTTTTAGGATGAAAATTTTACCACATTTTACCACATTTTTATTTATTTTTTTCTTGTGGTCAAATTAATCACATCCATATATCTCGTGGGATCTACATGTACTACACAAATATCCACCATTCAACTCCACTCATTCTCTCTCCTCTTTTACATAAAAATTCATTAAAAAACCCTAAAAAATCAAATCTTATCACTCCCTTAATCCCGTAGCAAACAAGCCCTTAGTGTGATTCTAATTATGAGAAACGGAATATACATCAATTTTACTAAACAAATTATTAGAAGATACCTGTGAAGTATCATAACTCCTATAATTTTCATTTGGTGTCAAATTTTTGGAGTCATAACCACCGGTGTAAGTTGAATATCCATGATTTCTTGGTCTATTATCACGGCCCATATATTTCTGGCCATTGGGAACATCCTGTGGCGCCTGTCGGTAATGAACAGGTGAAGGAAATCCAGACGAAGTTCCCTCAGTCTCAAAAATATTTGCCCTCAAGCGCATTAGTACTTGTAGTAAGGCAGTTCTAGCTGCATTTGGGTCTCCAGTAATCTGGTCAGCATCATGTGAAATATTTAGTCACTTATTTGCACGTTAATCATCCTAACAACTTTTCATTTGTCACAACTATATAAATGAAAAAAAAAAAAGTTAACATGTGCACAAAGTCATCAACCTGCACCATCTCGTCATCTTCAGAAGCAACTTTGGGAACATGTTCGTCCGAAAGAATGCGGATGTTAGCTCTCGTCATATTTCTCATCTCCTTGATTATGGCCCCAGCTTTACCAATAAGGCATCCAATTCTTGAGCTTGATACTAGTAGGCGAGTTGTGATAACAGGTTCACCTAATTCTCTCTCTGCTCTCTCACTGCACCGTGGTTGCAACCTCATTGTCGCGTCAATGGTCCGGGAAGGAGCATCAAACATCTGAGGTACCAAAATTTAGAACACAAATATCCTCGGTTATTGGTGACTATGATAAATAATGTTATGTATAGGCTATCATGATATTCAGTTAAACTGCCACATCAGCGATGACTGATGATGGCAGCTATGAATAGCATTATACTACATGGAGTGATTCTCACCTCCTTTGCTGATACGGATATAACACAATCATCTTCTTCCGCACCTGAACTGTCAACTTTAATGAACGCCCCTGATTCTTGTCTTATTTGTTTAATAATGACACCACCTTTCCCAATCACAGCTCCTATATTTTCAGTTGGACAAATCAATCGAATTGAGACCTCCTTTGCAGTATAAGAACCCCAATAGGGGCCCACAGCCAAAGGCACACCGGCAAGAGGGCCACCAACATTTGGATTGTTGAATGTTATTCCAGATCTATAAATGCTGGCTGCTGACAAGAGCAAATGCTGTGACCTTGAGGGGTTTTCATGAAGACGAGATGCAACCTCGTATAGAGCTTTCTTCACAACAGTAGCTTCCCCTGTTATCTGAGATTTAAACATTCACCAACTGTAAAAATTAATGCTAATATTTTTCCTCCAATCCTCACACAACACAACCAAAAGAAAGCATCAGAAAACCATGAGAATTGCTGCACATTTTATTTTCAGGGCACACAATAGCATTAATGTAATATTTCTCGCATTGTGATATCTATCAAAAGAGAATTTTAATCATTCATTCCATGAAATTTCACCTTAAATATTTTCAATAAAAACACTCAAAACGATAAAAAGTCACTTGAGTTTTCTTTACAAAATTTTCCTTGTTTTTGAATACTGAAACGAGCCTGAAAACAACAGAGTTCATAATCTAACCATTTAGGGAAATCATTGAATTTGCAGAATCTCTGTATGTTTAAAAAATCCAAGCTACTGATTTGATCACAAAAAGAAAAACAGAAAGCTACTAGACAGTGAACCATCTGATTGGTTCTTAAAGGTCTGTCCTGCATGCGTACTCTCAAAATCCCACCAGACAACTATTAATACTAAAATACAATGCTTAACACACGTCAAAAACTTTCATTGTATGCAACACTAGTAATAAATTAATCTGAGTAAAGAAAATAAGAAAACAGAAGAAATGGTTTATAGTACCTGGATAAGTTCGTCAGTACTCAGAGCACAAGGTGGCAAATGCTCGCTACCCAAAATCCTAATCTGAGAGCCAGTTTCATTGCGTATTTTCTGAATTATCTGTCCTCCTTTCCCAATCACACAACCTATCTGATCGGATGGCACAAGCATGCGCACAGTGACTTGCAAAGACTCCTCAAATGCACCATTTACTGGCGACTCCTCAATAACCACCTTGTCATGGACTTGAAAGAGGGCATCTTGTGCAGGTGACACCACATCCTCCCCATAACTGTTGGTTTCATCGCTTGTGCTATAAATGGTCACCACTCGTTCATCACACCCTGGGATAGTCTCACTAATCCGAATCCTTGCATGGGTTTCTGCTCTCAATTGCTTAGCAATATCACCGCCAATTCCAATAATGGTCCCAATTTTCTTCAATGGACACAAATAACGGTAAACTGTATCCACCGGTCCAATACCGTTAGATTCTTTTTCATCATTAGGGTTCCTTCTTTTCATCCCGTCATTACCAGAATAATCATTCCTCAGGTCCATTGTTCAATGAAATGCATAAACCTATTCCCGTTATTAAACAACATCAAAACTTCAATCAGCATCATATTCTAAAATGCTAAAATCAACCAAATCAAAATCAAATGCAAAAGCAAAATGCAGAAAAAGCAAAATGCAGAACCAATGTGTCCCTGTATCAAAAACACAAGACCACCTAAACATTCACAAGATTATCCCACAACTCCACCTCCACCGCTCCACGTATGGCTAAATAAAAAAATCTCAACTTTTTAAATCAGAAATAGCTAATATTTCGATTCTAAAAGGAACCTATTAAAGTAACGCTGCTAAATTCAGTAAATAATCTTATAACAAAGTGAACTACCGCCTAGAGGATCGACAAGTCAAATTTCCCAACTGGGAAAAATAGCATTGAATTCATACGTCATCTCAAAAGTCCTGGTGTAGAACATTAGATAACAGTAATAACAAATACAAAAGCGTTGGAATTTACTGTTAATAATTTTCGGCAAATAATATAGAAAGAGAAAGAGAAAGAGGCCTCGCCGTGAAATTCTTCGGAGGAGCAATAGGCTACTGCGTTTCTTGCATCTGAGGTGTAACCGCTTCTCTGAAACTATTTGGGACCGGACAAGTTGTGCATTGTTTAATTTAATCTTTTTTTGTATAAATATTTATAATGTTTTTTGCCCAGTGGATAATTTTAGGGTTAGCCCATGGGCAAATAGCTGAATCCATTTTCAAAAAAACGAAAAAGATTTCTAAGTAATATCAGACCGATAATCTCATACAAATTGTCTTGTGCAGATTTTCTAGAAAAACAATTTGTTTGGGAAAATTAAAAAAATTAGAGATTCTAGGTCACATATTTCAAAAATCATCGAATTGAAATAATCACCCAACCACGAGTTGAAAAGGTGGGCGATAGCTCAATTATTTTATAGAGATCGCTCATTTTTCTAATGTACTTTCTTATTTTCGAAGCTGTTATACAGTAATGTATAATAATAGATGATCAAGTGGATTCAAAGAAAAAAATAATTGTGATTCGGTAGTTTGGCGTTCAAGTCTCTACCTGAGGCTAATGATACCATCCTGAAGCGGAACGACCAAATGGATGTAACTCGCAATCACGAATGATGGATTTTGGCAATTTTTGGCAGCGGCTTTAGTCTCATGTGGCCAAAAACTTTGACCCAGAGTGAGTGATCGTCGAAAATTTTTCAATCATTGGTTTCTTCATCGTGTTGAACCTAGATCTAGTCTCGGATTTCAAAACAGAAATCGTATATAATCGGAAAACACTCCCAGGAGCGCCGTAACTACAGGAGTCATGGATCATGAGAACAAAGCCATTTTGGGTCGTTTGGGCCTTCCGAATTTCACTTTTCTATTTTCTGGAATTTATTTTGAATTTTTAGGGTACAATTTTTCCATTAGGGTAATTACACCTATTTATATGTGTCATAATGCACTGCATGGAATGTGTAATAGTGTATACACCAGGCCATTCAAAAAGTTAAAATATTAAAAAGGAAAAAGGAAAAGCAGAAAGGAAAGAAAATAAATTGTGTTGAGGAACCGCCAACTTCAAATCTGGGTAACATCCCCTGTTATATTGGGTAATTGCCCACATTTACACGGGGCGATGCGATGCCCAGATTTGGACTAGAAAATCTCTAGGTTTCGGACTGGGGCTACGATGCGATCACCCAATTATGAGCGACACCTAATTTTTGTAATTAAATTATTTGACCTAATTTCCATTTTTATAAATTTTTTATTTTGGGATTTCACTCACATTTAGATCTTTTTAAAGATTCGTATTTCTCATGTGCGATGCACGAGACGATTAAAATAGTTTATCTTCTATCTATACTAATATATAAAAGTTGTTCCACCAGTGTGTGAAATCACACATAATTTCCCGCCTAAGAAATAATAATAATTTTTTTTCTTTGTATAAATAAATTTGACCATGAGCCATAATATATCTATGGTAATACGAGTTTGTTTATTTATGGTAACACACGTTTGTCTTTAATAACAATTTCTATGATTCATTTGGCTGTAATAAGAATTTGTTACATTAAATATGGAAAGCTCAAATCATAAATCACAAGAGTAATAGTAAAGTAAGCATACAATTGTAAAAGGCACTTAAATTATAGAATTAATTAAAGCTTTGATATCCCAATCACAATCTCAATCAAAGCTTTATACTCCCAATCACAATATTATTTAAAATGTGACATATAAAAAATAGGGAGAAAAAAATAATTTTTTAATTTTTTAATTTTTTTTCCTTTTTAAGAATTTGAAAAGGGTCATATATATATATATATATATATATATATATATATATATGTGTGTGTGTGTGTGTGTGTGTGTGTGTGTGAGATTTAAAAAGTGATATATATATATAAAAATAGCAGAATTAAATGTTATTAGATGCGTGTTAAAAATCTTAATTACTTATGTATTATTACTATTATATTTTTTTATTATATGCACATTGATTTCTCAAGTATTGGTTGTCAAATTTTTTTCCCTGCAAAAAATTTGTACATAATTGTCTTTTTTCCCGTCTTTTAAAGTTTTCAAACTCCAACAAATGAATAAATAAATAAATAAATAAATAAAGAAGTCTTTTCCCATTCCTTTTAATAATTTTAACATAATTGTAATATGAAATGAAAATACCATATTGAAAATTAAAAAATACAAATTTTAAAAGTATACCTTATATACTATACTGTGGTTAATTTTTGTCTATGAAAATATTTAATTATTCGAGGTGGTTACATAGAAATATTATATAGATTTTTATTGTAACTATCAGATTATTAAAAATTACGTTGTCTTTTTTAATATTAAATTAATTTTTTCTTCGTTAAACTCTTTTGACACAGAGAACATGTGATCTCAATGAACATATCCAAACTCGTGTTAATTTCAAATTATATTATTTTTTTAATATTAAATTACCTATTCTTTTGTTTAACTCTTTATAATTTCAATTATATTTGTTGCACGAATAGAGTATAATAAAAATTGGATTAGAACCTGTAAATATTTGGAAAACAACAAAAACTAAGCTAGCATTCTGTTAAAGTGTGATTCTAATGCAAATGCAACCACTATTCTTTTATTAATAATTTCAAATAAGTTTTGAAATAGGTTTTTAATTTAAAAAATAAAAAATCCTTATTAATAATATATATATATATATATATATATTCCTAATTTCTATTTTTTATTCTCTAAAAAATAAAAAAAGGTTTTTCCATTTTTTCCTTTTTAAGAAATTTAAAAAGGGCCATATGTGTGGTCTAGCAGTAGCATATTAAAAGTAGAATAATTAAATATTATTAGATGTGTATTTTTTTCAATATTTTTAAAATACAAAAAGATAATAAATATTATTTTCATTATCATACATATATATATTTTTTAATTTATCTTTTTAATCTCTGAAAAACTTTTAAAAATATTTTTTCATTTTTTCCATTTTAAGAAATTTAAAAAGGGTCATATATGGTTTAAAAAGTATATGTGTTTGTTTCACTACCTTTAAAATACAAATGTGTGTCGAAAATCCCAATTTCTAAGTTGGATTGTCATACAATATTGTGCAATTATATATTTATTTAATCCGAAACATGTCTTAAATATTTTATATTAAGTATCCAATAATATTTATTTATCATTATAATTATGTTTGCATTTAACGTCTATTACTTAAAAATTTTTATTTTTCTATCTACAAGACGTGCTCTTTAAAATATTTTCATCCCCGTGCAACGCACGGGTTGAATACTAGTTTTTTAAAAGAGCCTACCAAGTGTAAAGCATTTTATACCTAAAATACCCTCCTAATTTCTAATCAATTACCCTAGCAACCGAAAAGTCATTATTTAATGCTTTCAACGTAAAAGGCTAATTATTATTTCCTCTCATATTGGGTACTGAATGTTCCTAAAGTACCATCTTGACGCCTCTCTACATTAAGTTTACCAAGAATGAGGATTTAACTTTGTTCGAAGATCGAATCGCTGAAAGAATACAATAACAAAACACCAAATATATAATAAATTCAAAATAACATTCGAAAATCACGTGCAACGCACGTGCTTCCAACTAGTTTTTTTTTTTAGGAAAAATTTTATTCATTCATGGTATCGAAAATAAGTACATCATAGAAAAAAGTCGGCGGAGACCCCGACCATTCAACACAATCTGCAAAGAACCAGCAGTTGCCCGCCTGTGAGTGGCGTGGTTCGCAGACCGACGACAAAAGGAAAAAGGTGACTCTAGGCATATTGGTCACCATTTTACGACAATCATCAATTATGAGACCAATGTGTGAAGTGTCCTCAAATGGAGAGCTAGGAGCTGTAAACACAAAACATATAATATTATAGATTTTAATAATGGTTTACAAATTTTGATTCGAACCATTATATTATCGTGTAAGAAAAAAATATCGTATCAGTTGTTATAATTGATAATTTTAGACAATAATGTTATGAATAATTGAGAATAATTTGGTGGTTATGAATTATGAGGAATAATTTGGTGGAGGAATAATTTGGTGGAGGAATAATTTGGTAAAAGATGTAATTATTATATGTGAATGACTATTATACCCTTGATGAAATTATGTAATTACGATTGTGCCATTCGAAGTTTTCCTATAAATAAGGTTTCAGTTATTAATGAAATTCATTCCTGAGAATTCCTTAGAATTCATTCTCTCTAAATTCTCTCTATTGTTTCTATACTTTTATAACACGTTATCAGCACGAGTCTCTAGCCATTTGAATAATAAGAAGGGAGTATGCTCTACAGTTGCATCTTATAGATGATCTTCTGTATCAGAAACTGGATTATTACGAAGGAATTAATTCATCCTCATCAATCCTAAATAACTCTCTCTTTGCAAATACATCATTAAAACTTCCCTTTTATTCATATTCCTCTCCCACAATTCCTCATTCTACACAACCTGTTTGGAGATGTCTGAAATCCCAAAATTGGAAGAATGGAGTCCAAAGAATTTTCCGATCACGTAAATGCATTGCAAGTAAATCTCACCCATGGAATAATTAGAGAAAGGAAAAAAGGTAAATCATATGATTTTATAATATAATAATATATTAAACTATAACATTCGTTTTATCGAGATATAAGGAGCATACATTATCAAAATCAAATTTTCTCGACTCCATTATACTCGATTTAACGAGAGCTTCGATATGACACCAACATTGATAGGGTAATAACTCGTTTTTTAAATATGTTATTATCAAACTTTCAAAATTTACAAATCAGTACACCAACTTTTGAAAAAGTTACAAAATAGTCCTTGAACATTTTGATATTGATAAATTGAAATAGAAAGGAGATAATTTTCAATCGTAAAATATTGATAAAATATTTTTGACAATTTTACCTTTGCGAATTGGAATGGACAATTTTACCCTTAGGGTAAAACCGACCTAATTTTGACGACAGTGAAAAATGGATAGAATATTCATGAAGAAATTCTAAATCCATTGATTATATAAAATGGCTTGAAATCCATTTGAGTTAAAAAAATCGAAATATTAATGTAACTCCCGAAGAGTTCAATTACATAATGTACTTATTCTAGAATGATAAATGTGCTCTTGTAGAAGTAATGAGTATTTGTTCTAGAAGAACAAATCTGCTCCCGTAGAAGCAGTTCAATATTTAATTCTCGCACTTTATTTACTGCCAATTTAATTCTTTGCAATACCTCCTACTTGATGATGGGTTCAACCGTCACTAAACGGAAGGTTTTATATATTTCTGCACTTTATATGCTAAGTGATGTGTAATACCTTCTACTAAGCAGATCCTACTCCTGAAGAAGTAGTTAAATATTATGCAATTTAATTCTTGCTATTTAAATTCCGTAAATTTATATTTATTGCAATAATTCCCATAAGGTAGGTTCGACCACCTATTGGAGGAAATTTAATTTCTGAATTTAAATTTATGCACTTTATAGTTTGAGTATATTTCCAATGTGGTGGGTAATACCACACGATTGGTGTGCATATTTTCAATGTGGTGGGTTATACTACACGATTGGTTATAACGAATCCTACTCGTAAGAAGTAGTTGATCAAATATTCTAATCCTACTCTCAAGTAGTAGACGATGAGAATAAAATTACTTCCCATATATACCAATATTAATGGAGAAAATTGAGTAAGTGGTACTTGAAGTCACCATTGGATAAATAGATGAAAATAAAATGCTCAATAGATCCCATGTTGATAAATCAAAGAAAATATATCGATGGAGAAATTATATGAAGTAATCTCATCGATGATATGAGATTGTATTAATATGAGAATAAAATGCTCTTCAAGAAGTATAATCACTAGATTTACGTATTTGAATAAAGCCAATATGATATTATTATTACTCCGTAAGAAGTACAAAACAAATTAAGTGGAACATATTGAGAATATCAAAGATGGCATTAAACACTCGAAAATATAGAAATGCAAAAGAATATACATCGAATCCATAAATGAGGATGCGTCTCGAGAGTATAAATACTCGTAACTCGCCACCATCAACATTAGGATTCATAATGAAATATTTAAAGGATCCCGAATTTCTTTTCGCTTGACACGATGATGCGTGATCGACGGACTGGGCTTCCACAGTTCTTGAACATATGCATGAAATTTGATGAGTAGTTCATCAACAAGATTAGCGAAATAAGTATTTTTCTCATTGAATGAGAGATAAACTTATTATTTACACCACGATCTAGAAACGCTAGTAAGCCATCAAAGAAATTATTAATATTCAACAAACCTATTGGTTTGACATGAAAATTCCACTTTGTGCCACGAGGCTATATTGAATATTTCCTCCAGCATTATTATTTGTAGCGCTTTGGAAGGACAATGAAAGCATCACTATTATTCATCATATACATCATGCGGTTGTGGATGGATTGCGCTTGTAACCCCAACCTGCTTTGGACCCATGGTAGAACTGCTCCAATTGAGTATTAGATCCAACTAGATGGAAAGGTATTACGCTCAAACTCTTATTCCCCATGATTGTGCGGCCATTATAAGTCTAGCTAAAAGTTTATTGTTGGTTCCTCCGTATAGTATATTGATTTCTTGTCTCCCTAACTCTTTTACAAGTCGGTTTGCCATATCCACATATTGGATATGGCCTACCAGTTTAGATCCACCAAGAATACATACGGTTTTAATATGGCGAGGTAAAGATTGACTTACATGAGATGATTTTGATATCTCCATCTCCATCTCCACCTCTATTTTTCTCTTTCAACGAATGAATGATAGATATATGAATCCCTCTATTTAAAGAAAAATTTTCAAACCAATAATTGAGTGCACTATTTACTTTTTGACAAATATGAAAGAGAAAAAGGCAGAAAAATTTAAGTGAAAATGACATATATCTGTCGGTGATAGAAAATAAACGAAAAAAAAATCGAAAATCGAAAAACGATATTTACAAATAAAAGAAAAATATTGATATTCTATATTACATAAATTTGTCTTACATAAATATGGGAAAATCATTATACTAAGTTATTCTACTAAATTTACAAACTGGATCTTTTAAAGTAAGTATTTCAAGACTATAAAGTGCTTGTTGATCTTTGAATTTGGCCCATAAGGCCATTAGCTCACCTTGCACGTGTCCACTAGGATGTGTCTCAAGAGCACATTGAATATCATCCAAAGGTTCCTTACTCAATCCATCCTTAATGAATGCTATTTTATCTTCTCGGTTTACGGACAAGTACCCATGATTTACATCGAGTGTCACATGTCCACCGAGCACACTTGTAGCATCCTCCTAATCTTTTGCTCTCCGTTTCTTTGAAAAACTACTTTTACCCATACCAGGCATGTATTTAGAAGGAATTGAAACCTCACCAGATAATCGAACCTTTGCTTCAATCAAGTATCGGATATCTTGTGGGATACCCTTATTCATTAGCATCCTTAATCTTTCCAAATTTACATCGGTAAATCCTTTTTAGGATTTTGATCGGTAGTGATGGATAGTATTTTCAAGATTTGAGAGCATATGATCCATTATAATGTATAGACCCTTGTTAGGATGAATTTTGCAATAATTTTGATGATTTATTTATAGAATAATACGACGCGTATGAAATAAGACTCGATTTTAAATAAATAATATGAAGCGTAAGAGCTACGATTTCAATTAAATAATAGTCGGATGTGATGCGTATGAGTGTAACTCTGTTTGAACATTAGTAGACAATAATGTCACCAAAAGATGATGGAATATGTCGGTGAATTGTTTCTATGATAAATCATATTGAGCACTATCTGAGATACTAGTGAAATCGATATAAGAATTTCTTGAACTAGAAGTTCAATAATACTGTTTGCAAAAATCGGATGACCATCCAGGTTTAAATAATTATTGAAATCAATATTTCAAGTGAAGAATTAAAGGAATTCTTCAATGATTGTTCTCGATAAATGATGAAATCATTACTAGCCAATATTGGAAATAAATCCCAAATATATCTGGAATAAAGGATGAGAAATATGGGCCCACTCATCCTCCATGTGGACTACTAGATATTATGATATGGATCCACTAGATAGTCACATGTGTATATGATTAAGTAATTTGAAATTTCCGAAATATTTGCTCACGGTATGAGCATGATTTCCAGATTTAATGATAAAGCTAGTAAATGTATATCCCAATGATTCGAATAAATCCCTGAAGGATTGAGTATGCGCATACAAGTGGGATATTATATGGCAAATTATTTAAAGTCCTCAAATAAATTGCCGATATCGAGAATAGAATGCAAACGGTCTAAATAAATGATAAGAACATATATAATTAAAATCATACCAACTGTATGAGTTTTGGTGTTCTAAATTTTCTCAACATGAGGGGGAGTATTAAATGTTGAAAATAATATGTGAAATGCATCATGTTATATCCTCGAAATTGAAATACGAACTTGAAGTTCAAAGATGCATGAAAGGCTATGAACAATCACATATATCAGCTATGATGCTTTGATAAGTTTGCGCGCCAGAAGCGTTGATATTTCCCCAAACATATATATCAAAGCAAATTATAAAAGATGGTCTTAATAACGGAGGCATATGCTCTTGAAGAGTATATAGACATAACTATATTGTGTAATCCTACAAGAGGATCGATAATGAGATATCTCGATAAGTTGTGTCGATATGGGTAAAGAAATGAAATTGAAAAGTGTCGACACGATATGAAAATGTAGCGCTACATATGATCAATGATAATGAAAATATTGAGATATATTGAAGATGATAAATGGTGAATGTGAAATCCTTAACTTATGAGATGATGAGATGATGATGACTAATGCTCAAGTTTAAAGATAAGCATGGTGGTCATTATATGTTGCATGCTCATGAAAGTTAAATTACCGATCGTGTGTGTAGTACCGAAAAGGAAATTAAAGGATCGGATGAGCTAAACCCGTGTTTATGAGTACCCTAAAGGGTGAACTAAGCCCCTGGGAATGAAATAACCTATTAAGTGAGTATTAAATGTTAAATGATATATTTTAAATGTTAGTTAGTTATGAAGGTTTACTTATATGTTTACATGTTTTTACAATGAATTTATATGCTTTAAATTGTGTATTTGGAGACATGTGTTCATGGTGAATGTTTTGTAGTTGTGTAAGAAAATTGATGCACTCTAAATGAGCGAAGAGTATAAAACCAATGTATATGATACTCATACAAATGTATGAAAGATTTTGAAATGCTTGCAGCATAATTGTATAAAATACGCGTTGCACTCTTTTTCTCTTGACTGAGATTTTATCCCATTGGGTTTTCCTAGCAAGGTTTTTAATGAGGCAACTTTAAAGGCGTATTCACATGAATAATGTACTCTTTTTCCTTCATTAGGGTTTTTCCCACTGGGTTTTTCCTAATAAGGTTTTAACGAGGCATATTCATGGTATATTGAGAACGATAGGAGAAATTGATACAGTGTATCTATTGGATCAAGTTATAATGGAGCTAATTGTCACGGACTTAGAGTTTTCGCTAACTCCGTGCGGCCTTCACCCCTCGAACCACCACTGTGATTGCTAGTGAAGCAGCCTTCGACCCCTCGATGCACTACTAAAGTGCTAACTTAAGGGAAAACCGGCAAATACACAAGTAGTAGAGTAATACAACCCTTTGTATTAACTCCAAAGATGATTACAACAACTTGTAACTACTCGACCCCTCGAGCTCTCGTACAAGTGTTCCTCACAATCTCTACCTCTAGAGATCACTTACAACAATGCTCACTCAAGCTCTCACTCTTGAATCACTCTTCCCTTGGATGGCTACAAATGAAGGCCTAACATCTATTTATAGGCAACCACCATCACCTCCTTAGGAATGGACGGTGGAGATCAATCCTAATCAACGGCTATGATCGAGCCTCTAGAACATCCTAGACCTTCTAGACCATTCTATGAACTTCTATACATTTCCATACCTTTCTCCACTATATCAAGTATGTACATGAATGTTCTAGACTTGTCTACGAAAGCCTACCTCTTGGAAGTCTCTAGAATGCCGACTTGTCTCGTCACTTCCCGCAACATTCTAGAAGCTTCCTTGAGTGCTCGACCATGGATCCTTCCGGAACGTACTCGCTCGACCAAGTCCCGTAACCTTCCGGAATCTTCCATTAGCCTCAATGCCTCCTCGGATGATCTCGCCCGCGTCCATGATCGGCCCTTCATGCATGATCCCTTGCCTTCGTCCCTACGTGACTTAGGCGTCGTGCCCCGATCATGACTCCGTCCATGCCTTCCTTGCACGCCTTGTTCACCTTCACACCCATCCTTGCGCAAATGACTCGATCCATTGCTAGTCAAACTCGCGGGGCGTGACATAATGCTTTAGATCCAAACGATGATGATATTGAAATCATTTACCAGAAGTAAAGATATCAGTTCTCAAGATATGAAATCAAACGGAGCAGCTGTACTCTTTTTCCTTCGATCAAGTTTTTTCCCACTGGGTTTTCTTGACAAGGTTTTAACGAGGCAGCACATGAATACTCCTATACCGCTGGAAGACATCAGGGGGAGCAATTTTTTGATGAAGCAGTATATAACCACTCCAAGCTATCCTGCAATCGGTTTGGAAGTTTTTTTTTCCACTGGGTTTTTCTCCAAACAAGTCCAGAAGACATTTGTATTAATAGTCATTCAAGGGGGAGTGTTATGAATAATTGAGAATAATTTGGTGGTTATGAATTATGAGGAATAATTTGGTGGAGGAATAATTTGGTGGAGGAATAATTTGGTAAAAGATGTAATTATTATATGTGAATGACTATTATACCCTTGATGAAATTATGTAATTACGATTGTGCCATTCGAAGTTTTCCTATAAATAGGGTTTCAGTTATTAATGAAATTCATTCCTGAGAATTCCTTAGAATTCATTCTCTCTAAATTCTCTCTATTGTTTATATACTTTTATAACAATAACAAATTATTTAGGATCAAAATTTAGACAATACTTATTTGAACAAAAAAATGCTAGCTCCTATTAAAATTATTGTCAAAATTTTCATCATCAACATCATTCAAGTAGGTAAGCCACGACGATATTTCTGAACATGGATTCTTGAATATTACGTTTTGGAGAATTTATGCAATCTGGATTGTGTATCATATGTAATGATAAGATCTTTATAGAAAATATTTATATGTAAAACTTTGCATATTAATTTTTCGGTAATAAAAATTTGTGTAGAATAATTGAGAAAAAATTTTAAAAAATTTTAAAAAATACTAATGCATGCAATACTAAATATAAAAAAGATTTTAAAAAATTAATTTTCGATACTTGTAAATTTTTTGACAAAAAATGGAAATTGGCTCAAATCGTCCCAAAAAAAGTATGGCTCCTGCGAATTTAATCCGAAATAAAAAAGGTAGCCCAATTAGTCCAAAAGCAGTGAGTGTGCATTTGGTTCAAATGGATGAAATTAGTCTACTTTTGCCGTTAATCAACTCAAATGTTGATATTTTGTAGTTTTCTCAAAGGGTATTTTGGTTATTCAATTTAGGATAAATTGCACAATAGGTCCAAGCTTTTGGAGATTATTAATTACAATCAGTCCTAATGTTTGAAACATGTATACATTAGTCCAAATTTTAGTTAAATTGTATAATTTACTTTTTTATATATATATTATTTGGTTCATAATTAATTTTATCAAACCAATTTGATACTAATAGATAGTTTTGTATCGAAAATTTTCAACATACTAGCATTTGTTTACATTAATATTATAATTTTTCAAAAATTTCTTCATAATTAGATACATGCATATTTGACTTGAACCAAACAATTGACAATAATTATAATTATTATATCTCCATAAAATTTTAGTAGGAGTATATTATTATAAAAAAAATACCAAATATAGAAAAATAATAAAAAATACAAAAAAAAGAAAAAAAAATAAAACACAACCCAACCTCCATCCCAAATCCCTCCTCTCCATTTATTGTATCGCCATTAAATTCTTTTGCAGAAAAAAATAATTTAAATATTAGGGAATATGTACTAAATGAAACAAAAAATGTATAGAGATAAAATAAAAAAATAATTTTTTTCAGAAAATATAAAAATGTAAAAATTAAATAAATAAAATTATTTTTCAAAGCAGAAAAAGCGCCTAACTACTTCACCCACCCCACCCCCCACCCTCCAAAACCTATTTGGGCAAGTAATCGACCAGAGGGTTCTTGCGAGAAAACTGGAGGAAGGACCCCTAGTCGATTAATTGCATGAGGATCATGAATCACGACCCACCCGCTTGGTGGGTTGTGATTCACGACCCACCACTGAAAAAGCAGGCCAGTGGAACCTTTCTTCCTGGAATTCTTGCCACCGGAATTCCAAGAGGAAAGCCCCCCAGCCGACTGTTGATGCAAATTAGAGGTTTGGGGAGTGGTTGGTGGTTATTTCTTTTTCTTTTTTTTTTCCTTGGACTAATGTATACATGTTTCAAACTTTTGGATCTCATTGTAATAATCTCTAAAATTTTGGACCTTTTTATCATAAGTTGAATGACAAAAATACCCCTTGAGAAAAGGATAAAATAGTAAAATTTGAGTTAATTAATTACAAGAGTCGATGGATTCCATCCACTTCGACCAAATGTGAACCAAAATTTCTTTGGATAAATTGCACCACCGTTTTTTATTTTGGACCAAATTCGCAATAGCGATATATATATATATATATATATATATATATATATATATATATATATATTTGAATCATTTGTGCCAATTTTGCAACAAAAAATGAAGAGATGGTTAAATAATAATTTTAACAATTATTTTTTTAAAATGACAAGATATTTAATTGCGCCTATTATATGTGTCATAATGCACTAACACAATGCAACTCAGGCGGTAAGACGCTTCACTTATAACCATTAGATCGTGGGTTTGAGTTACTTGGGGGGTAGGTGGGGAATCATTATTGATCCTCTTAAGGGGTGTGAGTGGAAGGAAAAAAAAAAAGAATGTGTAATAGTGAATGCAATAGGCAATTAGAAAAAGAAGAAAAAGAAAAAGAAAAACAGAAAGGAAAGAAAATAAATTGTGTCGAGGAATCGCCAAATTAAAATCCGGGCAACATCCACTATTGTACCGAGCAATTGCCCACATTTACACAGGGTGATCAGCGATGCAATGCATCGAACTATAAAATCTTTAGGTTTCGCACTAGCCGATCACCCGATTATGAGCGACACTCGACACCAAAATTTGTAATTAAATGATTTGACCGAATTTCCAACATCGTAAATTTTTTATTTTGGGATTTCACTCGCATTTAGATCTTTTTAAAAATTATTTTTCACATACATTATTTCTCGACTAGATGTGGTCCTCAGAAATAGCAGGGGCGAGATCATTGGGGCTTATTATGATTATTTGGTGTTGTTTTCATTGTGGTTGCTGAAATGAAGACTATCCTCACGAGATTGGAGCTTTATTGGAAATATAATTACTGGTCTATGTGGATTGAATCTAATTTTGAAGTTGTGATTAATATTTGTAACAGTAAGTACTCTGCTCCTTGGACTCTTCAATATTTTCTTGTGAAAATGTGACAATTCCAAGAGAAAATGTATTTGAAATTCACCCATGTGTGGAGAGAGGTAAACAGCATGGTAGACTGCTAGCTAATCTGGGGTACCAAGAGAGACAGTTTGCTCTTGCTTTACTAGAAGCTCTCCATGGCAAAGTAAAGAGTTTGGCTTACTTTGATAAGATTGAGCTAGCTAATGTGGGATTAGTCTTTAGATATGAATAGGTTTTATTTCGGCTATGTTGGACTATACCCAGTTTGTATTGCTTTATCGAATGTAATGTATTTAAATCTCCCTTTTCTATTAATAAAATAAATTCTACTACTATTTCAGATTTGAATTTCTGGGTTAAGATAATTCCTTAAAAAAAATCTCAATTAGATGTGATAGCTTTCATATTTCCAAAAAAAACCTTTTAACTACACCATCAGAACTGTTATAAAACTTCTTAAAAATAGAGAGAATTTAGAGAGAGAGAATTTTCTGAATGATTTTCATTAATAACTGAAGCCCTATTTATAGGGAAACTTCGAATGGCACAATCGTAATTACATAATTTCATCAGGGACATAATAGTCATTCACATCAATAAACAAATAATATTTGTTTCCCTCGGGTGCCTCGTTCACAACAAGAACCCCTTTTTTTTTTTTTTTTGTAATCTCCCCCGAACATCTTCACTATTTAAAAATTAAAAAAAAAACATTTTTTTTCCTCCATATTTTACTCGAAAGCTTGTCAATCTTTTATCATTTTCACACGCGTATTCTTGTTCACCAATCACCGCGGCTTATTATCTCGATTAATTTTATAGAAATTTGAAGTTTTGTAATCTATTTTTATCTTTTAAATCTCACTTCTGATCAGGTCATCCCCCGTTGAATTGGTGTTGCCAACCTCATTGTCCATCATTATTATGTTCCCAATTTTAAAAAACTAGTTTGTGAGCTTAAACGTGCAAATCAGCTCACTCGAACAATCACTCCTTTCGTTGTCAATAGAAAATTTAGGGTTCTTATATCCATTCATTCTCTTCATTATTCATCAGTTATTATAAGCAGTGACCACATGCTGTAACACTTTTCATAAATGATAAAGAATGATCTCGAAATTTGGATGCATTTTTCGGAGTTGTGGTAATAAATATTAATTATTATGTTCTAGAATTTATAAATATTTTCCGTCTTCTCTGATTACAGGGGCCTCTGTTTTTAGCAGCTGAAAATTCTTTACAGTGAGGCCTTCAATAAAAACATCTCTCCATGAATTTAACAAACTCATTCAAATCAATTAGTTCATCACCATCATCATCAAAAGCTCTGATCATTCTTCTGCATTCTTCAAGTTCACATCCTTCCTTCAGGCCAAGGCTGCAAAGAACACTCTGCAGTTCATCAGAATCTATAAACCCATCTCTTTTAATGTCGAAAACATCGAAAGTTTCCTTAATCTCTTGCAAACTTGGCTCTTCATCAAACAATCCCGAAAATTCATCGGCACAAAAATTACTCTTTTCATCTTCATGTTCTGCACGCTCTATACCGAGTCTACTCATCACCGTATTCAACTCAGTAATGTGAAACTTTTCGACGTTTGACGTATCGGGGATTCTTGATTCTTTATACGAATGGTTTTGTTCACAAGTAGATGGCTTGGCTATCCTGCAAAGGTTCCATTTCGTAAGAAAAAACTTCCCAAAAATTTGGAGAATGCAGTGGACACTTGGAAACAAATTCTTGATGTCCCCACAAAGGACTCTAAATAGTACAGTCATCAGAGATGAAATGGTGTTTGATTGTGTCAATTCCATCTTCACACCAGTGATATTGTTTGTGATTCTTCACCATCTGCATTCTGCTCATCATATTTATACCCAAGGAATTAGGTTATTAAGGATTAAGGAAGTTGCAAGATTATTACGTAAGAAGTTCATGACTTGGCGACTTGGCGTGTGTGTGTATGTGTGTGTCGTGTGTCGGCGTGTGTGAGGATCCCACAAATTTTCGAGGAAAATTGCAGGATGGAACAAAGAAATTTTGGTTTAGTTAAAAAACCCTGTCATAAAAGGTAAGAGAAGTGTGAAGAAGTTTCTTGGAAATAACTTTCTAATGCTTTGATCCTACGAATGCTTCAATGACTTCAATGTTGAAGTATAGATCGAGCTAGAAATTGAGAGGTTGTTTAACACTCTTTCTAAAGAAAATTGATGTTTCAGAAGAATACTTGATTAAAGGTATTATTTCTTCAAGAATATGTGATTAGTACTTACAAGTATATATGCTGAAAATGATCAAGTGCACCCGGGTGCACCATAATTATGAAGTTTTTAAATGCACGCAAGATAAACGGATTAAATTTTAAATCTTTTTCGAGACTGTTCGATATGAAGTTTTTCTACATGGTTGACTTAATAAGTGTAAATGTGTTAAATACTGATAGAGCTAGTTATCTAGACAAATGCTCTTGTTTATATTTGAGATTAGAAAAATTCGCGTACGCCCTTTGCACGGGGCGATCCCATTAGGCGATTGCCCGTGCTGCCCAAAAGAAACCTTGGTTGATCGCACAAGGCAAAAGTGTCCTTTTGTTATTATTATTATTATTATTTTAGGTGACAAACGAGTTCCAAAAAAGTTACAAACGGATTTTAGAAAATCACAAAAACAACAAAAACAAAAGTGACACGCCAATTTAAATAGTCATGAAATATACGAAAAAGGTTACAATTAGTTTAAAAAGTCATATTGAAAAAAGTCACAAAAGGGTTTCGAAAGGTAACAATTCGTTTTAAAAAGTTACAAGAACAACAAAAATAAAAGTCACACACGAATTAGAAAACTCATAAATAATTATTCTTAAAAAGTAACAAATATTTAAAAATAACATTATAAAAGTCACAAATGGGAAAAGTTATGATTTGTTAAAAAAGCTAGGTCACAAATGGGTTTAAAAAATTTCACAAAAAAACTTGTTAAAACAATACCAAAAAGTCACAATCATATTGAAGAAGTCACAACTAGATATACACAAAGAATTCAGAAAAAAGAAAAAAAAAAGAAAGAAAGAAAGAAAGAAAACTATTATAGCTAGGCAATCGCCCATGAATGTCTGGGCGATCGCCTAGGAATTTCTGGGCCTTTTGCCTAGTTTATGCATAGGTGATCGCTTAGGTTTAATCTGTGCCAATGTGCGATAAAATATTTTTCTATTTATTTTTTGGCTTATAATGGTATTTTTCCAATCTCAAGAGTTAATTAAGTAGGGTATGTACTATGTAGCCTAATTTTCCTTTAAATTGTTGACATAATAAGTGTGTCAATTATTGATAGGATATCAAAATTATTTTTGACAAAATTTTCTCGACAGTGAAAGTTATTTTTAAAGATAACTAAAAAATAAAATACATTACTTATACTATTTTTTTTTTTTTTGGTTGGAATAAACTACTTATACTATTGTATTGTATACACACAAATTTACTCAGAGTAAATACTGATACACGTTTCAAAATCCTACTCATGAAATGATGAAATGATAGAGAATTCAAATCTAATTTATTATGACAGACCACAATTTGTGATGAAATGATGAAGTACTAAGTAAAAAATTCCCATCAAGGCTGATGTCATCGTGCAAGAGTAAAGACCATTAGGTGATGTATTGCTC
Source organism: Jasminum sambac (assembly GCA_018223645.1). NCBI lineage: Eukaryota > Viridiplantae > Streptophyta > Magnoliopsida > Lamiales > Oleaceae > Jasminum > Jasminum sambac. The sequence continues at coordinate 101,841 of CP073645.1, forward strand.
ACATCACTTAAAAAGGGACAACAATGTAAATATACACAAATTTGATAGGATAAATAGCAAATATCCTTTAGTGGGAAGGTGATAGTTCCTTTTGTCTCACTTTTCTTGATTCCTGAGGCCAGACTCTTCTCATTTCCTTCTTTTATATATGCTTTGTGAAAGTTTATTTACAATTTAGTCCTCTATGGGTCCCACTAAAAGAATAAGAATTGATTATGGACTATACTTTCAATTAATTTGTGGTTAAGTGACTTTTGATTCAGTGGACCTTCTGTTATATACTTGTGCACCTTAGGGAATTCCAATCTTCTTTTTACTTGTTGGGGAATATATTAAAGTGAGGACCTTCATTTGTTGCAGCCGGTTAAAGAGAAAGGCTCCTACTTTCCCTTTTCGAAATAATTGGATCGTTTTTTCGTATATGCATGTTACAATTTACAATAAGTTAATCTTTAACTTTTTCATTTTAACACATCCAATCTTAAGTACTTTTCTAAGTTCGTTGTAAGTTAGGTCTAATTCACCAACTCCATCAATTTTGTTCACAAATCCAAAAACTAAACGTCAATCAGCAGTATCGTTGTTCGTTTCTATCTATTTATATGAAATTGTTGTTTATAGCCATTTTTCAATGCTTCGAAGTGCATTCAAGACCATCTTTAATTACACGATGTCCATTGCTATAGATGTGAAATAAAATAGAAGATATATATAGGCCAAAAAAAAGGGTATCTAACGAAGCCCCAAGGTTACAAAATGGAAAAGAAAATTAATGGTATCACGAACCACAATTATTGGTTTAAAAAGAAAATAATTAAAAAGAATAACTAAAAAATTCTAAAAAAAATTGAGACTGTCCAAGATTATGTTTAATAGAGATTATAGAAAAAAAAATTTAATTTTTAGATACTCAACTGACAAATGAACCAAAAAAAAAAAGAATTAGAAAAATTGTCAAATAATTGATAGGAGTGATTAAAAATGATAGTGAAAAATAATTATTTGAATAAATTAATGTATCAACCCAGCTCTAACTTGATCGAAAGAGAAGCTACTATTTTCAACTAGGAGTCCAGATGAACAAATGGTATAATGAAAATATGAAATGGAAAATCCTTTGAAGATCAATCATTGGATTTTGATTCCATCAATCGAAATCCAAGAAATTCGAGGGTTGATTGATATAATCTAAATAGCTTTTCAACTTTCAAGATTTGTTGTTTGCCACTCTCCATCTCCTTTTATTTCATGACGCTTTCCATTTTGGTTACGTAAAGGGAAAATTATAGACACCACTAATAATCTGTACTAGAGTACTAGTACATTATTTCAAGTGACAAATTGTTTTATGGAAAAAAAAACAAACTATGACAAATAATCTATAAATAATGATATAGTCATTTACTGATCACAATTGAATTTTCAAATAATGTAATGTTTAAAAGCACAGATTTTAATTTTGTGATATATATTGTTTGTAAGCCAATTTAAAAACTGACACGCACATTTGGAAACATTTTTGGAAAAAATGATTTGTGAATATTTATTAAAAACTAAAAATTCGTATTGAAATGAAAAGGATTATAATATTAAAGAAAAGCGATTTTCTAAAACGATGAATTGAACAAGTTATTATATTCTAAATAATGTTATTTTTATTTTAATTATAATTAATTTAATTTTTCATCTAATTTTTTCAACGATGGTGGAAATTAGACAATTAGAAATAATAATGTGAAAAGAAATGGTGGAAATTGCCAAAGGAATGAAATAATAATCTATGAAAGACATGGTGGAAATTAGAAATTACTTTCTTAGGCACTGTTTAGTTGCTGGCTAGTTGGCTTCGCTTTTGCATGGAAACAAGAGAAGGAATCGGTTTGGACAGTTTTGTCATTTACTCTACGTTGGGATTTTAAAAAGAAAAGAAAATATTCTACGTACGCTTATTATATTCACACTAAATAATGTGTCACGTATACGACATTTTAATTGCATGAAAAAGACTTCAACTTTGGTTATAACTACAATTATTCCCTCAAATTTACGTTACGTTTTTTATAATGACTTTTTAATAAGTAACTTACTTTCTACATAAATGTTAATTTATATTTAAATATTGTGGTAACATTCTTTGAAATTAACAAGCAATGCTCAGGTTTTCTATATATTATAGTTCATATTATTTAAAATTATCATGGATAAATAAGTGATTTAATATCTAAATAAATAAAATTTTCAAACAAAAACTATCTATACATATCAAATTTACAAATAGTGAAACATTGAAAATAATAATTGAAGGAAAAAAATGTAAGGATTTAATTGCATTAAAAAGTAAACATTAAGAACATTTGAGATAATTAGAATGTGGTGTATTTATTAAAATTCATAGTGTGAAGATAATTAGCCAATATTCTATTTCAAATTAGTCATGGGTAAGCCTCGTCACAAAAAGGGGGGGGGGGAGTGTTGGGGAACTAGGCGCTGCTAATTCCGCCCAAGATCAGTGGGACACAAAAATAATATGCAACTGAGAAAATAATGGACACTAAAATAAGCACAAATATGGAACACCGAGATTTAACGTGGTTCGGCCAAACTGCCTACGTCCACGGACCCACACCAATATATTTCACTATCACAAAAGGAGGAGTACAAAAATACCACACTGTATTTTCTCTGCCTACGCAAAGGCTTTAACACTCCACTCACTTTTATCTCTCGTGTATCACTTCTACACTGAAGCTCTCTCTCTACACAAGATCTCTCTCTTTTCTCTCTACACAAGATGTTTTGTGTTTTTGGTGGTAATTTCCAATGCAGAAGGTGAGCTATTTATAGGCGTTCTTGCATGCAAATGGCTTTAAATGCCATATCCTTTCTTTGACCATTTGAGGTAACCAGGCTAAATTTCTACACGAATATTAGGCGCCTTTGTTGAAACTTGTGTGCATATTTTGTCTCAATTCATTTTCCTTCAAAAATGGCTGCTGGCAGCGTAGGCAGAGAAAATACAGTGTGGTATTTTTGTACTCCTCCTTTTGTGATAGTGAAATATATTGGTGTGGGTCCGTGGACGTAGGCAGTTTGGCCGAACCACGTTAAATCTCGGTGTTCCATATTTGTGCTTATTTTAGTGTCCATTATTTTCTCAGTTGCATATTATTTTTGTGTCCCACTTGATCTTAAGTGAATTAGCATAGCCTTAGTTCCTCAACAACTGAGTATCGAGCTTAGTTCGTGATATCTCTTGAAATTCTTAGTATGCTCTGTGGTTAAAGATAGACTGATCTTCCACATCAGAAACGATTTCTCGAAAAATCACATTTTGTTCGAGTGGGAGTAATGGCGACAGACGAGAGAATTTCCAAAATTGATAAATTTGATGGCAAAAATTTTGGATATTGGAAAATGCAAATGGAAGACTATTTGTATTAGAAGGACCTATATAAGCCGTTGAAAGAAAAGCCAGAAGGCGAGAAAGACGACGAGTGGGAGGTGCTTGATCGAAAAGCACTCGGCGCAATTAGATTGACCCTATCAAAGTCGGTCGCTTTCAACATTAAAAATGAGAAGACAACGGCGTCTCATGGCAGCGACTCTATCCAAGATGTATGAACACCGTGCTGCGAGAAATAAAGTTCATTTGATCAAGAAATTGTTCAATATGAAGATGATGGAAAGCGGGAGATTTGGAGAACACCTCAACGAATTCAATGAGGTAGTAGACCAATTGACCACGGTGGAAATCACTTTTAGTGATGAGGTTCGAGCTCTATTAATTCTTGGGCAGTTGCCTGAGAGCTGGAATGGCACAGCCAAACCCATCGAGCTCGGCGGAAGTCAAATTGAAGTTCGATGGCGTTATGAGCATGATCTTGACCGAGGAGATCCGAGACAGATGCAGCTTCAACTTCCGGCCGCTTTCAATGTAGATAGCGAGGCGAAGTTCAAACAGAGGGCACGGGCGTGGACGAGCAAGTCGAGGAATGGCGCATCGAGATCCAAAATCACATAAATTCCAACAAGTCAAAATCATTGAATGTTGGAATTGCGGTCGATTGGGCACTACAAAAATCGGTGTAGGGCAGACTCAAAGGAAGCGGAGAACAAGACCGAGGTCAATGTCGTGACCGAAGAAGCACGTGATGCTTTGATATGCTCCATGGAGAGGAAGGCCGACTATTGGGTAATAGACTCTGGAGCATCGTTCCATGCCACCGCAAATCGACACTTTTTCGCAAATTATGTGTCGGGAAACTTCGGAGAAGTATATCTCGGAGACGATCATCCTTGCAGCGTGGTGGGCATAGGAGAAGTACAGATCGATGTCAATGGATCTGTATGGAAATTAAAGGATGTGAGACATATTCCAGAATTGAGGAAAAATTTGATCTCCGTCAAACAATTGCCGAGAGAAGGATGTGACACAAGCTTCTCTGGTGATAATTGGAAAATCACCAAGGGGGTCATGATAATCGCACGTGGTAAGGATAGTGGCACCCTATACACGACGGCGAATGCGTGTATGAAATCGCAGTTGCTGATAGCAAGGATGCGAACTTGTGGCACCAAAGACTTGGGCATATGAGCCAGAAAGGGCTCAAGTACATGCATGCAAAAGGGAAACTACCAGGACTTCAGTCTATTGATTTAGACTTTTGCGAAAGTTGTATTTTCGGGAAGCAGAAACGGGTGAGTTTCAATACAAGTGGCGAACTCACGAAGAAAGAGAAGCTTGAACTTGTCCACAGATGTGTGGGTCCAACGGCTTTCATCGATTGGCGGAAAGTCATGCCGTGACTTTCATTGATGACCACTCGAGAAAGGTGTGGGTTTACTTCTTGAGACACAAATCGATGTGTTCGGCGTTCAAGAAGTGGAAAGCCATGGTGGAGAATGAAACCGGTTTGAAAGTAAAGAAGTTGAGATCGACAATGGTGGAGAGTACGAAAATTTGGCGTTCAAGAAATTTTGTTACCAAAATGGCATCAAGTTGGAGAGAACGTTGCAGGAACACCATAGCGAATGGAGTTGCGAGCGCATGAATCGGACGTTGGCGAAAGAGCGAAGCATGAGGATACATGCGGGCCTGCCAAAAGCTTTGAAGCGGTGTCAATCTGGCGGCATACCTTGTTAATCGTGGGACCGTCGGTACCATTGGAGTCTGAGATCTGGGAAGAAGTTTGGAGCGGGAAAGAAGTGAAACTTTCTCATTTGAAAGTATTCGGTTGTGTCGGCGTATGTGCACATTAGTGATAATGCCAGAGTAAGTTAGACTCCAAATCACTAAAGTGTACTTTCGTTGAATATGGTGGAGACGAGTTCGGTACCGCTTTTGGGATGACCAGAACAAAAAGCTCATCAGAAGCCGGGATGCCATATTCAATGAAAAGGTGATGTACAAGGACAGAAATGAGATGCAGTCCAATGACACAATCCACGATGATCCAACATATGTTGTTCCGGACGACACTCCAGAAGGAAATGCGTCAAAGCCAGGCATGAGGGTCTGCGGGCGAAGGAGCCCATCTCGGAGGTTGATTCACCACGCAGTCTCGGCTCAGACCCCCATTGTGAGGAGGTCAAGTCGACCTCATGTTCGAATCGAAGTACATGAACTACATGTTGCTCATCGACGGTGAACCTGAATGCTATGACGAGGCATGTCAGGTGGGAGATTCTGTTAAGTGGGAGCTTGCAATGAAAGACGAGATAAAGTCTCTCATCTCTAACCAGACGTGGGAACTAGCCGAGTTGCCCAGAGGGAAGAAAGCTCTCAACAACAAATGGGTGTCTGAGAATCAAAGAAGAACATGATGGTTCGAAAGATACAAAGCGAGATTGGTAGTCAAAGGTTTCGGCAGAAAGAAGGAATTGACTACACGGAGATATTTTCGCCAGCTGTGAAGTCGACAACAATTCGATCGATGTTGAGCATTGTTGCAATGAAGGCTTGCACTTGGAAGCGATTAGGCGTGAAAACCGCTTTCCTCCATGATGACTTAGAGGAGGAAATCTATATGCGACAGCGGAAGGCTTCAGTGAAAGGAAAAGAGAAGGCGGTATGCAAATTGAAGAAGAGCCTATACGGCTTAAAGCAAGCGCCACAAACGATTAGTACAAGAAGTTTGACGGATTTATGCGAGAAAAATGGCTACATGAAGTGTTATCTGACCATTGTTGCTACTTCAAGCGGTTCGATTCGGCTATATCATTTTGCTACTTTATGTTGATGACATGTTAGTAGCGGTTGAACATGGGCGAGATCAAGAAGTTGAAGAAGCAACTATCGGTGGAATTTGAAATGAAGGACTTGGGAGAAGCAAAGCAAATTCTAGGGATGAGAATTTGTAGAGACAAGCAAAAGGGTGTTTTGCAGTTGTCACAGGCCAAGTATGTTGATCAAATCCTGCAAAGGTTCAACATGAGCAGTGCAAAGCCAGTCAGCACGCCATTAGCGAATCATTTCCGTCTATCCAACGACCGCCTCCTAAGGCGAGAAGAGGAGAAACTTCATGGCTAAAATTCCATATGCCTCGGCCATTGGAAGTTTGATGTATGCCATGGTTTGTACCAGACCAGATATTGCTCATGCAGAGGGAGTTGTGAGCAGATATATGGCAAATCCTGGAAAGCAGCATTGGGATGCAGTAAAGTGGATATTGAGATATCTACGAGGAACTGCGATAAATGCTTATGCTTTAGGCGTGGCGAAGTGAAACTCACGAGGTTTCGTAGATGCGATTTTCTTTGGCGAGGTAGATCGCAGAGAAGTACTACAAAGTTATGTCTTCACGGTTGGTGCTCTGCGATTAGTTGGATTTCGCGATACGTAAGATTGTTGCGTTATCGACTACGTAAGCGAGCACGTGGCGAATCGAGGCTAGCAAAGAGATGATATGGTTACAAGGTTTGTTGGCGATTGGGTTTTGAGCAGGAGAAGAATGTCTTGCAGTGATAGTCGAGTGCGATACATCGGCAAAGAATTGGCATTTCATTCCGTAACCAAACATATTGGACTCGTTATCACTTCATCGGATCACTTTTGGAAGATGGAGTATTAAAGCTTGAAAAAGATTCAAGGTACCAAGAACCCAAACCGACATGATGACGAAGACAAGAACTAAAGAAAAAGCTGGGTCTGTGCTCGGCTTGATTGGTCTTCTACAATGAAGGCATTTGTGATGACCCACACCACATTTCACAGGAGCCACAAGGACATGAGACGTCTCAGGGTAAAGATCCATTTGTTTCCAAGTGGGAGATTGTTAGATAATGGAAACAATTGGCTGCTTCAATTGTTAACACTCCACTCACTTTTATCTCTCGTGTATAACTTCTACACTGAAGCTCTCTCTCTACACAAGATCTCTCTCTTTTCTCTCTACACAAGATGTTTTGTGTTTTTGGTGGTAATTTCCAATGCAGAAGGTGAGCTATTTATAGGCGTTCTTGCATGCAAATGGCTTTAAATGCCATATCCTTTCTTTGACCATTTGAGGTAACCAGGCTAAATTTCTACACGAATATTAGGCGCCTTTGTTGAAACTTGTGTGCATATTTTGTCTCAATTCATTTTCCTTCAAAAATGGCTGCTGGCACCAACTTCCTTGCACACCCTTTTTGACAATTGAAGCAGCCAATTGTTTCCATTATCTAACAGGGAGGTGAGAGCTTAATCGACATTTTGGTAAACTGGCAATGGAGAAGGAGAAACAAAAGATAGAGCAATGAAAATTTTATTACGAACCGGAAAAAAAAAAGAAAAAAAAAGGAAGAAAATGTCTTGTTCGTGTGCTCAATATTGTCCTTAATTGAAATTATATTTGCCACACTTGATGGTTTGAATGTTTAATAGTCTTCGTTGACAAATAATTTGCAGAATTTAAATTAAGCCTAGTCAATGAGGAAATTGGAAAAGTCCTACGTACCTTAAACTTTTTTCCAAGAACTTAAAACAATGTGAAAATTTTGATGAAAATGGTACACACGACATAAAATGTAATGTGTTTTGTGATGATATACTCATATACAAGTGAAATATGATGTTTACTTATAGATACCCAACCATTGTGGATGAAATAATGCGAACTCTTCAAGAATGGACACATCCGATCTCCAAAAGTCACATGTGTTCAAATTCTGCACTATTTCTAATTTTCAACTGAATGATAACTTGGTTAAAGTACCAAGCGATTACTTTAATTTGTACGACTTCTACAGAAAAAATTATTCCAATCCAAGCGAGTTTAAACTGCCACACTCGTACAACTTTCTACTTATTTTGTATTTTTCTTCATTTCTTATAAGCGACTTCCCATAACTTTAACCATGCATGCAATTGCATGGCTTGTATGAAGGAATATCTTTTTCGGTTGTCACCTTTGTTTAACCCTTCTATTTTCGTTAATTCTTTCGCATATAGTATTATTGGATACATTTCCAACGAATACTTCAACAAGTATGCTAATGACATGTATTAGTTGACGTTTAAAATCTCATTGAGACATTGACGATAGATGCGATTTTGAGCTGTAAGGGAGTCTTCTCAAATTGTCAGTTAAATCACAATTCATGTGCTTTATTGTTGATGACTGATAAACGGTGAGAAAGAGATCAGTGAAATCAACTCCCAAGCGAATCCAAATTAAAGGTGAAAAATATTAGAAGTTAAACCGAAAAAGATATACTAATTATGCCATCCATCTAAACGCCTAACAAAAACTTAGGGACAAAAGGGTTCTCATCTTCATCAAAGCATTGCCATCATTAAAATTTCCATGAAGGTTTCTCCAGAGTTTTAGAAAAGTTGCAGCAATTATACAACATGGTGGGGCTGCCTAACTCATCTGGAATATCTCTCTCTCTCTCTCTCTCTCTCTCACATACACACACTCCTGTGTGTATGTGTGTGTGTATGTGTAAAAACAAATCATACACTTTTCATCTTTATCTACTTTTAAGACTCAAATTTTTGCTTCATGAAAGATTCTCTACACCCCTCCAAGTCAAACAAGAAACAAAAGTGCATAAAAAGATAAAATTTAAAATTTAAAAAAACCTTAAAACAAAAATGAAAATTTTAATTAAAGTAATATGATCATGAAATGGGAAATGGTGGAAAAAAGGGACAACAGCTCATTGCATATATTCTCCCAACATAACCCCACTTATGTCTCCTGATATGGAGTGAGAACACAGGATACCCCAATGACTCCTGTGCTATATAAAGAGAAGAACATCTTCCACTCATTTAAGCCCAAGAAAACAAGGGAAAAAAAAAAATAAAAAAAATCGTCTAACTCTTCATCTTCGCCTGCGAAAAAACAATAAACACCTCTTCAAAACGTCCGGTGTAAAGATATGAGCTTGATGTTATCCGGTGATGCAAAACCGAGATTGAAATGGACCCAAGAACTGCACGAAAGGTTCGTCGATGCAGTTAATCAGCTTGGAGGTGCAAATAGTTGAGTATAAAGACTTACAATTCAATCCTAATCATTTCTATGTATAAAAACTTAGATGTTGTTCTCTTTGCATTTCGACTATCAGTTCTGAGTTTTGAATTCATTTTCATTTTTTCTATTTCGAGGATGCAGAAAGAAAACAGGGGTATCGTAGTTTTATTGAAAATCCGTTTTGAGTTCTCTTCACGAAACTTGTCTCTTTGCGAAAATGCATTTTCAAAATTATGAAAACAGACAAGATTTCCACATAAAATAGATTGAAAACAACAAAGATGACAGACTCTTAATCTAGTATTGTATTCTCATATTGGCGATTCATCAATGCAGAGGCCACACCGAAATCCGTAATGAGGGTGATGGGTGTTAGTGGACTGACATTGTACCACCTCAAGAGCCATTTACAGGCAAGATTCTTGTTTACACTTACAACATTCTTTTCTTTCACAAACTTTATTCAGAACGGTCGAATCTCTGATGGCGTGTATGTATGTACATTTGCTTGCAGAAATACAGGATGGGGAAGAATCAACAATCTGAATCCTATTACGAGGATAGTGAACAAGAAAGTCGCTTCAACGGAAAGAGTTGTGATGAAGAGGAGAATCAGATCAATGAGTAATAGTTTTGATTAATCGTAATCTTAAGAGCATTGGACAAAATCGAATCGATGAACGAATATTTACCAATTTTGGTTTTTTTTTTTTTGTGTTTTACCAGAAGTTTGCAGGTAGCTAATGCTCTACAGGTTCAAATGGAAGTTCAGAGGAAACTTCGCGAACAAATTGAGGTATAACATAACTTCTGCTACTCAGTCAAAGGCGTATTAACTGCAAATCTCGTCTATTCAAAAAAAAAAAAAAACTACACATCCCATGATTCTCACTGCTATTGAATCTATTCATATTATAGGTGCAAAGACATCTGCAGTTGAGAATTGAGGCACAAGGAAAGTACTTACAATCAGTCTTGAAAAAGGCACACGAAACACTTGCTCGATATAGTTCTAGCTCAACCGAACATGCAAGATTTCAACTTTCCCAATTAGTCGCGCTAGTCGACGCTGAACATCCAAATCCTTTGTCTTCTGTTTTGACAAAGAATGAAGAGTTGTTCACAGAAGATGCAAAGAAGAGACATACTGGATCCTCGCCCGAGAGTTCCTTGACGTCAGCTGAGAGCTCGGGCAGACACGAAGAAACTCGTCCAATGTGTTCATACAATGAGAAGAATAAGGTTTCAGAAACCTGTGCTAGAAAGAGAAACTTCGAGATTCTGTCAGACAATGAGAAGAATAAGGTTTCTCACACCTGTACTAGGAAGAGAAACTTCGAGGTTCTATCGCTAATGGAAATGAATCCCGCCGAAAAGACAGAATCAGCGAGTTTTGGATTATCAGAGACCTTCGATTTGAATGGTGAATGCATGACACAGTTTGATTCTGGTCGAAGAATGATAGATTTGAACTGCAATGCAGTCGAGCAATTTAAGGAGAATCTTTAATGCATAGAAACAGAAAAGTTTGGTACTCTTTAACAGAGATTATGTACATTGATTTGTGTATTGGACCACAATGAACTTTCTGTAGTATATTTATCATTATAGATGCTCTATGTTATCTGCATATCCTTGGATCTTTCAAATTCAATCAAGGACAAAAATGTTTATAGCCCAACACCAGTCTCAATCATAGCCCACATCAAAGACATCTAATTTAATCCGCATAAGGAATTTTAGTACTAGTATACCGCTTTTATGTAATGAATCTGAATGCATGAGACGGTTTCTACAAGAAACTGATAAGAATTTTATCAGAAAAAGATCAATGGTTGAAATCATGCAACCAATGTGGTGGTAGGATCTGTAAAAGGGATTACAAAGCTTGAAGTTTCTACAAAATTAAGATGAGTAACAAGTTGTAATGAGATCGCAGCATTACGAATTCGATGAGATTTGTGAAAAATTGAAACAAAATTGATGAATGCTTGGATAAAATAAGGATGAGAGGGGGTGTTTGGTTTAAGCTGAACACAGAGGCACATAAACCTCCTACGAGTCGGTGATAAAACCTCCTCATTATCATTGACATTTTAAAATGAAACCAATATCCTAATATGATATCAGAGCCCAAACTCCAACGCAAAATCTTCAAATAAATTCAATCACATTGCATAATATTTGAAATCATGTGACAAAAACAGCACAAAACAATCAAAATACACACAAAAATTATTCATTGACAGCGTAAGTCCATGTCAATCCGACAAGATTGGGGGAAAATGTTCTTACAAAATGGTTTCAGTCCTCCATTTCTTGATGACTCAAAGATGAATCATTATTCCATCCATCTACAATCTGTGATCACTTTCTCCATTTCTCTCTTCCCTACTAAATCCAAAGCTCAACCAAATATCTCTACCCCCATTAATCTTATATTTCACATCATCATCAGCCTCAATCACAAGCATTTTATATCTACAAACAGGGCAAGACCCATGAATCTTCAACCATTTCTTGATACAATCTCCATGAAACCTATGCTTACAAGGCATTTCTTTAACCATTTCTTTGGCCTTCAACTCATCTAAGCATATCACACACTCTTCAACACCAGAAATTTCCACATTGGGCATAGCCTCAATTGACTCTTTTGAGGCTGGTGGTTGAGTATTCTCACTCAACATGTGATTAAACAGAGAGTCAAAACTTACTTCACTGGTTTCTAACACAACCATGCCTTGGGTTATAGGGTTTATGAGGATGATTCTATCATGTGGGGTGGGTGGATTTGGAGAATCTTGAAGTGGGTACATGGAGTTTAAACCTAGAACGAAGGGGAAGAATTGGGAGAGGTCTCTGTTTCTTGAATTTATTAAGCGATTGATTAAAGATGACTGATCAGTGTGGTGGGTTTCTGAAGCCATTCTTTAATTGGGATGAACTGATTATTGAGCAAAGGTGGGCTTTTGCAGTGAAGGAGATGAGATTTTAAGGAGAAAAATATGGAATTTATGAGCACAGACTCTCAACATCTGATTAATTACTATTTGATGGTATCTGTGGATGTTCTGTGTGTTTTTCTGTGGGCTGCAGTCGGGAGAAAGGCTGCTTGGTGCTTGGTGAATTATTCTATTTTGTAGGGCGGTGCGATAATTGCTTGCTTGATCGATTACTTCCACTAAGGCACTAAGCAACAATTTCGATATACAAGCCATGAATGTCATGATTTTAAGCAGTAATGTGCTAAAATTATTTTACACATTACATTTTTCGTATGTGACGGATTATAAACTACAGTGGCCTTAAATGTGTTAAAATTATTTCACATCGATAACACTTTCGTAATAGATTATAATCATTGATTATAAGGAGATTTACTCTCATATTCACAAAATAAAGAATAAATTATTGTATGTCATTTCATCCGTCTGTCCGTCTTCACTGTCATTGTTCTTTCCAATTCTTACAATCGATTTCCACCGTCAAGAAACGGTATACTAGTTATAGTTCTTTCAACTGTTGTCAAGTCCTAAAATGCTTATTATACTAACCTTTGATATGGATCAAAATTGCATTATATAATTCATAATTACACATAATTTACATGTGGAGGATCAAACAAGTTTTAACTCCATTTTGCAAATCTTTATGTATAAGGAAGGCGGGCGGGCGGGCCGGGGAACCACATATAATGGCATTATAAGAGTCCGTTTGGTAACGCTAACAAAAGATAAGGGGCCAGAAGTTTTTTGAACAAATTACTATTTTCCATAATCTTTGGATGCGGTTGGCAGTTATCAACCGTTTGAGAATTCAAAATTTCAGTTATTATCTTAAAAACCGCTCTATAAATCTCCCTCATCTTGTCATCATCACAACATTGGACTCTCAAAATCTCAAATTGTGTGAAGAATCCACAAAACATATTCTCTCGAAACAATCTTTCTCAAATCCCATAAAAAAACAAAATGGACCAATCAGAAGGAGTTGGCATAAGAATCTACACCGCCTCTCCCCAAGTTGAACCAGCCCTTTACCCTTCTTCCCCACCGGTCGACCACACCACCGAGCCACCCCGACCAGGTGGCCGGAAAAGGCGAGCACTAGCCAGCGGAGTGCAAAAAACACTCTCCAAAACATCAATGCTAGTAAACTTCTTACCCACCGGAACCCTTTTAACATTCGAAATGGTGCTTCCATCTGTCTACGGCAAAGGCGAATGCTCTCACGTCTCGACTCTCATGATCCATGTCCTATTGGGCCTATGCACTTTGTCGTGTTTCTTCTTCCACTTCACGGATAGTTTTCGTGGGCCTGACGGGAAAGTTTACTATGGATTTGTAACACCAAAGGGATTGGCAGTGTTCAAGCCTGGGCTTGGAGTTGAAGTGCCTAGAGATGAGAGGTATAAAGTTGGGTTTACGGATTTTGTCCATGCGATGATGTCGGTACTGGTTTTTGTTGCTATTTCGTTCTCTGATCATCGTGTCACGGATTGTCTATTCCCTGGACATGCTAAGGAGTTGGATGAAGTCATGCAGAGTTTTCCATTGATGGTGGGGATTATTTGCAGCGGCTTGTTTCTTGTCTTCCCTAATACTCGATATGGCATTGGCTGTATGTCTGCGTGAAGGGCCCGGTCGAGCTTTTGTGTGTGCCTTTGCCTTCTCCAACGCATGGCTTATACTTTACCTTGGTGTTTTGCATCTTTTCTCTATACTGTCAAGTTTAGTTATCTTTGTCTCGCTTTGTATTCTGTTTTAGATATACATGTCTCGCTTTTCTATTCTATCAATGGTCCTGTAAGCGGAACTAATAATTAGATGAGACAACCAAATAGACAAGAAATGTGACTGCAAATGTGGAATAGTGGTTATGTTGATTGTATTGTATGAATAAACGTGTAATACAATAGCTAGTATTGCTGTTGTTTGGTCAAATTAATCTTGAATGCTCTATACAAATACATAATTCCCTCTCTCTACATATGTTACAAATCTCTCTCTGCCATTCAAGAATGAAGGGCAAAATCTTAGCAACCGTAGTGACTAATCTAAACAAATGAAAGGAACTCCTAGAAGACTAGAGGCGGGTGTGATGAGTTAATCGCCACAACAGTGAGCACGGTTGTTCTCTTGAATTTTTTGCCACAAACAGAGCATTTCTCGGGGACCTTGATAGTGAGCAACTACATAACCGTCCTTGCAACCCTCGTTAAAAATCCTTTCATCTTTCTCGTATTTAACTTCCAAGCCATTCTTCTTCATTGCCGAAATCCAGATTCCCATAGCAACATCTTCAAGCTTGAAGATCTGTAACATTAAACCTCTTTTATATTATCCAGACCATCAAAGTCAAACTTCAATATTAACCATATATCTAAGATCACCATTCATTATTATCCACACATCTTGCATGGTTGTGTAAACTTGACATCAATTGAACTACGAGTATATGTAGATAATTGATATTGCACTGGCATTTTTACCTTTAGGTCGCCTTTCTTGTGCATCATGTAAACCATCTTTGCTATATCACTGGACACGACATATCCAGGACCATGTGCCCAAGGAGGATAAGTGTCTTCAGGCCATTCCTTAAATAATTCATATGTTAAGAAAAAGAAGAGATTAATGATCAAAAAAAGTACATCGAAAAGAAGAGACACAAAATTTATCAAATTTATAACGCGAAGTTTATTTACTTGAAATTTGTTATAAAGTTACCTTGGGACTAATATACCACTTGCTATCTGGACTTCGATGAGGGCGGGAATCTGAATTGATAAGACCATATAGAAGACCACGATTGACATTTATCCTATCCAAAGAAGCCAAGATTTCATCTACGCGCACAAATGCATCATCATCTGTCTTCATAACAAACTTCGCTGAAACTGATTGTGTCTGTGGAAAATAAGGGGACAGTTAAGGCACCTGGGATGGTCAGTAGTAATGAAGGGACTTGGGGACAATGAAACTTACCCCAAATATGCAGATGGCTATTGTCTTCCAAGTTATAAGATTATAGTAGTCGACAAAAGGCATGAGCTGGATATCTCCATACGTCCGTGCTTCATTCCAGAGCTCCTCATTCACCATCTGGTTCTTATGCTGGAAACATGCAACACATTTCACTTCTTTAAAAGTAAGTTTCTTGTTACACTTGAAAGTAAATTTTCACTTTATGTTTCATGTATACAGGCAAAGATCCTAAAAATCAAGCAGAATGAAAATTAGTTACCAAGGCTTGACCTACCAGGCCAACGAAGAAACGAACTGCAACTTCTCCAGATCGAACTGCCTCATATTGCATCCATGATCTTCGAACTGCCATCCGACGCTTGAAATTATTGGCAGTAGAAAAAACGCCAATAAAGAGTTTCAGTTCTTTTCTTGGAGGAAGTGGAGTAGCTCTAAGAGCTTCCAAGTCAATTATATGCTCCAAATCCTCTGATGTCGGTAATCCACTGGCAACAACAGACATTATATTTATGTCTCCTGAAATCCTTACTTCACTAACAACCCACGGCTCTAAAGTCTGCAAAAGAGAGACAGAGAGTCAACTCAACATTACTTCACCATGTCAATCAACAAATGTGATTAAAGGTGTGTGTTTCAGTGTCTGTGTGGAGAGAGAGAGAGAGAGAGAGAGAGTACTTCGCGGAAACTGAATGATGTGGCATGCTTCCCATCAACTGACATATGGATGCCCTCTGATCCAACTCTGAGTGTAGCAACAAACAGATCATTTTGCCTGAAAGGGAAGTACTTTTTTCGTCCCCCATCCTGAAACATAGAAATCTTTGATGACCCATTGACATGCCTGTTAGCCTTGATAGTCCGATTGTCAGCTTTACCAATCATCTCACTGCATTGCTCCAGGGCATCAACTGACATAAATTTCAATAGCTTATATAATGCAGGCAATCACCAAAAATAATAAATGCAGTGGCAGGAAATAAAGTATATGACTTGAAACTCATCAAACACTTTGTTCATTTTCCTAAGCTACTTTTTATTCACACATATTTCCCTCCAAGTCGCTTTTCCACCACTCGTGTACCTAATTTTAGACACCCGCCAAACAAACCCATTAATAAACTATTTGCAAGACATGTACTTAAACTACTAAATGCCTACGCATCTAATGCTTGGTACACAACATACCCTAGGTTTCGTCGTATATTAAAAAAATTATAAGGAGTTCTATTGACATGGAGTTATATCTCGAAAGGTGCAACCCACATTATCCACTTTCCCAGATATTTCAGAAAAATCTGAAAAAGTAGTATATGATAATAATTTCAAAAAGGAGAAAAAAGGAACAATAAACGTATCCAAGCAGCGAAGCAGAAAATGGTAATAGTGAATGCTAACAGTGTAAGCTGAGATAAAAGCAAAAGTAAGAAATATC
Source organism: Jasminum sambac (assembly GCA_018223645.1). Taxonomy (NCBI): domain Eukaryota; kingdom Viridiplantae; phylum Streptophyta; class Magnoliopsida; order Lamiales; family Oleaceae; genus Jasminum; species Jasminum sambac. The sequence continues at coordinate 118,727 of CP073645.1, forward strand.
CGCCTATTTGACAATGAACTTATTAGAAATATTGGTGTATGTGCATAAGCTCATAAAATTATCGAACTCGGTGTAACACTATTCCACGGGATCTTAATGATTCAGCAGAAAGAGTGACATTCTGAATTACATCATCCCTTCAAGAGTAGCCGTATGCAGGCCCGAAAACAATGAGGATGGGTGAAATACCACCACAACACAAAGAAGTAAATATTGTTTGCAGCAGCTAAAATTAATGACAGCAATCCACACTCTGATGTAGTGAAATGAGATTTGCATATACCTTTCTTATTCTTTTCAGGATTAGGAGAAGGACAACGTTCCTCTTCACCCCAGTCATCTTGTGACCGTCCAGGTATTTTGGACTATTACAGGATTCTCGGTTATCTTATCACCATGGAGTCTAACATTATAATGTAAGGCGATAGGAGGCTCTGGCTCTCCTGGAATCTGTTCACCAGTCAAATCGATCCGGAAATTTCCAAGTAGACCGTTAGGAATGCCAATAATTGTGATTGAAGAACCTTGAGTCAAGCCACAAGAAACATGCAGCTTAAATCCCCGACCATCAAGTTCTGTGGCATTTAATTTACTGAGAAAATGTGGACATTGCTTCTCTTTTCCTTTCTTCTGTGAACTCCCATTCATGTGAAGCTTTTCATCTTCAATTGAAGTCATTAGGTTGATCCATGCAACACCAGCCTCTTTTATAGCCTCAATAGCATTAGCTAAGCCCTGAGCATGACTAATCAAGTGTTTCAATTGGTGCCATGTACGTAAAGAATTTAGTTCTTCATTTGATAGGTTCCTTTGGGCAAAGAGATCAGAAACTATAGCTTCTGTAGATATTAGCTGAGAAGAGTTTATAGGATTCTGAAGTGCTGGTGGAGAGCCTGAATTTATCCACTCAATAGGATTTGTTGTATTTAAGTATGAAGAAATTGGGATGTAACTATCCTTGATTGGATTTATTATCACATAATACCCAAGAACCAGTAACATCAACAACGATGTGGATAGAACACCACCGTACCATTTCTTCATTTCTGTTCATTACTTGGGTGTTTCAACTTCCATAGATCCAATTATCATGATAGGCCAAACTTCAGAAAACTTCGCTCATCCAAATGCGAATGCAATGGTGTCTGCAACAAGTAGAAAATTCATGAATTTATAGGACGCCAATGAGTCGTAATTGTAGACAAGTTGTTCCAAAATGTTAATTGTTAAATTATATCTACAACACGGTGTAGGACGAATCCTGCCAATGATACACTCTAGATCCCGAAGTCCGTTCCTTGACCTAGTGCAATGCAGTACATGATCAGAAAAGAATGTTACCACTGCTAGAACACACTTATGTGGCAATGTCTTACATGGAAATCCGAGTTCCAGGTAAGAATTACAATTAATGCAGAGATTAAGCACAGGACAAAATAAACCAATCTCCAAACTAATTCTTTTCACATTTTTGTTCTTCCACTTGGGTCAGGGTGGAAAGTAGGGTATTAAGCGTTGAAATCCTTGATCTTCTATGACACACACAAGAGACTAAGGAAATTAACTTGACTTATATCAATTACTTGACATATGGTCTAAGTTCAACCCGAAACAGTTTGGTTTGTTCCATAATTGCTTTGTCGGAAAAGGCGATTCTGACTTCAAGTAAAGACGACTCATCACTCATCAGTCATTAATAAATCCCCAAATCAGAAGACAGGATAAGACTATGATAAACACCCTGTAGTCATTGATTCATTTCTAACAACCATTTGAAAGCACACTGGAAGGGCAACCAGGTGAAGGCCAAACTGATCTAAAAGGGTAGTTCTGTTGCCCCAATGTCCGGCAGCATATGTCACCCGGAGATCAATATGTTACTGACCTCTTCATTTAATTTCCGTTCACTCAAGTAAGCATCCCCTCTCGAAAAGACTCAACTCTTTTACATTTTTTTTTTTTTTTTCTCAAGTGTTCAAAAACAGATACATTTTATAACTCATTTTCTTAGTCTATTGCGGGGGATCATATTTTACTCATGGTCACCAATCGAAACTTAGAAAACCACCAACTTTCAGGTCAACACGGCAACAATCATAACATCAACTGCAACAATAAAGAAGAGCCCGATCAGCACAACAACAGAGACTTTCAACTACTCGACTCTGGACGACTACAGTACCTACAAGGTCTCGATTTCAACTTTCCAGTAACCGCACATTGAATGAACTCTAAACACCGACACCAGATATCCACTGAATCACCATCTCTTCATCGCAAAATTCAAATTCTCCAAATTTAATGAACCGACAGACGCGCTCAGACCCTACGACTTTGGCGTATTGACCGCGAATATTACAGAGAAACAGCAACTACACAGATCGGAATCAAATTTTCTGAAAAATTTTAAACTGTAAACCGCAAAATTAAACAGGATTTTCAGAACAATTGACAAAAATGGATACAAACAGTAAAAATTAAGCTAAACAGAGCGCACCTGGTGGTGAAATGGCGTGAATGTTGGGATTCGACTGCCAAAAAAAGAGGATGGCACGGAGAGAGAAAAGTTTGATTGGGAATACGCATGTATGTCGCTAGAATTGACTTCAAGTCTACGCTAAATATAGGATGATTAGCACTGGTTTTTGGTTAATGATATTGTTAATTAATTGCCAGGTTTGTTACAGATTTTGAAGCGTGACAAGTCTGCAAGGGAATAGTAAACGCTGCTAGAATAATCGCTTTTGACTCTTTCTTTGATAAAATAAAATAATCTTTTTTAGAGACACATGAAAAATCCTCCACCGGTTCGCACTATATATCTATGACTAAAATTTTCATTTAAAAAGTCAAACAATATATTTTTACTTTACCCTTACTATGAGATTAAAAAAAATAAAAAAATTGAAACTATCAAATAACCTTACCATATGCAAATGAAATAGACGCATAAATGTATAATAATCGTAAAGGAATAGAAAGAAATCTATATAATTGGACGTAGAACGATAGAATTAATTCAGATAATCAAAAAGAGGATTGGGGTGTGTTTGATTACATGGAATTTGATGAAAAAGGAAAATATTTCCCATGAAAATTTCTCATTCTGTATTTGATGCAAATACGGAAATAGAATTTAAATTTCATGGTATAAGTAGTGATGGCAGAAAAATCCGATCCAATCCAAATCCGATGGATACCCGATCCGAATGGAGCAATTTTTTGTCGATCCGAAAATTCGTGGATCGGCTGATCCGAAATGGATTTGGATTTGGATCGGATCAGGTCTAATCCGATCAGATCCGATCCGAACTGATTTTTTATTTTTTATTTTATTTTTATTATTTTTTATTTTTTTATAAAAATATAAATCAATATGGATTGTATTTGGATTTTTTTCTTGATCTGATCTGATCCGATCCAATTCGATTCGAGGAATTTGGATTTGGATTTGGATCGAAGTGTTTGATTTGAATTTGGATTTGGATTTGGCCGATCTGATCCGAATCCGATCCATTGCCAACACCAGGTATAAGCACTTTAAACTTATTTTTGGACAATTTCATGAAAACTGAATTTCTTTGGAGTATTGTGTTTTTGCTTTCCATCTTATATGGAAAATAATTTCATTTCCATCTTTTGTTGTCACTCTTACATAATTAAGATAGGAGAGTTTTTTTTTTTTTTTTTTTTGTATGTGTCTCGGAATGTGAGTATAAAAGAACTAAATACTATTTATTTTTTATTTCAATTTTCATTTTTAGTTTGAAGTCATTTTCATATATATATATATTGGCCCTTCCCTTGTAGTGTGTTTCAAGAATGTAAATCTATTTTCTATAAAGAATGCCCCCGTTCTTCTACAACTTTTAATAAATTTTTACACATTTTAACACATTCACATCAAAAGTCAAACCAATTACATCCATATATTTTCTGGGACCCACTGTACTACATAAATCTCCACCACTCAATCTCACTCATTCTCTCTCCTATTTCACATCAAAACTCATAAATACTCATAAATACACATACACTAACGAGGTTATTAATGGCATATGGTTAGAGTTTATAATGTATATATGTTAGAGTTTATAATTTATAATTAGAGACATCATCTCATTAGATTATTTTCAAATCTTGAGTAAATCCTTAAATTGAAGTACCAAAACAAAGTTAATGGCATATGGTTGCTAATGGGGGACATACTTATTAGAGTGGTCGGGCTGATGCGGCACAAGGTACTGTCGTTAATGTTAATTAATTCCTCCTTGTTTAAATTAGTACTAGTATTTGTAGAGTTGGTACGGCCAACCACCTCTGGCGGGCCGCAGCTGGTACCGACGGCAATGTTCCACCTGAACCTTTATTGTTATTGACAAAATCAATTGAAGTCCATTAAACAATAGGCCACCCGTCCATTTATGCAGCTACCAATTTGTAATTTTCTCAATGGAATGATAATCAAGAAACGGTGTTGATGGCGGATTCAGAAATTTTAATTTGTCAGAATATAAAAAATTCAATACATACTATCCAAAAAAAAATTTTTGGACAAAAATTTTTGCCAAGCAGCAAATGAAGCACCGCGTGATGCTGGGGAGATGACCGCCACTCGCAGCTTCTTGTGGCTCTCCTGCTATATTTATTAATTTTTTTATTTTAAAAGGATGCTTGATAGAGATTAGAAGAAAAATGATTTATGAGATTGTGGTTGAGAAATTCAAATTTACTATCATTATTCTATGACTTTTTGGCTGTTTTAGTATTTTCTCATAATTAATATTGTTATGAATAATAATTGAAGAATAATTATTAGGTGTTATGAATAATTGAGAATAATGTGGTGGTTATGAATTATGAGGAATAATTTGGTGGAGGAATAATTTGGTGGAGGAATAATTTGGTAAAAGATGAAATTATTATATGTGAATGACTATTATACCCTTGATGAAATTATGTAATTACGATTGTCTTATTCAGTTTCCTATAAATAGAGGCAGTTATTAATGAAATTAAATTCACGAGAATTAGCCGAATTAATTCTATACAAGTCTCTCTATTGTTTACATCTTTTTATAACACGTTATCAAGACTAGTCTCTAACCCTTTGAGTAATATGAAAGAAGTATGCTTCTACAACAGATCTTTATAGATGATCTTCTCAGATCGTAAACCTGATTATTACCAATGAATTAATTCATCCTCATCAATCCTAAATAACTCTCTCAAATACATCATTGAAAATTCCCTTTGTTCATATTCTTCTCCCACAATTCCTCATTCTACACAACCTGTTGGAGATGTTTGAAATCCCAAAATCGAAGAATGGAGTCCAAGAATTTTCCGATCACGTAAATGGATTACAAAGAAATTTCATCCATGGAATAATTGTAGAAAGCTTTAAAAAGCCGAAATCATATGATTTTATAATATAATAATATATTAAACTATAAGATTCGTTTATCGAGATATAAGGAGTATACATTATCAAAATCAAATTTTCTCGACTCCATTATACTCGATTTAACGAGAGCTTCGATTTGACACCAATATTGATAGGGTAATAACTCGTTTTGAAATATGTTATTATCAAACTTTCAAAATTTACAAATCAAGACACCAACTTTTGAAAAAGTTACAAAATAGTCCTTGAACATTTTGATATTGATAAATTGAAATAGAAAGGAGATAATTTTCAATCGTAAAATATTGATAAAATATTTTTGACAATTTTACCTTCTGAATTGGAATTGACAATTTTACCCTTAGGGTAAAACCGACCTAATTTTGACGACATTGAAAAATGGATAGAATATTCATGAAGAAATTCTAAATCCATTGATTATATAAAATGGCTTGAAGTCCATTTGAGTTAAAAGATCGAATATTATTTTAACTCCCAAGAGTTTAATTACATAATATACTTATTCTAAAAGGATAAATGTGCTTTCTTGTAGAAGTAATGAGCATTTGTTCTAGAAGAACAAATTTGCTCCGTAGAAAGCCAGATTGATATTTAATTCTCGCACTTTATTTATCGCAATTTAATTACTGCAATACCTCCTACTTGATGATGGGTTCAACCGTCACTAAACGGAAGGTTTTATATATTTACGCACTTTATATGCTAAGTGATGGGTAATACTTTCTACTAGCAGATCCTACTCCTGAAGAAGTAGTTAAATATTATGCAATTTAATTCTTGCTATTTAAATTAAAGTAGATTTATATTTATTGCAATAATTCCCATAAGGTAGGTTCGACCACCTATTGGAGGAAATTTAATTTCTGCAATTTAAATTTATGCACTTTATAGTTTGAGTATATTTCCAATGTGGTGGGTAATACCACACGATTGGTGTGCATATTTCCAATGTGGTGGGTTATACTACACGATTGGTTATAATCTAATCCTATTCCGGAAGAAGTAGTTGATCAAATATTCTAATCATACTCGAAGTAGTAGACGATGAGAATAAAATTACTTCCCCATATATACCGAATATTAATGGAGAAAATTGAGTAAGTGGTACTTGAAGTTACCATTGGATAAATAGACGAAAGTAAAATGCTGAATAGATCCCATGTTGATAAATCAAAGAAAATATATCGTATGGAAAGCTTATATGAAGTAATCTCATCGATGATATGAGATTGTATTAATATGAGAATAAAATGCTCTTGAAGAAGCAAAATCACTAGATATATGTATTTGAATAAAGCCAATATGATATTATTATTATTACTCCAGAAGAAGTACAAAACAGCCGAAGTGGAACATATTGAGAATATCAAAAGATGGCATTAAACACTCGAAAATATAAAAATGCAAAAGAATATACATCTTTGAATCCATAAATGAGGGATGCGTCTCGAGAGTATAAATACTCCGTAACTCTGCCACCATCAACATTAGGATTCATAATGAAATATTTAAAGGATCCGAATTTCTTTTTCGCTTGACACCAAAGTGCAGTGACCAAGACGGACTGGGCTTCCACGATTCTTGAACATATGCATGAAATTTGATGAGTAGTTCATCAACAAAGATTAGCGAAAATAAGTATTTTTCTCATTGAATGAGAGATAAACTTATTATTTACACCACTTCGATCTAGAAACGCTAGTAAGCCATCAAAGAAATTATTAATATTCAACAAAACCTATTGGTTTGACATGAAAATTCCATTGTGCCAACGAGGCTATATTGAATATTTCCTCCAGGGTGTTGTAGCCGCCTGGAAGGACAATGAAAGCATCACTATTATTCATCATATACATCATGCAGTTGTGGATGGATTGCGCTTGTAGCACCAACCCTGCTGGACCCATGGTAGAACTGGCTCCAATTCGAGTATTAGATCCAACTAGATGGAAAGGTATTACGCTCGAAACTCTTATTCCCCATGATTGTGTGGCCATTATAAGTCTAGCTAAAAGTTTGTTGTTGGTTCCTCCGTATAGTATATTGATTTCTTGTCTCCCTAACTCTTTTACAAGTCGGTTTGCCATATCCACATATTGGATATGGCCTACCAGTTTAGATCCACCAAGAATACATACGGTTTTAATCTGGCGAGGTAAAGGCTGACTTGTATGAGATGATTCTAAAATCTCCATATCCATCTCTACTCCTATCTCTCTTTTTGCACTATACTTTTAATGTATGAACATGAGAGATATATGAATCCCTCTATTTAAAGAAAAATTTTCAAACCAATAATTGAGTGCACTATTTACTTTTTGACAAATATGAAAGAGAAAAAATGCAGAAAATTTTTTAAAGTGAAAATGACATATATCTGTCGGTGATTGAAAAATAATATATATATACATATATATATATCTTAAAATCGAAAAACAATATTTACAATTACAAGAAATATATTGATCTTTGTTATTACACCGAGCTTTCTTACATAAATATGGGAAAATCATTATGCTAAAATTTTCTACTAAATTTACAAACAGGATCTTCTAAAGTAAGTTTTTCAAGACTGTAACGCGTTTGTTGATCTTTGAATTTGGCCCATAAGGCCATTAGCTCACCTTGTACGTGTCCACTAGGATGTGTCTCAAGAGCCTGTTGAATATCATCCAAAGGCTCCTTACTCAATCCATCCTTAATGAATGCTATTTTATCTTCTCGATTTCTGGACAAGTACCCCACAGATTTACATCGAGTGTCACATGTCCATCGAGCACACTTGTAGCATCCTCCTAATCTTTTGCTCTCCGTTTCTTTGAAAAACTACTTTTACCCATACCAGGCATGTATTTAGAGGGAATTGAAACCTCACCAGATAATCGAACCTTTGCTTCAATCAAGTATCGGATATCTTGTGGGATACCATTATTCATTAGCATCCTCAATCTTTCCAGCCTACCTCGATAAATCCTTTTTAGGATTTTGATCGGTAGTGATGGATAGTATTTTCGAAGATTTGAGAGCATATGATCCATTATAATGTATAGACCCTTGTTAGGATGAATTTTGCAATAATTTTGATGATTTATTTATAGAATAATACGACGCGTATGAAATAAGACTCCGATTTTAAATAAATAATATGAAGCGTAAGAGCTACGATTTCGGAATTAAATAATAGCCGGATGTGATGCGTATGAAATTTGTAGCTCAAATGTTTGAACAAGAGTAGACAATAATGTCACCAAAAGATGATGGAATATGTCGGTGAATTGTTTCTATGATATCATGTTGAGCACTATCAAGATACTAGTGAAATCGATATAAGAATTTACTGAACTAGAAGTTCAATAATACTCGTTTGCAAAACCGGATTGACCATCCCGGTTTAAATAATTATTGAAATCAATATTTCAAGTGAAGAATTAAAGGAATTCTTCAATGATTGTTCTCGATAAATGATGAAATCATTACTAGCCAATATTGGGAATAAATCCCAAATATATCCGGGAATAAAGGATGAGAAGTATGGGCCCACTCATCCTCCATGTGGACTACTAGATATTATGATATGGATCCACTAGATAGTCACATGTGTATATGATTCGTAATTTAAAATTTATTTAAATATTTGCTCACCAGTATGAGCATGATTTTGTATTTAATGATAAAGTTAGTAAATATATATATATCCCAATGATTTGAATAAATCCCTGAAGGATTTGAGTATGCGCATACAAGTGGGATATTATATGGCAAATTATTTAAAGTCCTCAAATAAATTACCGATATCGAGAATAGAATGCAAACGGTCTAAATTCCCATATTAAGGTGAATGATGAGAACATATATGATTAAAATCATACCAACTATATGAGTTTTGGTGTTCTAAATTTTCTCAAAGATGAGGGGAGTATTAAAGGTTGAAAATAATATGTGAAATGCATCATGTTATATCCTCGAAATTGAAATCTGAACTTGAAGTTCAAAGATGCATGAAAGGCTATGAACAATCACATATATCACTACGATGCTTTGATAAGTTATGCACGCTAGAAGCGTTGATATTTCCCCAAACATATATATCAAAGCAAATTATAAAAGATGGTCTTAATAACGGAGGCATATACTCTTGAAGAGTATATAGACATAACTATATTGTGTAATCCTAAAAGAGGATTGATAAAGAGATATCTCGATAAGTTATGTCGATATGGGGAAAGAAATGAAATTGAAAAGTGTCGACACGATATGAAAATGTAGCGCTACATATGATCAATGATAATGAAAATATTGAGATATATTGAAGATGATAAATGGTGAATGTGAAATCCTTAACTTATGAGATGATGAGATGATGATGACTATTGCTCAAGTTTAAAGATAAGCATGGTGGTCATTATATGTTGCATGCTCATGAAAGTTAAATTACCGATCGTGTGTGTAGTAATCTAAAAGGAAATTAAAGGATCGGATGAGCTAAACCCGTGTTTATGAGTACCCTAAAGGGTGAGCTAAGCCCCTGGGAATGAAATAACCTATTAAGTGAGTATTAAATGTTAAATGATATATTTTAAGTGTTAGTTAGTTATGAAGGTTTACTTATATGTTTACATGTTTTTACTATGAATTTATATGCTTTAAATTGTGTGTTTTGAGACATGTGTTCATGGTGAATGTTTTGTAGTTGTGTAAGAAAATTGATGTACTCTAAATGAATGAAGAGTATAAAACCAATGTATATGATACTCATACAAATGTATGAAAGATTTTGAAATGCTTAAAAGATACTTGTATAAAATACGCGTTGCACTCTTTTTCCCTTAACTGAGGTTTTATCCCATTGGGTTTTCCTAGTAAGGTTTTTAATGAGGCAACTTTAAAGGCGTATTCACATGAATAATGTACTCTTTTTCCTTCATTAGGGTTTTTCCCACTGGGTTTTTCCTAATAAGGTTTTAACGAGGCATATTCATGGTATATTGAGAACGATATGAGAAATTGATACAGTGTATCTATTGGATCAAGTTATAATGGAGCTAATGCTTTAGATCCAAACGATGATGATATTGAAATCATTTACCAGAAGTAAAGATATCGATTCTCAAGATATGAAATCAAACTGAGCAAATTGCACTTTTTCCTTCGATCAAGTTTTTTCCCACCGGGTTTTCTTGACAAGGTTTTAATGAAGGCAAAGACGTGAATACTCATATGCGCCGATAGACATCGAGGGGAGCAATGTTTGATGAAGCAGTATATAACCACTCCAAGCTATCCCGCAATCGGTTTGGAAGTTTTTTCCCACCGGGTTTTTCTCCAAACAGTCCGTAAGACATTTGTATTAATAGTCATTCAAGAGGAGTGTTATGAATAATAATTGAAGAATAATTATTAGGTGTTATGAATAATTGAGAATAATGTGGTGGTTATGAATTATGAGGAATAATTTGGTGGAGGAATAATTTGGTGGAGGAATAATTTGGTAAAAGATGAAATTATTATATGTGAATGACTATTATACCCTTGATGAAATTATGTAATTACGATTGTGCCATTCGAAGTTTTCCTATAAATAGGGCTTCAGTTATTAATGAAATTCATTCCTGAGAATTCCTTAGAATTCATTCTCTCTAAATTCTCTCTATTGTTTCTATACTTTTATAACAAATATAACCAATATCGTCACACTAATACTTTTATAATTATAATGTCATAGAAAAATGGTGGAGAAATTCATATTTACTATCATTTTTCATTTTTTTTGGCTATTTTAGTGTGCTTTTTTCCAATTAATATAACCAATATCATCACGCTAATGCTTTTATAATGTCATAGAAAAATTAATGATAGTAAATCTATACTTCCAATAGAAAATATTGTCAAATTGTATAATGAGTGAGTGAAATGATAGTACGGAAAATAATGATCGAATTAAGGGTGTGTTTGATTCATGTGTTTTTCACGGAAAATATGAAATTTTTGAAAATTATTTTTCGAATTGGTTGTTTAATTGCAAAATTTTCCACGAAAATAATTTTCTATGTACAATCACTTAAAGCATGTTTTAAGTTATTTTCCATGAAAACAATTCCCACCTCCCCCTAAAGAAAATATTTTCCATATACAGTAAAAAATATTTTTTTTTCCATTTTTTCCTATCAAACACACCTTAATTGTATCACACAAGCGCTAAATAGATAAAAACAAAAACATTTGTTAATGAATATATGTTCTCTTTATGAAAAGCAAAAGAGGAAAAGAAAAAGAAAAAGAAAAAGTGGAAAGCAATTGTAACGGTGGTCCATAAATTGGGGAAGAGAAAATTCGAATAAAAATTAGCAAGAGTTGACGGACAAACTTGCGAACCAGCCGACAATTCCTACGTTATGCTTTGCAGAACATTAGTCTGTCTTTATCATTTACTTTATTCTAATTAATTAATTTATTTATTTATTTATTATTATTATTATTTTTTTAAGAATTCTTTCCTTTATCATTTTTTGATGGAACTATTATTGTCGAAAGTAATTTTTGAGCGCGATATTTTCTAAGTGATATTTTTAATATTAATTAATCACGTATTTATTGATTGATGGAGAAGTATAGGATATACATTCTCCGTACTCAATAAAAATCGAATTTTTATACGTTCCTCATCTGGTTCAGGTAAAGCATCAGGTAAAGGTGTGAAAAGGTCGAAAATGCCCTCGACCAATAATTTGTAATTCAATACTCTCTTCTCGTACAAATTCTTTCAAAACCCCATCCCCCCTTTCAACCCTTCTCTCTCCCGTCCATCTATGAAAAAACCCACCCTAATCACTGTAGATCGAAGTTATCTGAAGGTTCGAATCTTGTATGGGTCGGTTGAGGATATAGTTCTTGGGATCGAGCAAAGCAATTTAGCGTCTGAACGGGAATTTTTGCCAACTGAACGGGAAAAGCAATTTCGCGTCTGAAAAAGAAAAGCAATTTCGAAATCCTGAGCGAATCTCGACGGTGGCCGAAATATGCATCGGCGAGCGGTGGCGACCAACAATGACGGTCGACGGAGGTATTTTGAACTCGCCATTTATTCCGTTCGAACATTTGCATTAGAATGTCTTAATTTAAATTCCTAATAGTTGAGGTAAACTTTATCCCTTGTTGAACTCCCCATTTGATCCGTTGGTGTATTTGTTTTAGGATGTCTTAATTTAAATTCCTAATATTTCTCTCGTTTCATTGGTTTCATTGTTGAACTCGCCATTTGATCCGTTCGTGTAAACTTTGCCCAGTGTTCTCTGGTTTTATTGGAATTGCATGCTTCTTGGGGGAAAAAATATTTCTTTTTTTTGGGAGAAATATATATCGTTCATATATTTTGAATGGGAGTTGATCGAAGTCATGTTTCAATTTTATGAAGCATTGTTCTACTATAATGTGGCTGTCAATTATTCCAAGCGATTGTTACGTGTTTGTGAAAATGCCTGAATGAAAGTGAAAAGAATATGGCTAGTGTGGTTAAGGTATTGTTTGCAGAGACGAGAAATACACTTGATGGTTGATACTATAAGTGCTAAATTTGGACAAGACTTGCATATTGTTTTAATGGGTTCCATAACATTAAAGGGGTTGTAGCATATTCGTGATCCACCATTGGTAACCCGTAAAGGGGCCTCTCGGAAGAATAGGTTGAAAGGAGCACTTGAGAAGAATCCAAAACGGAAAAGGGTACGATATTTGCTTGCGTTATCCATTCTGTTATAAGCGTCTACATACTTACTAAATGGTCTTTCGTGCAGGTCTCATCAAAGAAAAATGCCACAAATGCTCATCCGGTAACCATATTGGAGCAACAAAATTCTTTTGCAGATCCACGTGCGCTGCCCTCGAATGTAACGGTATTGAAATAGGCCCATTTTCCTTTTGTGCAATACACTAACGGTTCCTGTTATGCTTTTTGTTTTTTGAATTGTTTGATAGCTATTTTCTTTTTTCTTTTTTTTTTTTTGCAACCACAAGTTAATAGAATGGACTATTGTACGTCTGTTGTTCACCTATTTCAGTGGGGAGCTAATTATGATGGCATTGTGGATGGTGGTGGTGCAGCCACAAGTTGAAGTATAGTTTGAAATGCTAAATAGAGTGTTTTCTCCATCGACCGAGGTATTTTATTGTGGATTTCTTCCAATTGATGCGCTATTCTAGTAAGTTGTCAAATTTGGGATGTATGCCAACCATTTTATCACAGCTCATGAATTTCTCAATTTGCTTGGCAGGATGGTATACATGATTGGTCGCTTTGATTCTCTGAAAATCGAAGGAAATTTGATGGTTTTGCACGTCGATTAGTTTTTTAATAACATTATGATGAAACTCACTTGTTTTGCTTGAATGGGAGTGAGTTTTGCTTGAAAGACTCAATGCTACTGTAATCTTCCTTTATGTAAACTTCCTTTATGTAAACTTCTTTAGTTTATGTAAACTTCTTCGATTGTTTTAAGATGTAACTGTGCCTTAATCAAGAGGTTATATGGACGACTTCTTTTCCTTCAATTTTAACGTATAAAAATTTCAAATTTGAAGAAATTAGCTGCGAAACTTTATTTTAGTGCTCAGAATGGTAGACAGTATTGCTAGATTGCCAAATTTTTTATTGTGATAATTCTACAATAATCTTCTTTTCAAAGAAGATCATGCAAAATCAAGGTGCTAGCTATGTGAAATTGAAATACACTTTGCCATCAAATAGGAAGAAATCCACCGTTGCCGTCAAATGGGAAGTTTACAAAGAAAGAGTATTATTTGATGGTATGTACTGTGTATTCCGTGAAACTTTAAAAGATATCTAAGCATTTGTATTGTTCATATTTAAAAAAAGAATGAAAAAAAAAGAAAAACAAGCAATGGTGTTATGGGTCATGTTCTAATAATCTAATGTCAACGCATACATTAAATAGCTTCATTAAAAACTCTCATTCAACTCCCATTCAATGTCATGCGACCGTGTCCACACGTGGAACAATAGTGACAATATAATGGTAATCACTAGTAGGCAAAAACGAAATACTAACATGCTACGAAAAATTAAAGCTAATAAAAAACGACTTACATTACATCTCCCCAACAACACTTAAATCTTAAAACAAGTTACATAGCAATTACATGACTAATGTCAAGTAGAAAGAACATAACAAAAAACTAGATAACTTATTATGGAAAAACACTTCAACAACCTAAACCTTCACATCTGTTTCATAACTTCAACTGAACATTACATAATTATTCTCCTTTTTCCTTAGAGATGGTCATCTCCAACTTAACCCTGACATTTAATTCGTCTATTATGTCTTCAACACCAATCTTCTTCTGATCAATTCTAGTGGAGTACCCTACATCGACAAGCCGGCTTGATTGCATTGTGTCCCACTCAAACCATTTGCAACAAAATGAACTATAGTTAAAAAAGTATTTCTTGTAGCTCTCTTTTTTTCTATCCGTGAATCGCAAGTGTTGTATTATACCTTCAGTACATCTAGCAGTCATTTGTTGAATGCCAACGCGACCTACAGCTAAGACACATGTCAGAATTTGTCGGTTGTATTTTTAATTCTGTCACTGTCAACAAGAAATCAATAAATAATTCATCTTTTACAATTTTAATTACAAAATTGAGGATAGTGTTGAATGCATAATGTAAATATACAAATCGATAGTGTTGAATGCATAATGTAAATATCTATCATAGCTTCGTGGGCGCTGTAAATATACAAAAAGGTATTACGAACAAGCACATAATGTAGTAGCTAAATCGATAAATGAAAACACCTTCATTGGACAATCAATCTTCTGAAAGCTATCAATAGAGTCATCCAAAAAATGCAAACACGAACAGAGACAAACCCGATCAGAAGCAAGTAGCAATAACATCCTTAATTCAAGCAAAACCGGAAAAATCATGCAACAACAAACAGTGTATCCACAATTCCATTTGAGCAACCAATCAACAGCTTCAACAAAATAAGATGAGAGCAAATGCTCATCATTTATGCTTCACCAATATGCCATCTAACTCAACCACAGTCCAACACAAACACAAGTACTCATATGAAACAGAAAAGTAATACTATGGTACCATGGTGCTTATTCAACTTAACATATTAAAAATCATGATCAAAAGTAAGAATTAATTCACTCTAAATTGAACTCGCCATTTAATTCGCCCTAAATCAACAATCCACCCTAATCACCTCCAGATCGACGGAACCAAGAGGCGAAAAATTAACTGCGTATCTGGTAGTGTTATCCGAAAATTGCCGAAGATTGAAAATTCACATACCTTTCTCCATTTTTTTTCGATATTCATCTGGGAATATTGCTTTTCCCGTTCAGGTTCGAAATTACTTTGCTCGTTCTATCGCGAAATGGCAGAAATTCCAGTTCCGCGCGGAAATTGCTTTGCTCGATCCCAAGAACTACATCCTCAACCGACCCATACAAGATTCGAACCTTCAGATGTCTTCGATCTACAGTGATTAGGGTGGATTTTTTCACAGATGGACGGGAGAGAGAAGGGTTGAAAGGGGCGGATGGGGTTTTGAAAGAATTTGTACGAGAAGAGTATTGAATTATTGGTCAAGGGCATTTTCGACCTTTTGACACCTTTACCTGATGCTTTACCTGAACCAGATGAGGAACGTATAAAAATTGATAAAAATCAGCCGTGTCACACATAATGCTTAATTAAATATTCTTCATGTTATCTTGGATAGATCGACATCGACTTGGGTATTTTCATTCAAAATTTTATAAACACATAAAATAGGGAAATTTGTGCAAATGATCTAAAAATATATTCTAACTGCCAGTTTGGCAACAAAAATATAGAGTGATTGGTCAAAAAAAAAATTTATGTGAATTTAGTCCAAATGAATGGAATCCGTCTAATCTTACCCAAAATTTCTCCAATTTTTGTTATTTTATTTTTTTCTCAAGGGGTATTATGGTCATTTCGTTTATGGTAGATTTCTACAAAGGTCCCAATCTTTGAAGGTTGCAACAATCAAGTCCTAATGTTTGAAACACGTATATTTTAGTCCAAAATTTTAGTTAAATTGTATAATTACACCATTTATTTATTTTATATATTTATTTGGTCAATAATTAACTGTATTGGATTAATTTCATACTAATTCAATAGTCTTCATCGAAAATATTTAATAGCATAATATTTGTTCACATTAATATCGTAACTTTTCAAAAATTTATTTAGCATTAAATATGTGCACGTTTTGATTTTAACCGATAATTAATAATAAATGTAATTTTGTGCTTATATAAATTTTGGTGTAAATATGTCATTATAAACAATATACATAAAATAAATAAATAATAAAATAAAATAAAAATAAATTCAAAAACCCTAGAATCCCGAACCTTACCCGCCACCTATTCGAAAGCCACCAGTTACTAGTGGTTGTCAATAACCGCCTGTAGTATCATCACAACCTTGTGCAATTGGGGATTGAAATAGAAAAACTACTAATCCATCGCGACCACCACAACCACCACATCGCCGCCGCTTGCGGCATCACAAAATCACATAACGATAGAGCTTGTTCCATACAACATAAAATAAATAAATAAATAAGTAACCTGGATTCATAAATTAAAAATCCAAGGAATCATCATAGGTGCTCTTATGCTTCTCTTTGATCTTGAAAATATTGAGCTGTTGAGAAGAATATAGCTCAAGAATGGGATTGCTGTTGTTGTTTGAAGGGTTGTTGATTTTTGTTTCTCAAAATTTGGGGAAAATCGTCGGCTAAGTAGAGAGGGTTAACCACCCATAAAGAATTCTCACTCTCTCTGATAGCCTCACTCTTATTTTTTCCAAGCTCAAAGAGCATCACAATGCATGTGTTAATTTGTATAGAGCGTGTAGGTCGATAATGTAATGAACCCTTATTTGACTGTCGGTTTTATCACTGTTGTAGTTCTTGAAAAGAATTGTAGGAATATATAGCTGTGATTTCACAATCAATCCCCAAGACATGTTTGGTTACTCGCCAAAACGCCATTAACACATAGATAAGCTTTAGATCTGGTGCTATTCGAACACCATTAGATTTGATGGTGTTCGAACCCATCACCAACTGTTGCTAGTGGTTCTAGGCGTGGGTGGGGTGGTGGACATGGGGCTTTGGGGAGGGTGGTTTTTGAATTTTTTTATTTTATTATTTTTTAATTATGTATATTTTTTATGGTAACATATTCTACCAAAACTTTATGTAGGTAAAATAATTATATTTATTATTAATTATTGGTTAAAATCAAAATGTGCACGTATTAACACTAAATAACTTTTTTAAAAGTTACGACATTAATATAAACAAATGCTACAGTATTGAATATTTTTTTATTATGATCAAATTAATCAGATAAAGTTAATTATTGACCAAATAAATATATAAAAAAATAAATGGTGAAATTATGCAATTTAGCTAAAATTTTGGACTAAAATAAAGTATACATGTTTTAAACTTTGAGACCTAATTGTAACAACCTTCAACGATTAGGACCTTTGTAGAAATTTACCCTAAGCGAAATGACCATAATGCCCATTGAGAAAAAGACAAAATAGCAAAAACTGGAAAAAAAAAAAACAGTAAGATTACACGGATTCTATTTATTTGGACTAAATTTGCATAAATTTTTTTTCGATCAATGGAGTTGTATTTTTTTATTTTGTACCAAACTCGCAGCTGAAATACTTTTTTTGGGATCATTTCGGCCAATTTCCCAATAAAATTAAAATTAACTAACAAAATAATAAAAAACAAAGAAAGGCTGAAAGGGACAAGAAAAATGGGGATCAAATACGAATGATCACATGCACACCGTGCTTATTTGAAACTATTAATTGGTTTCCCTCCATGGACACTTCTTTACTTATATCCACTAGTGTTTTCACCTGTGCGTTGCACGGGGAGACGTATATCCAAAATATAATTTAGAATCTGTGTGAGAGAAAAAGTCCGAAAGAACTCTGGTACACACATGCACATGAAACGAATAAGATTTTATAAATAACACCCATCCATTACACGCACTAGAATTTTTGTTTAAAAAAATGTATTGTCTTCCATAAGAATTATAATAAGCATTTTACATGTGAACAAAAGTGGAAAATAATAATTCACATGGTAAATATCTAAATTGAGTTGAATGTGTTTCTTTTTGCACTCGTTGCTAATGTAATCAGGGGTTGGCATTACTTGGTTTTCAACCCAACCCAACACCGATCCACCCGCGGTCTGTTTTAAAAAAACCAAACGGTTGGTTTTCAGCTTTAAAAACCGACCCGAACCCTTCGGTTCAGGATGATTTATCGGTTAACCTTCATTTTCATGTATAATTTTTTTAATAACCGATTAGTTTTTCGGGTTCGATTTTCCAACCGGATAATCGAAAAAACCGGTTGTGAAAAGTGAAAACCATACCGTACTGTACCTACCTGATTTGATCAATTTGATTGGTTTTGTGAATTCTTTTTTTTTTTTTCCAACCCTAAATGTGATTTCCTTACAGTTCTGTTATTGTTCCCAAGGTAATGGCCATAAGTATTTAACACTACATCTCAAAAATTAGGAGCTAATAATTTTCACCACACTACTACTTTTAATTATTGTAAAAAGTTCTGATTGCCTTTATAAAATTTGATTCTTCTCATTTAGTATCTCGTTTTAATTTATTCTCTTTTAAACTTGAATTTATTCAACCCAATCACGTTAATTAATAAGAGTTAGCAATTTTTCCAACACCACTACCTTTTATTATTGTTAGTGAGAAAATGGCTAAATAACAATTAAGAAAATAGTAAAAGAAAAGCATTAAGAGAAGGTGCAGCTACCTTCTTGGTTGGCACTTCTTTTTTTATTTTTCTCCTGAAGATGACTGATTAGCAGAAAATTTACTAAGACTACATTGGTTTTTAACTTGACGAACTCCTTTTTCATCTTAGAGATAGCAAAATTTAATTTATTTAAATCTATTGGACCTCTATCACTAATATATAAGAGAGTTATGGAAATGATTCAAGTGGAATTATAACATACAACTCTACTAAATGCAGAGAAATTAAGCACCTTTAAATTCTAACATTCTTTAAAGACTTATGGAATCATGAATGCATGTGATTGTTCAATAACATCCACACCCCACGAAAATAAAGGTCATCTATATATCATGATATTAGAGTGAGAAATTGTAGCTGCCAAGATTTTGAATCAAACCTTCCAAACAGTGCCCAAGCAAGCAATCAACAGACTCAAACTTAGCTTCCTAAACAAATATTTTCATAATTAAAGAACCCACCATTTTTAGAATACAAAATAAATAATTTGTCAATTGAATCACAATAGAAACAGTAAAAGAAAAGAGAGAAAAATGGAGCATATTAAATAATCATTAAAGCAAATTGAATAGGTTATTGGTCGTGTAATATAATCATTGCCCAAAAATCACAATTCATGAAAATTGAAGACAGAGCATAGAAGTGCACATTCATTGCACAACAACCCATCTTGTCTCTGATGTCCAACGCTCTAACCCTTCTTCTGCTCTTTTAACATTGCTCAATGTATGAGCCGTAGTAGCCTTCTCTTTCCATGGCCGTGTGTATAAAGAGTAAAACTAGATAACTTTTGTATGGATGGCTAATAGAGATTAAAAAAATAAATAAAATACGTGGCTAACGTGTAGATGAAACCTAATCGGCAATATGAGCGTAAACAATGGATCGAATCAGATGTAGATTAGGGTAATCAGGGATTGAAATCTAATATTGAAATGGACAATTTTCAATCAGCAATCAGGGCTCAATCACTGAATTAATTATGGAATGGAGAAGTGAATTTTCAAATCAAACGTGGATTAAGGTAATCAGAGCGTAGATTATGGGTGGCATTGATGGGGTTATCTCAGACTATGGGATTACCTTGTCTGAGGTTTGTGTTTATCTCAAATATATTATCTTACATTACACTAATTAAATTAATTGAGAAAACACAATACAAAAATCCTACGAGGGAATAAAGAATAAAATATTATTTATTTAATTATGAAAAATCAAAAAATGAGCGGGAAAATCACCTCATTTTATATAGATATAGATTATTTTCAATTACTAATTTTTTAAAAGTATTTCAAATGCCTATCTTAAAATTTGTTGCGTATAATAATAATAATAATAATAATAATAATAATAATAATAATAATAATAATAATAATAATAGAGATTGTAAGATAATCATGGTTATTTATGGATAATGATAAAATAAGGTAATAAAAGATATGATAGATGTGCTATGAGGGGGAAAACCTCCCATAAAAATTAAATTCAAAATCAGTCAAATAGTGAGCGGGAAAATTCCCTCCAAAAATGGTTTCTGTTTATTAATATATAGATTACTGCCTATTTAAATATGATTTTTTTATTTAAAATAAAATAAAATAAAATAAAAGAAGCGATTTTGTCAAAACATGATGACAACTTGAACACGATTGTACTTGATTTCTAGCTTCCATTCTCCCTACGTGATTGGAGTTAGAAAGGTTTGATGTGGCATAATATTATTCCGTACACGCAACGTAGCGTTGATCCAATGGAAAGAAGGCAAATTGCGGTGAAAGTTCTTAACTTTCAAGGTTATTACAATTTTCAAACATTTGGAGTCAAAATTTCGAGCACTTGCATCCAAAGGATCTAGTCTAATGGTAAAGCACCCCCTTACCGATCTGTCTTTAGTTCGAGACACCACACCTCACCCTTATAATCTTCAATATGTATTCAACGAATTCTTCAATTTAACTATTAAATGGGCTCGAACAACCTACATGAACTACTTTTGAATGAAAAAATATCTGCTAGCAGTTTTCCTATAAGTCTTCTAAATGCATTAAAAAGTGAGTATAAAATGAGCTTAAGCGTGAAAAAAGTATAAGGGATGAGTGGAAAATTTTGGACAAAAATGTGAAAAAAAAAGTGCTTAAGCGCAAAAAAAAAAAAAAGAAAAAAAAGAGTGAAGACTGAAGAGTCCTCGTGATATTCTACACACTTTATACTTTTTAGAACCTTGTTGGTATAATTATTTTTCCTTTTATACCACTTTCCACCTTTTTGTAATATTTCCTTATTTTTTTATCTCTGTGTGCAATAAAGATTTGTCTGTTCATAACTATATTTTATACTTCCGACTTCCTTAGAGAGCCACACTACCAGTAAGTGGTGTATGTCACCCAAAGGCAAGATGTGCTGGTGGTAACGATATTTTACAAATACTGCAAGTTTTTAGAACTTCCGTGAAGATAATGTAGATGTTTCTCTAGTCCAACTCTAGAATATAATGCTTCTTTGGAAATATCTCTAATAGCTTTATATAGAAGGGTTTATAATGTTACAAATTCTGAAGTCTATTTGCATTTGGAAATAAAGTGACTATAAATAGAGATGAATGCTTATGTTGCAAAACAAGTTTAAGAGCATCAAAGCACTATGATGATAGGATGTATATAGCTAGCATTGTTTCAAATTTCTTCTCTTCACCGATTCCTTTGCTTACGGTTCAATATTGAGTATTTTATTTTTCAGAATTGGTTTCCATTTAAAATCACAGCTTCTTCGATTAAGATATTTTTGAAATTATGCACTCTAAACATCTTTTTACACTTATTAGCTGTTTTCAACAACACAATCTCTTCAAGATTCAATTCTTACCTCAAAATGTAATTTAAACAAGGATTTAATCTTTTGTATACCAAAAATTTTTATCTTTGCTTTGTTGACCCGGGAAAATTTGTAGGAAGTTTGAAAATTAATTGATATCAATGTGAAACTGTTCAAAGCAATGGATCTCTCTTAATGCAAATGTAGTTGGACAATGCATAATTGACTAAAATATTTGAAGTATGGTTTGTTGGTGTAAACCTAACTCGGAATCATTGTTGATCGAAAATAAAGCTTCATCTTTATCTATATACCGATTTAAGGAAGGGTACGGCCAAATGCACCCACCAAAATACTGAGATCAACCCCCTTTAATAAAAAAAAAAAAAAAAGAAGAAGGTAAAAAGACTAATATACCCTACTGAGTGCAACCCCTCCTCCTCTTTTCATTTTTTGTTCAAAGCTTGTTTGCTGTGCTTTTGCTTGTTCGTTGTATTCACAGCAAACAAGCTTTTTCTTGTTTGCTGCATTAATAGCAAAAATACAAAAGCTCATTCGCTGTGAATGCAGCGAACAAAAGTAAAAAAAAAAAAAAAATTGAAGCAAAAATGAGCAATTTTTATTTGATTTTTCGTTCGTGGATGCAATTTTTGCTATCATTTTTATTCAAATTTTTTACAACCATTTTGATTACTAATTTCAAAATTTCTTTAAATTTTTTGCAACCACTTTAATGATGAATTTAGAAATTTTTTGATGATACAGTAATTGGCTTTATTGTCAAATACAATTATTAAAAAATTTAAATTTTTTGCAATCACTTTGATGAGTAATTTCGAAATTTCTTTAAGTTTTTTTCAACCACTTTGACGATGAATTTCGAAATTTGGTTGATGATACAGTAATTGACTTTATCCGATTAGCGCGAACACCATTTTTGGTGTTCACTCCCATCAACATGAATTTTTTTTTCTTTTTATGACAAGGGTATAATTGAAAATTAGGAAAAAGTGAGTATACTCAATAAGTTTGGTTGGTGCATTTAACCGTATCCTTTAAGGAATTGGTATGCAAGGTCAAGTGAGTAGCTCAATTTTTCAATTCAATTTAGAGCGCAGTCATAAAATAATAATTATAATAAATAAAAAGAAAATTAATATAATATCATTTTATTAGATATAGAATAAAATATTAGAAGGGATTTGTTCCACTCAATTTAGTGCAAAGTCATAAAATAATAATAAATAAAATTTGTTACAAAAGTATAGAAACAATAGAGAGAATTTAGAGAGAATGAATTCTAAGGAATTCTCAGGAATGAATTTCATTAATAACCGAAGCCCTATTTATAGGAAAACTTCGAATGGCACAATCGTAATTACATAATTTCATCAAGGGTATAATAGTCATTCACATATAATAATTACATCTTTTACCAAATTATTCCTCCACCAAATTATTCCTCATAATTCATAACCACCAAATTATTCTCAATTATTCATAACACTCCCCCTTGAATGACTATTAATACAAATGTCTTCCTGACTTGTTTGGAGAAAAAACCAGTGGGAAAAAAACTTCCAAACCGATTGCGAGGATAGCTTGGAGTGGTTATATCTTGCTTCATCAAAACATTGCTCCCTCGATGTCTTCCAGGTATAGGAGTATTCATGTCTTTGCCTCGTTAAAACCTTGTCAAGAAAACCCGATTGGGAAAAAACTTGATCGAAGGAAAAAGTACAATTGCTCCGTTTTGATTTCATATCTTGAGAATCGATATCTTTACTTACGGTAAATGATTTCAATATCATCATCGTTTGGATCTAAAGCATTAGCTCCATTATAACTTGATCCAATAGATACCTTTGTATCAATTTCTCCTATCGTTCTCAATATACCATGAATATGCCTCGTTAAAACCTTATTAGGAAAAACCCGATTGGGAAAAACCTAATTAAGGAAAAAGAGTACATTATTCATGTGAATACGCCTTTAAAGTTGCCTCATTAAAAACCTTGCTAGGAAAACCCAATGGGATAAAACCTCAGTCAAGGGAAAAAGAGTGCAACGCGTATTTTATACAAGTATGCTGCAAGCATTTCAAAATCTTTCATACATTTGTATGAGTATCATATACATTGATTTTATACTCTTCGTTCATTTAGAGTGCATCAATTTTCTTACACAACTACAAAACATTCACCATGAACACATGTCTCCAAACACACAATTTAAAGCATATAAATTCATAGTAAAAACATGTAAACATATACGTAAACCTTCATAACTAACTAACACTTAAAATATATCATTTAACATTTAATACTCACTTAGTAGGTTATTTCATTCCCAGGGGCTTAGCTCACCCTTTAGGGTACTCATAAACACGGGTTTAGCTCATCAGATCCTTTAATTTCCTTTTAGATTTACTACACACCACATTCGGTAATTTAACTTTCATGAGCATGCAACATATAATGACCACCATGCTTATCTTTAAACTTGAGCATTAGTCATCATCATCTCATCATCTCATAAGTTAAGGATTTCACATTCACCATTTATCATCTTCAATATATCTCAATATTTTCATTATCATTGATCATATGTAGCGCTACATTTTCATATCGTGTCGACACTTTTCAATTTCATTTCTTTCCCCATATCGACATAACTTATCGAGATATCTCATTATCAATCCTCTTGTAGGATTACACAATATAGTTATGTCTATATACTCTTCAAGAGTATATGCCTCCGTTATTAAGACCATCTTTTATAATTTGCTTTGATATATATGATTGGGGAAATATCAACGCTTTTGGCGTGCTAACTTATCAAAGCATCGTAGGCGATATATGTGATTGTTCATAGCCTTTCATGCATCTTTGAACTTCAAGTTCAGATTTCAATTTCGAGAATATAACATGATGCATTTCACATATTATTTTCAACCTTTAATACTCCCGTCATCTTTGAGAAAATTTAGAACACCAAAACTCATACGGTTGGTATGATTTTAATCATATATGTTCTTATCATTCACCTTAATATGAGAATTTAGACCGTTTGCATTCTATTCTCGATATCGGCAATTTATTTGAGGACTTTAAATAATTTGCCATATAATATCCCACTTGTATCTTGCATACTCAATCCTTCAGGGATTTATTCAAGTATTGGGATATACATTTACTAGCTTTATCATTAAATCTGAAAATCATGCTCATCACAGTGAGCAAATATTTAAATAAATTTCAAATTACGAATCATATACACATGTGACTATCTAGTGGATCGATATCATAATATCTAGTAGTCCACATGGAGGATGAGTGGGCCCATACTTCTCATCCTTTAATCCCGGATATATTTGGGATTTATTCCCAATATTGGCTAGTAATGATTTCATCATTTATCGAGAACAATCATTGAAGAATTCTTTTAATTTTTCACTTGAAATATTGATTTCAATAATTATTTAATACCGGGATGGTCGATCAGGTTTTGCAAGCAGTATTATTGAACTTCTAGTTGATGAATTCTTATATCGATTTCACTAGTATTCAGTATAGTGCTCAATATGATTTATCATAGAAATCATTCACCGAGCATATTCCATCATCTTTTGGTAACATTATTGTCTACTCTTGTTCAAACACGGAGTTACTGACTCATACGCATCACATCCGGCTATTATTTAATTCGAAATCGTAGCTCTTACGCTTCATATTATTTATTTGAAATCGAGTCTTATTTCATACGCGTCGTATTATTCTATAAATAAATCATCAAAATTATTGCAAAATTCATCCTAACAAGGGTCTATACATTATAATGGATCATATGCTCTCAAATCTTGAAAATACTATCCATCACTACCGAGTCAAAATCCTAAAAAGGATTTATCGAGGTAAATTTGGAAAGATTGAGGATGCTAATGAATAAGGGTATCCCACAAGATATCGATGCTTGATTGAAGCAAATGTTCGATTATCTGGTGAGGTTTCAATTCCTTCTAAATACATGTCCTGGTATGGGTAAAGTAGTTTTCAAAGAAACGGAGAGCAAAAAAGATTAGGAGGATGCTACAAGTGTGCTCGGTGGACATGTGACACTCGATGTAAATCATGGGGTACTTGTCCGTAAATCGAGAAGATAAAATAGCATTCATTAAGGATGGATTGAGTAAGGAGCCTTTGGATAATATTCAACAGGCTCTTGAGACACATCCTAGTGAGCACGCATACAAGGTGAGCTAATGGCCTTATGAGCCAAATTCAAAGATCAACAAGCAGCGTTCTGATCTTGAAAAACTTACTTTAGAAGATCCTGTTTGTAAATTTAGTAGAAAATTTTAGCATAATGATTTTCCCATATTTATGTAAGAAAGCTCGGTGTAATAACAAAGATCAATATATTTCTTGTAATTGTAAATATTGTTTTTCGATTTTAAGATATATATATATATGTATATATATATTATTTTTCAATCACCGACAGATATATGTCATTTTCATTTAAAAAAAAATTTCTGCATTTTTTTTTTCTCTTTCATATTTGTCAAAAAGTAAATAGTGCACTCAATTATTGGTTTGAAAATTTTTCTTTAAATAGAGGGATTCATATATCTATCATTCATTCGTTGAAAGAGAAAGATAGAGGTGGAGATGGAGATGGAGATATCAGAATCATCTCATGTAAGTCAATCTTTACCTCACCAAGTAAAAACTATATGTGTTCTTGGTGGCTCCAGACTAGTAGGTCATATCCAATATGTGGATATGGCAGACCAACTTGTAAGGGAGTTAGGGAAACAAAATATCAATATACTATATGGAGGGACTAATAACAAACTATTAAGGAGTCTTACGATGGCCGCACAATTATAGGGGATAAGAGTGTCAAGTATAATACCTTTTCATCGAATTGGAGGCACTAATCGAATTGGAGTTAGAAATGTCATTAGTCCAACTGGATTGATGCTACAAACACAATCCATCCATGACTGCCTGATGTACATGATGAGCAATAGTGAAGCTTTTATTGTTCTTCCAGGCGCTATAACACCTTTGGAGGAAATATTCAATATAGCGTCATTTGCACAAAGTGGAATTTTCATACCAAACCCATAGGTTTATTAAATATTAATTATTTCTTGATGGTTTGCTAGCATTTCTAGATCGAGTGTAGAACATAAATTTATTTCTCGTTATTGAGAAATATACTTGTTTCTGCTAATACGATTCTTGATCTACTCATCAAGATTCAATCATATGTTCAAAAATCATGGAAGCTGAAACCCATAGGTCACAGATCATCGGTGTCAAGCGAAAAGAGATCCTTTGGATCTTTCATTATGAACCGAATGTTCGGGTGGCGGAGTTACGAGTATTTATACTCTCGAGGCATCCCTCATTTATGGGTTCAATATATATTTTCTTTTCGTATTTCTATATTTTCGAGTGTTCATTGTCATCTTTGATATTCTCAATATGTTCCACTTCGACTGTTTTGTACTTCTTCTGGAGTAATAATAATAATATCATATTGGTTTTATTCAAATACAGAAATCTAGTGATTATGCTTCTTCAAGAGCATTTTATTCTCATATTAATACAATCTCATATCATCGATGAGATTACTTCATATAATCTCTCCATGCGATATATTTTCTTTGATTTATCAATATGAGATCTATTGAGCATTTTACTTTCATCTATTTATCCAATGGTAACTTCAAGTACCACTTGCTCAATTTTCTCCATTAATATTCGGTATATATGGAGAAGTAATTTTATTCTCATCGTCTACTTCTTCGAGAGTAGGATTAGAATATTTGATCAACTACTTCTTCTGGAGTAGGATTCGTTATAACCAATCGTGTAGTATAACTCACCATATTGAAAATATGCACACCAATCGTGTGGTATTACCCACCACATTGGAAATATACTCAAACTATAAAGTGCATAAATTTAAATTGCAGAAATTAAATTTCCTCCAATAGGTGGTCGAACCTACCTTATGGGAATTATTGCAATAAATATAAATTTCACGGAATTTAAATAGCAAGAATTAAATTGCATAATGTTTAACTACTTCTTGAGGAGTAGGATCTGCTCGATGAAGGTATTACCCATCACTTAGCATATAAATTGCAAAAATATATAAAACCTTCCATTTAGTGACGGTTGAACCCATCATCAAGTAGGAGGTATTGCGAAGAATTAAATTGCGATAAATAAAGTGCGAGAATTAAATATTGAATCGCTTCTACGGAGCGATTTGTTCTTCTAGAACAAATACTCATTACTTCTACAAGAGCACATTTATCCTTTTTAGAATAAGTATATTATGTAATTAAACTCTTGGGAGTTAAAATAATATTCGATCTTTTAACTCAAATGGACTTCAAGCCATTTTATATAATCAATGGATTTAGAATTTCTTCATGAATATTCTATCCATTTTTCACTGTCGTCAAAATTAGGTCGGTTTTACCATAAGGGTAAAATTGTCAATTCCAATTCGTAAAGGTAAAATTGTCAAAAATATTTTATCAATATTTTACGATTGAAAATTATCTCCTTTCTATTTCAATTTATCAATATCAAAATGTTCAAGGACTATTTTGTAACTTTTTCAAAAGTTGGTGTACTGATTTGTAAATTTTAAAAGTTTGATAATAACATATTTCAAAACAAGTTATTACCCTATCAATGTTGTGTCAAATCGAAGCTCTCGTTAAATCGAGTATAATGGAGTCGAGAAAATTTGATTTTGATAATGTATACTCCTTATATCTCGATAAAACGAATCTTATAGTTTAATATATTATTATATTATAAAATCATATGATTTACCTTTTTCCCTTTCTCTAATTATTCCATGGATGAGGTTTACTTGCAATCCATTTACGTGATCGGAAAATTCTTTGGACTCCATTCTTCCAATTTTGGGATTTCAGACATCTCCAAATAGGTTGTGTAGAATGAGGAATTGTGGGAGAAGAATATGAACAAAGGGAATTTTCAATGATGTATTTGCAGAGAGAGTTATTTAGGATTGATGAGGATGAATTAATTCATTCGTAATAATCCAGGTTTAATCTGAGAAGATCATCATAAGATCTGGCAGAAAGCATCTCCTTCATATTACTCAAAAAGGTTAGAGACTCGTCTTTGATAACGTGTTATAAAAGTATAGAAAGCAATAGAGAGAATTTAGAGAGAATGAATTACAGGAATTCTCGAGAATGAATTTAAATTAATAGCACTCTATTTATAGGAAAGCTTGAATAGCATGATAAATAATTACGTAATTTACATCAAGGGTATAATAGTCATTCACATATAATAATTACATCTTTTACCAAATTATTCCTCCACCAAATTATTCCTCATAATTCATAACCACCAAATTATTCTCAATTATTCATAACAAAATTAATATAATATCATTTTATTAAAAATAGAATAAAATATTACAAGGGATTTGTTCCATTCAATTTAGAGCAAATTCATAAAATAATAATAAATAAAATTAAAATTAAAATTAATCTAATATCATTTTATTAAATATAGAATAAAATATTAGAAGGGATTAGAATAACCTGAATTTGAAGGTCCACAGGATGCCCAAAAAAGATTCCAAAAGCAAGCGCCTGAAAGGTTATGCGAGATTTTTAAGGTTCGATACTTGATAGTAACACCTTTCAAAGGTTCTAAACCCTTATTATTAGGGTGATAGGGGTTTATTTTTAATAGTTTTTAAATATTTTTAATTTAAATGAGGAGAGAGAATGAGTGGAGTTGAATGGTGGAGATTTATGGATGTGATATGATATGTGGATATGATTGATTTGGGATAAAGAAAGAATGAATAAAAAAGTGGTAAAATTTTTTTAAAAGGATTGCCTAACACCGTTATAATTTGTCATGAGACAATTCTATCTCGAATCACAATTATTTTTGAAGTGCTAAGACAATGTTAGAATTTCCTTATTAATTAAAAAATGCGATAATACAAAGTGACCTCTACTAATTGAATCGACTTTGTACAAGTTCATTGAAAAATCCCCAAATTCACCCGCCACAAGTCCTTTTTTTAATAATTTATGTATCGGAGCACATAGTTAGGGGTGGGGATGAGATTCGAACCTAAGAGGCTGGGACCTTCCTGGAAACAAATCTAATTAGTCAAAATAATTATTAAAAAAAAGGGAAAAGAAGAAGAAGAAGAAGAAGAAACAAAACAAAACAAAAACGAAAAACAAGAGATACCCAAGAACAACTAAGCATTGCTCCGAGCAAATTTAAGGTTGGTTACATGGATTTTTTTCTCATATCTCTTCGGTTCACTTTTAGACTTGGCCAATGGGATCACTTGTAATCGAGTACCGTTCTTCCCTCAACGTGGAGATATTTTTATTGACATGAAAAAAATACTCTCTCCCCATATAGAGACCCATGTTCTATGTTTATATTTAAGACACTGCCCATAAAAGAAAGACAAACGATCCCTTTTCTTTTGTTCACATCAAATGAACAAGACAATTCATGTTCATGTCGAGTGAGCTTGGATGCTCACGCAACACTGTCACACATTATTTATTTACTAATGTCACATTAAAGCATGAGTTATCTTGCCGATAGGAGATCATGACCGATGAAGACAAAAGATCATATACTAAAGTGAATCCAAAATGATTGTCTGATCAATAAATCTCTTTGAAATGTAAAACCACTGGTCTATCAGTTTTCACAAGCCATCACCATATTAGTGCAGTAATAGTGCAGTTCCCCTGATCTTGATTCACTGTAGATGAACTTCTTGCTCGAAAACTGCTCATGGGGCCCGCTCTAACAAGACGTCGCATTATAATGCCTCCACTCTTGCGCTAGCAAGTTGGAGAGCTTGACTCTCTACAATATCTTTAAGGGCGTGAAGCGTTATTTTTGTCAAGACCGATTGTGTATGGGGTTGGATCCTCTTTTAACACTTCGTTTGCTCGACCAGTTTTGATCGACCACAGCCTTGAGTATACGACGATCATCACCATCACATCGTAGAGCTAACTCTGTGCTTCTCAGAGAACAAACTTCTCCTGGATGAAATGCTAATAGCACTATAAAGATGAACAACACAATTGTCCTAGGACTAGAAACAAGAAACATGGTTTTCACTAATAAGCCAAATAGCCAATGATTGTTTGTGATAGACTTGGTGGGGAATTTAAAGGATAAGGCAATTTAGGAGGACCCATAAATCCATGCTGGAGTTTTAGATTCAATTCAATCCGACATCTTTGATCCAACTATATTAAGGCTGGTGTTGGAGAATCTAAGTAAGATGAATAAAGGTAATTGGAACAAAACCTTTGAGAAGCTAAGCATCTTTTTTTCCCATTTCTATGCTTTTGTGCTCTAAACAAAGACCAATCTCGTACTTGGTAACAAATTTAAATATGCAAATCTTTTCGCTTCTTTACTATTATCACATTTAACTCGAGTTAGTTGAAATGATTTAAAATAGATGATTGAATGACAAGATTGAAAATAACAAAACAATCATTTACAGATTTGATGTCTAAATTCAAAATCGCTATTATAATATGTTTTCTGAAAGGAGATGGCGAGCAGTTTTCACTGCTTTGATGCAACCAACAATAAATTTTGATCTTTGGAGTTTGTCCGCAAATTTAGTATTTTTTTCGTACTTTTTGCATTTCTTAATGTTTTTAATGCACTTAAGCTACTTTTCTATCTTTTTTGCGTGGTATCGAATTTTAATTAATAGTTGAATTTCTTTTCTTGGTTAGAATCAAGTATTCGTGTTTTGAAAAGGATTTTTGCCGGAATTCTCTTGATTATACCGCATCAATTCATGGGCTTACTTAGTTACTAAGAAACTTATTATATTGAGAGTTTGAGCAGCCAAAGACACAGGATCTCTAACAGGGTGAATAGCCATAAAGCAGAATTTTAGGGACAAGAAGTTTGGGGAATAGAACATTTAATTTGCACTTAAAAAACACCAAACATTAGCTTTATGCCACTGAGATCTCTCTTTAAAATTCGAACCTTTGTAGCAAATATGTTCCTTTTATGCTTTCATTTGCTTATGTTTTTAGCTGCCAAGATCTGAGTACCTCATTAAAAGAACCCACTTTGAATGTGTCTCTCTCTCTTTAAAATAGAATAACTTTAGTTTCATGTTTAATTATGTAGACAAACACAAATGCCGCCGAAATATTCCATAGTCGATTGTCAGCCCGCACCTCACCGTGAGGATGGAGTGAGCACACCCGAGAATCAAGGTAAAAACAAATCTCCTCGACTGTCGAAGTGTCACTGATACGGTGTGAGCCCCCATTGAGGTGGAAACACTTCATTCGACAATCAGACCATTCTACTTTTTCTGTCTTAAAAATGTTTAATTAGTGAATTTGAAGAATATCAACGTGATACCTACTTAATTTATTAAGTTGTGGCGTAACTATCTAGAGACCTATTCCTTGGCAACTTAGAAAATTAAGAGACGAGAAATCTCATCAATTGAAGAACATAAATACATTTTTTATGAAAATGATAAATCTTCCAACCTGGTTATAGTCCAAGAAAAGATAAACACCGAGGGTCTGACTTTCATATACAATTCAAAACATTTGGAATTTCACAATACAACAAAAGGGAATGGAAAGGACAAAACATTTCGACGCCGACGAGCTTCTTGCTCTTCTTATATTCGCCCTGCCACATGTAAAAGTAACACCTCGTCGGGCCCACAATGGCACGGGAGGTTATGGGAAATATCATTTATTTAAACTTGTTCCTGGTGTGGGGTGGCAAGAGAAGAGACCGCAGGTGCAGTGGATGCGACTAGAAGACCTCGGCTGCTTTGTGAGGATTGTACAACAATTGCAAATTGAGTTGCTGCCATTGCTGCCGCCTCCTGTTCCAACAATTCAGAGACGTGATAAACCTATGTTCATTTTTCATTTCTACGTAAAACTTCTACTGCACAGTACCATACATTTCAAATCACTACTCATCACTCCCAATCCGGTGCAAGTAGCTTGCATGAGATCTTGTGCAACTGCCTTTTTTTGAGTGATCTGGAGCCTCTTACAAGTTCGGAAGTAACTGATGTGGAGGTCTCGATCGCACCATATCAGCTACTTACACAAAGTCTGATTCAAGCAACTTACATCAATGGGGAGTACAATACTTATTAGTATCCACACATCTCATGGTCCCACCACTATTCAACCTGAAAAGTTATTTTTTAGCATATAAAAGTTTACCAAAACAGGTGCAAAGCTTGTGTTCGTATTAACTTTTCTTTACCTAAAACCTAACTCCTACTAGTTATTCAAAGTCAAACTTCAATATCCACCATATATCTCAAGTCACAACACATCTTATGGTGCCCATCACTATTACAATGGCAGTAGACTAACCTGTCTCTGCCTTCGCTGTTGCAATATGCTTACAGCCCAGATCATGATGTAGCATGGCAAAAGAAAACCAGCCACTCGAAGCAAGAAAAGCTGCATCAGGTCAAATAGCCAGGATAATGAACATCAAACTAATTCGCTGCGGAGAGAAACAATGACATCAGAGTCCGATGATCGACTTACAGAGAAGAAAGTAGATGCATCATCACTGCCATCTCCATCTCCCTCACCATCGGTTATAGACAATGCTTGCCGTAATAGCAGAAGGGCCATTAACTGCCAATCAATAACACAAGATTCTATTAAATTATGCTGAGAAGCCTATCTCATAGCTCAATGTAATCTTCAATTTAACCTGTTTTCACTTGAACTTTCCTTTTTTCTTTTTTTTCTTTTTTTTCTCTTTTAAACCTAAAAAGTAACTTTTGCTACTCAGTCAAATTCATTCTTCAATATGACCACTGACATGAGAAGAAAATGAATAATGCCTATAATGAGTTTGTTGATATACTAGCGAAGGCTTACAATTAGAACAGCTGAGCGACAGAATGCAGCACCACTGTTGCTTGTACTATTGTAGTCTTCATATTCAGCTTCAAAGAATTGACGTTCTGCCTCAGCAATTGCCAGAACACGAGGGTCGTGTACATCCAGAGGTGTTCCAGAAATTTGCCATACTCCCCTGAAAAGAAAAAAAAAAAAAGGTCTAAATATCATATATCATATATGGCATATGAAGTGACTATCCTTGATTACCAATCTTTATTAGGATAGTGGCTAAATCTCAAACTTGTCATATTCGGGCTTTAAGAAGGCAAGAGTTTAACACATAACCAAACCCAACCTGATATCTATTGCGGTCTCATCAGGATGAGGCTGTACTGGAGCAGTATAACCAGGTTGGTAAGGCTGCACATACAAATGAAAAGTTAAAGTAGTTTGTTTTCAAAAATAAAAACATTTAAGTCAACAGCTAATTTCTTTACTGTATTTCTAAGAGAAAAAAATAAATAAATAAATAAAGAATAGCACAAGTCAGTATTGGATTATAGGTTACTATGTTGAGAGTCAAGGATGAAATTTAACTTCTTCCACCAAGTGATCTCGTGTTCTAGGGGCATATCCGTAATTTTTAGGAATCGGAAGATGATGCTAAGAAACAGAACTATCTTAGTAATACAGTAAAATGCAGTCGCAATGATATTCCACAAGAAAAGACTCCGTACACTTGTAAAGTAGATAATGCATATATAGACATTATAATAATTACTCCCTCCGTCCCAATTATATAGGCTTGTTGACTTTTTCACAGAGATTAAGAAAAATTATTGGAAGAGTAAATTTTATAATTAGTTTCCTCATCTACCCTCATTTAATGAACAATATTAAAAATAATGGTTATAACTAGACAAATTAAATAAGGTTATTTTGGTAAATGAACAAAAAAATACTTCTTAATATAGAAATAAGACTATATATTTGGGACATCCCAAAAGGAAAACAAGCCTATATTTGTGGGACTGAGGGAGTAATAGTTTTCATAAGGATCTACAGTTTTAAAAATGGCTCATTCTTCACCCATCCAAGAAATTAATATTTTGTTTCTCGACCGCAGTACGTAATCGGTTGATTATTCTTTAGACCTCTACTTCAAACTGCTTAATGTTTTCTGTGCAAACACTGACAGAGTGACCGAGTTTGTATTTAAAACCATGAAGATATGCTTAGCATGCACACAATTTTAAAATTCCAATTTCCCAAAATTTAAACAAACATGGAACAGAACGAGAAAATAAGAGCAAAAATATACCTGATGGCAGATCTCACAAATAATGTCACCCTTTTCATTGCACCAATGTTGAACACATTTTCTGTGAGCATACTGCAAAAGATAGTACTCACAATGATCATTAATGAGCCAATTAAGTAATTGCACAAGATACTGCAAAGGTTCATGGATCATAGAAAAGCGAGTCCTGTATAAATAAAAATTAAAATTAAAATTAAAAAAGTAATAATAATTAAAAAATTGAACCATTCTTAAGCCTCCTCAACATTCAAAGTTTAAATTCTGTCTGATAATGAATATGTTAGACTTTCATCAGTATGCAAACACAAACACAAAAACTAAAAGCCCCAAATTATCCCCACCCCTCATCAAACCTCCTAAAGGCAGCCTGAGGTATAGGTGACCACCTAGGGCCCCAAAAAAGGTCCAAAAAGTCTCTTTTTTTCCAAATATAGAAGGCCCAAATATAAAATTTCGCTATATATATAAATTTAACTACGAGTATTGGTGAGGCCCCCAAATAACATTTCGCTTAGGGCCCCTAGAATCCTCCGGCAAATCTTGGGCTTCCTCTAGAATAAAGACTAAAGGATAGCATAAACAATATAAGAACTAAAATCAGCAAATTGCAGGATAAAATTTCGCATATTACAAAATGTTTTTTTCAAGGTACACACGTCTTTTAAAACCACTTCTTATAGACGCACATTTCTCCTAAGCATTCATCCACTTATCCATGCTTATGAACACACGATTTATAAACATGTTTATCATCATCCATCACGCTTTCAAATAATTCAAGACAAAACATTATAAGGACTATATAAACATATACCTTAAGGCTTCCACTGCAACCACAAGGGCTCTCCAAATAGTCCAAAGAATCATCTTCCTGGCAAATCCGGCACTCTGCCACCTCAAGTAGTGGTGCTTCCTCATCTGCCACCACCTTCTCCTCCACCACAACCCTAGCCCCTGGTGCCTCCATTGAATACGAGGGCCCCACCATTTCAGGCTCCTCCAGCTTCACCAGTTGGTTCGCGTGCACTGCCAGATGATCACCCATTTACACGTTCTCACACCACCACCACCAGAGACAAAAAGCCTTCTACACAAAAGGTCAGAATCACATAAATGAATCCCCTCTCAAATTCAATTGCTTTTCATAATCAAAATTTTTTTGCCCTTTTGTTGTTGCGCATTCAGCAAATGCAAAATTGCCTACAAAATTTCCCTCGGTATTCACCCATTCCATCAAAGTCAGAAGATCATGAATTCTTCAATTACAAATTCTTCAGAATCGCAATTGCTTCTGTTATACATTTAGCAATCTCCAATTTAAATAAAAGGGCCATTACGCGGTCTCCAAAGGAATCTATAAAGTGAATTGAAATCCACTGATCGCGCTGGAATATGCAGCGGATCAGAGAATTTCGTTAAAATACGGAGTAACGTAAAATTTAACCCGATTACAACTAATACAGAAAAGGAAAGCAAAAAAGGTAAAAGGAAAAGAAGGGAATAACAGCAAATGTACCTCATGAAAAAATTAACGGAAAATGAGAATTGTGATTGCAATGGAATCGCGAGCTTCTTGCTTGACCATGGACTAAATTAGAGAAATACAAAATTACAGATTACTGTGTCTTCACTCTTTAGCGATTTGATTTGCTTTGGATAATCTTGACTCGCTCGTATCTCGTATTTTTGGTCATTGGAGATGCTTTCTTTGCGCTTCCAAGTCGCAACCTTTTGAAAATATAGCAAAAGGCCCTCAGCTTACCGTTATGGCGGCTGCAGTCCTCTTTTATTTTATTTTTTTAAATATTTTGAACAAGGGAAGACGGGAAGTGGTTGTGGTATGAACCCTGATCATATATCAAGAATTTGGAGATCTTAACTCAGGTCACTTATATCCTTTTCGAGTTTACTAACTAGTATACCGTTGTTTGACTGTAAATTTGATCGTAAGACCTGATTTTGGCAAATTACAGATGGAATTTGAGGAATTTTACAAAATTTGAAGAATTTTTTGGCTCTAAGTTTTATTGTTCGTGGGCGGATAATTCACATTTTAATCTCGTACGGAGTCTCTACATCCGTGAAAAGTGAGAAAATTTATAGGGAAATTGGAAAATAAAATTATGTTCTCTTTTTGATTTTCAATTTTCTAAATGATAATGCATTCTATTTCAATTTATTTTTTTCAAAAATGTATCTTCAAAATAGAAAAAGAAAGGTTATAAAGTAAACTCGAAATTACATTTTGTTACACTCTAATATTTTTGTAGTGTGTAAGCATAAAACAAGTGATTCAAATATCACCCAATACTGTTGTCCAATCATTTTATTAATTATTTTGGCAAAATTGTTTCATTAATTTCTTTTCTTATACTTAATTTTCAACGATATGCAGTGCTAAAATTATTATTTTTGACATTATCTATTAGTTTCTTTACTTAATCCACATTTTAAAAACAAATAAAACAAAAATTGAGACTTTCTTTCCAAGAGATCTTTGTTAAACAAGCTCGGTGTTCGCATTGGATACAATTGCAGATGTCATTGGATTGTGAAGACTTATATGATAGAGGAGCCTCCATTCATGCCTCAATGCTCCATGTACCCCCACATTTATACCTATAATAATGTGTTAGCTAGTCTTATAAAAGTAGAATGACAATGTCATTATTAGCTCACTTCATAAGATTTTGACACTTATTAATGAAATTTATTGTAAATATAAATGTATAAGAAGCAATTTTCGTTGAAATGGTAGCCCCAAGGCATTATAAGGAAAAAATGTTATGAAAAACGTATTTTCATAACAAGGTGCCAAAGTAAAATTTTTAAGTTTTTTCAGAAATTAATTAAGCGGGGCCCGAGGATATGTTAACTGAAGTCTAAGCTAAAAGAGAATAAAAACATTGTTCGGTTGGTAGCTAGACTTTGAGTAATTGATTTTAACCATAACCCATATTGAGTTTATTAGAAAATAGAGGTAAAAGAGATGATGTCTTTTCCTTTCCTTTTTAATATGTCTGATCTTGCTCATATTTGTCAAGTTTTGAGTTTCTTGTCACTTAATTCAACCATTACCAAACTTCATAATCAATGATTCAATATAAAAGAAAAATTTTGGGTTGGAGCCTCGAATCCATTGAGAGTCTATTTGGCAAGATATTTTTTAGAAGTTTTTCTATATTATTCTTGTTTCTGTATAATTTTCTTAAAAAACTTTTTTCATCCAACACAATATGAGTGCATAAGAATCAATTTTCATTGAAATGGTAGCGCCAAGGCATTATAAGAAAAAAAAAATACTCTGAAAAACATATTTTCATAATTAACAAGGTGCCAAAGTAACTTTTTTAAGTTTTTTCCGAAATTAATTAAGTGGGTTCGAAGGATATATTAACCGAAGTCTAGGCGAAAAGAATATAAACATTGTTCGGTTTGGTAGACTTTGGGTAATCGATTTTAACCATGACAAATGTCGAGTTTGTTAGAATAGAGGTAAAAGAGATGATGCCTTTTCCTTTGCTTTTTTCATATGTTTGATCTTGCTCATTCATATTTGTTGAGTTTTGAGTTTCTTTGTCACTTCATTCAACCATTACCAAACTTCATAATCAATGACTCAACCAATGTTAGGATTGAAATTTTTATAAATTTTTATGTGAAGTAGAACAAAGAATGAGTGGAGCTGAATTGTGGAGATTTGTGTAGTACATATAAGTCCCTCAAGATATGTGGATATGATTTGTTTGACAAAATTCAAACTTAGAAAGAAGCGGATAAAAATATATAAAAAAAACGAATCCTAACATGCTTTCAATATAACTGGAAATACCGGGTAGGAGCCTCCAATAATCCATCTATTAAGAGTATATTTAGCAAGATATTTTTAAAAAAATTTTCTATATTATTCTTGTTTCTATATAATTTTCTTAAAATCTTTTTCGTCCACACAATATGAGTGTATTAGAACCAACTTTCATTGACATGGTAGCGCCAAGGCGGTATAAGAAAATAAAAATATTCTAAAAAACGTAAGTATTTTCATAACAAGGTGCCAAAGTAAAATTTTTATGTTTTTTCCGAAAATAATTAAGCGGGGTCTAAAGATATGTTAACTAAAATCTAAACAAAAAGAATACAAACATTGTTCGGTTTGGTAGACTTTGAGTAATCGATTTTAACCATGACATATGTCAAGTTTGTTAGAATAGAGGTAAAGGAGAGGATGCCTTTTCCTTTCCTTTTTAATATGTTTGATCTTGTTCATATTTGTTAGGTTTTCAGTTTCTTTGTCACTTTATTCAACCATTACCAAACTTCATAATCAATGATGATTCAATATAAATGGAAATATGGGGTAGGAGCCTCTAATCCATCGGTCAAGAGTATATTTAGCAAGATATTTTTAAAATTTTTCTATATTACCCTTGTTTCTGTATAATTTTCTTGGAAAACTTTTTCCACATATATATTTTCATCAGTCATTTTTTATAAATTATTTCTCACAAAATTTAAAAGAAAGCCTTACCAGCCCAAGAGATTTGGCCTAGTAGTGAGATACCCCCTTATCGGTTTGTTCCAAGTTCGAGACACCACACCACACCCCTATGATCCCTAGTTTGTATTAAAAAAAAAAAAAGAAAAAAAAAGAAAGCCTTACAAGATGTGCTCGAAAAATCTGGAAGTAGGTTCCCGGCTCTTGGATACCAAACCACATTAAAACAAAAAAGATAAAGTTTGAATATGGGTTTCCAATCTAGTGAAAACATAGAAAGTAGGACCCTAACGTAATATTCTACAAGCCTCAATCTCCAATCTTTCAATTTTTATTTTTTATTTTTTATTGTTTGAATGATTTTAACATTGTTTAGGTGAGATATTTTGAAAAATAAAATTTAGTGGTTAAAAAGTAAAATAAATAAATATTTGTTTACATGAAAATATATATAGTAATTGAAAATAATTATAAACAAAAATGACAAAATTATTTGGAATATATTTGTGTAAGAGGAAAGATTGAGAATGTCGATTTACATGGTAAATTCTCATCAACTTTTACCTTGCACGTGTGTGCGTGGTTGAATGTTTTATTTTATGATATATATTTTGGGAAATTTTGGCACATTTTTTAAAATTATTTTTATCAAAATATTTTTCTTCAATTAGCTTAATTATCTATTTAATTTGATTTTTTTTAACATCTTATTATACATACTATTGCTTTATTGAAAATATCCAAAGATTTCCTCTTTTTTTTTTTTTTTTTTGAAAAGACAAAGATTTCCAATTTGGGATAAAGG
Organism: Jasminum sambac; assembly: GCA_018223645.1. Lineage (NCBI taxonomy): Eukaryota > Viridiplantae > Streptophyta > Magnoliopsida > Lamiales > Oleaceae > Jasminum > Jasminum sambac. The sequence goes on from CP073645.1 coordinate 159,440, forward strand.
AAGACGACGGATTTTGAGAACACAATTGAAAAGTGAATGATATACTCGCTAAACCATTCAAAGAATGCGAAATTATTAAAGAAACCCAAAAAACTGACAAAAAAATATGGGGAAAAAGGAAGGAAAGACCCTACCCAAACTTTCCACAGGTGGCCCTATCTTCCAATATAAAACTTTACTTTTTATCTGTCTTTTTATCCCTTTTTTTAATTAAAAAATAACAACAAAAATATTTTCAATAGAAATTTGAGCTTTTAATTACACGTATGGATAAAATTTCAGAAGAAAAACTCGGTTCTTTCTTATAAAAATAAGGGCAACTAATCGATTGGCAATACAAATTTGTTTTAACACGTTCATGAAATGTGAAAATGAAATCTCATATAATATTGAATTGTTTATATGATATTTAAAAAGTAGATGATAAGTATGAGACTTATTAAATATATATTAGACTTAAATCTATAGATGTATTGCTCTCTCAATGTATATCTTCCTAGAGGGATTCACTTAAAAGTACATTCATGGGCGTGTGTTATTTCGATTGGATGAAGACAATCAAAAGGATAAAAATTAAGACAGGTATAAATTTTTGACTTGGTATGCAATATGACATAATTTATTTCATTGTAAATACAACACATAAGGGTTTAAGTATCAATTATGAGCATGACTCAATATTAATTTTGGGTTACAAACGTGACATTAATAGTGAATGTAAAAATTTCATGTAACACTCTCAAAAGATATTTTCAATTAAGGGTCACTAAAAATCATATGTACAACCCTTGCATGAGTTGTCATCAGGTCCTCCTATTGTCAACCCAGTATGTCGTCTATGGCTTTAGACTTTAACTTCCCTTGTGGTCACCATGCTATATACTACGATTTAAATCATAATCACCCTTGCGTGAGCCTAAAATAACTCCTTGCTAAATGTGATAAAAGTCACGTTCTCGTAAAATTAAAGTAAAACTAATTTATTTATTAAGAATGTAACGGTACATTCGATCAATGTTGATTGTCAACATAGTGTAGTACACAGGAATAACAAAATATACAACTGATTTGTTGTATAACGGATTCTATAATATTAACAGTCATGTAAAACAAAGTTTTTAAAAAAAATTAATGAATATACAAGAATAATATTATTTATTATCAACATTGTTTATATATATTAATAAGTTATTAGAATATCGAGACTCTATATGTTAATTCTCGCTCATAAACCCATCAACATCAGTCAATATTAAAATATCACGTAATCAATGACAATTTTACCTGTGCAACAATTACTACCTTTGTTTATTTTCTATTTTATTTTATTTTATTTTATTTTTGGCAAAAGTACATGTTGCCATAGTGGTAATTGACTCATCTCCACTTTTTCTAGAGATCATGTTTCTTGATTTTTGAGGAATGGAGAAAAGTTGAAATTAAAAAAGAGAATCTCCAGGGGTTTGCCTCATATTGGGGCAAATCTTGTTTTCTCTCTAGTTATCATTTTTTATTATTTTTAATTTTAAAAAATTGTTTAAATTAATAGTTAAAGAGTCCAATTTACCTAATTAAAAATGTCACTAAATTTTTAAACGTATATCCATCTTCAACAACTTATGCAAAAACAATCAGCGACAATAATAATAACAATAACTATTATTATTATTTAATTAAATAGGTAAAACATATTTTACACAAATTAAAGAAAATAGAAAATGGCATAGATGTAATTACATCAATGAAATAATATTGATTTAAATTCCAACCCAAATTTGGGTTTGGTGAAGGATATATTCTACCATTAATAACATGGGACTTTTTCCACTCTATATAAACCAGCGATGTGGGAGATTATACATTGCCAAAACTAGATGGATTCTAATGATGTAGAGAGAATGGAGAGGTCAAACCAAGAGCCACTGAAGCCAAGAAGAGGCACGTCAGTTATCCGAACTTGCTTCAATGGGCTAAATGCCTTGTAACGCCCCGAGTTCCAATGACTCGAAATGCCACGTCACTTTTCAAACGAACTTTTGAAAATTTAAGCAACGGTAATATATAGAATTTAATTGTGCGGAATATTATTTAAACTTTAAAATCAAACAATCACAATTGTTTAAACATGATATTTTGGAATAATAAGATAAAATTGAGTCTCAACTAAATAATTTAAATAAAATCAGGTAAGGGTCCATTGCCATTCGCCACGCCAAAGACACCCTCACCTTGCAAATATTTGGTCAGAAATATGAGTATTTCATAGAAATACTCAGATCTCATATAAAGATAACAATTCAATATTACATATAATATACATGCTTATGTAATCCAAGTAAATCCATGAACAAGTAATAAATACAAGTTCAAGTCTAATCTCATGCATTAAAGCAAGAAAATTCTCATAATTGATTGCATTTAAGCAATAATAATCTCATGTCCTGGGCTTGATCAAGCAAATTCTCTTATGCTAATAAATAGCACATAATCTCTCATGGAAATACGCACCACATATAAACATGTAATAAGAATAAATTATCTATGCATTTGAAAGTAAAAATATTTGTAGATAGAGATCTACCTTAATTCGTGAGTTAGAGCCTTAGTTCTCGCAAATTGCTAGGTTGTCGCTACTCGTCTAGTCCTAAAAATAATAAAATGAACTCTATTAAGTCTCTTGGGTAAACGGTGTCTCAAAAGTAAAAAGGATTTCTTAAAAGTAGGGTTGAAATCGAATAAATAAAAAGTTTAGGGATTGAAATCGCTAAATTTGAAAAAGTTGGGAACTAATTTGTAAAATCCCGGAGAATTTGAGGGACTAATTTGAAGGTCAAATAAAAATTAGAGGGTCAAATTTGCAATTGACCTAATTTGAAAACTATTGGACTAAATCGAAAATAATTTAAAACTTTAGGACTTGTGGAATAAATAAAATCTGAGGACTAAGTCGTGAAGTCAACTGAAAGCCATGGGTCTTGACTGCAATTGACCCAGACTTTAAAATTGAAGGACTAAATTGAAGGAATTGAAAACCTTTGGGCTAAGTACATAAATAAAGTAATGGACTAATTAAAATAGACTAAGAAAGCTCAGGGGACCAGGTGCAAATAGCTAAATAAAACCCAGGCTTGTCTTCTTCCCTCATTCTCGTATACAGAGTTTCACTGGGAAGGGAAAAGAAAAGCTGAGACTGAGACGTCTCGCCACTCGCCTCGGTTCTCCGTGAAACCACGTCTACGCCATCGTGTGCCACCATTGTCACGCGTGTTCGGAAGAGAGAGAGACAGAGAAAGAGATCGAGAGCTCGAGAGAGAAAAAACAACTCGAGTAAGAAATTTTACCGTGAATTTGCTTGTGAATGATTTGTGTGTAAAGAGGTGTTTATATAGGAGTTTTGGGTGCGTAAATTAGGAAGGTAAGATAATTTAATTTAGGAAGATAAATCATTTTAATTTTGGAAAGTCTTGGGAGAGCAAGAATTAGGGTTCGTGTTCTTCTGAATTTGGGGGCTGAAATTCAGAATTAGGGTTTAGGAATTGGGGAAAATAGGTTAAAATTAGGGTTGTTAATTTTAGGGCTAGGCGAGATTTGGGGAAAATTAGTTAAAAACGGAAATTTAAAATTTTTTTTTTTTTTTGAATCGCTACAACCTCTCCTACTTAAAATAATTTAGATCCTCGAAATTTAACTTACATGATTAATGAGGTGCAGGTACTTCTCTAGAATATCTCTTTTCTTTTTCCCAGGTGGCCTCCTGCAGCATGTTTACCCCATCGACCTTAACTAGCAGAACTTCTTTATTCCCGAGCATTTGGACTTTCTCTCCAAAAATGCCTGCAGGCGCCTCCTCATATGTCAAGTGCGGTCGAGCGTCCAATCGATCGAACGTTCACCACATGGCTAGGATCATGTACATACTTTCTTAGTAAGGAAACATGGAATACATTATGTCATCTTTGAGAGTTCTCGGAGGTAGGGCTGAGACGATAAGCCACGTTCCCAACTCTTTCTAATATCTCGAATGGGCCAATGAATCTAGGCCTCAATTTTCCCTTCTTTCCAAAGCGAAAAACTCACTCTCATTGGTGCGATCTTAAGAAATACTTTTTCGCCGGTACGAAACTCTAAATCCTTTCTTCTTCTACTCAAAGATAGCTTTTACTGCTCTGTCTTGAGCGACTTTGATCTTAGATCTGATCCGCTCAATAGCTTCTACTGTCCTTTCAAGGAGTTACTGGTCCCAACATCTTTCTTTCTCCGAGCTTCATCCCAATAGGCGGGCGAGCGACATCGATTTAATCGTATAGTGCTTCATAAGGAGCCATACCAATAGTAGCTTGAAAGTCGTTATTGTATGCGAACTCCACCAATGTGCGATAGGTTTCCCAATTGCCACCTGAGTCAAGCACGCATGCTCTCAACATATCCTCTAAAGTCACGAATAGTTACGCTCAGGTGTAGTCGGATCCCGAGGATGATGATTTGTACTAGCGTCAACTTAGTACCCATCATTTGTCTGAAGGCTCTTCCAAAATCTTGATGTATATCTTGGATCTCACTTACGGTTACTATAGTCACCGGTACTCCGTGAAGTCGAACGATCTCTCTGATATATACTTGTGCCAGCTGATCCATACTACAAGTCGTACGAATGGGCAGAAAATGTGCGGATTTCGTGAGTCGATCAATGATGACCCAAATAGCATCATGCCCCTTACTCGTCTTTGGAAGACTTACGACGAAGTCCATAGGTATCTTCTCCCATTTCCATTCGGTATCTCTAAGCGGATTCAAAAGCCCTGATGGCCTCTGATGTTCTGCCTTCACCTGCTCGCAGACCATACACCTAGCGACAAATCTGGCGATACCTCCTTTCATATTTCTCCACCAAAACGTACTACGCAAATCTCTGTACATCTTGGTCCCACCAGGATGAGCCGCATAAGGGGCTGAATGAGCTTCAGTCATTATCTCGTCTCTGATCTGGTCATCCTTTCACACCAGGCGACCTCGAACATAAGTGCCTCGTTACCGAAACTTCAAAACCAATTCTCTTCCCAAGATCTGACTTCCGATCACCGATCTTCTCCGAAGCGGATCATTCTTACGTGGAATAATCCGATTTCACCGGATCTGGCTTAACAGTCAGAGTTGCTAGTCTAGCCGGCATTTGAGTCGACGGAGCAATAACTTCAATCCTCAAATTCTCAAAATCTGCATCACCGGTCCAGTGGTAAAGAGCTAACTTGACCATCGTCCCTTGCTCTTTCGCTCCAAAGCATCTGCAGAACTACATTAGCTTTACGGGATGGTAAAGTATAGTGCGTCGTAATCGCTTTACCAGCCTCTAACCACCGCAGTCGTTGCCTCATGTTCAGCTCCTTCTAGGTGAAGAAGTATTTGAGGCTCTTGTGGTCGGTGTAGATCTCACACTTACTTCAGATAGATAGTGGCGCCAAATCTTTAGAGCATGCACTCTGCTGCGAGCTCCAAATCATGGGTCGGGTAATTTTGCTCGTCTTGCTTCAACTGCCTGGAAGCATAAGCCACGACTTTTCCCTTCTGCATGAGTACACAACCCAATCCGTGTTTCGATGCATCACAATAAATGACAAACCCCTCGAACCGCCAGGGGATAGTGGTCAACCGGCGATACTAGCCTCATTCTTCAATTCACTGGAAGCTCTGCTCACACTTATCCGTCCAATTGAATTTCACGCCTTCTGGTTAATTGGGTTAAAGGTCTCGCTATCTTTGAGAAATCTTCTATGAATCGCCGGTAGTATCCAGCCAATCCTAGAAAACTCCTTACCTCACCAACATCAGCAGGCCTAGTCCAATTAGCCACAGTCTCAACTTTGGAAGAGTCTACTTCGATTCCCTTGGCGGTCACAATGTGGCCTAGGAAACCAACTTCGTTCAAGCCAAAATTCACACTTCTTGAATTTGGCATAAAGCTCTCTCCTTCCTCAATGTACTCAAGGTCCTCAAATGTTCTTCGTGTTGTCGTGGGTCTCTCGAATAGATTAGTATATCATCAATAAAGACGATGACAAACTTATCCAAGAACTCATGAAAGACCCTATTCATCAAGTCCATGAATACTGCTTTGGGGCATTGGTTAAAGCGAAGGGCATCACCGTGAATTCATAATGCCCATAGCGTGTCAGAATGCCGTCCCTCGGGTATATCATCGGACTTAATCTTCAGCGGTGATAGCCTGACCTCAAGTCGATCTTTGAGAAAATAGGCTGCTCCCTTCAAGCGATCGAATAGATCCTCAATCTCGGGAGAGGATACTTGTTCTTTATCGTCCCAACTTGTTAGGTTCACGATAATCTATACACATCCTCATGCTCGCTTTCTTCTTGCTAACAAATATCTTCCAGGGCTCCCACGAGGAGATACACTTGGTCGAATAAAACCCATCTCAAGAAGCTCCTCCAATTGGACTTTCAATTCTTGTAACTCTTTGGGTGCCATCCGGTGTGGGGCCTTGGAGACAGGAGTGGCCCAGGCACCAAGTCAATGCCAAATTCCACTTGCCTCTCTGGTGGAATTCTGGTAAGTCTTACGGGAACACGTCAAGATATTCTTGTACAACAGCACAAGGTTCGGTTAGTCCCTCCGCTGGGTTGCCCTTGGAGATTGACCAAGAATCCTTGGTAACCTTCCTTGGATAACAACTTCTCGCCTGATGGCGAGATGAGGCAGAATCACCTAATCTTAGACCCATAGAATTTGAACTCTTCCTCTCCATTTCTGCGAAAAATGACCTCCTTCTCATGGCACTTTGCGATGGTTGCATGATTACTACTCAACCAATCCATTCCTAATATAATATCAAAGTCTTTCATCTTAATCACATGCAAGTCTGCTTCCCAAAATTAACCCGTCAAAATCTATGCAGACTCTAACTATCGAGGTTAGTATCAATCGTTCCTCCGATGGTAAACTAACCTCAAGTGTGCTCTTAGTTTTCTCTCCTACTAGTTCCAGACCTAGTCAGCGGGCAATAGACATAAAGGAATCGTAGCTCTCGAATCGATTAAAACATATACAGGAATGCCGGAGATTGATAGCATACCTGTAATCACGTCATTGTCCTGGCTAGCATCCTCACGGGTGATCGCAAACACCCTAGCTTTTCCTTTCTTGGCCTGGCCACCGCTTGGTGGCGTGTTGCTCTGGTCGGGTAGAACGGCATTACGATATCATATGGCCCGGTTGGCGCACTGTAGCACACACTCCCTTGCCCCAGAGACATTCCCCACGATGTGGCTTTCCACACTTAGGAAGGCGGGGTGGGGTGGTTCCTGGTGATCCTCGGTTGATCCACCACTGGGCTTCTTGTTGGGAGCATTATTCTTATTCTGTTTGTTGTCTTGCCACTTTCTCTTCCCTTGATCCTTTGGGTAACTTTTCTCCTCAGGCTCGTCATCCGCAAAGCATATAGCTTGAGCCTTCTTCACCACCTCCCGATAGGTGGGTAACTCATGGCCCGTCACAATTCTACGAATGTCCTTTCGCGGACCAGCGTTCAAAACGTCGGGCTTTCTTGTTTTCTGATCCACCAGGTGTGGGGCATACTGTGAAAGTTCTTCAAACTTCCGCTCATAGGCAACAATCTCCATGTCACCCTGGACAAGACGCAAGAATTCCGCCTCCTTCTTATCTCGTAACCCTTGGGGAAAGAATGTTTCCCTGATCTGTTCCTTGAAATCGGCCAAATTCTGCACGGCTGCCGTTGAACTTGAGTTTTGATTGCATGGTGAAGCCCACCATCTTTCCGCAGGACCAAGCGGCATGAACTTAGCGCCGCCACTTTCTTATTCTCTGGGCATTCGATGTGCTCGAAGATGTTCTCTATCTGACGCAACCATTCCTCAACTGCGAGTGGATCCTTGCCGCCGTTGAATGTAGGAGGGTTGTACCTACGAAATTGCTCAACGGTCGACAACAGCCAGTGCGGTGGTGCTTGCCTTAGCGCTTGCACCGCTGCCAAAAGCTCTCTGATAATATCGATTGTCGTGCCATGACCTTGACAAGACAAAAGTTGGTTTATTGCGTTTGAATAATAAGTGTTCAATACGAGAGGTAGAGGAAGTCATCTCAATTAGGAAGCAGAATAGCATCGATGAATCAAAATAGATAACTTTATTGAAATCTCAAATTCAGATAAGGTACATAAATGAAGTTGCAAAATAAATAATGAATCATCTCTTGACAAAGTTTTTCTACTAGCCCATCTATCCTAATCATCGCCGGTGATCTTGGACTGCAACCACGAGACCTCCCTGGTTCTTCCTCTTCATTTCTCTTCTTGTTCTTCTTCAAGCTCTGCCTCAACATCCTCTTCTTGAGGTTACGCTGTAGTTCCTCTTGAGGTTCTTCCTCGGCTTCCTCTTGAGGTTCCTCGGGTTCCTCTTGAGGCTCGTACTTTCGAGGCTCTTCCTGAGGTTCATACTCCGCTCCTCTTGAGATCCTCCTCCGGTCCTCTTACGCACTTCTTTGAGGTCGAGGTTGAAATTTGAACTACTCCTTGATTTGTTACCTTTGGCGGTGCACCAATGCCTCACGAGAATGCGTCGTAATTAACGGCTCCATTCGTGTGCACGCCATGTCTCGTAGAGGATCTTATTAGCCACCTCTCGATTATGAGGGCTTAGGGTGTCAATCAAGTGGTTAATGGATTGTACATCATTTGTCTCCAATCCCCACCTAATGGCGCGTGGCGAAACTTCGCGCCTGCAGCTCTGCAGATCCCCGAGTATCCCGTACCAATATAGTGGGGCCCTAAGGTTACGATAGTCCAAGATAGCATTTCGGGCATAGTCGATGGTCCTATTATTCCCGACCATCTCCTAGTCCAATTACACAAGGTCCAGTTAGTCGGGTTATAATGTTTCTCTTAGCTAAATTGAGGGCGTAAGGAAAAATATTTATTAAAATTTATGCTCAACTCGTTTTCTTCTAATCGGATACAAAATCTTCTCAAAGTTCTCATAAAATTTCTAAGTCCGAGTATCCAAAAATAAGTAAATAAATAATCGTGAATCTTTTTCATTTACCTTGGAATTGGCGGAGCGGCGATGGCGTGTGGAACCTCTTTAAAATGTCGCTAAAACCCCTTTTTTTTTTTTTTTTTCAAAAATTTTACAAGTCTCTGTAAACATAGACCTGCTCGATACCAAATCAGAACGCCAGAGTTCCAATGACTAAATGCCACGTCACTTTTCAAACGAACTTTTGAAAATTTAAGCAACGGTAATATATAGAATTTAATTGTGCGAATATTATTTAAACTTTAAAATCAAACAATCACAATTGTTTAAACATGATATTTTGGAATAATAAGATAAAATTGAGTCTCAACTAAATAATTTAAATAAAATCAGGTAAGGGTCCATTGCCATTCACACGCCAAAGAACCCTCGACCTGCCAAATATTTGGTCAAAGGAAATATGAGTATTTCATAGAAATACTCAGAGATCTCAGCATAAAGATAACAATTCAATATTACATATAATATACATGCTTATGTAATCCAAGTAAATCTCATGAACAAGTAATAAATACAAGTTCAAGTCTAATCTCATGCATTAAAGCAAGAAAATTCTCATAATTGATTACATTTAAGCAATAATAATCTCATGTCTGGGCTTGATCAAGCAAATTCTCTTATGCTAATAAATAGCACATAATCTCATGGAAATACGCACCACATATAAACATGTAATAAGAATAAATTATCTATGCGCATTTGAAAGTAAAAATATTTGTAGATAAAGATCTACCTTAATTCGTGAGTTAGAGCCTTAGATTACGCAAATTGCTAGGTTGTCGCTTCTGCCTAGTCCTAAAAATAATAAAATGAACTCTATTAAGTCTCTTGAGTAAACGGTGTCTCAAAAAGTAAAAAGGATTTCTTAAAAGTAGGGTTGAAATCGAATAAATAAAAAGTTTAGGGATTGAAATCGCTAAATTTGAAAAAGTTGGGAACTAATTTGTAAAATCGGAGGAATTTGAGGACTAATTTGAAGGTCAAATAAAAATTAGAGGTCAAATTTGCAATTGACCGAATTTGAAAACTATTGGACTAAATCGAAAATAATTTAAAACTTTAGGACTTGTGGAATAAATAAAATACAGAGGACTAAGTCGTAAGTCAACTGAAAGCCATGGGTCTTGACCAATTGACCAGGACTTTAAAATTGAAGGACTAAATTGAAGGAATTGAAAACCTTTGGGCTAAGTACATAAATAAAGTAATGGACTAATTAAAATAGACTAAGAAAGCTCGGGGACCAGGGGGTGCAAATAACGAAATAAAACCCAGGCTTCGTCTTCTTCCTCATTCTCAGATACACCCAGTTTCACCGGGAAGGAAAAGAAAAGCCGGAGACGGAGGCGTCTCGGCCGACCCTAAGCCTCGGTTCTCGTGGAAACCACGTCGGCGATCCATCGTGTGCCACCATTCTTTGGCGGCGTGTTCAAAGTAAGAGAGAGAGACAGAGAAAGAGATCGAGAGCTCGAGAGAGAAAAAAACAACTTCGAGTAAGAAATTTTCACCAGTGAATTTCTTTGTGAATGATTTGTGTGTAAAGAGGTGTTTATATAGGAGTTTTTGGGTCGTAAATTAGGAAGGTAAGATAATTTAATTTAGGAAGATAAATCATTTTAATTTTGGAAAGTCTTGGGAGGCAAGAATTAGGGTTCGTGTTCTTCTCGAATTTGGGGGCTGAAATTAGGAATTAGGGTTTAGGAATTGGGGGAAAATAGGTTAAAATTAGGGTTGTTAATTTTAGGGCTAGACGAGATTTGGGAAAAATTCGTTAAAAACGGAAATTTAAATTTTTTTTTTTTTTTTTTTTTGAATCGCTACATGCCTTGTCAGGTCCATTTGGAAGTTTCAACTCCTCTAGTTTCTTTGTTAAATCTGGTGATCTGAGGTGTCGATTGTGTTACCTGAAACTTGATATTTGAAATTTTTTCCTCCATAAATTCTATATGCAAAGCCTTTTTCATGCATACATATAAAAAGTTTTATACTCAAAAGCCAAAAGTTTTAGACAACTGCCTAATTTGTCTTATATCAGAACTGCCACTGATTTCACATCTTCATCATCACAATCAGTGTCTGCCTTAAGATTAGGCATATATATTAGGTGAGCGAAATGCCCAGTTTAAAATTATCTTTTTTTATACATAGGGTCTCCAAATGCCCAAAAATAAATTAAAAAAAATAGAAAAAAATAGTTTCACTTAGGACACCCTACATCTCAGGGGAGCGTACCATAATCTATGTCCAATCCATAGTACGTATGACAAGAGTATCTTGTCCATTGTTTTACGTGACAAGTTCACATGATGCATAAGCTAAATGGTGGAATGGCGTCGGTTTGTTCCGTAAGACGATAGACAAAATATTCCACTCTCAATGTAAGAAATCGATTTTAAGAATCATATGTGGAATATGTGTCGATGGAGTAAGATTCTAGCTGTTGGGAACTAGACGCTGCTAATTCCGCCCAAGATCAGTAGGACACAAAAAATAATATGCGACTGAGAAAAATAATGGACACTAAAATAAGCACAAAAATGGAACACCGAGATTTAACGTGGTTCGGCCAAACTGCCTACGTCCACGGACCCACACCAATATATTTCACTATCACAAAAGGAGGAGTACAAAAATACTACGCTGTATTTTCTCTGCCTACGCAAAGGCTTTATCACTCCACTCACTTTTATCTCTCGTGTATAGCTTCTACTCAAGCTCTCTCTACACAAGATCTCTCTCTTTTTCTCTCGATTGGTGTTGTAGTTGTGGTGTGTAACAATGCAAAATGGAGCTCAATTTATAGGCAAAATTGGGGGGCAAATATGGAAGAAAAACTTGCACCTAATCCTTTTGACTTTGAAAATATTTGGCCAATTTCCAAAAGCCATAATTCTTGACCATTTTCTTACCTCCCACCTAACAATCTCCCACTTGAAGGCGATTTTAATCAATCTTCTGTCATCTTTCACCTTGGGATATCTCATTTCTGGGTTTAAATGAAAAATATGATGTGGGTCACCACCTCTGTCTTCATTGCGTAAGACCAATCAAGCCGAAACACCCAATTTCTCCTTAGTTCTTGTTTTCGTCATCATGTCGGCTGGGTTTTTGGTACCTTGAATCTTTCAAGCTTTAATACTCCATCTTCCAAAAGTGATCCGATGAAGTGATAACGAGCCCAATGTGTTTGGTTACGGAATGAAATGCCGAGATTCTTTGCCGGATGTATCGCACTCATCCTGTGCAAGACATTCTTCTCTGTTCGAAACCCAGTGCAACAAACCTTGTAACCATATCATCTCTTTGCTAGCCTCGATTCTTTGCCACGTACTCTCATGCAGTAGTTGATAATGCAACAATCTTACTATCTGCGAAATCCAACTAAGCTGCGGTAGCACCAAGCTGAAGATATAACCTAGAGTGCTTCTTACTGCGATCTACCTCACCCAAGAAAATCTGCATCTGAAACCTCGTAGTGTCACCGCCTCGTCTAAAGCATAAGCATTTATCGGTGGTTCCCGTAGATATCTCAATATCCACTTTCTTGCTTCCCAATGCTTGCTTTCAGGATTTGCCATATATCCGCTCGCAATTCCCCTTTGCATGAGCAATATCTGGTCTGCAGTACAAACCATGGCATACATCAAACTTCCAATGGCCGAGGCATATGGAATTTTAGCCATGAAGTTTCTCTCCTCTTCGTCTTAGGAGGCGGTCGTTGGATAGGCGGAAATGATTCGCTAATGGCGTCTTGACCGGCTTTGCTTGCTCATGTTGAACGCTTTGCGAGGATTTGATCAACATACTTGGCTGTGACAAGCCGCAAAACACCCTTTTGCTTGTCTCTACAAATTCTCATCCCTAGAATTTGCTTTGCTTCACCCAAGTCCTTCATTTCAAATTCCACCGATAGTTGCTTCTTCAACTTCTTGATCTCGTCCATGTCCGAGCCTGCTACTAACATGTCATCGACATAAAGTAGCAAGATGATATAGCTGGACTCGAACCGCTGAGTAGCAACAATGGTCGACATTACACTTCATGTAGCCATTTTTCTCGCATAAATCCATCAAATTTCTTGTACCCTTTGTCTGGCGCTTGCTTTAAGTAGTATAGGCTTTTCTTCAATTTGCATACCGACTTCTCCTTTCCTTTCACTGAGAAGCCTTCCGGTTGCTGCATATAGATTTCCTCCTCTAAGTTACCATGGAGGAAAGCAGTTTTCACGTCTAACTACTCCAAGTGCAAGCCCTCCGCTGCAACAATGCTCAACATCGATCAATTGTTGTCGACTTCACAAGCTGTGAAAAAATCTGCTGTGTAGTCAATTCCTTCTTTCTGCTGAAACCTTTGACTACCAATCTCGCTGTACCTCTTTGAACCATCATGTTCTTCTTTGATTCAGACACCCATTTGTTATTAAGAGCTTTCTTCCCTCTGGGCAACTCAATTAGTTCCCACGCCTGGTTGGAGATGAGAGACTTTATCTCATCTTTCATTGCAAGCTCCCACTTAATGTAATCTCCCACCCGACATGCCTCGTCATAGCATTCAGTTCACCGCATCGATGAGCAACATGTAGTTCATGTACTTTCGATTGAACATGAGGTCGACTTGACCTCCTCACAATGGGAATTGAGCCGAGGTGGAGGTGTGGTGAATCAACCTCGAGACGGGCTCCTCTGTGCTGCAAACTCTCATCGTCCGCTTTGGCGTACTTCCTTCGGAGTGTCGTCCGGAACATATGTTGGATCGTCATTTGTTGTGTCATTGACCGCATTGCATTTACGTCCTTGTACATTGCCTTTTCATTGAATATGACATCCCGACTTCTGATGAGTTTTTTGTTCTGGTCATCCCAAAGCGGTACGAACTCGTCTCCACCATATCCAACAAAAGTACACTTTAGTGATTTGGAGTCTAACTTACTCCTGGCATTGTCACTAATGTGCACATACGCGACACAACCAAATACTTTTAAATGAGAAAGTTTCACTTCTTTTCCGCTCCAAACTTCTTCCCAGATCCTCAGTACTCCAATGGTACCGACGGTCCACGATTAACTAGGTATCTTGCAGCCAGTATTGTGACTTACGCTTCCAAAGCTGTTTTGGCGGGCTGCATGTATTCTCATGCTTACGGCTCTTTACTGTCAATGTCCGATTCATGCTACGCAACTCCATTACGCTGCGGTGTTCCTGGCAATGTTCGCTCCAGTTTGATGCCATTTTGGTAACAAAATTTCTTGAACGCCAAATCTTCGTACTCTCCACCATTGTCAGATCTCAACTTCTTTACTTGCAAACCAGGTTCATTCTCCACCATGGCCTTCCACTTCTTGAACGCCTCGAACACATCGGATTTGTGTCTCAAGAAGTAAACCCACACCTTTCTCGAGTGGTCATCAATGAAAGTCACAGTATGACTTTCCGCCAATCGATGAAATCAGCTGGCTGGACCCCACACATCTGTGTGGACAAGTTCAAGCTTCTCTTTCTTTAGAGTTCTGCCACTTGTATTGAAACTCACCCGTTTACGCTTCCAAATACAACTTTCGCAAAGTCTAAATCAATAGATCAAGCCCTGGTAGTTTCCTTTTGCATGCATGTACTTGAGCCCTTCGGCTCATATGCCCAAGTCTTTGGTGCCACAAGTTCGCATCCTTACTATCAGCAACTGCGATTGTCATACACGCATTCGCCGTCGTGTATAGGGTGCCACTATCCTTGCCACGTGCGATTATCATGGCCCCCTTGGTGATTTTCCAATTATCACCAGAGAAGCTTGTGTCACATCCTTCTCTCGACAATTGTTTGACGGAGATCAAATTTTTCCTCAACTCTGGAATATGTCTCACGTCCTTCAATTTCCATACAGATCCATTGACATTGATCTGTACTTCTCCTATGCCCACCACGCTGCAAGGATGATCGTCTCCGAGATATACTTCTCAAAGTTTCCGAGCACATAATTTGCAAAAAAGTGTCGATTTGCGGTGGCATGGAACGATGCTCCAGAGTCTATTACCCAATAGTCGGCCTTCCTCTCCATGGAGCATATCAAAGCATCACGTGTTTCTTCGGTCACGACATTGACCTCGGTCTTGTTCTCCGTTTCTTTTGGAGCTGCCCTACACTGATTTTTGTAGTGCCCAACCTGACCGCAATTCCAACATTCAGACTTGTTGGAATTTACGTGATTTTGGATCTCGATGCGCCATTCCTCGACTTGCTCTGCTCACGCCCGTGCCCTCTGTTTGAACTTACGCCTCGCTATCTACATTGAAAGCGGCCGGAAGTTGAAGTCGCATCTGACTGTCTCCGGATCTCCTCAGTCAAGATCATGCTCACAACGTCATCGAACTTCAATTTCGACTTTCCGGCCGAGCTACTGATGGCTGTGACTGTGCCATTCCAGCTCTCAGGCAACTGCCCAAGAATTAATAGAGCTCGAACCTCATCACTAAAAGTGATTTCCACCGGGGTCAATTGGTCTACTACCTCATTGAATTCGTTGAGGTGTTCTCCAAATCTCCCGCTTTACGTCATCTTCATATTGAACAATTTCTTGATCAAATGAACTTTATTTGTCGCATGACGTTGTTCATACATCTTTGGATAGAGTCGCCATGAGAGACGCCGTTGTCTTCTCATTTTTAATGTTGAAAGCGACCGACTTTGATAGGGTCAATCTAATTGCGCCGAGTGCTTTTCGATCAAGCACCTCCCACTCGTCGTCTTTCTCGCCTTCTGGCTTTTCTTTCAACGGCTTATATAGGTCCTTCTGATACAAATAGTCCTCCATTTGCATTTTCCAATATCCAAAATTTTTGCCATCAAATTTATCAATTTTGGAAATTCTCTCGTCTGTCGCCATTACTCCCACTCGAACACAATGTGATTTTTCGAGAAATCGTTTCTGATGTGGAAGATCAGTCTACGCTGCAACCACAGAGCATACTAAGAATTT
The DNA here is from genome assembly GCA_018223645.1 of Jasminum sambac. Taxonomy (NCBI): domain Eukaryota; kingdom Viridiplantae; phylum Streptophyta; class Magnoliopsida; order Lamiales; family Oleaceae; genus Jasminum; species Jasminum sambac. Next base: position 175,474 of record CP073645.1, read on the forward strand.
CAAGAGATATCACAAACGTGGCTCTGATACCAGTTGTTGGGAACTAGACGCTGCTAATTCCGCCCAAGATCAGTGGGACACAAAAAATAATATGCGACTGAGAAAAATAATGGACACTAAAATAAGCACAAAAATGGAACACCGAGATTTAACGTGGTTCGGCCAAACTGCCTACGTCCACGGACCCACACCAATATATTTCACTATCACAAAAGGAGGAGTACAAAAATACTACGCTGTATTTTCTCTGCCTACGCAAAGGCTTTATCACTCCACTCACTTTTATCTCTCGTGTGTATAGCTTCTACACTGAAGCTCTCTCTCTACACAAGATCTCTCTCTTTTTCTCTCGATTGGTGTTGTAGTTGTGGTGTGTAACAATGCAAAATGGAGCTCAATTTATAGGCAAAATTGGGGGGCAAATATGGAAGAAAAACTTGCACCTAATCCTTTTGACTTTGAAAATATTTGGCCAATTTCCAAAAGCCATAATTCTTGACCATTTTTTCTTACCTCCCACCTAACACTAGCAACCTTATTAAACTTGAAGTTTAATGTAGTATATATTTTTGTGTTTGTAGGTGTTGGAATACTATCAATCCCATATGCACTTTCACAAGTAGGGTGGCTTTGCTTAATAGTACTTTTCTTGATTGCCACTATTTGTTTCCACACAGGGTTACTTCTAAAAAGATGCATGGATGTAGATCCTCTAATAAAGACTTATCCAGACATTGGTCGAATTGCATTTGGTAGCAAAGGGAGAGCAATTATATCCACTTTTATGTATATTGAACTATTTTTAGTTGCAGTTGAATTACTAATATTAGAAGGTGACAATTTACACAAACTCTTTCCAAATGTGTGTATTCACGTTTTTGGGAAAAATATCGGAAGCAAGCACCTATTTGTTGTGCTCAGCGCGCTCGTCATGTTGCCAACAACATGGTTAGGTAGTCTATCGTTGTTGTCCTATGTTTCAGCTAGCTGGGGTTTTGGCTTCTATTATCTAGCTAAATTTGTTATGTTTTTTCGATTGGGGCAATTGAAAATGTGGGTTTTAAAGAACGTGGAGTTCTTTGGAGATGGAATGGACTCCCAAAGGCCATAAGCTTATACACATTTGGTTATTGCGGTCATTCAGTTTTTCCGACTCTTTTTACCTCCATGAAAGATAAAAGACAATTTCGCAAGGTAAATTGTACCAAGAATGCTCCAAAATTATCTTTTTAGAGCTCTAGACCTTTGAATATCTAACATTACCCCAAGATGGGTCCCTGATTTCTCTGTAAAATAGCGTAAAATGGTCGTCACGGATAGAATAGTTTCCGTTTTGAACAAATTAAATCTAGATTCACCAAGTACTATATATCTAACTTTTGGGTAACTTTCCTTCTAACAGGTTTTGCTTATGTCCTTTACATTGAGCACTGTCAGCTATGAAGTAATGGCAATCATAGGATATTCTATGTATGGAGAAAATTTGATGTCCCGAGTGAACCTTAGATCTTCCCACTAGAACCATTGGTTCGAAAGTTGCAATTTATACTACAGTGGTAAGTCCAATAACCAAGTATGCCATCATTGTAACACCAATTGCAGATGCTCTAGAAGGCATGGTGAGTCCATGTATTAATAGACTAACAAGTTTAATCATCAGAACGGTTTTGGTGATCAGTACAGTTATAGTGGCTTTAGTTATTCCATTCTTCGGAAGTCTAATGGCATTTTGTGGCGCATTTCTTGGAAATAGTGCCTCAATCTTGTTCCCATGTCTATGCTACCTAAAGATTAAGAAAGCTTCTCGGAAAATCGGGACAGAGTTGATATTCATTGTGGTAATTCTTGTAGTAGGATTTTTAGTGGCCATAATGGGCACCTATTTGTCTGTGGGAGACATTTTAGAGAATGCCCGTGCAAAATCAGTATGCTACGTGCACTAGTAAATTATTTATTTCTTGGAAGCTTAATTTTTCAATTCAAGGGTCATGCAATAGCTAAGCATATCTTGGTTTATATTTTGGATTACAATAATTACACTTGACAACATCTTCTTAAACATGGTTTCAACTTTCAATCCAAAAAATCATAATTATTTAACTTTATATCGCAGTATTTGGACAACTTGGTTATCAAAAAGTTGTAACAAAAGTTATACAATGAGCATGACTCTTTTAAATTAGCACTTATCATAAATATCACATCAGTGGATTGTCCTCGAAGATGTAAGGGTAATGTTCTCCAGCCATGAGGAAGATAGTAGCACCGAGGAAAGATAAACTATAACCCCATCCTGATTATATGACACTGCCATATAATCATTTATATGTTAAAATGATAGTTTGGTAGTGCGATGTCATCACTCCAATTGTCGTGGTACTACTATATTAGCAAAAAGTACGATTGATCATTCTTCTATAAGAGGAGAAGAACATAACTCTAAAGTGTAAACTTAGATATGATATATTTGTAATATATTTTCTTAATTTTTCAATTTAAATAATGATGGGATCGCAAAATGTATAAAATATAATGATAATGTACTACTATTTAGATTAATTCTAACTTTGATTTGATTAGCTAGTAGAACATTTTGAACCACACATAGTGCCAAATATTTTTCTACATAAAAATAAAAAATACAAAAAAAAAAAAAAGGAAAATGGTTTTTGTGCAACAAGGTCCTGGAAAAGTTGGTGCAATCACCATAAAATCCAACAACCAAATTGCTCTGACATAATTTTGGGCCTTGTCCAAACCCTACATGGAACAAAATCCGGATTTGATGCGGATGATACATCCGTACTAAAGGGGTCAAGTCTCCTCCAATGCCAGTCATTTGCCACGTGTATTGCCTTTTCGGACAGCAAGCCACGTGGCAATTCCGAATATAAATGTAATTAATTAGTGATATCAGAATATTTATTGCCCCAACTAACCGAATACAGCTTACTTAAAATGTCAGCAGCACATATTTAAACCGCCCTAATTACAACCACCACCAACCCTAAACTTTCCTTAACTCAAGTGGTCGATTTTGACCTAATCCATCCAAGTGCTCGTTTTGAATGGATTATTTATTTATTTTTTTTCAATTCTTTCTTTAAAAGGAAAAAGAACTTTTGCGGCTGAATAAAAGTTAATTACACTCCTCTATTCAAAAAAAAAAAAAAAAAGTTATACTCCTCCGGGCTTTGAATTAAAGCTACACCCTAATTTTGATTACACATTTAACATTATAATTAATTTATCACTATTGAACTTTAAAAAAAATAGCAAAATAAAAATTTATCCTCAAAAGTGCTAAGCAAAACAATTTTACGAACTCAAAACTCATATGTATTTCACTATCCTAGGTGAAGGCTAAGCAATGTCGATTAGTGGTATATATGACTTTTTTTTTAATGGAGTGGTACATATGACTTAAGAGCATCTCTAACGATTTTTTGTTCTAATCATCCAGTTGATAAGAGGTGGCCGAGACAGAACTTATGTGACAGCATCAATTATCGTATAATGTCTAACATATTTAACATATTTTGTAGATCTTGAAACATTGTCCTATATATCTTGTCTCACATTTTTTCTTTGTCTGGTTGCGTCATTTTCTATATGTGCTGTCTTCGTTCCATTAAGTTGAGTTTGTTCTTTATTGGTCCCTCAAAATATATATATCACTTTCCTTATTGTCTCTTGATGTATATTTAATCACTTTATTTTCTAATAAACTCATATTTACTATTGTATATTGTTATCATAATTCATCAATAAAAGTGATTAATTAATTCTCATCTTATAATCGATGTGATACTATGAGAGTCAAATGAAATGTCGTAATGGAACCGGGGCAATGAAGTATTTTGGACACGGTCCAAGTGTACTAATTTAGAATTTAAAATTTTCAAAGGTTGACATTATTGGAAATGATACTTTTTGTCTAGTTACGCTCTCTCTTATCACTTTCAAACCCCCCACCCTTCTCAAAGCAAACCCGGCCCCTCAATTTTCATCTCCTAATCACCATAAACATCCTTTGTTCTCTCCATTTCAACCTCCATTAATCCTCGAAGATTTTTTCATCAACTTAATCAAAAGAATTCCATTAATCTATGGAATTAATAACCCCAAACCCCACCACCTCAAGAAGTCCCAATGATGCTCCTGCAAACGATTTGAATCCCTTATCCTCCACCAACGGCGCACATTATCAACACCCCCGCCGCGGTTCCCATCAACCTCCGGCCCCGCCTCCGACGACTCAGCTGTCGTGCTCGTCCAATCCGGTGACGTATAGAGAGTGTTTAAAGAATCATGCAGCTAGCTTGGGTGGTCATGCGGTGGACGGTTGTGGAGAGTTCATGGCTTCACCTTCCGCCACCCCCACCGACCCCACCTCGCTAAGATGCGCCGCCTGTGGCTGCCACCGTAACTTCCACCGCCGTGAACCACACTCCTCCTCCGCCACTGCCACCACCCATTTTCTTGATTTCCCCCACCACAACCACCACCTTCTGCCTCCAGCTATCATCCAGTCTTCTCCCTCTCCCTCATCTTCCCCCTCCACCTCCCCGCCACCGCCGCACATGTTACTCTCCCTCAGCATCGCCGCGACGGAGGATCACCAACAGGGGCCGGAAACGCCGGCGGCATTCAAAAGGCACGATCAAAGCGGCGGAAGGAAGCGGTCGAGGACGAAATTCAGCCAAGATCAGAAGGAGAAAATGTATTCTTTTTCTGAGAAGTTGGGGTGGAAGCTGCAGAAATCCGAAGAGGCGACGGTGGAGGAATTCTGCCGCCAGATTGGTGTCTCTAAAGGCGTACTCAAGGTTTGGATGCATAATAACAAGAACACTTACGCGAAGAGAGAAATCAGCACAATCATCAACAACAATGATATTAATAGTAATAGAGTTTTTAATGATGAAAGCAAGAACATTAAAGGGTCATCTTCATCGTCGTAAACCTATAACCGCCGTGTCGTATCGGAATACGGCGGTGGTCGGAGTATACTCATAGTTGTTCTAAGGTCTAACTGTGCAATTAGATACATGTTGGTGGAGGATGGTGATTTTGTACAATTTTTATATTAACATCTTATCTATCCAGCTTCTTTCATAAATGTTCTCTTTCCTCTTCTCTTTTTTTTTTTTTTTTTTTTTGGGTTTGGGGGTTGGGGTGATTATACCCTTCAAAATTCAAATTTAGTAGTATTCTTTGCAGCTGAAGGTGCGTTTGGGAAAATTTTACTTCATTACAATCAGAAAATAATGAGTACATAGTACATGAAATGTATGATTAATATCTATATTTGATTAATTAACTGATTGATATACAATTTTATATGTAGAAACAAATTTACACGAACATAGGCTCTGTACGAGAAAATGAATTAGAATAATTGTATTGAACAAGTGAGGATATGTGACATATATAAGAAAAAAAAAATCAAAACGCATGAAGTTAAATGAAATTTTAAGACATGATGAAGAGATGTATAAGCGAAGAAAATTCACTATAAAAGAGTGATGCAGAAAGAGAACATCGTTTGTAATCAGGACTCATAATGTGAAACCCTAAGGAATGTATGTATATATCGGTGTTTGAGGTAGATCGAAGAAGTTAGATGGGTTAGTACTTAGATGTTATGGATATATATTGGCACATTTTTAAATTATATATGGTCGAAAACAAAAGTTTTATTTTCCTTTTATTAGTCTGAAGTAACGTTTTATTGAATTATATATCATTGTTGCTATATGCAATAACCGATAAATGAATTTGTAAGGAACAAAAATAATGTCGGTCAGGCTCTTTATGTTTAATATTCAATTAAAATCAACTATTAATATAAATTAATTATATATATTGTATATTACCATTCATGGTTCTCATCATTATTCAATTTAAAAAAATTAAAAATTTCAATGACATGATAAAAGTTTTATCTACATATATCTATCACTTAGAATTATTTAAGCACTCTCATTGGAGCTTTAATTAAGAAATTAAAAGGAAAAAAAGGGAAATTTTTACGTACACTCTGCTTGATAGGGATCATGCAAGGGCACATATAGATAGAGGATTGTTGGTGGACCACAATTAGAATTGATCGATCGAAAAACTTGAGCACAAAAAAAAAGAAAAACAAATATAAAAAAGAACTAAGGTCACTTCTCTTCTCTTCCAATCATTGCTTTACTATTTTAACACCTCAAAGTCCATAACTTGCTTGGGCGACAATTCAGCATTGAACAACATTGCACAATCTAATATCATCATGAGCATAATATTTTTCAATACTTAATTCTTTACTAAAATTTTACTATCTTTCATATTACTCAGTCGACCACGTGAAATACTTGTCTCAATCTAAACAGTATAAAAATTATAAAGGTAATTTGATAATTTTCATAAAAAAATATAATATCGAGCATATATTATAGAATAAATAGAAATGATCTAATATTCACTTAAATACAAACCGAAAACAGATATCATTTTGATATTAAAATTATGCCACCATAATGTCATTACCTTTGGTGCCGGCGGATACATATTTCTTGGATACGATAAACTACGTACTTATGCATAAATAATACATGGTACCTAAATCAAATATTGTTGGAATTGAATATATTATCTTTTATGAATCTGAACTTTTAAGGCAAGCAGACTAACGGAGGCAGGCATTTGTTGGCTAACTAATATTTCATTATTTATATAAAGATTATTATATTTTTAAGACTAATGAGAGTTTGGTCTGCCGCCTTACCCTTTTTGGTTGGGCTGGTTCTTTTAGCGGTAAGCTTTGGATTCTTCTGTTACTTTATTTGGCTAAACGCCATGATAAGATTGTCGTTTCGAGAATATTATTGCTTAATTAGAAATAATTGCGCTCAATAAAAAAAATAGGAATCATTCATGACACAAATACTCTCATTTGCAAAGTATATTTAAAAAAAAAAAGAAAGAAAAAAATGTCTTTGAGACTAATTAGCAATGTTATTAAACCCGGCCCGATCATCGACTCGGACGAAGGACTGGGTTAAGGGTTAGAGGGTCGATTCAGAGTCAACTCGGGTCGACCCGGTGATTAAAATAATATTAAATAAATATAATATAATATAAAAATATCATAAAATAAAAGAAAATACAAAAACTCGGATCAAACCCAGTCCCGGGTCACATGGGTCGACAGGGTTTTTCGAGTCAACCCTGGTCTTTGATCGGATTTGACCAATGCGGGTTTTAGAGGTCACCCGATGCTATTTTTTGGCAGGGTCGCGGGTTTCTCGGTTCTACCTGCCAAGCCGGGTCAAGTCTGAAAACACTGCTAATTAGTTGTTGAAAATTCAAGTGGCCGCATTCCCAATATTTGGGTGAAAAATATGGGGGAAAAGAGTTAGGGCCAACAAGCTTGGGGAAAAATGTTCTCTAAAATAATGTGAAGGGGGAAAAACTCTAGGGAAAAATTCTAGTTTAGATTTTTAGATTTTTTAGATATCACATTAATTCAAATAAGTTTTTTTTTTTTTTTTGAAAAGAGAGTTTCCCAATTTATTCTTCATTTTGTTTCCTTTTGATCTAGATACCAACTTTCAAAATGACATTGTAAACGGGTAGTTGCAATCATGGACTATGTCAATTGCATTAAAGAAAAGATCGTATCAATTATATAATTTCTAACCAAAAAGAAAAAAGAAGAAAATGTCAAAATGTCAACATTTTTTTTTTAATGCGAACACCCCACATTCATACAAGCAGAAATATGAAGTTGAGGAGCAAAATTTAGCCCCTCTACTATATTATTCCATATTATTTGGTGACATAACTCAAATTTGGGGTTTTTCACCCAACAGTGGGAATGCTTGGCCAATTCAACTATGTACTCTCTGGATTACAACACGTTAGAATATAAGCCGCTAACACTCCCATTTTCTATGAAAAAAAAAAGATAGAGGGTGAGACCCCCACCATCAAAAAGAAGCATGTATTATACATCTCACTGACGTGGATTCCAAAAAAAAATTAAAAAATATTTCAAAAAATTTTTGGCCGGCTGACGCCCTGTGGCATACCGTGAGGGCGTCACACATGTTGGCAACATAAGTTGCCAACATGTTGGCATTAGATCATTCACCTTCAACTACATGATCACTCAACCAATTTCTACTTGTTTGTGAATTTTTTGCTGTTTTCTAACTTTTTTTTTTCTTTAAATCTACTTTTCACCTTTTTGAGCTTTTTGTAACTTTTTAAATTTTTTTGGGCAACTGTTTCTAATCTTTTTGAACTGTTTGTGACATTTTCGACAAGTTACAAAACAACTAGGGATCACCAGCTTGAGACGTATTTTTAAATGTTTCGTAATTAACAACGTATTTTTCAAAACAACTAAGGGTGTAAATGGTATGATTATTTGATAAAATTATTCAAATGTCTTGTTTTGCAAAGAATAAATTGACTGGTGCTAAAATCAAAAGTTGCATAAGAATGTCAATCCATCGATCAATCAATAAGTGGGCCCAAACATGGAAGCCCATTCTTAAACGGGCAAAAATAATCTCAACAGTTGACTTTAGGGCGACAAATCTCCGTTCTCAGATTTGAACTCTTTCTTCTTCTTCTTCTTCTTCAGCGATCTCGAAAATAACACGCCCGCCATCGGACGAAAATGGTGCAGCGGTTGACGTACAGAACGCGGCACAGCTATGCCACTAAATCCAATCAGCATCGGATCGTCAAAACTCCAGGTAAATTTCTGTTTTCGGCGGTAAATGGATTGAGCAAATTTGTTTGATTTTCGTGTTTTGGCAATGTGTTGATTGAGAATTGTTTGGGTGAAAAATAGGTGGAAAGTTAGTTTATCAGACTACGAAGAAGAGAGCAAGTGGTCCAAAGTGCCCAGTTACTGGCAAGAGAATTCAAGGGGTATGGTTTTTGATTTTGAATTTTCGATTTTTTATTTGTTCGAGCTTAGATTGCTTACATGAATTTTTTTTTTTTACATATTTGGTAATTTTGCACCTTTTTTGGAAGTGTCTAGCTATGTGATTTGTTTACAAGGATGATGTTTGTATAATTTCATGTTTGTATATGTGCAAAATCAAAATGAGTTGTTAAGAACAGAAATTTACATTCACTTTAATCTACGAAGTATTTGGGGACGGCTATTTGCTAATACTGGAGAATCCAGTATCAGATGTCCCAAACATTACCATTGTTAGGGTCCATCGATAAATTCTGTTTTCTCAGAGTAGTTTCTTGAGTTTTTGGGATGTCTAACAATCCTACAAAATGTGTGATTTGATTGTGACCAAACATGTTTCTCAATCAAACACCTTGCAGAACATACTCTAAATGTGAGAGGTTGTGATGTGAATTGAATTAAAGCAATCAACTTTGTAGGATGGTTATTACACCCCTTATATGTCTACAGTGCATTTTTCCGTTCCTTTTTGTTCTTCAATTATTTTTATTGGCGTCAATTGATGGTTATTACACCCTTATATGTTGTTCGATGCTATTCAGTTTAAAAGGCTTAATTACATGTCAGTAACACGATGCACTCGCCTACTCATCCATTCTTGGAATTGTTAACTATGTTGGGTATGATCTTGATTTAAAAGCTTTGGAATTCTTGTTTGCTATGCTACCATTAGAAGAAAAATGAAAAAAAGGGGTGATTTATTAACAAAATTGCTCCTTTTTTTTTGAATATCTGCAGATTCCTCACTTGAGACCCGCTGAATACAAGAGGTCTAGATTATCTAGAAACCGGAGGACTGTGAACCGAACTTATGGTGGAGTATTGTCTGGCAATGCTGTAAGAGAAAGGTAACTTTTCATCCTCCATCCCTCGCTTCAGACAGATTTGTCATACATTCATCTGCTGTCTGTGAGCTCACGAGGTTACTTTTTCTCGGGATTTTGTAGGATCATCAGAGCCTTCTTGGTGGAAGAGCAAAGATTGTGAAGAAGGTTTTGAAGATCCAAAAGGCCAAGGAAAAGCTTACTTCCAAGGCTTAATGTTGAGTTATCATGAAGTGTATTGTGTGGTTAACTTGCTTAAAAGTTAAAACCTCTTTCTTGATGTTATCTGAAATACGACTCCTTTTTATCTTCAGTTCGTCGAAATGTCAGTTTAGTTGGGTACATGTCGCCCTCCTTTTGTGAATCTAAACTATTGTTTTCAATTTTACGATGTACTCTGTTCAATCTATTCTCCATGGATTGGTTTTCGGTGGTTTATTTCAAATGCCTTCTGTTCGCATGAGTTGCTGTTTTTCTAGCTTTTCTGGATCCATTGCTGAGGATTCGACTCTTAAGGTAAGGTATATTGTTCAACTTTTATGATGTTGAAGCTGACAAGAAGCAGCTGTATAAATGATCTCGTCTGGCTTGTTTGGGTTGTCTGAATGGTAATCTCGACCCGTTTTCATTCCTGGGTGAGAACGTATGCTGAAGTAACTAGTCTTGAAGGTGGCTCTCGGTTTGTCGTGCTGAACTGGTGATTTTCGCAAGTGCATCATGGTCTCTTTTGAAGGAATGATTACTTTTTTACTTTTATTATATCTGAAATTACCTTTTTATCACTTTTTCATTATCTGAATTGGTTTTTACGCTTTTGCAGAACTTCCTTTAGTTTGTAACTCCACGTTCTTGAACCGGTAGCGTGATATTAATTAATAAAACAATAAAATAGCATATTAGCTCCAGTTCTCAACTATACACTGTTTCAAGAAGTGTAAAGTATAATTAAGCAACAAAACTAAGTTTTAAATCTCGTGGGGAGGAGACATTACCGTACATATCTTCCCCCTTCTATATATATATATATATAAAAGTAGGGATGAACATAAATATTTTGATTTCTAAATTTTCCCTCATATTTTATTTTTAAACCGTAATTTGTCCTTAATAGTTATTTATTAATCTTCAACTATAATCAATTCATTAATATATATTTTTTTTAAGTGTCTTCATTTTCCAACTCATGCGGCGAGGAAGAAAATTTCTAAGTTTATGACATTGTAGATAAGTCAAAATATGTACAATATTTATGTCAAATTAGAAGTCTAAACTCTACTTTTAATAATTAATTATGAACGCATATATAGTTTGCCATAAGGCTTCAAATTTATAAGAAAAATTTTTAATTTTAATTCACATTTTACATTTTCTACTAATAATTGCACGTGGTTTTTGAACATTATTTTGAAACTATTATCTACTCGGTATTACAAATGAACTAAGACGAATGGACTATAATCAAGAGATAAAACGTCATGTATAAGCTAAACATATTTTTTTAATTCCATATTTGTCGTTCGATTGATACATTTAGAATACTTTTACTCAAATCAGCAGCAAAGTTGTGTCTTTTAAACTATTCCCTATTTAATAATTTGCATCTGAAAAATTAATGCAAACTAGCCCTCACTTCATTATTCGTTGTCATATCCATAACACTTCAATGCTTATGCAATTATGCAAGACGAACATATGAGAGCTCACATCTGCAATCTGTTCCATTATTCATGAGGTCTCACAAGAGCACAACTTAATGTCAAATGCCTGTTTGACAATATGCAAGGGAGTTTACAAAACAAAATTAATTCCTTGGGAATTAAAGGTTTGGTCAATCTAATTTTTATTTTGGTTGAAATTAAATTTTTCTGTTGAACACCACAAGATGTGTGGATAATAAAAAAGAGTGGTGTGAGATGTGTAATTGATATTGATGTTTAACTATGACGCATCAATAGAAGTTATTTATTTATTAATTTTGTTTTTTAGAGAGAGTGAGAGATTAACAAATACAGGCTAAATCTAATATTCTAGTCCGTCTGTCATCTAGTTGGTTCAACTCAACTCAAGCTAACATATAATGAGAAGATTAATAGTTTTACCGAGCAATTTTACTTATTCATTTTAAGCAATTGAGACTCCAAATGTTTCATGGACATAATTTAAAATGTTATTCATTTTTTCGTTGTCGCACGTTTCCATACTAAGAGTATGTTTGATTCCCAACAAATTTCAAATAAAATTTTCTCTCTCTTTCTTTTCAACCATACACACAATTAATTTATATTTTTAATACACTATCTCTTATTTTCAACTACATAATCTATACGTAATTTGAATAAACAAAACTTAATCAAAATTTATTGTGCATCAAACATAACCTAAATCTCATAAAGAAACATGCTCTGTAATTGACAACATAACTTTATTACACTTTGAGTAACAAAAAAAATGCCACCATTTATGGCTCACAAGTCATATCAGTTTGTGAAATCACAAATTGCATTTAGTTTAGCAACCACACACACATATACATATTGGAAAAAACGTGCGTTGTATTATCTCTCTCTTCCTCTCTTCCACCCCACCCCAACCAACCCCCCGGGCACCACTATAGACATGCTTTTTTTTTTTTTTCCTTAGTATGTATTTCTTATTACCTCACCATCTTAATTTTTTTAATTCTTTATTTCTTTTATAGAAATTTCAGAATTTTTTTTTGCGTATATCGCTATTTAATTATACGAAAGTTTCAATTTAAATATTAATATTAATATATAAATTTTTATTTCTAAAAATTCAATATTTATTATATAATTAATTTGCTTACTTCCAAACATAAATTAAAGTCAAGGCTAACACAGATTACTGAGATTAAATAAATAAATAAATTTTCATTTCATTTATTCTAGAGATCAAACACCTAAGTAATACCAAGTAAACTAAAACAAGTTATATAAAATAATTCTCACTTTGCACACAAAGATTGATTTTGTACACATGAAATAGTACCAAGATTTTTTACTCTTTTTTTTTGGCGGACTGCAACAATAGTGAAATAACTACAACAATAGCGAAAAAAATAATTATAATATATATATATATATATATGTTTTATGTATATCACTTAAAATAGTTCAAAATTATTGTCTCATTTTTTATTTCTTAACTGTTCTATTTAGTCAAAATAATCCACCAACATAATCTAATATATTTATTGTGTGGGCATTTTTTTTAATGGACCAATCGAGAAAACAAGAAATAGAACACCAAACATACACTCCATGAAAAAAATCCTCATGGATCTTTTAATAATCTATTTCATGTGATTTGGTACTTTTCAATGTTTGATATTTATAAAATAAATGAAATGGAGATTTGTGCGACATTTTTTTTATCTCATTAATCTATGCTAATTTTGGTTGAAAGTGAGCAAATAATTTTTTAAATAAATATTTGATTTGAAAAAAAAAATAATCATCCATATATTAATATTGTACTTAAATTGAAATTCTTGAGTCATTACACAAAATAAACTCAATTTTTTTATAATTTTCTGTAAAAGAAACAAAAAATTACAATAAACAAGAAACAATATGTATGTACTCTAAAAAAATTTTAAAAATGCAAAAATGAAAGTATATCAAGCTAGGAAGAGGGTGGAATGTGTAGGAGTGCGGGGCGAGTTATGTCCATGTGTTTGATATTTATAAAATAAATAAATTAAATGGAGATTTATGCTTAAATTTTTTTTATCTAATTAATCTATGCTAATTTTGCTTGAAAGTGAGTTAATGAATTTTTTAATAAATATTTGATTTGGAAAAATAATCATTCATGTATTAATATGTTACTTAAATTGAAATCTTGGGTGATTACACAAAATAAGCTCAATTTTTTTTTTTTCAATTTGCTATAAACACAAACAAAGAATTATACTAAACAAGAAACTATATGTATGTACTCTAAAAAGAAAATAAAAAAATGAAAGTATATCGAGGTAGGAAGAGGGTGGAACGTGTAGGGTGGTAGGAGAATCATGTCCACAATAAGTTCCGTATTTTGATTTTGAATATATATTGGGATGTGGATTGCTTAATCTTCTTTAATAGAGTTAAATTGTGTGAGAGTTATTTTTCTCAATGTAGAGTATGTAATTATGTAAGAATTAAGAGGGCATTCTAAGCAAGAAATATTTTTCAAGTTTGAGCCCCTTTTCGAAGGGGGAAAGATTAAAAAGGTTATAATTTTATATTTAAAAAAATTAGTTATTTGTATGTTATAATTTTCGATCAATTTTGTCTATGAGAAAGACTATATTTAATTTAAATTTTAATTTATTTTACTGATTACATATTTTAAAGTTATAAATCCGAGTAACAATGATATTGTATTGTATGATATAAGGATGATACACTTTTTTTTTTTGAATATGAAGATGCATTAATGACAAATATTACAACAAGAGTTCATATAATCTACAATGTAACTAGGTACATCAAAAAATGAAATAGGACTAGTTTGGAAATGAGCCTCCCTTGCAAAAACATGAGTGACGTCGTTAACTTGCCTTTGCATGAAATGGGCCGAAAAATCGCTTTCCAATTTAAGTAGATTCTTACATTCCTTCACCAAAGAGCCGAATTCTGTGACATCCAAGACATTCTTCTTAATGGCCAAGACAACCAACTGTGCATCAAGTTCAAACATAACCTTCTTGAATCCCAGATTTCGAACCCGATTAATCGCCTGCACCAATCCCAAAGCTTTTGCTTTCTTAACAGGCAAAGAACCTGCTAGAGGGACCAGCTGGCATCCCAAGAATGACCCATTCCCATCCCGACAAACCATTCCTAATCCAATAGCCCTTGATGAGATGGAAGCATCAATATTACATTTAACAACACCAACAAGTTAATTCCACCCCTTGAGTATGTTGTTGTGCATCCACAGAGGCAACTCATCTAGCTTGAAGCCACTCAAGCCACTCAAGTTTTAATTCATCTAAGTTTGCAGAAAATAAAAACACAATAATGATCCTTGACACCAAAAGACGTACAACGCATGTTGTTATCACGAGTAAAATAAAAAGCAACAAAGTCAAAGTCAAGTTATGTGCCTAAATCAAACCAATTTTTAAAAAAAGAATAGGGACACATAGTACGAAAATTTGTAGGGGTGGAAAGGAATGAATTTGATAAAACTAAATCACATTCACATATCTCATAGGATCTACATGTATTATACAAATCTATACCATTTAATTTAACTCTACTCATTTTTGCTATTGTTTCACATAAAAAAAAAATCCTAAGACTATCGAAGTCTTGAGTATGGAGTTGCAGATCTCAAAAAAATCAATGATACGTGTGGCTAGTATTCTTAGAGTACTAAACACTCGTATATTTGATTACTGGACATTATCTACTTACATATATGGGATTACATTATTCATTGAATTGTAGTCTCTTTTTATATAAATTAATAATATTTATTATCCACTTAGAGTTTCGAATTTAGTACTCTAAGAATACTAAAAATTTGTCCATGTGGCAAGATTTTTCAAAAAATGTATAAACACTTGCCTTTGTCTTATGCTTACCTTTGCTGCAAGCTAAAGATGTATTTACAGCATTTTGCAACCCTACAAGACTCTGCTTTGAAAATGTTCGTGTCAAGTTTGTTTAGAGCAAAATTAATGTGTGGGGTTCTTACCTCTGTTGCAAGCTAAAGATGCATTTACAAGATTTTGCAACCTTACACTAGAAAGCTATGCTTTAAAAATGTTCGAGTCAATTTTGTTTAGTAAATTTTTTTCTTTTTTTTTGGTTTTTTTTGTGGGGTGGGGGAGAGAGATTTGAAGAAATGGGTCTAAATGGCCTCTTTTAGTTAGAAAAATGGGGAATGACCCTTGACTAGTTCTTTAATTTTTATATCATTTTTAGCTTTGTTTCTTAGATATAAATGTCACTTTTTCCTTCATTTCTTCATAGATTTCATAATTCCATCTTCTTCTCTTTCTTTTTCGTTCTTCATTTTTTTCGTCTTTAAAAACACCTATTATTCATTATCTTTTATCTTTTTCACATTTTCACCATTGAAATTGTATGAAAAATCATCTTTTTTAGAACTTTTCAACCATCCAAGTTGTATGGAGAAGAAGTCACCATTGGAAAAGTCAACCATTGGAAAAGCAGAAGAGAGCTATTTTATGTTTGTATGTGTTAAATTTTTACTTTTTAAGTTGTTTTTTATGAAAACGACTTCAAACGTTGTTGTTTGTTTTTGTGGAAAATAGTTTTTTTTTTTTGCTATAAATGGTCATTGAATGACCCCAGAACGACTATAGTTATTCTAGAACGACTCGGAACAACCATGGTCGTTTGGTAAACAACTATCATTTTGAACGACTCATTGTGGTGGTTTTGAACGATTAGAGTTATTTTCATGTTTGGAAAATTTAATTTTTAAACATGAAGAATTAGGGAGAAACTTGTTTTTTAAATTAGGTTTAGCACATGAAGAATTGGTAAGGGTAGTTTAGCACATGTAGAATAGGACGAGGCCTCCAAAAAACTTTCTTAAAGAAAGCGAGGCTTCAAAAAGTGTAGAAACACAAAAGAGGCCGTTTCTGAAATTATCCTGGCAAATTTTGGGTTTTCCCCTCTTGACATTCCAAATAATGTTAGAACTGAACAGCTAAAAACTCAAAATGGAGAGTTAATTCTCCAATTTTGGGGCTAAATTTGGAGAATGGACCTTCCAAATATGCCCCACATTTATTGATATTGTGCAAGAATCTTGTACCTTATGGATAATAAAAAAGCACTATTATTTTGACTTTGGTAGCAAATGACTCTTTTTAATTAATTTAATCATAAAACATGCAAAATACTACTACACCCAAATTTTGCCCCAATTTTTCCCATTGTACATTATTTGAGAATTATTTTTTTCCTCCAATTTTTTCCCTTTGTCTTTTCCCCTAACATTAGTTTTACTCTTAGATAATTTTTATTTTTTTGATTTTTTTCGTTCGGTCCCTATTTACTATTTTGTTTACTCTTATAAATTTTTAACTTACACTTACGTCTATTCAAAAAATAACAATAAAAATAAAAAATTAATTTTACTAAATGTGAAAAATCTCGATACTTGGTATTTTGGGGAAATTGCAATAGTTTTTTGACTAATTATATTGACACTACACTATAGTTTATAATTACACTACAATTAAATATCACTAAAGATCCTAAACTTTGATTATTTTAGCAATTTTGGCTTCAAATTATTTTGAGTCAAAATTTTTAAATCTAATTCTATTATATAGCATATATTATTTGTAATAATGAATTTCCATTAAATTGTTTGCCAAGAAGACATCGAAAATCTTATTCGTATTACATACGTAAAAATACTAATTAATAGATCAATCCAGAAAACAAATATTTTATATTAAACTCAAGCCCGGAAATTGAACAAAAATCATCATTATGGATTAAAATGTATTGTTTAATAAAAGGTAACATGTGAAAATTTGACCACAAAGAAAAAAAAAAGACTTGGCGCTAATAAAAAAAAAAGACTGGGCGGTAATCTATACTAGCTAGAAAAGTATGGAAGAGGTAAGAAAATTTTTTGGACAAAAGTACCCCACAACTTTTGTTGAATTCTAATTTTGTCTTAATAAATTATAAATTTTATTAACATCTTATAATAATGATATACTTTCTTCATTAAAAAGTTTAAAAAAGACCTTTCCAATTAAAAACTGATAATTTAAACATAAAATATTCTCTTTTAAAATAGAGAAACCCTTAAAGATTTTTCTAATGTACATCACATTTGCTTATAAATAAATATAAGCAAAGCTTGTCATATTATATTTTACAATTCCACCCCTTTTTTTATAGAGTTTGAAATTTCAATTAAATTTAATTTTACAAACGCAAATTAAAAATATAATTATTCACTATAAGAAATATCGATTGTAACGACGAAAAAAATATTATTAAAATATTACTCCTATTTGGATTCTTCCAAAAGGATCATTGGTAAAAGTTTCGATGCGAAAACTTTTATCAAGAAAATAATTTTTTATATTAATTATAATATCACATACATCACACAAGTTATATACTAATAATATAAAAAAATATAGTATTAATATAATCAACCTATTATTATTTTTAATTTTTTTCTCTCGCTTCTTTCTATTACATTATTATCAACAAACTCATTAGCACCATAGGCTATCATACGGTAAAAACGTTAGAACCACAGTGGAAATTGAATTGTGCATCGAACTATGATTAGTACATGCTAGTGCTCTCCTACACACTAGTATATAGGAGAGTGTGCATACTCCTAATGTGGCGCCACGTGATGGCGCCACGTTATCTAAATTTTTTTTTTTAAAAAAATATATATATTTTTGAATCTACGATAAGTGAAATGACTAATATATAATTGTCCCCCTGAAGGCGGGGATTATATGTCCCGCTTGAATTTTTGAACGGGAGTGTGCACGAATATGTGCATGTAAGAGTGTGCAGGAGAGCGGGAGCGGATTAGTACATCAAACGACCAAGACAGCCACTACTTTCTGTGTAAGGTCAGGGAGAGACGGCTACGGATATAAAGACTTTGGAATCTACGCACTATGCGCCTGTTGGAAGATATAAGGAGAGAATATCAAAGCTAAGGATCTTCCAAGTGATTGTTCCAAGAAATTCTTCTGTTTTTCATGTTTTCACTTTAAGGCACAAACAGGAACTTCTCTACATCGGTGAATCACTGTTCAACTGATGCGATTGGTACGAATTCAATCTTCATAGTCAATGTTTTCATCTTTCAGTTGAATTTCTTTTCTGCGTATTGTTCGTTGAATCATTCAATTGGTCTTTCTCTTGTTAAGTCTACTAGCACAACCAGTAGCAAACTAGGGTTTTTTCTTCCCCAATTTATTTGGCCTAATTAAGAAGATAATCTCAATTCAATTCGATTATAAACATTTCAGGGTAAAAATGGTGAACAGGTTCAATTCAGGTGACAATAGGGCTAGAAAATCCGTAACAATTTTCATAGTAGCTGGTCTATGCTGCTTCTTCTACTTACTAGGGGCATGGCAGAGAAGTGGATTTGGGAAAGGTGACAGTATAGCATTACAGATAACCAAAAACGCTGAAAACTGCAACATCCTTCCGAAGCTTAATTTTGAAACACATCACCTCGGTGAAATCAACGACTCAAAATCAAAACCCAGAGTGTATAAACCTTGTCATCCCCGATACACAGATTACACCCCCTGCCAAGATCAACGCCGCGCAATGAAGTTCTCGAGGGAAAATATGTTCTACAGAGAAAGGCATTGTCCTCCTAAAGAGAAGAAGCGGCATTGCCTTATTCCAGCTCCGAAAGGATATGTGAACCCATTTCCATGGCCAAAGAGTCGGGATTATGTGCCCTATGCTAATGTGCCGTATAGAAGCTTGACGGTTCAGAAGGCTATACAGAATTGGATTCAGTATGAAGGTGATGTGTTTAGGTTCCCCGGTGGAGGTACTCAGTTTCCTGAGGGTGCTGATAAGTATATTGATCAACTTGCTTCAGTTATACCGATTGACAGTGGAGTTGTTCGGACTGCGTTGGACACTGGTTGTGGGGTATGTTGAGCACTACAAGTATATCTTGTATGACTTTGCACGTTTGTTGCTTTTATTTGTCTTGCGGGTTTTTAGATTTTTTAATTTATAACCAATATGTTGATAATTACCTAAATAAGATGTTGTTCTCTTTGCGTTTAACTTTTCAGTTCTGAATTCATTTTCAATTATCTGTTCCTGAAGTGGAGAAAGAAAACATGGGTTTTAGTTGTTCTCAAGATTTTTGAATATTTTCACTCAAAACGACAAAAAGTCTTCTTTTACAATCCTTTTTTCTTTTTTTCTTTTTTTTTTTTTAAATATGAAAAACCAATTTTCCGCATTTTGAAAACCTGAAACCAGCTAAAAAAAACAACAAAGGGAACATAAGCAAATTATGTAAGATAAATTTTATTGTCGTAGGTTGCAAGTTGGGGTGCGTATCTTTGGAGCAGAAATGTTTTGACAATGTCGTTTGCCCCAAGAGACTCACACCAAGCCCAAGTTCAGTTTGCTCTTGAACGGGGTGTACCTGCTGTTATTGGTGTACTTGGAACAATAAAAATGCCATATCCATCTAGAGCTTTCGATATGGCGCACTGTTCTCGTTGCCTAATTCCTTGGGGAGCAAATGGTGAGCATAAAATGTTGAACTTTATTTTGGTCTTTTATTTTTTATTCCTTTGTTGTACACAGAACAACAACAGCCCATACTTTTTTGTATCTTTTTGCAGATGGATTATATATGAAGGAAGTTGATCGCATTCTTCGACCTGGTGGCTATTGGGTGCTTTCGGGCCCTCCCATCAACTGGAAAACCAACTACAAAGCATGGCAACGCCCAGAGGAGGAACTTGAGGAAGAACAAAGGAAGATTGAAGAGATTGCTAAACTTCTCTGCTGGGAGAAAAAGTCTGAGAAGGGCGAAACTGCAATTTGGCAGAAAAGAACAGATTCCGATTCATGTCTTGCTTCACAAGAAAATTCTGGAGCCATGTTTTGTAAATCTGACGATCCCGATGACGTCTGGTACGTTCTTCGTACATATTTAAGATATTCTGATATTTATATTTATAAAGAAATAAAAGTAAATGAATATTTTTGTTTTTCCCCTGTTTTATTAGGTACAAGAAAATGGAATCATGCATTACTCCAATTAACAATGCTAACAGTGATGATGATTTGAAGCCATTTCCGGAGAGGCTGTATGCTGTTCCTTCAAGGATTTCTAGTGGCTCAATTTCTGGAATCTCTGTTGAGGCTTATTTGGAAGACAACAGGCAATGGAAAAAACATGTGAAAGCTTATAAAAATATCAACAAGATTATCGACTCTGGGAGGTACCGCAATATTATGGATATGAACGCTGGATTGGGAGGTTTTGCTGCTGCTCTTCATTCTCCCAAATCTTGGGTTATGAATGTCATTCCCATCATTTCTGAGAAAAATACCCTCGGTGTCATATATGAACGTGGACTGATTGGCATCTATCATGATTGGTATGCTGTCTGTCCCATCAATTTTTACATTTCTAATGTTAAAAGAATAATCTTATTATGTTGTTCCTTAAAAAAATTAAACTTCTTTTGCTCGTTATTGTCTTTCGGGTTTAGGTGTGAAGCCTTCTCTACATATCCAAGGACATATGACCTAATCCATGCTAATAGTGTTTTCAGCCTATACAATGGAAAGTAAGTACCAACACAATATCCTCATATTCTAATGATCATGTTTTCCACAGTTTCTGGTCGAGTTTTCATTTTGGTACTCTTGATGGGGTCTCGATCTGGTGCAAGCTAGTTGCACAAAACCTTGTGCAAGGAGTTGATGTAGTGCGATTTAGACGATGTTGCAAGTTGGAAAACAGTTAATGTGACATGTTTAAATCGTGCCACATGAGCTGCTTGGACAAGATCGAGTACAAGAAGCTTGCACCAAATCAGGGAGTATTCATTTGGATTGTGTTTGATGTAAAGGGGAATGTAGTATTTGAACTAAAACTTTGATGAAATTAATGCAATACAGGTGTGATTTTGAAGATATTCTTTTAGAGATGGATAGGATTTTGAGGCCGGAAGGTGCAGTCATATTCCGGGATGATGTCAGCATGCTTGTGAAGGTGAAGAAAATGATTGGAGGTATGAGATGGGATGCCAAATTAATGGATCACGAGGATGGTCCTCTTGTTCCAGAGAAAATACTGGTTGCAGTTAAGCAATATTGGGTGGGCAACTCCACTTCAACACAATGAAAGCCAAGAAATGTCAAGGTAAAATGATAGATAGCATTGATGGCTTGAACAATTCTTTGATTTTTATAGAAGTTTTGTGAATTTAATGTGTTACACCATGAGAAATTTTTTAGAAGATAGTTGCCGCCAAGGGGGACTCGTGATGATGCTATATGCTGCCCATTTAACTGTTGATTAGCCCATAAGTTACTAGAATTGATTATGATGTACTTGTAACATGTAACAGTTGTATTTATAGACTTATCTCAAGTATGTTAATAAGTGATTTCCCAAGGCTTGCTCTTTCTTCCCAAGACCCCCGGGCTCTCTAGGGGAAAATTTCTAGTATTGCTGGTATTTTGTGTTTGGTAATCCAGGCCAATCGATACCGGATGCACGCACATAGTGGGCTTCACTTTTATTTAGTTATGGCCCTTACGTATGATTTTATAGTTATGTTGCAATAATAGTTGATCATATACCGGTAAGATATACTCTGGATTTCTGGGTTTTATTTCTATTTTCTTGAAAGAACTTGGAGGTTGTGATTTTTATTTTTATCTTTTTTTTGGTTTTGCGTGGCCACTATACATGACGGGATTTTGACCTGGTCACCTGAGCGGGTCGGGCGGATTGTGATCACATTTCTGTTTATGGGTGAATTTGTGCTAAGGCATGTTTAAACATGGTATCATTAGGATCCAAGGCTGCTGGCATTACATTGTGTGGCCAGTTTTCTTCAGCACTGGATTAGAAGCTGACAAATATCTATGTACCCCAAAATTGATGTTGTGTCTGGCAGAAGCAAAGCTAATGTGGGCACTGTCAAACATCATTGGCAAGAATTGCCGACACATTTGAATCCCGTCTGGCATACTGCTTTTTCTTATGGTTCGACTGTAAAGTCTTCCATTAGATGTCCCAAAAAGGCCAAAAAGCTACAATGCTAATGCATTTCACCACTCCAGTCTTGTAGTGATTGTTATCGAGCTGTGTCATGTAAGTGCTTAGATATTACTCGCCACTCAATTTGCTATTTATCCTGAGTCTCTGGTGGTGGCCAGCACAAGTGTTTCTCTCAACTTACCTCCTGAAAACATAAACCCTTTTAGGGATCCTTCACTCTCCTCTTACTTGAATGCAGCAGATGAAGCAGCATTTGTAGTTAGGCGGGTTTAGGAAACTGAAACTGAGGTATTGGTGCTGAGAAATATTACAAGAATGCCCCAAGTTGCCAATGAAAGACGAACAGTGCAGCCCCTCACATAAGCCCAGTGAAAATGGAACCACGGAGGATTTAATCCAAGGCGAGTTTTAAGTGCTCTTGTAGGGACAAGAATTCCATTGAAATATATGATCGTACAAGTGACAACTATTCCAAGAAGGGATTTGAGACTGATGATCATTTCAGCTTCGCAAGAATGGAAACTTGTGATGATGGTGAGTCAAGTTCAGATTTGTTTGAAATAGAGAGCCCTATTGAGTGAAGCTACCATCGGTTGGAGCAGAGCCACTAACAGCATGTTGGACTCTGATTCTGAGTCTAATCATATTGCACGCCTATCTCCTCGATTGCAAATCAACATTTGCAGTAAGTCAACGTCCATCTCTAAACAGATTTTATCGTTTTCGTAAGTAGGGACTAGGTTTTAATCCCTAATACTGATTGGATGGGCTTTGGCGTTGTCAGATTCGGAAGAGCAAAGAATGACCGCAGCTGCACCCCGGATAATGGCCATTGATGTGAAAAAGGCAAAGGGGAAGAGATGTGATGAGATGGCGTCCCAGTGGGCCGTCGAAGTAGCAAACGATTCTATGCAAAATTAGATTTTACTATCTAATTTGGTATGCAAAATTTTCGATACTACAATAAATGAAAACTTAAACTAAAAACCATGACTTTATTTATATATTTATATTTTTTTATTCTCGTATCTACCATAAAATCTAGTAGACAGGCATTATCTTGTACATATAGTTATTCTTCTTCTTCTTCTTGAGACTCCAACTTCATAATTCCACAATCATCACTCTTCATTAGTCATCACAATACAAAATTTCATTGTTATCATAATCTACTCTCGATTCCTACCCACTGCTCTGAAGAACTACGATCAATGCTCATCGTCCACAGTACCATACAATGACAAATGATTTACGATTTCAAAACATCGGAACAAAATAGAGTAACACATTCGTTCCAATATTTCCATTGCTTGGGATTCATTTATTATTATTTTGTTTTTCATTTTTTGAATTTACCATTATAATTGTGAATGTTTAAGTTAGGATGGGACTATTCACATCCCTCTCCTTACTAAACACACCCCAAAAAAAACCTCCTTCCCCAAAAGACCCCTAAATTTACTTAAAAAAAAATTGTTTGGCCGACATGGCCGAACAGCACGAAAAACGAAAACAAAAAAGTCGGCAACGAGCTTTTGTTGAATGGCAGCCGGGGTGGTACCCCACCCTCCAAAACCGCTGCAATTTCCCACATCAATGTTGCCAAAATTGCAGCAAGTTTGCTTTGCCATTTTCTGACATCGGTGTTCTTTGAAATTGGTAGCGCCTTCTTCATTTTGCTATATATATATATATTTTTTAATATGAAATTGGGAGGGTATTTTGGGGATAGTGATTTTTTTTGGGGTGTGTTTGGTAAGGAGAGGGGTGTAAATAGTCCCACCCTTCAAGTTATGAAAAGGGATAATTAATTACGATAAAATTTTTAATGTTTCTTGAAATAAAAAATTATACTTTTCTTTTGACACCTTCTATAATTTTTGTTTTAATAAATCAATAAAATATATGGGGAAATTAAAAACGAAGATATGATACGATCAGAAAGAACAAAAACCGAAAATAAGATAGGAACAAAGATTAAAAAGCTCATTTCTTCTCTCTTAATATCAGACTTAAATAAATAGTTGTATATTAATTGATAATGATAATGATAATGATGGGGATTAACATTTTCCTATTTTTATGTCATCCAATAAAATTCATTTGGTTTTTATTTCTCATTACAATATTTATATATATATATTTTCAAAAACGGATGAGAACCTACATTGACTATTTATGAAATTCTTTTGGGTATTTTGAGAAAATAATATATCGTTGGCAGAACTATGAATTAAATTTTTAGCTGTTACCGAAAGTTCACTTTTTTTTAATGTAAATAAATAAAAAATAAAAAATCTTAATAAAAAGAGGGAGAATAGGAGAGAAAATAAAGTGAATTTAGTCCTATTTTTATATATTTAATAGATAAATTTAAATTTAATAAAAAATCTTTGGTTTCTAAAAATCGTAACATATATAAAACCTTAGATCCAAATATTGGGATTTTAGAACTATGGTTTTACCATATTTAT
The DNA here is from genome assembly GCA_018223645.1 of Jasminum sambac. Taxonomy (NCBI): domain Eukaryota; kingdom Viridiplantae; phylum Streptophyta; class Magnoliopsida; order Lamiales; family Oleaceae; genus Jasminum; species Jasminum sambac. Next base: position 200,538 of record CP073645.1, read on the forward strand.
TTGTGGAAAAATTTATCAAACTAGATCGATTAAATTGGATTATAGTGAATTCGATTGGGGAACGGTGTGGGAATTAAGATTTTTCTATGTGTTTATGGAAAAATATAAGAAACCAAATTGATTTGATTTAAAAAAAAAACAACAACAACAACAATAATAATAATAATAATAATAATAATAATAATAATAATAACAGAAAGAGAAAAATTTATAACAGTACAGAGGTATGAACGGTCCAAGAACACGGGCAATGAATTTGCTAACGCAATAACTCGCTTAAAATCGGCAGGCGTTGTTATCGATCATCATGTCCATGCCACTCCTTTCATCCCTCTGGCGTGATTGATTATACAACATACTTGTTTACGCTGTATTATATATTAGTATGTATGTACACTATATGAATTATATATTTATACATACAAATACATAACGTACACAGGACTCATACATACACATACTATATATCTATACTGACCATACATACACAGCCACCAATGCCTACTCCCACACACCCCGGTCACAGGCGGATCCAGGGGGGCTCACACGGGCTATAGCGCCCCGACCCAAAAAAATTCACAAAGTTTATATGGGAAAAAAAAAGGTTTTATATATAATTTTCATCGAATTAAATTTAATTTTTTTTTCTCTGGTATTACAGGCCCCTGACTAACAATGTCAACTGTGCATCCGACACCAGAGCAAACAAAAGGCATCACAGTTAGTTATCCGAACTTGCTTTAATGGCCTAAATAAATGCCTTATCAGGTCCATTTGCAAGTTTCAACTCGATCGTCTAGTTTCTTCGTTAACATTTTTGGAATTGGTGCGGAATGAGGACGAGATCTCGGACGCAATGTCAACTGTGCACTCGTCATGTTGCCAACAACTTGGTTAGGGGATTTATCGTTGTTGTCCTGTTTCAGCCAGTGCCCAGTGGGTTTTGGCTTTTTTTTTTTAATCTTAATTTGTTCTGTTTTCTTGGTTTGCGCATTTGAAAATGTGGGCTTTTAAAGAACGTGGAGTTCTTCGGAGATGGAATGGACTCTCGTATGGCGCAAATTTGATGTCGCAAGTGACTTTAAATCTTCCCACTCGAAGCATTGGTTCAAAAGTTGCAATTTATACTACAGTGGTAAGTCCAATAACTAAATATGCCATCACTAGCACACCGACTGCTAATGCTCTAGAGGATATGTTGAGTCCACGTATTCACAGATTTATCATCAGGCTTTGGTGATTAGTACACTTATTGTGCCTTTAGCCATTCAATTCTTAGGCCATCTTCAACGCCACCGTGAATTGCCCCATGCTACAGTGACCCGCAGTAGAGAGAGAGAGAGAGAAAGAAAGAAAAGATTATTTTATATTAAAAGTGAATGGAAAGTGAATGAAAGGGAAAAAAGAGAAGAAAAAAATGAAAAAAGGAGAAAGATAGAGATAAATTCAAAAATAATAATAAAATAGTAGTGAAATAATTCTAGACGGGCGTCTATATCTGGACGTGATACGGGTATCAATGAAGAAAAAGTGGAGAAAAAATGGAATAATTGAGATAAAAGTGATTAAAAAAATAAAAATTTAAACAAACATGGGTTCCACTATTTTCCTCCATTCCTATCTCTCTCCTCTCTCTCTCTCTACTGATGCAATCACGTGAAGAAAGGCAATTGAAGCCCAGCGTTGAAGATGGCCTTAGGAAGTATGATGGATTTTGTGGCGCATTTCTTGGAATAAGTGCCTCGATCTTGTTCCCATGTCTATGCTACCTAAAGATTGCGAAAGCTTCTCGAAAAATCGGGACAAAGTTGATATTCATCGTGATAATTCTTGTATTAGGCTTTCTAGTGGCCGTAATGGGCACCTACTTGTCTGTGAGAGAAATTGTAGAGAATGCCTGTGCAAAATGAGTATGTACTAAACACGTGTACTAAGATTAGTGTTACTTGTACAATTTTTTGTTGACAACCACGTTGGAAAGTTGCAGTGTCACAAGTTTGTAGTTTTGATGTTAGAAGGGCTGTGACTTTTAAGTATTCTAGCAAAAAAATTTCCAAGTACCTGAGAATAGCAACAGTAGGCATCCCATTTATAACTTAAAATTCAATTATTAAAGTATACATTATGAATAATTGAGAATAATTTGGTGGTTATGAATTATGAGGAATAATTTGGTGGAGGAATAATTTGGTGGAGGAATAATTTGGTAAAAGATGTAATTATTATATGTGAATGACTATTATACCCTTGATGAAATTATGTAATTACGGTTTATTGAATTCGAAGTTTTCACTATAAATAGAACTGATTATTAATGAAATTCATTCACGAGAATTCCTCAATTATTCTCTAAATTCTCTATTGTTTACATCTTTTATAACACGTTATCAAGAGTCTCTACTTTGAGTAATATGAAAGAAGTATCTTTCTGCAGATTCTTATAGATGATCTTACGTGTCAGCTGGATTATTACCAATGAATTAATTCATCCTCATCAATCCTAAATAACTCTCTCTTTGCAAATACATCGTTGAAAATTCCTTTGCTCGTATTCTTCCCACAATTCCTCATTCTACATAACGGAGATGTAAAATTCCAAAATTGGAAGAATGGAGTCCAAAGAATTTTCCGATCACGTAAATGGATTGCAAGTAAATCTCATCCATGGAATAATTAGAGAAAGGGAAAAAGGTAAATCATATGATTTTTATAATATAATAATATATTAAACTATAACATTCGTTTTATCGAGATATAAGGAGTATACATTATCAAAATCAAATTTTCTCGACTCCATTATGCTCGATTTAACGAGAGCTTGATTTGACACAAACATTGATAGGGTAATAACTCGTTTTGAAATATGTTATTATCAAACTTTCAAAATTTACAAATCAAGACACCAACTTTTGAAAAAGTTACAAAATAGTCATTGAATATTTTGATATTGATAAATTAGTAGAAAGGAGATAATTTTCCAATCGTAAAACATTGATAAAATATTTTTGACAATTTTACCTTTGCGAATTGGAATGGACAATTTTACCCTTAGGTAAAACCGAGCCTAATTTTGACGACAAGGAAAAATGGATAGAATATTCATGAAGAAATTCTAAATCCATTGATTATATAAAATGGCTTGAAGTCCATTTGAGTTAAAAGATCGAAATATTAATGTAACTCAAGAGTTCAATTACATAATGTCTTATTCTAGAAGGATAAGTGTGCTCTTGTAGAAGTAATGAGTATTTGTTCTAGAAGAACAAATTTGCTCCGTAAGCGATTCAATATTTAATTCTGCACTTTATTTACTGCAATTTAATTCTTCGCAATACCTCCTACTTGATGATGGGTTCAAACCGTCACTAAACGGAAGGTTTTATATATTTACGCACTTTATATGCTAAGTGATGGGTAATACGCCTACTTGGCGAGATCCTACTCTGAAGAAGTAGTTAAACATTATGCAATTTAATTCTTGCTATTTAAATTCAGTAAATTTATATTTATTGCAATAATTCCCATAAGGTAGGTTCGACCACCTATTGGAGGAAATTTAATTTCGCAATTTAAATTTATGCACTTTATAGTTTGAGTATATTTCCAATGTGGTGGGTAATACCACACGATTGGTGTGCATATTTCAATGTGGTGGGTTATACTACACGATTGGTTATAACGAATCCTACTCCGTAGAGAAGTAGTTGATCAAATATTCTAATCATACTCTCGAAGAAGTAGGCGATGAGAATAAAATTACTTCTTCATATATACCGAATATGAATGGAGAAAATTGAGCAAGTGGTACTTGAAGTTACCATTGGATAAATAGACGAAAGTAAAATCTTTGAATAGATCCCATGTTGATAAATCAAAGATAATATATCGATGGAGAAATTATATGAAGTAATCTCATCGATGATATGAGATTGTATTAATATGAGAATAAAATGCTCTTGAAGAAGCATAATCACTAGATTTACGTATTTGAATAAAGCGATATGATATTATTATTACTCCGGAAGAAGTACAAAGCGATCGAAGTGGAGCATATTGAGAATATCAAAGATGGCATTAAACACTTTCGAAAATATAGAAATGCAAAAGAATATACATCTTGAATCCATAAATGAGGATGCGTCGAGAGTATAAATGCTCAAAGTGAACTCGCTACCATCAACATTAGGATTCATAATGAAATATTTAAAGGATCCGAATTTCTTTTTCGCTTGACACCGATTGGTCCGTGATCGACGGACAGGCTTCACAGATTCTTGAACATATGCATGAAATTTGATGAGTAGTTCATCAACAAGATTACTAAGCAAAATAAGTATTTTTCTCATTGAATGAGAGATAAACTTATTATTTACACTCGATCTAGAAACGCTAGTAAGCCATAAAAGAAATTATTAATATTCAACAAACCTATTGGTTTGACATGAAAGTTCAACGTGCCAACGAGGCTATATTGAATATTTCCTCCAGGTGTGTTGTAGCGCTTTGGAAGGACAATGAAAGCATCACTATTATTCATCATATACATCATGCAGTTGTGGATGGATTGCGCTTGTAGCCCCAACCCTGCTGGACCCATGGTAGAACTAGCTCCAATTCGAGTATTAGATCCAACTAAATGGAAAGGTATTACGCTCGAAACTCTTATTCCCCATGATTGTGCGGCCATTATAAGTCTAGCTAAAAGTTTGTTGTTGGTTCCTCCAGTATAGTATATTGATTTCTTGTCTCCCTAACTCTTTACGAGTTGGTTTGCCATATCCACATATTGGATATGGCCTACCAGCTAGATCCACCAAAAATACATACGGTTTAATATGGCGAGGTAAAAGTTGACTTGTATGAGATGATTCTAAAATCTCCACATCCATCTCTACTCCTATCTCTCTTTTTGCACTATATTTTCAACATGAGAGATATATGAATCCCTCTATTTAAAGAAAAATTTTAAAACCAATAATTGAGTGCACTATTTACTTTTTGACAAATATGAAAGAAAAAGCGAGAAATTTTTCTTTAGTGATATGACATATAGTATCGGTGATTGAAAAAATAATATATATCTTAAAATTGAAAACGATATTTACAAATAAAAGAAATATATTGATCTTTGTTATTACAATCGAGCTTTCTTACATAAATATGGGAAAATCATTATGCTAAATTTTTCTACTAAATTTACAAGCAGGATCTTCTAAAGTAAGTTTTTCAAAGCTGTAACGCGTTTGTTGATCTTTGAATTTGGCCCATAAGGCCATTAGCTCACCTTGCACGTGTCCACTAGGATGTGTCTCAAGAGCCTGTTGAATATCATCCAAAGGCTCCTTACTCAATCCATCCTTAATGAATGCTATTTTATCTTCTCGGTTTCTGGACAAGTACCCCACAGATTTACATCGAGTGTCACATGTCCACCGAGCACACTTGTAGCATCCTCCTAATCTTTTTGCTCTCCGTTTCTTTGAAAAACTACTTTTACCCATACCAGGCATGTATTTAGAAGGAATTGAAACCTCACCAGATAATCGAACCTTTGCTTCAATCAAGTATCGGATATCTTGTGGGATACCCTTATTCATTAGCATCCTTAATCTTTCCAATTACATCGATAAATCCTTTTTAGGATTTTGATCGATAGTGATGGATAGTATTTTCAAGATTTGAGAGCATATGATCCATTATAATGTATAGACCCTTGTTAGGACGAATTTTGCAATAATTTTGATGATTTATTTATAGAATAATACGATGCGTATGAAATAAAGACTCGATTTTAAATAAAGCGTAAGAGCTACGATTTGAATTAAATAATAGCCAGGATGTGATGCGTATGAGTGTAACTCCGTGTTTGAACAAGAGTAGACAATAATGTCACCAAAAGATGATGGAATATGTCGGTGAATTGTTTCTATGATAAATCATGTTGAGCACTATCTGAGATACTAGTGAAATCGATATAAGAATTTCTTGAACTAGAAGTTCAATAATACTCGTTGCAAAACCGGATTGACCATCCCGGTTTAAATAATTATTGAAATCAATATTTCAAGTGAAGAATTAAAGGAATTCTTCAATGATTGTTCTCGATAAATGATGAAATCATTACTAGCCAATATTGGAAATAAATCCCAAATATATCTGGAATAAAGGATGAGAAATATGGGCCCACTCATCCTCCATGTGGACTACTAGATATTATGATATGGATCCACTAGATAGTCACATGTGTATATGATTCGTAATTTGAAATTTACGAAATATTTGCTCACCGGTATGAGCATGATTTCCAGATTTAATGATAAAGCTAGTAAATGTATATCCCAATACTTGAATAAATCACGAAGGATTGAGTATGCGCATACAAGTGGGATATTATATGGCAAATTATTTAAAGTCCTCAAATAAATTGCCGATATCGAGAATAGAATGCAAACGGTCTAAATTCCCATATTAAAAATTTGAATGATGAGAACATATATGATTAAAATCATACCAACTGTATGAGTTTTGGTGTTCTAAATTTTCTCAGCATGAGGGGGAGTATTAAAGGTTAAAAATGATATGTGAAATGCATCATGTTATATCCTCACAATTAAAATATGAACTTGAAGTTCAAAGATGCATAAAAGATGCTATGAACAATCACATATATCAGTTAAGATGCTTTGATAAGTTAGTACCTTGAGAAGCGTTGATATTATCGATTTCCCAAACATATATATCAAAGCAAATTATAAAAGATGGTCTTAATAACGGAGGCATATGCTCTTGAAGAGTATATAGACATAACTATATTGTGTAATCCTACAAGAGGATTAATAATGAGATATCTCGATAAGTTATGTCGATATGGAGAAATAAATGAAATTGAAAAGTGTCGACACGATATGAAAATGTAGCGCTACATATGATCAATGATAATGAAAATATTGAGATATATTGAAGATGATAAGTGGTGAATGTGAAATCCTTGATTTATGAGATGATGAGATGATGATGACTGGTGCTCAAGTTTAAAGATAAACATGGTGATCATTATATGTTGCATGCTCATGAAAGTTAAATTACCGATCGTGTATGTAAAATCAAAAGAAAATTAAAGGATCGGGTGAGCTAAGCTCGTGTTTATAAGTACCCTAAAGGGGAGTTAAGCCCACAGGGAATGAAATAACCTATTAAATGAGTATTAAATGTTAAATGATATATTTTAAGTGTTAGTTAGTTATGAAGGTTTACTTATATGTTTACATGTTTTTATGATGAATTTATATGCTTTAAATTGTGTGTTTTGAGACATGTGTTCATGGTGAATGTTTTGTAGTTGTGTAAGAAAATTGATGCACTCTAAATGAACAAAGAGTATAAAACCAATGTATATGATACTCATACAAATGTATGAAAGATTTTGAAATGCTTAAAGATACTTGTATAAAATACGCATTGCACTCTTTTTCCCTTAGTGAGGTTTTATCCCATTGGGTTTTCCTAGCAAGGTTTTTAATGAGGCAACTTTAAAGGCGTATTCACATGAATAATGTACTCTTTTCCTTCATTAGGGTTTTTCCCACTCGGGTTTTTCCTAATAAGGTTTTAACGAGCATATTCATGGTATATTGAGAACGATAGGAGAAATTGATACAGTGTATCTATTGGATCAAGTTATAATGGAGCTAATGCTTTAGATCCAAGCGATGATGATATTGAAATCATTTACCGAAGTAAAGATATCGATTCTCAAGATATGAAATCAAGCGGAGCGGTGTACTCTTTTTCCTTGATCAAGTTTTTTCCCACGGGTTTTCTTGACAAAGGTTTTAACGAGCGACACATGAATACTCTATACTGCATTGGAAGACATCGGGGGAGCAATGTTTTGATGAAGCGATATATAACCACTCCAAGCTATCCTGCAATCGGTTTGGAAGTTTTTTTCCCATGGGTTTTCTCAAACAAGTCAGGAAGACATTTGTATTAATAATTAAATTCAAGGAGTGTTATGAATAATTGAGAATAATTTGGTGGTTATGAATTATGAGGAATAATTTGGTGGAGGAATAATTTGGTGGAGGAATAATTTGGTAAAAGATGTAATTATTATATGTGAATGACTATTATACCCTTGATGAAATTATGTAATTACGGTTGTACCATTCGAAGTTTTCCTATAAATAGGGCTTCAGTTATTAATGAAATTCATTCCTGAGAATTCCTTAGAATTCATTCTCTCTAAATTCTCTCTATTGTTTCTATACTTTTATAACAGTATCAATCACATAGCATTTTAGCTAGAATACATCAAGGAAAAATCGGGATTTTTGCAAATATTTTGATTATCTAATTTTTGAAATTTCAAACTTTAGCTCCTATTCTTCTATATCTTTTTACACGTTTTTATATATTTTTACATATTTTTTTAACCATACTAATTCTCTCTCCTATTTCACATCCACATATCTCGTGGGACCTACCTACCTGTACTACACAAATCTCCACCATTCAACTCCACTTATTTTCTCTTCTATATCACATAAAAATATATAAAAATCCATTTTTACACACATCTTAAGACCCGCTACTTAAATATAAGATTTCTCTCTATTTCAGCCTCTATTATTTCACATTTTTTTCCATTTTTTTGTTGTTCGAACAAATCTCATAAATCATTTATGAGTATGTTTGTAAACATTTTGCTAACATACTCTATTAAAACTTTGTAATTTAATTTCCCTAATTAGCATAATAACATTATTATGTTCCATCCATATGACAAAATATTACCTAAAATTTTTAATTAAATAATTAATTGGGCATGATAATCCAGCATCATCCACTGAAAATAATGGCCTCCACTTGGCGCCAAAAATCAAACTCTTGCCCAATTTCATGGCGCGAGAGGGAAAACCGTATGCAGAACTCACATTCCCGCTATTAATCTTCATCAGAAATGAAAATCCACATTTCATTTCATATCTTCAACTCCATCGGAAGGAAAATCCCGACCATTAGAATATGGATATGACAGACATAGCCAGGAAATTGGGCCTCTCCGAATGCAAACAACTCATCCGTAAGGCCTCTGAGCTCCGCCGCCTGGCTGACATTCAATTCGACTCCTCCATCATCGGCGTTGTAAGTTTTTGGCTTAAATCTCCAATCGGAAAATCCATTATCGTAGTCTTTTTTTTTTCATTGTGACGATAATCGATTTTTCGTTTTTTATTCCAATGTACAATTATATTTTCGTTGATTTGCAGGGGGAGATCTGTAAAGCAATTATCTGCTTAGAGATCGCTGCTTCTAGGTAATATTACTGATTTACACTCGCAGAAGTTATTTAATAGTTGTAAACTGTGTTGATCTCTAGATCTGATGATTCTTACATTTTCCCCTTTTTTTAAAGCATGGGAGTAATATTTGATCGTCAAACTGCGATAAAACTGAGCGGTTTGTCTGAGAAGGCTTATAGTAGATCCTTTAATTCGATGCAGAATGGCCTTGGTGTCAAGTAAGCATCACATTTCTTCCCTAATTTTCTAGTTTTTTCCGTATCTCTACGATCTTACCTAAATACATGTTTCATTTCTTTGTTTGATTTGTTTAGAAACAAGCTTGATGTAAGAGAACTGGGCATTCAATTTGGCTGCGTTAGGCTGATTCCATTTGTTCTCAAAGGCCTCTCTCTGTAAGTATTCATTGTTTGTCAAGAATCTGTTTCCTTGGTGTTTGATGAAATGACTGAGTGAAGTAATGGGTGTTATTCTTTAGCTGTTCATCATAGGAAAATGGATTAAATTTCTTCAGATAATGCATATATTAGTCCTTTTCTGTGGGAACTGATCAACGATTGTTGTTTATTAGGTACAAAGATCGGTTTCTTGCTTCATTGCCATCTTCTCGTCGGGCAAGTACTGATTTCACTCGTCCTGTCTTTACCGCTGTTGCATTCTATCTCTGTGCAAAACGACACAAGGTACTCCACATTTTACTCATTGCTATGCGGTTGATATGCATATTAATGGCTACGTTGTAGATTTTGTGTTAGTAGTGTTATTCATTCTTTGTTAATTAAGCTTTGCAGCTTAAGGCAGACAAAATTAAGTTGATAGAACTTGCTGGATCATCAGAATCTGAGTTTTCTACGGTTAGATTATAATCTTCTTGTTTGTATTGTACTAGGAAAAAGTATGTGCTTCATTTTAAGTAGGCAAATTATGAATGCTCATTTGAAGAGGCAATTTCAGGTATCTACCTCAATGAAGGACCTATGCTTTGATGTCTTTGGAGTAACTAAGGAAAAGAAGGATGCAAAAGAAGTTAAAGGGAACCGAGGTATAAATTTTAATAGTTGATGCTCCTAATTCTTTACAAAACATAGCTAAAAGGGCTTTCATTACAAAACATAGTCGAGACTTACACTTAAAAGCATTCAGCTCGTAACGACTGTGATATCAATGCAGAGCTTTTAGATGCATTGCCTGAAAAAAGGAGGATTAGGGATGGTGGCTATTCATCTGATGATGGAGAAGAGGTAATCATTTGCATCACTCTTAACTTTATGATCTCAACAGTGATCATGTTGAGATTTTCTCTAGTTGTAAATCGATGAGGTTCCATGTTTGCCTTTTGGACAGAGTTTCCGGGTGTGTGGAACATTATATTAGGATTAAACGTTCTTCAAGAAATTTTCAAGAACAGAATGAACCTGTTCTTGTGTTGCTTTCCGATTTACTTCCTTTTAATGCATTCAAGATGTGTTTACAGTTTCTGGTCTGGTCCTAACTACTAAGGCTATATATTTGGTCGATATTAGTCTAAAACAATTTTAAATAAGTTGTTGAAAGTGAAAGAAAATGATATATAAAAAAAAATAAAATAAAACAATTGTTAGATTTGATTAAATGAGTGGTTGAATATGAAAGTTGAAAAAATGATCTTGGTTTTAAGAAGTTGTAGGAAACACACCCTAATGTTGAATTGTGATCTCGAGTGGTTGAAAATGAAAGTTGAAAAAATAATTGTAGTTTTTAGTTGTACCAACTGTGTTCCAATGTTGAACTGTGATCTTTTGCAGCACTCGGCGGACAAGAAGCGCAAAAAGATGGATCAACATTCTTACAATGAGTGGAAATCTGCCGTTCTTGAGTCCAATAAGACCAGTAAGGCAAAAGGTAGTGATGCTAACTCCTTTTCCCCATATTGGAGTTTACACTAAATTTCTGATTGTTTTTAACCTTCTTCCACGTCAAAATTAGATTCTGCTACTCATCTCAAACTTTATTAACTGCACATCTCAAATTCTGGTAATTGTTATACATACATCTTGTGATCGTCAGCATTATTCCAAATAACTAATCTAGGTAGCAACTTCGTTTTGCACAAACTAATTATTGTGGGTTTTAATCTTACAGGTCCAAAACGAAGCACACAATCTGGTCTTACCTTCGCCAAGAAAGTTAACAAAGAGAGCGTGGAGGCTACGTAAGAAATACTGTACCTTTGGTTCGACAAAAATTTTTGCCTTTATGGAGAAATTTTCTGGGAGATTCTACAGGAATTTTGTTTTATTCTTTGTATAAACAACCTGATTATTTACTAGTACATTATTTATCATCTGGTTATCTTAAGAAATATGATCAAAAAGTGATTCTTTTTTTTTTTTTTTTTTTAAACTTAAAGTGCTCAATTGGAGTGAAGAATCCTGTAAATATTGGAATGCTTTTGTAACTTGTACATGGTCTATGCTCCAACATTCATTTTTTGTAACCAACTAATATTTCTTTTAATCCATGACATACTTTCCCTTTATCTATCTTGGCTTTTATGGCATTCTTTTACGTGTTACATGGATGAATAGGGTAACACTTAATACATCCGCTTTTTTAACTGGGTACATCCCATTATCACCATCTTTCCATTTTACCCTTCAATACAAAGCAACCTGTTGTAGTTCTCGATAGCAAGTATTGCCAGAAATTGTAGCAGTTGGCTGTCATTTCCAGCGGCAAAGACCAAAAGTTTTTTTAATTTTTTTTTTAATTTTTGTGGTGTTTGCCATGCACAGGCTAAACGCCATTTAGTGTTCGACTTGTGCAGACTGAACACCACCCAAAAAGAAGGGTAAAATTGGAATAATTCTGAAATTATTCCAATTTGAAATTTGAGGCAGAGATTTGGAGTCGTATGTGTTTTCCAGGTTATCTACGATTTTCGTTTTGAAATTCAAGACTACATCTAGACTAATGCAGGCAGCTTTTTTTAGAATTGAAATAATTTTCTGTGCACCGTGGTCCCCGATGGCTGTTGTAAAACTTTCCGAACTAACTGGGCCCCCTATTGATGCTGTACTGGATCAAGATCTGATCTCAAATTTTAAAATAGAAATCGTATATGGCGGAAAAATACCGGGAGAGCGCCATAATTACATCGCTCACGGGAGCATAACAACAAAGCCACAATTATCAACTCATCTATGACGTCTTTATGGACTGACTCTTCTGTGTTTGAGATGAGATATTTCGTTGAATTTTGCCCCAAACTTTATAAGGCCAACTCTCATCAGTATCATTATCATTTTATAATAATTGTCTAGTCAAGTATTGTGTCAAAACATGGTAGATATACATAGTTTAGATCTATTTTTAAATTCTTGTTTTTAAATTGTCTCATTCAAATGAAACATTAAAAAGAGATAATCAACCGCATTAATTCAATAACGTATATTATTTTACTTAAACTTTGGAAAATAGCACCTTGTCTCGACAGCCTTTTAAGTGTAAAAATTGCTCCAAAACTTTTACAACATGTCGCGTTTGGATTTTGGCATGAAAATAATTAGTAATTACATCTTCATGCAATATGTAAAACATCAATCGTGTTCTAGTGCTGCCGTTGCCGTATAATGGCATCAACATCCTATGTGGTAGTGACGTTGCAGCCAATACCCCATCCAATAGGGGGCACTTGGTGCCATTTAAAAATATAAAAACTGATGTTTATTACATCTTAACTCGGTATATTAGAAAAAATATTCTTAAATTACATATTTACAAGAATATTAATTAAAATTTTTAATCTACGTGAAAATAAAACGTGAACTATCTTTGCGGTATGGAGGCATTATTTATTAGCCACATTATGAATGCACATTGCTTATCAAGAAGAAAGGGTACATAAGTACATTAGAGTGAACCAGACCTCGTCGGCATAAGAGAATTCATTTCTTGAATGAAAAAACCGACAAAATAATTATTGTCCATTCATCAATAATAATTAGGGTGGACAAAATAATCGGACCGAACCGGCCGAGCTGAACTGGACCAGAACCATTGGATTTGATTACTGTTTTTCGGCAAAAAAAATTAACCGTTTGTACATAAAATTCGAGAACCGTATGGTTCGGTCCAGATTCTCAGATTCTTATGCAGAATCAGAAACCCAAATCCAATTACTTTGTGTCTTTCTATTTCCATTTTCCCATAAATCATCACACAAGTTACCCTCCTCATTTTTCTTATTTTGAAATTTAATATCTTAATCTTAGTTCTAACTACACTACACTAAATTTAATTAAGAGTCCTACAGGAGAAGAACCCCAACTACACTAAAGTGCTTGGAGATAAACATAAATATGTGGGATATACATGATATAAGAGTCGTATATAAGTTGCTAGACACATGGATGCAAGGAAAACTAAATGAAGATAATTACAAAGAATACATTGAATTAATTAACGAGAGAATTATGAGTAGTTGTCCCAATATGTGATATATACGCCCAAGCTCTCTCTTTCCTTTTAAAAAATGAAGAATCGAAACAAGAATTGAGCAAAACCTAAACCGTCATCAGAGCAATCCGTTTAGTTCATTTAAATGAATGGAACCGAATCGAAACTTTTGGTTTGGTCCTGACCCTTTCAATACCCTCGAACCAAATTGTGGTTTGTCCAACCCTAATAATAAGGGTGGCGCTATCTACACCCCATTTTTTAATCCTCGCACCCACATTTTTTCCCAATACCAAATATGCCATTTTTTCCAGTGGTGGCCAAATGCACAAACGAAACATCGGCCAAGGATGGCTTGGCTATTCTTTTAATTTTTAATTCATAATGTAATTAGTTTATATTTAATAATAATCAAATATTAATAAGATTAATTATTTGTTTATGATAATAATTATTTATCCATATTAATAAATTTTATATTTATAGTTACTATAGAAATAATAATTGTAACTCTAAAAATTATTATAATTAATATTAATTAAATATAATAATTTTCATATAATTTTTACTTCAATTGTTAGTTATATAATTAATTGGCTATTATCTCAGTATTGCAGTGTTCATTTATTCATGTCCCAAAACTAATAGCTTTTGAAAGAATGCATAAATGAGACGAGATTCCAATGAAGAACAAAGACATTAGGGAGATCTCAGTGGACAATGAAGAATAAAAATATCAGACTACGATGATTTATGCTGCTTTAGCAATTATTATGTTTTATAATAATTAAATATAAAAATTATATTAAAATAATTATATTTAATTAATATTGATTACAATAATTTTTAGAGTTACAATTTATTAATATGGATAAATAATTATTATAAATAATAATTATCATAATAAATAATAATAATAGTAATAATAAAATTATTATTATTATTATTATTATTATTATTATTATTATTATTATTATTTAGGAAAGGGATATAGTTGATAATCAAAATTGGGCAATGCCCTTGATTCGATTGGGAGGTACCACTCGCACCAATTCAGGCAATCTCAAATAATTAATATTATTAACACGCGATTATTATTAAATATAAATTAATTATATTATGAATTATTTAAAAAAAAATGAAAGGACGGCCAACAGGATATCTTCGGCCAAGGATGCCGAAAGCATCCAACATGGACACTCGGCCATCCTTGCCCGACATTCCACTTGCTTCCTCCTTATCCGTGGCTGACTAGTGGGGGCGTGTTCATCTGCTAACGATAAAATGTAGGTGTAAGATTAAAATATGGAGCCTGGAAGAAATTTCTAATAATAATATCCTATAACAACTATCGGTATTTTTTCAGGAGACCAAAACACCAACTGCACACCACAGAAAAAAAAACCGCCCAGATCAATAATAATTTGAATTGGGTATTTCATTTTTTCATTTTCCCTTTCCTGCGTTTCTCTGATTCCAATTTTGCTCGCTTCACAATCAGAAACCCATAAAATCAGAATCGTGATCGATGTATTTTTCCCAAAAAGGGATTAGTAGTAAATATGCAGATAACTAAAGGGGGTTTGTAGATTTCAGATGAAATATTGGGGACAATTGCTCCGATTGTTGTTTATTGGTTGTACTCAGGGTTTTATGTAATGCTTGGTTCGTTGGAGAATTACAGGCTGCATAGTAAGAAAGATGAAGATGAGATGAATTTGGTGTCTAAAGGATGTAGTTAAAGGAGTCCTCCTTCAACAGGTGGTCCAGGCCATCGTCGCCACCATCCTCTTCGCTGTAAGTCTTTCGAATCCCTGAGCGAAAATACATGTGCTGTGTATGTATATATTATGAGTGATTGAGGACTTATGCCATGTTTGGCAAGAAATTTCCTCCTGAATAGTAATGGTGTTGTATATGTTTTGAAGGTGATCTGATGAGTCATTTTTGTCAATTGATTGGGCCTTCTTCTAGAATTTGGAGTGTCTGTAGTTAATGACTCTTTTGGAGCAAAAATCTTTCTTTTTGGGAAAAAATGAGAACACGTTTCTTGTTTAAGGTGTGATCATGAAGTTTCTACAATACAGAGAAGCAGTCTGATTGTATTTTATAGTTTTTCACCGAACCGGTAGAACAATCCGGGACTTGTGGACACTTGACTGGTTGATCTTAGAGAAATATTTTAATCTCTATTGGGCCTTTGAGAGGGATTCCAGATCATTGGCTATAAAGTAGACGAGTTGCTAGCTTATTGTTCTTGTTGACGTTGTTCGGGTTAGTAATGTATAGATTATGGAGCTTGGGGTTGGCATTTCCAAATGGTTTCAACATACTTTTGGATGTTATTCATGTTTTCAATGTTTGTAGGACAAGAAACCTTGAAAGTTTGTAATCACACATACAGTGTCGGTTTTATGTTTTTGGAGGCCTGATGGGATTTCTTAAAATGGGCCCCTTATTAAACTATAAAAACTATTTAAATTTATAAGTGCTTTATGAAAATTAATAGTTAATTGAAAATAAAATAATAATAAAAATATATAAAAACATCTCTATGAGACCTCGTTTATCGTTATAATATAATAGTCAAAAGGTGTAATATTTCTTACTTTTTGCTATTAAAGGAAAAAATATTAATCAAATTTTCAATAATTTAGCTTTTCCCCAACACACTCACACAAGTTATAAATTATAACTCTAAAATCATTGTTGTGAAGTTCATACAGTTCACCAATAAAGAAGTGCCTTCAACACTAGAACAACCGTTCAATTTTTATTTTTTAAAAATCTTTTATAGTTTATTCATGGCTTAAACTAATTAAGTTGTTTGGAGGATATTTAATTTCATAATATCAAGTTTTGTAAGGAAAGTTTAATCAACCTCACACAGATGAATTTTGAGAAAATGATTTATTGAAAATCCATACCTAGAATTTTAGTTGAAAATAAAATGAAATTTCTTTCTTTTTTTTTTTGAGAGAAAAAATTCTAAATATTGGAATACATATTAAATATAGTGTTTTGCGATATGAAGAAAATTTTTGATTTTTAACACTTTCTTTCCCTTTTTTGTTTTTTTTTTAAAGATCTTGCAAGAGAGATTTAACATAAATGATATTCGTCTTCTGTCAAAATGGGACAATATTCATTGAAGCAATTTTAACTACTTTGCAAGCAAATAGGGATTGATATATGAATTATAAATGTGTTTGGTGTATATATTTGTTTCTTTGATTGAATAGGTTTAATTAGGGGTTGTTTGATTGGGTATAAAGTTAATGTGCGCGGTATTCCGTGTAAAAATGTGTGGTTAATATTATTTTGGGAAATGTGGGTGTGGTTGAAAATGAGTATAGAGATATCTGACGAATTGCGTCTTGGTTGGTTAACGCCAAATAAAACGAGCCTTAATGACCAAATAGAGTCGATATCAGACTTAGCGCGCAGCCTTTTACTACTTGTTGGGAGTCAGTGAATATGTTCACAACATTTGGCTTTTTGGGTTGTCTTCATGTGATGATAGTCATATGAAACCTTAACACTGATTTTCAACATTTTATCTTTATTTCCAAAGTTTCATGTTGACACTGTTATATCAATCCTAAAACTCGGTTTAATGTTTTATCTTTTTACTTTTTATTTTTACTTTACATGCTGAATTACGCCGTAAAATGACTTGACTTAACTTGTCATATAGGTTACTGGAAGTGAAAATGAAGCCCCTCAACCAACTTCCCTTATCGTCCTCATCAGACAAATTTTCATTGCGGTGTTGATTCTAGACACGTGGCAATATTTCATGCACCGATACATGCACGTGAACAAATTTCTTTACCGCCATATCCATTCTCGGCACCACAGGCTAATTGTACCTTATGCTTATGGGGCGTTGTACAACCACCCATTAGAAGGGCTATTTGTAGACACAGCCAGTAGAGCTCTATCTTTCCTCTTCTCTGGCATGTCTCTTCGAGCTTCCATCTTCTTCTTCTCCTTTGCCACCATTAAAACAGTTGATGATCACTGTGGGCTATGGTTACCGGGAAATCTCTTTCACTGTTTCTTTAGTAACAACTCGGCTTATCATGATATGCATCATCAACTGTATGGGAATGATAAAGTATAATTATTCACAGCCATTTTTCGTGACGTGGGATAGGAATCATAGGATTCTTGGTACTTATATGCCGTATTCGCTTGAGAAGAGGATAGATGGATGTTTTGAAGCTCGACCGAGTAAAGATTGCAAGAACTGATGTTAATCTTGTTCATTGTTTGTCATTAACTGTGTACTGATGCAGTTCTTTATGTTCTCTTGCTTTGTCCTTTTGTTGAATTACATGAGAATTGTGTATATTTTTATCCCCCATATAAGTTGTATTGATATAATGTTTGTGTACTCAGATTTTTTCATAGATAGTTGCTCTAAACAAATGATGTTCATGACACAATAGTATCTCTACCATCGGAGTGCCAGTGTGCTACAATTCTTTAAATATCGCACTCTCTATATAACTGGTCAATATTGACTCTTTATGGGTAATTAATGTTGGTCGTCTTGGAGTACCGAGTATAAATAGTAGAAAATTTTTCCCAAGTAGGAGTTTACACTGTAAAAGAATAATTTGTACCCTGTACACGTACTCAATGTTGATTGGCTTGGAGTATTGAGTACGGATACTAGAAAATTTTCCTTCTAAACAGTAAACACAATCTTGACTTAAGAGTTTAAATACTCTTCAATTGCAAAAGAAAAAACATTTAATATACAGACTACAAACGAATAATCACGTTCTTCAATTTCGAAACTTCGAGGGCAGAACGTGGAAACACATTGCAAAAAGCAAACGATACTCGACCTGGTTTGTGTGTGGCAAATGGCAATCAACTTCTTGTTCAGTGCAGAGAAGAAATAGATGGAAACTCAGTTGAAAAGAAAATAAAGCTTTGGAGAAGTCAAAGAACAAGGTCTAGAATGGCTGATCAGGTACACTTTTTAACTGTAGAAAACTAAACAGAGAGACAAGTATGCTCTGAAATCATTCTTCAAGCAAGATAACGATACATTCGTCTATCAGCATTATCCCTCTCCAAGAAATCTCGTTAGATAAGAGACTCAATCCTTTTCTTGATTTCACCAGGATTTGCGAGAAAACGAGACTGCAATTGCTTAGTAACCTCTGTGATGATATTGTTGTGATCAAGGACCCTACGGGATTTCATAATCCCTTACAATTGCAGCTCCTCTCGATTTGGGGAGCTTTCTGTCCTCCTCGACCCTCTGCCTTGTCTCTTGCTTCTCGGGCTCCAGATTCTTTTGGGCCACTACAGTTCCCTATCTTCACCTTTCGGAGTTTGCTGGTGAACTTTTAGTTGACAGAAAATACATCGTCTTCTCCGATATCTTTGCTCATGGGTTCCTTTTTAAGCACGTTTTTGCCTTTAACACAAGCTAAAGATTGCAGACACCTTTTCCAGATCAGAAGAGGGGATCTCAGTGGCTTGCTCGATTTCCTTATAGCTAAGAGTATCTGCATTGTTGAACAACATTAGGACACACATCTGATGGGTTGAAACATTCAACTCATACCTCTGCCCATTTCAAATGTAGCTCTCAGGTCTGCTGTGCCCATATTTGTTTGCCAGGACAGTCTTCGACCGGTGTGGGTCCCGAGGTAATATGATCGAATTTCTCACATAGAGCTGACATCTCGGCTGGAAGGTTACAAGTGACGCTGGGTTGAGTGGGCCCAAGACCCAGTTGTGAGAACCTGGACAACAAGGGTCGGCCCATTTCCTAGCTCAGTACCATGGGCTGCATTGAAGCCTTACGCATGGTGTCCTGAGATGTCTTCATGTCTGTAAACATGCCCTCTAATTTGGAAGTGAACTGATACCCACATTCCAGTTTTCAGTTTAACAATCAAGCTTCTTTCAGCATCATCAGAGCCGTTTTCCAGACAGCAGCCGCTTAGCCAAATGTTGTTTATAGTATTTCTCAAAAACATCTTTCTCCTGTAGGTAACGGAACAACATCATCACCTTATCAAGAATTGTCTCGATGTCTTCCTCTTTCACTCCCTTCAAGCCTTTGCGCAGTTTATCATCCACAAACAATGATATGTACTCGGGAGAACGAGGATTCAAATTTATGAAATATTCAAAAGAAGAGTTGAGGGCATTCTGGAAGGTCTTGTCATTGTTAAAGGCTGTGATTATGATCTTGTCATACTTATCCCTTTGAGCAAGGAGGCATTCGACAAACTCCACAGGATTCTTTGATTTCTCAGGATCTGTGGACGAGTTGTTTACCTGTATCTCTAATGTGAGGCGTCATTACATCTCGGTGTAGATAGACCATTAGGCACCAGACAAATAAGCTATACATTCTTCCCAAATATTCAAACTTATCCTCAAGAAGCATCTTTACCAAACCCGAATTCTCCATATGAACAAGTCTAAGCATGTGATTAGCTATCATCTCTTTCTCCACCACACTAGTTATCACGGCTTCACTTTTTGCATCCAAGTAGTGTGATACCCTCTCTATTTCTTCATTGAGACGTCTTTCAGCTTTCTTTAGGTAGTCCCCACAATCACTGCACTCAATAAACTCCTGGGACTCGGCTCGATAAAATTCGGCCGAAACTTCTAGAAAAGGTTTCTCAAAATCATCATGGTAGACTGAAGGTCCCAAATCCGTTAGCATTTTAATTATATTTCTCATCAGTCCCCTATTGATAACTTCACCAGTTCGTTCTCTAAGTATCAGCTCAAGAAGTGTGTTTAGAAGCCTCGTCTGGATTTTAGGGGAGTGAATTACATTGTCCCTCCAGAGATTTAGCCCAAGCTCATGAACAGGAGTTCTTCGAGTATTTGGGATGAAAGTCCTGTCCATGTACATTAGTATGTCTCTGATCATCTGCAGTGCTTTGTTGTGATCAGACCATTTTAAATTAAGCTCCTCCAGGAACGAACCACCATGGGCAGCCTCTATACACTTTGCCATCTCCTGCAGATGGAATGTCATTGTAGACACAAGTCCCGCATATAGTTTCTCGCCAAACTTATGTAATACCATGTTGTAAGCATTTCTGAGTCCAAGAAACTTGAATGTCAGTGAGAGTCCGGCAACTATAACCAAATATTATGTTCAAGAGAGATAGAGAGAGATGGGAAAAGTATCTAATCACCAAAGATTTGACAGAACAATATTCTCGTCTCATGTAGTTTTGCTCGAAATAAAAGGTATGAAAGAAACCAGACAATCCACATTCATACAACACAGAAATTCAAATTCCATGTGAAGGAATGGGCAAAAGCCATTTAACACACCAAAAACAGATGGGAAAAAAGAAAAAAGTTTGCTTTCTTTTTTCCTTCTATATGTTCTCATTTGATTAAATAGAAGGTGCAAATATAATGCCACAATTCAAAATTTGTTGCCATACATAACTTTCAAGGAAATTGGAAGTAATTACAGAACAATCTCTATCGCCTTGACTATAAACAGGCAAAGCTGAGTGCTGGAGAAGTCTTAATCCATAACTCATAGCGTTCCCAATTAGCTTGTGACAAAAAGTTTGTGACAAGACTAATCTAACCCAAGATTATTCCTCTAATATCATCCCAACAAGCATTTCCTTTTATGACTAATCTAACCCAAGATTATTCCTCTAATATCATCCCAACAAGCATTTCCTTTTTATGACTAATACATATCTATCAAACATTGAAGAGGAGCAATTTTAATCCATCTCTCTGTCCGAAAAGCTTTGAAACCCAACAAGTAAAAGTGTAAACACTGCAATTTTTGCAAACCTAATCCAAATGATAGGTGTGTGGTGGTTGTGCGAACCTCAAAACAAGAGCATCACCAGTTGATGAAATTAGAGGGAAGCACAGAAAATGGCCAGTACTACGAGAATGATTCGTTATCAATTATCACAATATGTTCATTGCATGACTGTAGCTATGATGTCCGTGAAGTTCCCAGTTTCCATCAGAAGGTAGTTTTGTTACACAAACAACTCTAATCCTTTAGAAAGAGAAAAAGGTCTTGTGTGTTGCTAAATGTTATGTGCTAGCCTGAGAAATTCGCTCTAATAAGCCAGTCTAGCAGGAGAGAAGTCGTAACAGCATTTCATTCAATGTTAACATTTTTCGTTCACATATATTTCTTAACTTATTCAACCGTTGGCTTGGTGCACAGCAATACTTCTTTAAACCTGTTTTCCAGGACTTTCTTTAAACCTATTTTTCAACTACATATGGCAACCAACACCATATATGATATATTCCCATTGCAATCAATTGCATTTAGGGCAATGATTACGCTTATGTTGTAGTGAAAGAATAACTAGAAAGTAAAAATCAGGCAAAAGATTGAGGATCCTCCATGTTCCGTAACCACACTGATGAAGGGAGAACCAAGTTTGGCAGGCAAAAGATGGAAAGGGAAAAATCATTTAAGTTAGATTTTATTCACAGTTCAATATTTTAGTACAATTATCGAACAAGAAAAGGACTCTTACGCCAACATGTCTATTTTCAATAATCTTAAATCTGCTACAATGGAGAACCTTCTTGTGCTCACCTACTCCTTGTTACCTAAAGCATGCCAAATTTCAAAGGTAGGAGTGCATCACTGCTTTAAGGATGCTCAAGTTCATTTCTGAATAAAAGCGCATGAGGCAATCAAGACAACTATGTAGCACCGACACGGACACGAGTGTCCGACACGATACGACATATGTCAGACGCGAGCGTAATTTTCAAAAGAATTTGGGACCACGACACGTTAATTAATTATTATTTTTTTAAGATTTTTTATTTTTTATTATTGAAATTTTGAGAACGTCAAATTTGTAAATATTCATGACTTGGTCCTCAAATTTGTAAATACTCATTACTAGTAATAAAATAATATACTTCACATTTTCCAATTAATAACATGTGATAAGGCATGTGATGAGGCATAAAAGTCAAACAATTAGGAAAAAGAGCAACCAGCATCTCAGCCTTAAGAACGACAATTCTTCTTCTTCTTCCATGCTTAATTCAGATCTCCGATGCACTCCAACTTCCGGCAGCTTTGCCTTCGCAATTACCTGATGGTCGCAACTCACAACTGTTGGCATCTCATTTTCAACAGTACGACACCACTACACAATATGAAGGTTTTCTAAAGATTAGAGCTTTTCAAAATTAGGGCTTTTTGCCTCAATACTCATAAATCGCCGGCGTGAAAGCTAAGTTTTGGTCGTCTTCTTCCTTGTTTTGCTTCATTTTCGCACTATTGAACGTGTCCGACACTTTCAAAAAGCACCTTGACCTTTCGGACACTCCGGGAGACGTGTCTGACGCGTGTCTCCGGCGTGTCGGAGCGTGTCCGTGTCCGATACGAGGAGTGCGAAAATGAAGCAAAACAAGGAAGAAGACGACCGAAACTTAGCTTTCATGCCGGCGACGATGAGTATTGAGGCAAAAAGCCCTAATTCTTGAAAAGCCTAATCTTTAGAAAACCTTCATATTGTGTAGTGATGTCGTACTGTTGAAAATGAATGCCAACAGTTGCAATGCGACCATCAGGTAATTGCGAAGGCAAAGCTGCCGGAAGTTGGAGTGCATCGGAGATCTGAATTAAGCATGGAAGAAGAAGAAGAAGAATTGTCGTTCTTAAGGCTGAGACGCTGGTTGCTCTTTTTCCTAATTGTTTGACTTTTATGCCTCATCACATGCCTCATCACATGACTTACGTATTAAAGTTAGTTACAATCAGCTACAAGGTCTCCTATTAATCTTGGGGTGACAACACGCGTATCAGCAAGTTGAGAATTTCAGAATTTACAAAGTGAATTGGGTGCAATCTTCAGAAAAAGAAGGCATCTGGGAACCAGCTAACAAAGTAATAAGAGACTTTGATATCGGCACAACAGATCCACCTGCAAGACCACTTTGCTTATGGCAGGATGATGTCATATCACAAACCTTAAGTTTCTTTTCCCAAGAAGCTGTGTCAGTCACTCAAATAACGTGAAGACGTTGGATAATTTAGTTAATTAGTTCAGCAATTGTGGTGCACTAATAAGCTTCATAGTGTTCTCTATTTCATATGAGGTTCCTCGTGATTTTTAATTTATAGTTGAGAAATTCAGATTAAACAATCTTTATGACTTTCTACACTGTTCACTTTGAGAGCTTACTGTTGCTTCACAATTGATGCTTTCTGAATGTTGGTAGTTATGACTTATGAGCTATTCCATATTCATGCAAATTATGGGATTACAATTTTTTTTGATACAAGACTGCCCAAATAAACTTGTCTTTCAATGTCAGGGCGAGCTTGGAGTGCTTTTCATTGTTCACATGTTGGATCTTACATAGCAGCGTTGACAACCAGTTGGAAAGAAAGTCATGGATCATTCAATGTGAGGATAACAAGTATCAAAGCTTGTTTGAACAGCTTATAGGAAAAACATGCACTTAATATTTAAGATTATAAATATCAAGTTCTATAATATAGATACTTTCATGCTTCAACTACTGCCATAAGCAATACATAGGCCATAGCATTCTACATCCAAGTAGACCTAAAACATATGAGACAGCCGTCCAAGAAGTTTGAACTAGCTGCTACCTCTGAAAGCAGAACATATGCAGATAATCGCATGACAACAGGAAATGATGGTAATGGAAATTTCTTTATTTGGTCAGTGGCTATTGCATCAGAGATGCTATGACTTCGTTGATTGTTTTTCTTCCTTTTTATTTTTGTTTCAGTTTTGGCCCCTTCCAACATGCCAACAAAGATCATCCTCACTTCTCCAGGAGGTACAAACAATCAAAAGCACAAAAGACAACCATATTCTATCATTTTATTGGCAAATCCAATCTATTGTAGCAGCTAAAAGTCACAGAGCATCCTATTCGTATTCTGACAATATTATCAACGAAAACTCTAAATGGAAATACAAGAATCTTGTATATACATGCACCCTATTATGAATGTGTAACCACGACCCTAAATATCAGAACATGTTACCAAATCTCATGGTGACAAGAAATGCAAAGCATTAAGCACCTGAAACATGTAATGATAGATGGAAGCAGAACAAAATTCTTACAATGGAGCTTGTGCTTGTAATTGCAAACATTAATGCTCGGAATTCTCAAAATCAGCAATTCAATTGAATAAATGTTAAAAACCTAGATATATGCTAAATTTCACTAAGCATATTTTGCTCCCATCTGCTGTTAATTCAATAAGTCAAAGAATTAAAGTAATCAAAATCCATCCCCAAATTAAGCAGAACAGCATAGGCAATAAATTCCAACGAGCATGAATTAACATTTTCCGAAAAAAAAATTCACGGCCAGTTAAATCAAGTTCACAGATCACCAGCACGATCGATGCATGCAGTTAAGTAAATTAATTTTGACTTCAGGAAATCGGAGTAAAATAAAAAGAACCTGTAGAGCTCTTCGAAGCTAAGGCCACTAGCGTTATGATTATAAATCTCATGAATGGCGTGTTCCAGGATCTTCCACGTTTTATCAGCATACTTCGGATCCACCACGACTTTATGCTTAAACGCCTCTATCTGAAAATTCCTCTTTTTCTGCCCACTATTCATCCTCTTTTTCCCTTTATGTTCAGCACCCAAATCCAGAAAATTCTCAAAATCCAAAAAAAACCTAGGAAAATTATCCAAAAGTCTGTAATAATTATTATAAGCGACGATCAATCCACAAGCTAAATTTATTCGAGAACCTAGTCGATTTGTAATAGCAAAATTTATAAAACAGAGAATTTTAGGGTTTGAAATGGGAGGGAGAATAAAGAAGAAGATTGGGATGTACGGTAAACCAATCCTCCCAAATTGGGTTATGGTGCAGAAATGGGTGAATTTGACTGTGTAGAGACAGATAACAAATCACTCATTGAGAGAAGACAAGGATATTTGTAAATTGTAATTGAAGATTTGTATTTTCTTCGGTTGTTCATCCCATTTTTGCTTTAATACACTTCTAATTTTTTTTCATCAAAAACACCTCGAATAAAATTACTAATCTACCCTTTTTTCAAAATTAAAAATCAACTTGCTAGCGCTGTTCGACCAACCAGGGTAGAATACCCACACTGGTTGAACATATCCAACGGTTCCAAAAAATTGACCAAAACTTGATTTTCGCAACAAAAATTACCCAAATTTTGTAATGTAACATCAGCCCACTTACGCAATTTCCAATTTCGAAGAAAAACTCTAAAACATGCACAAAAAATAGCAAACACACAACCAAAGATGGCAAATGATGATGACCAGCAAATGAGGATGACGATGTTCGAGTGTTTTGACACCTTTCTTTAATTGTTTCTTTTTCTTTTTTTTTTTTGGCTGAAAGGGCAAAATGGTAATTTATGGTGGTGTATTAAGTAAATTAGGTTTTATACAATTTTTGGGGTGGGTGTATTGAGCAAAAATGGGGGATACATTTAGCCCCACAGAAAAAAAGCCTGTGCATTACGGCCGCAACAGAAAGCAACCTAGAATTAAAGTCTCTGCAGGCCGCATACGGGGTGCACCTTACAAAGGCGCGCCCCTGGGTTGTGACCCGACTTGTCTCCCCATCCCCTAAAACTCGATTCTTGATCCAACTTCAATCTCTTCTTGTCTTTATTAAACCTCATGTGCATGACAAACGAAGAAAGCCGAAAAACCTTCCAAAATTTGAATAATCCATTGAAATTAAGCCAAAAAAAAATTTTACAATTTTAGACCCATTTTCATATTCTACACTAGAATGAACACTTGGGAGGATTTTCATACCTCTAGGGCAAAACTTCTACTTTCTCACATTAATAAGTTTTAATTGTTTACTCAAATCTTCTTTTGAATTGGGCATTAATGGGTGAAAATTGTGGTGTTAATTGGTGAATGTGTGCCTTTGATAGATAATGAACATGAATGTGAACATGATTGTGATTGTGATTGTGGTTGGGAGATGAGAATGAGAAGTTGAATTTTAGTTATGGGTTTGCTAATTTTGAGCATTTATATGTTGCGCTAATTTGCTAATTCTAATTTGAACTCATATTTTGGATTGATTTTGAAAGTTTACATGAAATTGGATTGGGGTTTGTAGGAACTCCCATTAGTTGCCATTTTAGAGTTTCAAAAAGTTATGCAAAGTGTGTGATTTAAGGGTGAATGACAAAATATTAACTTACTTTTTCAAAATTTCATTCATCTCAACTTACTTTTTGAAAGGACGAATGTAGCAAGATTTTTGATTGACTATCCCAAAATACTTCTACCAATTCTATATCTTAGATTTTATAATATAGAATATAGAAATCCGGCCACCTTCTCTGGTTACCTTCTACAATGTCATCTGCAACTCTTTCACGTCATCTGCAACTCTTTTTCTTTTCTGGCCACCTAGCAATGAAGACATTGGTGGATTTTTCATGGACCTAATTGAATTAAGTTCAAGAAATTACATTTATGGTGAGTAGATCTGGTTCTCCATGGACGATGAAATTGGACCAGCCATGGTGGACGAACCAGATCTGGATATGCATGTGTTTTTGGGTTTGGGAAAATCTGTAGGAGAAGAAGAGTTCTCACTTGAAAAAATGGACATGAAAGTTGGAGAAAAAGAGCACTCACTGGAAAAAATGGAAGAAGTATTGCCTGAAAAAATTGACAAGAAAGAGCAAATCTGGTCTAATGAAGGGCTGAAGGCCATTTTGGTCCCTTCCATTTGAAAATGCGCTACTGTGTCCTTTCACAAAGCAAATATTTAATTTGGGATTCATATAAAGGTTGACATTTTTGGTATTTTTTCTTGATTTGGTGCCTCATCGAAGTTCAACTTTGAGAATGTTCACTATGTGCTTAAACTTTGATTTCTACCACCTCATTATGCTCATCCACGTTTCTATGCACTAAATCCGCACCATAAAACACACTTTTGTTGAAGAATACTTGTAACTCCATAGCTTAAAGGGAACATGATGTATTGGCCAAATTCGTGACCGAATTCTTTTTCAAGTCAATTTTGGAGAAGTTGAAGATTTCTATTGAGATTAGAGATTTTTAGTTTACTTATTCTCTCAAGTATTAATATTTACCTATTCTTATTGGGATTTACATCATTCCTCTGATTCATGGCCAGTATTAGTGTTCTTGTCCTCATCTAGAATGAAATGGCTTATTTTTCTCCTATATATGCACAGTGCCATAGAGCACATGACATTCATAGTAAGAGTCAAAAAATTATCTCTGCCTCTTATAACTATCTACGATATAGAATGCCAAATTATCTCTGGTTTTTACACTGTGGAGTTTTTCACCAAGAGTCTTGGGTTTCCCACGTAAAAACAAATATGTGTGTTCTTTCTTTTTGTTCTTTAATTTCTTTGTTGTCAGCTATCGTCCTGTATTCCTAACATGATGTTTTAGAGATTTGTATAAATCTATTGTTTTTCCATTTCCATTGTGCAATTTTCTTGCTCCATGCATTACTTCACATAGTAGAAAACGCTTTAGATAGATCTATAGCCTTAGTAGAGAACATGCTTATTTAATGTTAAGACCTTCATTACTCTTAAGGTAAATATATAATGCATTCTATACTTTGTGGAGAAGCATTCTTTCTCACTCATGATGCTAACAACTAGTAATAGTGGTGATAGAATTTAAGTCATTTGGTCCTTTGGCAACTCATGGTTTCCTTGGTGATCTTTCTTAACCCAAAGCTCTCTGAAGTTAGTCAATTGACATTTTTCAGGCTGCAAAAACTTAACTTCAATTTAGCCCTTCTAGTTTATTTTAGTGAGTAGGAAAATTCGCTTCTAAAGTTGCTATATAATTGATTAATGATGATATGAAATTAGAAAGTCTAATAGTCAGATCTTTCTACTATTTCTTTCTTGGCAGGGAATAATTTGCTTCTTTGTATCTCAAGGTCTTTGTGTTCTATTTACTATAAATCGCTGGGTAGCTTAAAACTACTTAGAATTGGTTAGACTCCTATATACTTTTCGAAAAGTATATTCGCGCCTCTCCTCAAATGAGGGATCAGCCATCCCTTGAGAAAGCGGTATACTAGTTTATTTTGGCCTAATCCACATGAGATATTGCATCCCAACAAGTAGTGCCGATCTGCAGCGATCTCTGTAAGGCCTGAGGGTGAGCTTCACGAAAATGTGGACATATTGCCAACAAATAGTCAGCATGTTGCATGGGCAAAATTTTGTAATCTAGAGGCCTTAGCGGAAATTCATAAAATGGGCCTTTAATGATAGCTTGTTTATTTGGATGAAACTTATATTGTCGTGATTAAATAATTGGGATGAAGTTCAAAGTGATATCTCAAAAGAAAAAAAAATGCATAAAATACTTGCTGTCCTAAACAAACAAGATTAAATTATTTAGAGACTTTTATTTGAAGATATAGAAAAATCTTCCAAAAAAGAATGATTCAAGAAAAAGTTATTTTGTCTAGGTGAAAGGAGATACTACTACCGATTGAGAATTTTTGTTGCATCACAGAATGATTTTGAGAGAGTCGGGTTTTTTCAGAAATCATTAATTTTAGTTGAAAGTAAAAAGAAATAAGTTTGGAGTGGTAAAACACACCCCAAAAATGAGTAAGGCTTGTAACTTCTAAAAAAATTAATTTTTCTTACTTTCGAGAGCTCCTTTTTTTGTCAAATTCTTGCATGGAGACATTTAATAACATTGCTAAGAATTATGATGAAATATTTTTACATAATATTAAGTCAAAGGGTGGTAGAACAGAATATAATTGAAGCAAAAAAAAAAAAAAGAATGCATTTGTGCAAAAGTATCATTAACAATAATAATTAAGTACAAAAGAAAATGAGAAACTTCCCCAAAACTATCACTAATTGGGAAAGGTAAAGAATAAAGAAAATCCTCAGTTTCAAGAATTGAACCCTAGCACTCATTTAAGAACCAAGGAAACCAATTACAATATTTGTCATACTTACCACTCAACTATTATCACTTTTGTTTAGCAAGTGTAAAAAAAAATCTTTATATGTTAATAATCTATAAGATATGCAAAAGAATGGGCCTCTTATATTCATGGTCCTGGAGACGGTGGAAGTATCGCATTACCTCCAAATAAAAATCTGGGTCCACGAACAAGGGCACAATGTGGCGAGAATCGATTTCTAACTTGGTTCTCGATTGAATCGGGCTTGAGCGTAAAGGAAGGTGGTTTTGCAATCAATGGAGTTAGGAGAATGTAAATCGAAAGGTGTATGAAAAAAAAGGAACAATGTAGGTACCCAGCTGTTACCTTGGGAGATGTGTGGTTTCCAATAAGACAAAAATGATTTGCTTAGCTCGAAGAGATGGTGGTAAAATAAAGAGCTTTCTCGGAACTTATTATCGAGCATTTAAATGGTGGAAGTTGATATTGAGCGTTAGAAATTTTGAAATCTTTAGCCATTATTCGGATTTGGCATCCGAATATTGTTAACCTCATTGGGGATAGGGAAGTAAGAAGAATATTCTTATTTCGTGATGGAAAACTAGTGTCTTAATGCATTTCTTCAAGAAAATCCTAGAGTTGATGTGATTCACAAACTAATGAACGATCTCTTTGTGTTGGAAGAAATTACCTATCCACAGATTAAATTTTGCCTTCTCCAACCTTGGCCATTCGGAGATG
This sequence comes from Jasminum sambac, assembly GCA_018223645.1. Classification (NCBI taxonomy): domain Eukaryota; kingdom Viridiplantae; phylum Streptophyta; class Magnoliopsida; order Lamiales; family Oleaceae; genus Jasminum; species Jasminum sambac. The sequence continues at coordinate 230,990 of CP073645.1, forward strand.
TTATCATTGTTGATGATGGAGCGGCAAATGACCAAATGCCCAAACTATATGGGGTCGAGATGTCGAAGCTCTCTCGTAGCTTACGAATTGAAAAGTCTGCGCGATTACTCGAGCACTTCCAACATGGTCAAGTTGATATAGACATCGAAATTTTGAAATCTTTTTCCATTCATGTAGGCATCCAGGAATATTGCCAAACTCATTAGGGAATAAGCATGTCGTAAATATATTGTTATTTCATGATGGTGAAGACGGAGTGTAAGCTGTGAGTGCATTTCTTTAGGAACATCCTAGAGTTAATATAGATTTGTAAACTAATGAAAGATGTTCTTTGTCATGGATCAAAGATTACCTATCAAAGGAATTAAATTTAGCTTCTCGAATCGGCCTTTCGAGATGTTATCACAGTTGTTGATAATGGAAGCTGGCAAATGCCACATGCCAAACTATATGGGGTCAGACGGCAGTGAAGCTTTTTGGGAATAGTGTGCAAAATCTTTCAAAAATCGGTGAGTTTTGTTTAAATTTTATTTTTATTTTTATATTTTCACGTTACACGCCAGAGGAATTTTTTTTTGTTTTATCTTGAATCATTTTTCCTAGAAGTATGAGGATGAGGAGGAAAAAATGCCATGTGAATGGGTAACTTCAACATACTTTAAAGAGAGTTTTAGGTGATTTTTTAACAAAATCACCAACATTTCTAGATCAAAAATCTAGAGAACTCATCGGGCATCTCATTCTGGAACCTTCGAGCTACTATCACTGGTAACACCTTTTCTTGAGTACAAGTAGTTGTAGATTATTGTGTCGTCAATCAATAATAGAATTTATTTTGTTATTGTACTTGACTATCTCCCCTCGTCTTACGATTTATCAAAGTATCCTTTTTGGGATGTGCTTACAAATGTCCGGGAATTTTTCTTCTGACGTTAATCATTAGTACGACTTCTGGAGTCTACTATTTAGAAGTATCCTTTGATGCTCAAGATACTAACTTCATGTACCACGCATATGAAATGGTTAGGGAAGTGCTTGATTGGTGATGACATTTATGAAAATTATTAGGGATGGAATTCGGTTGGAAGATGAAATGCTCCAACAATAGTCACAAAATAGTTTCATACCTTTTACGAGGAATAAGAAATATTTTTACGCATATAAGGTGAGTTACGAGGAACATTGTCGCACCTCGTGAGATCTCAAGGGCTTCTTCGGTCAAGATATAAATAATGGATCCTAATCCATAAAAAATAGTTAAATTTGTTGATTTGAATAATAAACATATAATTTAAATTGTATTCAATATATAACTTAAAAATTATTCTAAGTAGACAATCAAGGATTAAAAGCCTGAAGTTTAAATCATGTAAACTCCAATCAATTGATAATTTTAGATGTTTTCAACTAGTAAAGCATAAATTGTGTATTAAATATATTAATTTAGGTTTAATATCATTAAACTCTTAATGCTCAATGCTCAGCCCTTTCTCGATCATTCTTCGTAAAAATGACTAATTTTCGTGTTCCTGTAAGAATCAGATATGGGCTACTGGTCTTCCTTAAAAAGAGCATGGCAAAAAGGACATGAAGTTATCTGGAAGGGCCTTGTCAGCCTTCATCATCATTTTTCTCTCTCCTGAGATTTAAGGCTCTTTTGAAATTCACTTACTGGCCGTGGAGTGGTATAAGATAGAGTTTTAACGCCATGCCAAACTATATGGAATTGAGACGCGAAGCTTTTTTGGAGAAAGTGCAAATCTTTCAAAAATCAGTCTAGTTTTGTTTAAATTTTATTTTTTAACTTTTTCTTTATGTAGGTTGTGCAGGGAACATTTTTTGTGTTTGCTGCATGTTTTCAAAGTACAAGTGAGAAAGAAAACATATGCTTTAATGAGCAACCAACACACCAAGAATGTGTAGTAGATGATTTTTAACAAAATCACTGGGGCTTCTAGATCAAAAATCTAGAGAAAAAAAAAAAAAAAAAAAAAAAAAAAAAAAAAAAAAAAAAAAAAAAAAAAAAAAAAAAAAAAAAAAAAAAAAAAAAAAAAAAAAAAAAAAAAAAAAAAAATCCCATTTCAAACCCTAAAATTCTCTGTTTTATAAATTTTGCTATTACAAATCGACTAGGTTCTCGAATAAATTCTAGCTTGTGGATTGATCGTCGCTTATAATAATTATTACAGACTTTTTGGATAATTTTCCTTAGGGTTTTTTTTTTGGATTTTGAGAATTTTCTGATTTGGGTGCTGAACATAAAGGGAAAAAGAGGATGAATAGTGGGCAGAAAAAGAGGAATTTTCAGATAGAGCAAGGTTTAAGCATAAAGTCGTGGTGGATCCTGAAGTATGCTGATAAAAACGTGGAAGATCCTGGAACACGCCATTCATGAGATTTATAATCATATAACGCTAGTGGCCTTAGCTTCGAAGAAGAGCTCTACAGGTTCTTTTTATTTTACTCCGATTTCCTGAAGTCAAAATTAATTTACTTAACTGTACATGCATCGATCGTGCTATGATCTGTGAACTTGATTTAGAATCTGGCCGTGTGAATTTTTTTTTTTTTTTTCGGAAAATGTTAATTCATGCTCAAGTTGGAATTTATTAGCTGCCTATGCTGTTCCTGCTTTAATTTGGGGATGGATTCTCTGATTACTTTAATTCTTTGACTTATTGAATTAACAGCAGATGGGAGCAAAATATGCTTAGTGTGAAATTTAGCATTATATCTAGGTTTTTAACATTTATTCAATTGAATTGCTGATTTTGAGAATTCCGAGCATTAATGTTTTGCAATTACAAGCACAAGCTCCATTGTAAGAAATTTTGTTCTGCTTCCATCTATCATTACATGTTTCAGTGTGCTTAATGCTTTCTTGCATTTCTTGTCACCATGAGATTTTGGGTAAACATGTTCTGATATTTAGGGTCGTGGTTACACATTCATAATAGGGTGCATGTATATACAAGATTCTTTGTATTTCCATTTAGAGTTTCTCAAGTTGATAATATTGTCAGAATACATTTAATAGGATGCTCAGACTTTTAGCTGCTATAATAGATTGGATTTGCCAATAAAAATGATAGAATATGGTTGTCTTTTGTAAGCTTTTGATTGTTTGTAACCTCCTTGGAGAAGTTACAGAGGGATGATCTTTGTTGGCATGTTGAAGGGGCCAAAACTGGAAAACAAAAAGCCAAAAAGGGAAGAAAACAATCAACAATCAACGGTCATAGCATCTCTGATGCAATAGCTACTGACCAAATAAAGAAATTTCCATTACCATCATTTCCTGTTGTCATGCGATTATCTGCATATGTTCTGCTTTCAGAGGTAGCAGCTAGTTCAAACTTCTTGGACGGTTGTCTCATATGTTTTAGGTCTACTTGGATGTAGAATGCTATGGCTCTATGTATTGCTTATGGCAGTAGTTGAAGCATGAAAGTATCTATATTATAGAACTTGATATTTATAATCTTAAATATTAAGTGCATGTTTTTCCTATAAGCTGTTCAAACAAGCTTTGATACTTGTTATCCTCACATTGGAATGATCCATGACTTCTCTTTCCAACTGGTTGTCAACGCCATGTAAGATCCAACATGTGAACAATGAAAGCACTCCAAGCTCGCCCTGACATTGAAAGACAAGTTTATTTGGGCAAGTCTTGTATCAAAAAAAAAAAAAAAAATTGTAATCCCATAATTTGCATGAATATGGAATAGCTCATAACTACCAACATTCAGAAAGCATCAATTGTGAAGCAACAGTAAGCCTCAAAGTGAACAGTGTAGAAAGTCATAAAGATTGTTTAATCTGAATTTCTCAACTATAAATTAAAAATCACGAGGAACCTCATATGAAATAGAGAACACTATGAAGCTTATTAGTGCACCACAATTGCTGAACTAATTAACTAAATTATCCAACGTCTTCACGTTATTTGAGTGACTGACACAGCTTCTTGGGAAAAGAAACTTAAGGTTTGTGATATGACATCATCCTGCCATAAGCAAAGTGGTCTTGCAGGTGGATCTGTTGTGCCGATATCAAAGTCTCTTATTACTTTGTTAGCTGGTTCCCAGATGCCTTCTTTTTCTGAAGATTGCACCCAATTCACTTTGTAAATTCTGAAATTCTCAACTTGCTGATACGCGTGTTGTCACCCCAAGATTAATAGGAGACCTTGTAGCTGATTGTAACTAACTTTAATACGTTAGTCATGTGATGAGGCATGTGATGAGATAAAGTCAAACAATTAGAAAGAGCAACCAGCTGCCTCAGCCTTAAGAACGACAATTTTTCTTCTTCTTCTTCCATGCCAATTCAGATCTCCGATGTATTTGAGCTTCCGGCAGCTTTGCCTTCGCAATTACCTGATGGTCGCAACTTGCAACCGTTGGTATCTCATTTTCAACAGTATCGACACCACTACACAATATGAAGGTTTTCAAAGATTAGGGCTTTTCAAAATTAGTTGCCTCAATACTCATGTCGCCGGCATGAAAGCTTGTCGTCTTCTTCCTTGTTTTGCTTCATTTTCGCGACTCTCAGATCGGACACGGACACGCCCGACACGCCGAGACACGCGCCAGACACGCCTCCCGGAGTGTCCGAAAGGTCAAGGTGCTTTTGAAAGTGTCGGACACGCTCAATAGTGCAAAATGAAGCAAAACAAGGAAGAAGACGACCAAAACTTAGCTTCACGCCGGCGACGATGAGTATTGAGGCAAAAAGCCCTAATTTTGAAAAGCTCTAATCTTTAGAAAACCTTCATATTGTGTAGTGGTGTCGTGATTGTTGAAAATGAGATGCCAACAGTTGCGAAGTTGCGACCATCAGGTAATTGCGAATGCAAAGCTGCCGAAGTTGGAGTGCATCGGAGATCTGAATTAAGCATGGAAGAAGAAGAAGAATTGTCGCTCTTAAGGCTGAGATGCTGGCTGCTCTTTTTCCTAATTGTTTGACTTTTATGCCTCATCACATGCCTTATCACATGTTATTAATTGGAAAATGTGAAGTATATTATTTTATTACTAGTAATGAGTATTTACAAATTTGAGGACCAAGTCATGAATATTTACAAATTTGACGTTCTCAAAATTTCAATAATAAAAATAAAAATCTTAAAAAAATACATAATTAATTAACGTGTCGTGGTCCCAAATTCTTGAAAATTACGCCTCAAGCGCGTGTTCGATACAGTTGTCGTGTCGGACACTGTGTCCTGTGTCGGTGCTACATAGTTGTCTCTGATTGCCTGCATGCGCTTATTCAGAAATGAACTTGAGCATCCTTAAAGCAGTGATGCACTCCCTACCTTTGAAATTTGGCATGCTTAGGTAACAAGGGAGTAGGTGAGCACAAGAAGGTTCTCCATTGTAGCAGATTTAAGATTATTGAAAATAGACATGTTGGCGTAAGAGTCCTTTTTCTTGTCTCGATAATTGTACTAAAATATTGAACTGTGAATAAAATCTAACTTAAAATGATTTTTCCCTTTCCATCTTTTTGCCTGCCAAACTTGGTTCTCCCTTCATCAGTGTGGTTACGAACATGGAGGATCCTCAATCTTTGCCTGATTTTTTACTTTCTAGTTATTCTTTCACTACAACATAAGCGTAATCATTGCCCTAAATGCAATTGATTGCAATGGGAATATATCATATATGGTGTTGGTTGCCATATGTAGTTGAAAATAGGTTTAAAGAAAGTCCTGGAAAACAGGTTTAAAGAAGTATTGCTGTGCACCAAGCCAACGGTTGAATAAGTTAAGAAATATATGTGAACGAAAAATGTTAACATTGAATGAAATGCTGTTACGACTCCTCTCCTGCTAGACTGGCTTATTAGAGCGAATTTCTCAGGCTAGCACATAACATTTAGCAACACACAAGACCTTTTCTCTTTCTAAAGGATTAGAGTTGTTTGTGTAACAAAACTACCTTCTGATGGAAACTGGGGAACTTCACGGACATCATAGCTACAGTCATGCAATGAACATATTGTGATAATTGATAACGAATCATTCTCGTAGTACTGGCCATTTTCTGTGCTTCCTCTAATTTCATCAACTGGTGATGCTCTTGTTTTGAGGTTCGCACAACCACCACACACCTATCATTTGATTAGGTTTGCAAAAATTGCAGTGTTTTACACTTTTACTTGTTGGGTTTCAAAGCTTTTCGGACAGAGAGATGGATTAAAATTGCTCCTCTTCAATGTTTGATAGATATGTATTAGTCATAAAAAGGAAATGCTTGTTGGGATGATATTAGAGGAATAATCTTGGGTTAGATTAGTCATAAAAAGGAAATGCTTGTTGGGATGATATTAGAGGAATAATCTTGTTAGATTAGTCTTGTCACAAACTTTGTCACAAAGCTAATTGGGAACGCTATGAGTTATGGATTAAGACTTCTCCAGCACTCAGCTTTGCCTGTTTATAGTCAAGGCGTTATAGAGATTGTTCTGTAATTACTTCCAATTTCCTTGAAAGTTATGTATGGCAACAAATTTTTGAATTGTGGCATTATATTTGCACCTTCTATTTAATCAAATGAGAACATATAGAAGGAAAAAAGAAAGCAAACTTTTTTCTTTTTTCCCATCTGTTTTTGGTGTGTTAAATGGCTTTTGGCCCATTCCTTCACATGGAATTTGAATTTCTGTGTTGTATGAATGTGGATTGTCTGGTTTCTTTCATACCTTTTATTTCGAGCAAAACTACATGAGACGAGAATATTGTTCTGTCAAATCTTTGGTGATTAGATACTTTTCCCATCTCTCTCTATCTCTCTTGAACATAATATTTGGTTATAGTTGCCGGACTCTCACTGACATTCAAGTTTCTTGGACTCAGAAATGCTTATAACATGGTATTACATAAGTTTGGCGAGAAACTATATGCGGGACTTGTGTCTACAATGACATCTCCATCTGCAGGAGATGGCAAAGTGTATAGAGGCTGCCCATGGTGGTTCGCTCCTGGAGGAGCTTTAATTTAAAATGGTCTGATCACAACAAAGCACTGCAGATGATCAGAGACATACTAATGTACATGGACAGTGGACTTTCATCCCAAATACCAAGAACTCCTGTTCATGAGCTTGGGCTAAATCTCTGAGGGACAATGTAATTCACTCCCCCAAAATCCAGACGCAGGCTTCTAAACACACTTTGGATGCTGATACTTAGAGAACGTAACTGGTGAAGTTATCAATAGGGACTGATGAGAAATATAATTAAAATGCTAACGGATTTGGGACCTTCAGTCTACCATGATGATTTTGAGAAACCTTTTCTAGAAGTTTCGCCGAATTTTATCGAGCCGAGTCCCAGGAGTTTATTGAGTGCAGTGATTGTGGGGACTACCTAAAGAAAGCTGAAAGACGCCTCAATGAAGAAATAGAGAGGGTATCACACTACTTGATGCAAAAAGTGAAGCCGTGATAACTAGTGTGGTGGAGAAAGAGATGATAGCTAATCACATGCTTAGACTTGTTCATATGGAGAATTCGGGTTTGGTAAAGATGCTTCTTGAGGATAAGTTTGAATATTTGGGAAGAATGTATAGCTTATTTCGTGGTGCCTAATGGTCTATCTACACCGAGATGTAATGACGCCTCACATTAGAGATACAGGTAAACAACTCGTCACAGATCCTGAGAAATCAAAGAATCCTGTGGAGTTTGTCTAATGCCTCCTTGCTCAAAGGGATAAGTATGACAAGATCATAATCACAGCCTTTAACAATGACAAGACCTTCCAGAATGCTCCTCAACTCTTCTTTTGAATATTTCATAAATTTGAATCCTCGTTCTCCCGAGTACATATCATTGTTTGTGGATGATAAACTGCGCAAAGGCTTGAAGGGAGTGAAAGAGGAAGACATCGAGACAATTCTTGATAAGGTGATGATGTTGTTCCGTTACCTACAGGAGAAAGATGTTTTTGAGAAATACTATAAACAACATTTGGCTAAGCGGCTGCTGTCTGGAAAAACGGTCTCTGATGATGCTGAAAGAAGCTTGATTGTTAAACTGAAAACTGAATGTGGGTATCAGTTCACTTCCAAATTAGAGGGCATGTTTACAGACATGAAGACATCTCAGGACACCATGCAAGGCTTCAATGCAGCCCATGGTACTGAGCTAGGAAATGGGCCGACCCTTGTTGTCCAGGTTCTCACAACTGGGTCTTGGCCCACTCAACCCAGCGTCACTTGTAACCTTCCAGCCGAGATGTCAGCTCTATGTGAGAAATTCCGATCATATTACCTCGGGACCCACACCGGTCGAAGACTGTCCTGGCAAACAAATATGGGCACAGCAGACCTGAGAGCTACATTTGGAAATGGGCAGAGGTATGAGTTGAATGTTTCAACCCATCAGATGTGTGTCCTAATGTTGTTCAACAATGCAGATACTCTTAGCTATAAGGAAATCGAGCAAGCCACTGAGATCCCCTCTTCTGATCTGAAAAGGTGTCTGCAATCTTTAGCTTGTGTTAAAGGCAAAAACGTGCTTAAAAAGGAACCCATGAGCAAAGATATCGGAGAAGACGATGTATTTTCTGTCAACGAAAAGTTCACCAGCAAACTCCGAAAGGTGAAGATAGGAACTGTAGTGGCCCAAAAAGAATCTGAGCCCGAGAAGCAAGAGACAAGGCAGAGGGTCGAGGAGGACAGAAAGCCCCAAATCGAGGCTGCAATTGTAAGGATTATGAAATCCCGTAGGGTCCTTGATCACAACAATATCATCACAGAGGTTACTAAGCAATTGCAGTCTCGTTTTCTCGCAAATCCTGGTGAAATCAAGAAAAGGATTGAGTCTCTTATCGAACGAGATTTCTTGGAGAGGGATAATGCTGATAGACGAATGTATCGTTATCTTGCTTGAAGAATGATTTCAGAGCATACTTGTCTCTCTGTTTAGTTTTCTACAGTTAAAAAGTGTACCTGATCAGCCATTCTAGACCTTGTTCTTTGACTTCTCCAAAGCTTTATTTTCTTTTCAACTGAGTTTCCATCTATTTCTTCTCTGCACTGAACAAGAAGTTGATTGCCATTTGCCACACACAAACCAGGTCGAGTATCGTTTGCTTTTTGCAATGTGTTTCCACGTTCTGCCCTCGAAGTTTCGAAATTGAAGAACGTGATTATTCGTTTGTAGTCTGTATATTAAATGTTTTTTTCTTTTTGCAATTGAAGAGTATTTAAACTCTTAAGTCAAGATTGTGTTTACTGTTTAGAAGGAAAATTTTCTAGTATCCGTGACTAATACCTCCAAGCCAATCAACATTGAGTACGTGTACAGGGTACAAATTATTCTTTTACAGTGTAAACTCCTACTTGGGAAAAATTTTCTACTATTTATACTCGGTACTCCAAGACGACCAACATTAATTACCCATAAAGAGTCAATATTGACCACTTATATAGAGAGTGTGATATTTAAAGAATTGTAGCACACTGGCACTCCGATGGTAGAGATACTATTGTGTCATGAACATCATTTGTTTCGACGCCTATCTATGAAAAAAATCCGAGTACACAAACATTATATCAATACAACTTATATGGGGGATAAAAATATACACAATTCTCATGTAATTCAACAAAAGGACAAAGCAAGAGAACATAAAGAACTGCATCAGTACACAGTTAATGACAAACAATGAACAAGATTAACATCAGTTCTTGCAATCTTTACTCGGTCGAGCTTCAAAACATCCATCTATCCTCTTCTCAAGCGAATACGGCATATAAGTACCAAGAATCCTATGATTCCTATCCCACGTCACGAAAAATGGCTGTGAATAATTATACTTTATCATTCCCATACAGTTGATGATGCATATCATGATAAGCCGAGTTGTTACTAAAGAAACAGTGAAAGAGATTTCCCGGTAACCATAGCCCACAGTGATCATCAACTGTTTTAATGGTGGCAAAGGAGAAGAAGAAGATGGAAGCTCGAAGAGACATGCCAGAGAAGAGGAAAGATAGAGCTCCACTGGCTGTGTCTACAAACAGCCCTTCTAATGGGTGGTTGTACAACGCCCCATAAGCATAAGGTACAATTAGCCTGTGGTGCCGAGAATGGATATGGCGGTAAAGAAATTTGTTCACGTGCATGTATCGGTGCATGAAATATTGCCACGTGTCTAGAATCAACACCGCAATGAAAATTTGTCTGATGAGGACGATAAGGGAAGTTGGTTGAGGGGCTTCATTTTCACTTCCAGTAACCTATATGACAAGTTAAGTCAAGTCATTTTTACGGCGTAATTCAGCATGTAAAGTAAAAAATAAAAAGTAAAAGATAAAAACATTAAACCGAGTTTTAGGATTGATATAACAGTGTCAACATGAAACTTTGGAAATAAAGATAAAATGTTGAAAATCAGTGTTAAGGTTTCATATGACTATCATCACATGAAGACAACCCAAAAAGCCAAATGTTGTGAACATATTCACTGACTCCCAACAAGTAGTAAAAAGGCTGCGCCTAAGTCTAATATCAGACTCTATTTGGTCATTAAGGCCTTGTTCTATTTGGTGTTAACCAAATCCGCATGCAATTCCGTATATCTCATACTCATTTTCAACCACACCCACATTTCCCAAAATAATATTAACCACACATTTTTACACGGAATACCGCGCACATTAACTTTATACCCAATCAAACAACCCCTAATTAAACCTATTCAATCAAAGAAACAAATATATACACCAAACACATTTATAATTCATATATCAATCCCTATTTGCTTGCAAAGTAGTTAAAATTGCTTCAATGAATATTGTCCCATTTTTGACAGAAGACAATATCATTTATGTTAAATCTCTCTTGCAAGATCTTTAAAAAAAAAAAAAAAGGGAAAGAAAGTGTTAAAAATCAAAAATTTTCTTCATATCGCAAAACACTATATTTAATATGTATTCCAATATTTAGAATTTTTTCTCTCAAAAAAAAAAAAGAAAGAAATTTCATTTTATTTTCAACTAAAATTCTAGGTATGGATTTTCAATAAATCATTTTCTCAAAATTCATCTGTGTGAGGTTGATTAAACTTTCCTTACAAAACTTGATATTATGAAATTAAATATCCTCCAAACAACTTAATTAGTTTAAGCCATGAATAAACTATAAAAGATTTTAAAAAATAAAAATTGAACGGTTGTTCTAGTGTTGAAGGCACTTCTTTATTGGTGAACTGTATGAACTTCACAACAATGATTTTAGAGTTATAATTTATAACTTGTGTGAGTGTGTTAGGGAAAAAGCTAAATTATTGAAAATTTGATTAATATTTTTCCTTTAATAGCAAAAAGTAAGAAATATTACACCTTTTGACTATTATATTATAACGATAAACGAGGTCTCATAGAGATGTTTTTATATATTTTTTTATTATTATTTTATTTTCAATTAACTATTAATTTTCATAAAGCACTTATAAATTTAAATAGTTTTTATAGTTTAATAAGGGGCCCATTTTAAGAAATCCCATCAGGCCTCCAAAAACATAAAACCGACACTGTATGTGTGATTACAAACTTTCAAGGTTTCTTGTCCTACAAACATTGAAAACATGAATAACATCCAAAAGTATGTTGAAACCATTTGGAAATGCCAACCCCAAGCTCCATAATCTATACATTACTAACCCGAACAACGTCAACAAGAACAATAAGCTAGCAACTCGTCTACTTTATAGCCAATGATCTGGAATCCCTCTCAAAGGCCCAATAGAGATTAAAATATTTCTCTAAGATCAACCAGTCAAGTGTCCACAAGTCCCGGATTGTTCTACCGGTTCGGTGAAAAACTATAAAATACAATCAGACTGCTTCTCTGTATTGTAGAAACTTCATGATCACACCTTAAACAAGAAACGTGTTCTCATTTTTTCCCAAAAAGAAAGATTTTTGCTCCAAAAGAGTCATTAACTACAGACACTCCAAATTCTAGAAGAAGGCCCAATCAATTGACAAAAATGACTCATCAGATCACCTTGAAAACATATACAACACCATTACTATTCAGGAAGAAATTTCTTGCCAAACATGGCATAAGTCCTCAATCACTCATAATATATACATACACAGCACATGTATTTTCGCTCAGGGAATCGAAAGACTTACAGCGAAGAGGATGGTGGCGACGATGGCCTGGACCACCTGTTGAAGGAGGACTCCTTTAACTACATCCTTTTTAGACACCAAATTCATCTCATCTTCATCTTTCTTACTATGCAGCCTGTAATTCTCCAACGAACCAAGCATTACATAAAACCCTGAGTACAACCAATAAACAACAATCGGAGCAATTGTCCCCAATATTTCATCTGAAATCTACAAACCCCTTTAGTTATCTGCATATTTACTACTAATCCCTTTTTGGGAAAAATACATCGATCACGATTCTGATTTTATGGGTTTCTGATTGTGAAGCGAGCAAAATTGGAATCAGAGAAACGCAGGAAAGGGAAAATGAAAAATGAAATACCCAATTCAAATTATTATTGATCTGGGCGGTTTTTTTCTGTGGTGTGCAGTTGGTGTTTTGGTCTCCTGAAAAATACCGATAGTTGTTATAGGATATTATTATTAGAAATCTTCCTGTGACTCCATATTTTAATCTTTACACCTATATTTTATCGTTAGCATTTAACACGTCCCCCACTAGTCAGCCACGGATAAGGAGGAAGCAAGTGGAATGTCGGGCAAGGATGGCCGAGTGTCCATGTTGGATGCTCTGCATCCTTGGCCGAGTATCCTGCTGGTCAGCCCTTTCATTTTTTTTTTTTAAATAATTCATAATATAATTAATTTATATTTAATAATAATCGCGTGTTAATAATATTAATTATTTGAGATTGCCTCAATTGGTGCAAAGTGGTACCTCCCAATCGAATCATGGGCATTGCCCAATTTTGATTATCAACCATATCCCTTTCCGAAATAATAATAATAATAATAATAATAATAATAATAATAATAATAATAATTTTATTATTACTATTATTATTATTTATTATGATAATTATTATTTATAATAATTATTTATCCATATTAATAAATTGTAACTCTAAAAATTATTGTAATCAATATTAATTAAATATAATTATTTTAATATAATTTTTATATTTAATTATTATAAAACATAATAATTGCTAAAGCAGCATAAATCATCGTAGTCTGATATTTTTATTCTTCATTGTCCACTGAGATCTCCCTAATGTCTTTGTTCTTCATTGGAATCTCGTCTACGATGCATTCTTTCAAAAGCTATTAGTTTTGGGCATGAATAAATGAACACTGCAATACGAGATAATAGCCAATTAATTATATAACTAACAATTGAAGTAAAAAAATTATATGAAAATTATTATATTTAATTAATATTAATTATAATAATTTTTAGAGTTACAATTATTATTTCTATAGTAACTATAAATATAAAATTTATTAATATGGATAAATAATTATTATCATAAACAAATAATTAATCTTATTAATATTTGATTATTATTAAATATAAACTAATTACATTATGAATTAAAAAAATTAAAAGAATAGCCAAGCCATCCTTGGCCGATGTTTCGTTTGTGCATTTGGCCACCACTGGAAAAAATGGCATATTTGGTATTGGGAAAAAATGTGGGTGCGAGGATTAAAAAATGGGGTGTAGATAGCGCCACCCTTATTATTAGGGTTGGACAAACCACAATTTGGTTCGGGTATTGAAAGGGTCGGGACCAAACCAAAAGTTTCAGTTCGGTTCCATTCATTTAAATGAACTAAACGGATTCGGCTACAGTACGGTTTCGGTTTTTGCTCAATTCTTGTTTCGATTCTTCATTTTTTAAAAGGAAAGAGAGAGCTTGGGCGTATATATCACATATTGGGACAACTACTCATAATTCTCTCGTTAATTAATTCAATGTATTCTTTGTAATTATCTTCATTTAGTTTTCCTTGCATCCATGTGTCTAGCAACTTATATACGACTCTTATATCATGTATATCCCACATATTTATGTTTATCTCCAAGCACTTTAGTGTAGTTGGGGTTCTCTCCGTGTAGGACTCTTAATTAAATTTAGTGTAGTGTAGTTAGAACTAAGATTAAGATATTAAATTTCAAAATAAGAAAAATGAGGAGGGTAACTTGTGTGATGATTTATGGGAAAATGGAAATAGAAAGACACAAAGTAATTGGATTTCGGGTTTTACGATTCCGGCATAAGAACCGAGAACTGGACCGAACCATACGGTTCTCGAATTTTATGTACAAACGGTTAATTTTTTTGCCGAAAACAGAATCAAATCCAATGGTTCGGTCCAGTTCCAGTTCGGTCGGTTCGGTCCGATTATTTTGTCCACCCCTAATTATTATTGATGAATGGACAATAATTATTTTGTCGGTTTTTTCATTCAAGAAATGAATTCTCTTATGCCGACGAGGTCTGGTTCACTCTAATGTACTTATGTACCCTTTCTTCTTGATAAGCAATGTGCATTCATAATGTGGCTAATAAATAATGCCTCCATACCGCAAAGATAGTTCACGTTTTATTTTCACGTAGATTAAAAATTTTAATTAATATTCTTGTAAATATGTAATTTAAGAATATTTTTTCTAATATACCGAGTTAAGATGTAATAAACATCAGTTTTTATATTTTTAAATGGCACCAAGTGCCCCCTATTGGATGGGGTATTGGCTGCAACGTCACTACCACATAGGATGTTGATGCCATTATACGGCAACGGCAGCACTAGAACACGATTGATGTTTTACATATTGCATGAAGATGTAATTACTAATTATTTTCATGCCAAAATCCAAACGCGACATGTTGTAAAAGTTTTGGAGCAATTTTTACACTTAAAAGGCTGTCGAGACAAGGTGCTATTTTCCAAAGTTTAAGTAAAATAATATACGTTATTGAATTAATGCGGTTGATTATCTCTTTTTAATGTTTCATTTGAATGAGACAATTTAAAAACAAGAATTTAAAATAGATCTAAACTATGTATATCTACCATGTTTTGACACAATACTTGACTAGACAATTATTATAAAATGATAATGATACTGATGAGAGTTGGCCTTATAAAGTTTGGGGCAAAATTCAACGAAATATCTCATCTCAAACACAGAAGAGTCAGTCCATAAAGACGTCATAGATGAGTTGATAATTGTGGCTTTGTTGTTATGCTCCCGTGAGCGATGTAATTATGGCGCTCTCCCGGTATTTTTCCTGCCCATATCCGATTTACATTTTTAAAATTTGAGATCGAATCTTGATCCAGAATCAGACATCAATAGGGAGGCCCGATTAGTTCGGAAAGTTTTACAACAGCCATCGGGGACCACGATTGTACAGAAAAATTATTTCAATTCTTTAAAACTTCACGCTTGCCGTACTAGTCTAGATGTGGTCTTGAATTTCAAAATGAAAATCGTAGATAACCGGAAAACACATACGACCTAAATCTGGTCTCAAATTTCAAATTGGAATAATTTCAGAATTATTCCAATTTTACCCTTCTTTTTGGGTGGTGTTCAGTCTGCACAAGTCGAACACTAAATGGCGTTTAGCCTGTGCATGGCAAACACCACAAAAATTAAAAAATTAAAAACTTTTGGTCTTTGCCGCTGGAAATGACAGCCAACTGCTACAATTTCTGGCAATACTTGCTATCGGGAACTACAACAGGTTGCTTTGTATTGAAGGGTAAAATGGAAAGATGGTGATAATGGGATGTACCCAGTTAAAAAAGCGGATGTATTAAGTGTTACCCTATTCATCCATGTAACACGTAAAAGAATGCCATAAAAGCCAAGATAGATAAAGGGAAAGTATGTCATGGATTAAAAGAAATATTAGTTGGTTACAAAAAATGAATGTTGGAGCATAGACCATGTACAAGTTACAAAAGCATTCCAATATTTACAGGATTCTTCACTCCAATTGAGCACTTTAAGTTTAAAAAAAAAAAAAAAGAATCACTTTTGATCATATTTCTTAAGATAACCAGATGATAAATAATGTACTAGTAAATAATCAGGTTGTTTATACAAAGAATAAAACAAAATTCCTGTAGAATCTCCCAGAAAATTTCTCCATAAAGGCAAAAATTTTTGTCGAACCAAAGGTACAGTATTTCTTACGTAGCCTCCACGCTCTCTTTGTTAACTTTCTTGGCGAAGGTAAGACCAGATTGTGTGCTTCGTTTTGGACCTGTAAGATTAAAACCCACAATAATTAGTTTGTGCAAACGAAGTTGCTACCTAGATTAGTTATTTGGAATAATGCTGACGATCACAAGATGTATGTATAACAATTACCAGAATTTGAGATGTGCAGTTAATAAAGTTTGAGATGAGTAGCAGAATCTAATTTTGACGTGGAAGAAGGTTAAAAACAATCAGAAATTTAGTGTAAACTCCAATATGGGGAAAAGGAGTTAGCATCACTACCTTTTGCCTTACTGGTCTTATTGGACTCAAGAACGGCAGATTTCCACTCATTGTAAGAATGTTGATCCATCTTTTGCGCTTCTTGTCCGCCGAGTGCTGCAAAAGATCACAGTTCAACATTGGAACACAGTTGGTACAACTAAAACTACAATTATTTTTTCAACTTTCATTTTCAACCACTCGAGATCACAATTCAACATTAGGGTGTGTTTCCTACAACTTCTTAAAACCAAGATCATTTTTTCAACTTTCATATTCAACCACTCATTTAATCAAATCTAACAATTGTTTTATTTTATTTTTTTTTATATATCATTTTCTTTCACTTTCAACAACTTATTTAAAATTGTTTTAGACTAATATCGACCAAATATATAGCCTTAGTAGTTAGGACCAGACCAGAAACTGTAAACACATCTTGAATGCATTAAAAGGAAGTAAATCGGAAAGCAACACAAGAACAGGTTCATTCTGTTCTTGAAAATTTCTTGAAGAACGTTTAATCCTAATATAATGTTCCACACACCCGGAAACTCTGTCCAAAAGGCAAACATGGAACCTCATCGATTTACAACTAGAGAAAATCTCAACATGATCACTGTTGAGATCATAAAAGTTAAGAGTGATGCAAATGATTACCTCTTCTCCATCATCAGATGAATAGCCACCATCCCTAATCCTCCTTTTTTCAGGCAATGCATCTAAAAGCTCTGCATTGATATCACAGTCGTTACGAGCTGAATGCTTTTAAGTGTAAGTCTCGACTATGTTTTGTAATGAAAGCCCTTTTAGCTATGTTTTGTAAAGAATTAGGAGCATCAACTATTAAAATTTATACCTCGGTTCCCTTTAACTTCTTTTGCATCCTTCTTTTCCTTAGTTACTCCAAAGACATCAAAGCATAGGTCCTTCATTGAGGTAGATACCTGAAATTGCCTCTTCAAATGAGCATTCATAATTTGCCTACTTAAAATGAAGCACATACTTTTTCCTAGTACAATACAAACAAGAAGATTATAATCTAACCGTAGAAAACTCAGATTCTGATGATCCAGCAAGTTCTATCAACTTAATTTTGTCTGCCTTAAGCTGCAAAGCTTAATTAACAAAGAATGAATAACACTACTAACACAAAATCTACAACGTAGCCATTAATATGCATATCAACCGCATAGCAATGAGTAAAATGTGGAGTACCTTGTGTCGTTTTGCACAGAGATAGAATGCAACAGCGGTAAAGACAGGACGAGTGAAATCAGTACTTGCCCGACGAGAAGATGGCAATGAAGCAAGAAACCGATCTTTGTACCTAATAAACAACAATCGTTGATCAGTTCCCACAGAAAAGGACTAATATATGCATTATCTGAAGAAATTTAATCCATTTTCCTATGATGAACAGCTAAAGAATAACACCCATTACTTCACTCAGTCATTTCATCAAACACCAAGGAAACAGATTCTTGACAAACAATGAATACTTACAGAGAGAGGCCTTTGAGAACAAAATGGAATCAGCCTAACGCAGCCAAATTGAATGCCCAGTTCTCTTGACATCAAGCTTGTTTCTAAACAAATCAAACAAAGAAATGAAACATGTATTTAGGTAAGATCGTAGAGATACGGAAAACTAGAAAATTAGGGAAGAAATGTGATGCTTACTTGACACCAAGGCCATTCTGCATCGAATTAAAGGATCTACTATAAGCCTTCTCAGACAAAACCGCTCAGTTTTATCGCAGTTTGACGATCAAATATTACTCCCATGCTTTAAAAAAGGGGAAAATGTAAGAATCATCAGATCTAGAGATCAACACAGTTTACAACTATTAAATAACTTCTGCGAGTGTAAATCAGTAATATTACCTAGAAGCAGCGATCTCTAAGCAGATAATTGCTTTACAGATCTCCCCTGCAAATCAACGAAAATATAATTGTACATTGGAATAAAAAACGAAAAATCGATTATCGTCACAATGAAAAAAAAAAGACTACGATAATGGATTTTCCGATTGGAGATTTAAGCCAAAAACTTACAACGCCGATGATGGAGGAGTCGAATTGAATGTCAGCCAGGCGGCGGAGCTCAGAGGCCTTACGGATGAGTTGTTTGCATTCGGAGAGGCCCAATTTCCTGGCTATGTCTGTCATATCCATATTCTAATGGTCGGGATTTTCCTTCCGATGGAGTTGAAGATATGAAATGAAATGTGGATTTTCATTTCTGATGAAGATTAATAGCGGGAATGTGAGTTCTGCATACGGTTTTCCCTCTCGCGCCATGAAATTGGGCAAGAGTTTGATTTTTGGCGCCAAGTGGAGGCCATTATTTTCAGTGGATGATGCTGGATTATCATGCCCAATTAATTATTTAATTAAAAATTTTAGGTAATATTTTGTCATATGGATGGAACATAATAATGTTATTATGCTAATTAGGGAAATTAAATTACAAAGTTTTAATAGAGTATGTTAGCAAAATGTTTACAAACATACTCATAAATGATTTATGAGATTTGTTCTAACAACAAAAAATGGAAAAAATGTGAAATAATAGAGGTCAAATAGAGAGAAATCTTATATTTAAGTAATGGTCTTAAGATGTGTGTAAAAATGATTTTTATATATTTTTACGATATGTACAGAGAAAATAAGTGGAGTTGAATGGTGGAGATTTGTGTGATGGTGAGTAGGTCATGAGACATGTGGATGTGAAATAGGAGAGAGAATTAGTATGGTTAAAAATATGTAAAAATATATAAAAACGTAAAAAGATATAGAAGAATAGGAGCTAAAGTTTGAAATTTCAAAAATTAGATAATCAAAATATTTGCAAAAATCCCGATTTTCCTTGATGTATTCTAGCTAAAATGCTATGTGATTGATATCATATAAAAGTATAAACAATAGAGAGAATTTAGAGAGAATGAATTCTGGCTTAATTCTCGTGAATTTAATTTCATTAATAATCAAGCTCTATTTATAGTGAAAACTTGAATGGTACATAACCGTAATTACATAATTTCATCAAGGGTATAATAGTCATTCACATATAATAATTACATCTTTTACCAAATTATTCCTCCACCAAATTATTCCTCATAATTCATAACCACCAAATTATTCTCAATTATTCATAACACTCTTGAATGACTATTAATACAAATGTCTTCCTGACTTGTTTGGAGAAAAACCTGGGAAAAAAACTTCCAAACCGATTGCAGGATAGCTTGGAGTGGTTATATATCGCTTCATCAAAACATTGCTCCCCCGATGTCTTCCAACAGATAGGAGTATTCATGTCTTTCACTCGTTAAAACCTTGTCAAAGAAAACCCAGTGGGAAAAAAACTTGATCGAAGGAAAAAGAGTACATACCGCTCCGCTTTGATTTCATATCTTGAGAATCGGATATCTTTACTTACGGTAAATGATTTCAATATCATCATCGTTTGGATCTAAAGCATTAGCTCCATTATAACTTGATCCAATAGATACACCGATCAATTTCTCCTATCGTTCTCAATATACCATGAATATGCCTCGTTAAAACCTTATTAGGAAAAACCCAAAGTGGGAAAAACCCTAATGAAGGAAAAAGAGTACATTATTCATGTGAATACGCCTTTAAAGTTGCCTCATTAAAAACCTTTGCTAGGAAAACCCAATGGGATAAAACCTCACTAAGGGAAAAGAGTGCAATGCGTATTTTATACAAGTATGTTTGCAAGCATTTCAAAATCTTTCATACATTTGTATGAGTATCATATACATTGGTTTTATACTCTTTGTTCATTTAGAGTGCATCAATTTTCTTACACAACTACAAAACATTCACCATGAACACATGTCTCAAAACACACAATTTAAAGCATATAAATTCATCATAAAAACATGTAAACATATAAGTAAACCTTCATAACTAACTAACACTTAAAATATATCATTTTAACATTTAATACTCATTTAATAGGTTATTTCATTCCTGTGGCTTAGCTCCCCCTTAGGGTACTTATAAACACGAGCTTAGCTCACCCGATCCTTTAATTTTCTTTTCACTACATACACGATCGGTAATTTAACTTTCATGAGCATGCAACATATAATGATCACCATGTTTATCTTTAAACTTGAGCACCGCCATCATCATCTCATCATCTCATAAATCAAGGATTTCACATTCACCACTTATCATCTTCAATATATCTCAATATTTTCATTATCATTGATCATATGTAGCGCTACATTTTCATATCGTGTCGACACTTTTCAATTTCATTTATTTCCCCATATCGACATAACTTATCGAGATATCTCATTATTAATCCTCTTGTAGGATTACACAATATAGTTATGTCTATATACTCTTCAAGAGCATATGCCTCGTTATTAAGACCATCTTTTATAATTTGCTTTGATATATATGTTTGGGGAAATCGATAATATCAACGCTTCTGGCGTGCTAACTTATCAAAGCATCTTAACTGATATATGTGATTGTTCATAGCATCTTTTATGCATCTTTGAACTTCAAGTTCATATTTTAATTGTGAGGATATAACATGATGCATTTCACATATCATTTTTAACCTTTAATACTCCCTCATGCTTTGAGAAAATTTAGAACACCAAAACTCATACGCTTGGTATGATTTTAATCATATATGTTCTCATCATTCAAATTTAATATGGGAATTTAGACCGTTTGCATTCTATTCTCGATATCGGCAATTTATTTGAGGACTTTAAATAATTTGCCATATAATATCCCACTTGTATGCGCATACTCAATCCTTCGTGATTTATTCAAGTATTGGGATATACATTTACTAGCTTTATCATTAACTGGAAATCATGCTCATACTGGGTGAGCAAATATTTCAGAAATTTCAAATTACGAATCATATACACATGTGACTATCTAGTGGATCCATATCATAATATCTAGTAGTCCACATGGAGGATGAGTGGGCCCATATTTCTCATCCTTTATTCCGTATATATTTGGGATTTATTTCAATATTGGCTAAGAATGATTTCATCATTTATCGAGAACAATCATTGAAGAATTCCTTTAATTCTTCACTTGAAATATTGATTTCAATAATTATTTAAACCGGGATGGTCAATCCGGTTTTGCAACGAGTATTATTGAACTTCTAGTTCAAGAAATTCTTATATCGATTTCACTAGTATCTCAGATAGTGCTCAACATGATTTATCATAGAAACAATTCACCGACATATTCCATCATCTTTTGGTGACATTATTGTCTACTATCGTTCAAACACGGAGTTACACTCATACGCATCACATCCGGCTATTATTTAATTCGAAATCGTAGCTCTTACGCTTTATTTAAAATCGAGTCTTATTTCATATATGCATCGTATTATTCTATAAATAAATCATCAAAATTATTGCAAAATTCGTCCTAACAAGGGTCTATACATTATAATGGATCATATGCTCTCAAATCTTCGAAAATACTATCCATCACTACTCGATCAAAATCCTAAAAAGGATTTATCGATGTAGGTCGGAAAGATTAAGGATGCTAATGAATAAGGGTATCCCACAAGATATCCGATACTTGATTGAAGCAAAGGTTCGATTATCCGTGAGGTTTCAATTCCTTCTAAATACATGCCTGGTATGGGTAAAAGTAGTTTTTCAAAGAAACGAGAGCAAAAGATTAGGAGGATGCTACAAGTGTGCTCGGTGGACATGTGACACTCGATGTAAATCATGTGGGTACTTGTCCGAAACCGAGAAGATAAAATAGCATTCATTAAGGATGGATTGAGTAAGGAGCCTTTGGATGATATTCAATGTGCTCTTGAGACACATCCTAGTGGACACGTGACAAGGTGAGCTAATGGCCTTATGGGCCAAATTCAAAGATCAACAAACGCTACGATTTGAAAACTTACTTTAGAAGATCCTGCTTGTAAATTTAGTAGAAAATTTAGCATAATGATTTTCCCATATTTATGTAAGAAAGCTCTGTAATAACAAAGATCAATATATTTCTTTTATTTGTAAATATCGTTTTCAATTTTAAGATATATATTATTTTTCAATCACCGATGACTATATGTCATATCACTAAAGAAAATTTCGCTTTTTCTCTTTCATATTTGTCAAAAAGTAAATAGTGCACTCAATTATTGGTTTTAAAATTTTTCTTTAAATAGAGGGATTCATATATCTCTCATGTTGAAAATATAGTGCAAAAAGAGAGATAGGAGTAGAGATGGATGTGGAGATTTTAGAATCATCTCATACAAGTCAACTTTTACCTCGCCATATTAAAACCGTATGTATTTTTGGTGGATCTAAACTGGTAGGCCATATCCAATATGTGGATATGGCAAACCAACTCGTAAAAGAGTTAGGGAGACAAGAAATCAATATACTATACGGAGGAGCCAACAACAAACTTTTAGCTAGACTTATAATGGCCGCACAATCATGGGGAATAAGAGTTTCGAGCGTAATACCTTTCCATTTAGTTGGATCTAATACTCGAATTGGAGCTAGTTCTACCATGGGTCCAAAGCAGGTTGGGGCTACAAGCGCAATCCATCCACAACCGCATGATGTATATGATGAATAATAGTGATGCTTTCATTGTCCTTCCAGCGCTACAACACACCTGGAGAAATATTCAATATAGCCTCGTTGGCACGTGGAACTTTCATGTCAAACCAATAGGTTTGTTGAATATTAATAATTTCTTTTATGGCTTACTAGCGTTTCTAGATCGGGTGTAAATAATAAGTTTATCTCTCATTCAATGAGAAAATACTTATTTCTCGCTGAGTAATGCGTTGATGAACTACTCATCAAATTTCATGCATATGTTCAAGAATCTGTGGAAGCCCAGGTCCGTCGATCACGAGACCACTTGGTGTCAGCGAAAAAAAAGAAATTCGGATCCTTTAAATATTTCATTATGAATCCTAATGTTGATGGTGGCGAGTTACGAGTATTTATACTCTCGGACGCATCCCTCATTTATGGATTCAAGATGTATATTCTTTTGCATTTCTATATTTTCGAGTGTTTAATGCCATCTTTTGATATTCTCAATATGTTCCACTTAACGCTTTGTACTTCTTCCGAGTAATAATAATATCATATTGGCTTTATTCAAATACAGTAAATCTAGTGATTATGCTTCTTCAAGAGCATTTTATTCTCATATTAATACAATCTCATATCATCGATGAGATTACTTCATATAATTTCTCCATGCGATATATTATCTTTGATTTATCAACATGGGATCTATTCAAAGATTTTACTTTCGTCTATTTATCCAATGGTAACTTCAAGTACCACTTGCTCAATTTTCTCCATTCATATTCTGTATATATGAAGAAGTAATTTTATTCTCATCGCCTACTTCTTCGAGAGTATGATTAGAATATTTGATCAACTACTTCTTCCTGAGTAGGATTCGTTATAACCAATCGTAGTATAACCCACCACATTGGAAATATGCACACCAATCGTGTGTGGTATTACCCACCACATTGGAAATATACTCAAACTATAAAGTGCATAAATTTAAATTGAAATTAAATTTCTCCAATAGGTGGTCGAACCTACCTTATGGGAATTATTGCAATAAATATAAATTTACGAATTTAAATAGCAAGAATTAAATTGCATAATGTTTAACTACTTCTTCAGAGTAGGATCTGCTTAGTAGAAGGTATTACCCATCACTTAGCATATAAAGTGTAAATATATAAAACCTTCCGCTTAGTGACGGTTTGAACCCATCATCAAGTAGGAGGTATTGCAGAATTAAATTGCAGAAATAAAGTCAGAATTAAATATTGAATCGCTTACGGAGCAAATTTGTTCTTCTAGAACAAATACTCATTACTTCTACAAGAGCACACTTATCCTTCTAGAATAAGTACATTATGTAATTGAACTCTTGAGTTACATTAATATTTCGATCTTTTAACTCAAATGGACTTCAAGCCATTTTATATAATCAATGGATTTAGAATTTCTTCATGAATATTCTATCCATTTTTCATCGTCGTCAAAATTAGGTCGCTTTTACCCTAAGGGTAAAATTGTCCATTCCAATTCGCAAAGGTAAAATTGTCAAAAATATTTTATCAATGTTTTACGATTGGAAAATTATCTCCTTTCTACTTCAATTTATCAATATCAAAATATTCAATGACTATTTTGTAACTTTTTCAAAAGTTGGTGTATCGATTTGTAAATTTTGAAAGTTTGATAATAACATATTTCAAAACGAGTTATTACCCTATCAATGTTTGTGTCAAATCAAGCTCTCGTTAAATCGAGTATAATGGAGTCGAGAAAATTTGATTTTGATAATGTATACTCTTATATCTCGATAAAACGAATGTTATAGTTTAATATATTATTATATTATAAAATCATATGATTTACCTTTTTCCCTTTCTCTAATTATTCCATGGATGAGATTTACTTGCAATCCATTTACGTGATCGGAAAAATTCTTGACTCCATTCTTCCAATTTTGGAATTTGACATCTCGGCCAGGTTGTGTAGAATGAGGAATTGTGGGAGAAGAATATGAGCAAAGGAATTTTCAATGATGTATTTGCAAAGAGAGAGTTATTTAGGATTGATGAGGATGAATTAATTCATTGGTAATAATCCAGCTTCGATACATGAAGATCATCTATAAGATCGAATCTGAAAGATACTTCTTTCATATTACTCAAAGCTGTAGACTCGTCTTGATAACGTGTTATAAAAGATAGAAAACAATAGAGAATTTGTATAGAATGAATTCTGGCGAATTCCTGTGAATGAATTTCATTAATAATCGTTCTCTATTTATGTGAAAACTGAATGAGCATAAACCGTAATTACATAATTTCATCAAGGGTATAATAGTCATTCACATATAATAATTACATCTTTTACCAAATTATTCCTCCACCAAATTATTCCTCCACCAAATTATTCCTCATAATTCATAACCACCAAATTATTCTCAATTATTCATAACAGATATTTTAATAATTGAATTTTAAGTTATAAATGGGATGCCTACTGTTGCTATTCTCAGGTACTTGGAAATTTTTTTGCTAGAATACTTAAAAGTCACAGCCCTTCTAACATCAAAACTACAAACTTGTGACACTGCAACTTTCCAACGTGGTTGTCAACAAAAAATTGTACAAGTAACACTAATCTTAGTACACGTGTTTAGTACATACTCATTTTGCACAGGCATTCTCTACAATTTCTCTCACAGACAAGTAGGTGCCCATTACGGCCACTAGAAAGCCTAATACAAGAATTATCACGATGAATATCAACTTTGTCCCGATTTTTCGAGAAGCTTTCGCAATCTTTAGGTAGCATAGACATGGGAACAAGATCGAGGCACTTCTTCCAAGAAATGCGCCACAAAATCCATCATACTTCCTAAGGCCATCTTCAACGCTGGGCTTCAATTGCCTTTCTTCACGTGATTGCATCAGTAGAGAGAGAGAGGAGAGAGATAGGAATGGAGGAAAATAGTGGAACCCATGTTTGTTTAAATTTTTATTTTTTTAATCACTTTTATCTCAATTATTCCATTTTTTCTCCACTTTTTCTTCATTGATACCCGTATCACGCCCGACATATGACGCCGCCTGTAATTATTTCACTACTATTTTATTATTATTTTTGAATTTATCTCTATCTTTCTCCTTTTTTTCATTTTTTCTTCTTTTTCCTTTTTCCCTTCCATTCACTTTTAATATAAAATAATCTTTTCTTTCTTTCTCTCCTCTCTCTCTACTGCGGGTCACTGTAGCATGGGGCAATTCACGGTGGCGTTGAAGATGGCCTAAGAATTGAATGGCTAAAGGCACAATAAGTGTACTAATCACCAAAGCCTGATGATAAATCTGTGAATACGTGGACTCAACATATCCTCTAGAGCATTAGCAGTCGGTGTGCTAGTGATGGCATATTTAGTTATTGGACTTACCACTGTAGTATAAATTGCAACTTTTGAACCAATGCTTCGAGTGGGAAGATTTAAAGTCACTTGCGACATCAAATTTGCGCCATACGAGAGTCCATTCCATCTCCGAAGAACTCCACGTTCTTTAAAAGCCCACATTTTCAAATGCGCAAACCAAGAAAACAGAACAAATTAAGATTAAAAAGCCAAACCCACCTGGACTCAATAAACAGACAACAACGATAAATCCTAACCAAGTTGTTGGCAACATGACGAGTGCACAGTTGACATTGCGTCCGAGATCTCGTCCTCATTCCGCACCAATTCCAAAAATGTTAACGAAGAAACTAGACGATCGAGTTGAAACTTGCAAATGGACCTGATAAGGCATTTATTTAGGCCATTAAAGCAAGTTCGGATAACTAACTGTGATGCCTTTTGTTTGCTCTGGTGTCGGATGCACAGTTGACATTGTTAGTCGTGGGCTCAGAATACCAGAGAAAAAATTAAATTTAATTCGAATAAAATTATATATAAAACCTTTTTTTTTTTCCCATATAAACTTTGTGAATTTTTTTGGGTCGGGGCGCTATAGCCCGTGTGAGCCCCCCTGGATCCGCCTGTGACCGGGGTGTGTGGGAGTAGGCATTGGTGGCTGTGTATGTATGGTCAGTATAGATATATAGTATGTGTATGTATGAGTCCTGTGTACGTTATGTATTTGTATGTATAAATATATAATTCATATAGTGTACATACATACTAATATATAATACAGCGTAAACAAGTACGTTGTATAATCAATCACGCCAGAGGGATGAAAGGAGTGGCATGGACATGATGATCGATAACAACGCCTGCCGATTTTAAGCGAGTTATTGCGTTA
The DNA here is from genome assembly GCA_018223645.1 of Jasminum sambac. NCBI lineage: Eukaryota > Viridiplantae > Streptophyta > Magnoliopsida > Lamiales > Oleaceae > Jasminum > Jasminum sambac. The sequence continues at coordinate 258,371 of CP073645.1, forward strand.
GCAAATTCATTGCCCGTGTTCTTGGACCGTTCATACCTCTGTACTGTTATAAATTTTTCTCTTTCTGTTATTTATTATTATTATTATTATTATTATTATTATTATTATTATTATTGTTGTTGTTGTTTTTTTTTTTTTAAATCAAATCAATTTGGTTTCTTATATTTTTCCATAAACACGAGAAAATCTTAATTCCCACACTGCTCCCCAATCAATTCACTCTAATCCAATTTAATCGATCTAGTTTGATAAATTTTTCCACAAATAAATATGGTAAAACCATAGTTCTAAAATCCCAATATTTGGATCTAAGGTTTTATATATGTTACGATTTTTAGAAACCAAAGATTTTTTATTAAATTTAAATTTATCTATTAAATATATAAAAATAGGACTAAATTCACTTTATTTTCTCTCCTATTCTCCCTCTTTTTATTAATATTTTTTATTTTTTATTTATTTACATTAAAAAAAAGTGAACTTTCGGTAACAGCTAAAAATTTCATTCATAATTCTGCCAACGATATATTATTTTCTCAAAAATACCCAAAAGAATTTCATAAATAGTCAATGTAGGTTCCCATCCATTTTTGAAAAAATATATATATATTGTAATGAGAAATAAAAACCAAATGAATTTTATTGGATGACATAAAAATAGGAAAATGTTAACCCCCATCATTATCATTATCATTATCAATTAATGTACAACTATTTATTTAAGTCTGATATTAAGAGAGAAGAAATGAGCTTTTTAATCTTTGTTCCTATCTTATTTTCGGTTTTTGTTCTTTCTGATCGTATCATATCTTCGTTTTTAATTTCCCCATATATTTTATTGATTTATTAAAACAAAAATTATATAAGGTGTCAAAAGAAAAGTATAATTTTTTATTTCAAGAAACATTAAAAATTTTATCGTAATTAATTATCCCTTTTCATAACTTGAAGGGTGGGACTATTTACACCCCTCTCCTTACCTTACCAAACACACCCCAAAAAAAATCACTATCCCCAAAATACCCTCCCAATTTCATATTAAAATATATATATATATAGCAAAATGAAGAAGGCGCTACCAATTTCCAGCAACACTGATGTCAAAAATGGCAGCAAACTTGCTGCAATTTTTGGCAACATTGATGTGGGAAATTGCAACGGTTTTGGAGGGGGTGGGGGTACCACCCGGCTGCCATTCAACAAAAGCTCGTTGCCGACTTTTTTGTTTTCGTTTTTCGTGCTGTTCGGCCATGTCCGGCCAAACAAATTTTTTTTTTTTTTTTTTTAAGTAAATTTAGGGGCCTTTTGGGGAAGGAGGTTTTTTTTGGGGTGTGTTTAGTAAGGAGAGGGATGTGAATAGTCCCATCCTAACTTAAACATTCACAATTATAATGGTAAATTCAAAAAATGAAAAACAAAATAATAATAAATGAATCCCAAGCAATGGAAATATTGGAACGAATGTGTTACTCTATTTTGTTCCGATGTTTTGAAATCGTAAATCATTTGTCATTGTATGGTACTGTGGACGATGAGCATTGATCGTAGTTCTTCAGAGCAGTGAGTAGGAATCGAGAGTAGATTATGATAACAATGAAATTTTGTATTGTGATGACTAATGAAGAGTGATGATTGTGGAATTATGAAGTTGGAGTCTCAAGAAGAAGAAGAAGAATAACTATATGTACAAGATAATGCCTGTCTACTAGATTTTATGGTAGATACGAGAATTAAAAAATATAAATATATAAATAAAGTCATGGTTTTTAGTTTAAGTTTTCATTTATTTTATTATCGAAAATTTTGCATACCAAATTAGATAGTAAAATCTAATTTTGAATACAATCGTTTGCTACTTCGACAGCCCACTGGGACGCCATCTCATCACATCTCTTCCCCTTTGCTTTTTTCACATCAATGGCCATTATCCGGGGTGCAGCTGCGGTCGTTCTTTGCTCTTCCGAATCTGACCACGCCAAAGCCCAACCAATCAGTGTTAGGGATTAAAACCTAGTCCCTACTTACGAAAACGATAAAATCTGTTTAGAGATGGACGTTGACTTACTGCAAATGTCGATTTGCAATCGAGGAGATAGGCGTGCAATATGATTAGACTCAGAATCAGAGTCCAACATGCTGTTAGTGACTCTGCTCCAACCGATGGTAGCTTCACTCAATAGGGCTCTCTATTTCAAACAAATCTGAACTTGACTCACTATCATCACAAGTTTCCATTCTTGCGAAGCTGAAATGATCATCAGTCTCAAATCCCTTCTTGGAATAGTTGTCACTTGTACGATCATATATTTCAATGGAATTCTTGTCCCTACAAGAGCACTTAAAACTCGCCTTGGATTAAATCCTCCGTGGTTCCATTTTCATTGGGCGTATGTGGGGCTGCACTGTTCGTCTTTCATTGGCAACTTGGGGCATTCTTGTAATATTTCTCAGCACCAATACCTCAGTTTCAGTTTCCTAAACCCGCCTAACTACAAATGCTGCTTCATCTGCTGCATTCAAGTAAGAGGAGAATGAAGGATCCCTAAAAGGGTTTATGTTTTCAGGAGGTAAGTTGAGAGACACACTTGTGCTGGCCACCACCAGAGACTCGGGATAAATAGCAAATTGAGTGGCGAGTAATATCTAAGCACTTGCATGACACAGCTCGATAACAATCACTACAAGACTGGAGTGGTGAAATGCATTAGCATTGTAGCTTTTTGGGACATGTAATGGAAGACTTTACAGTCGAACCATAAGAAAAAGCAGTATGCCAGACGGGATTCAAATGTGTCGGCAATTCTTGCCAATGATGTTTGACAGGGCCCACATTAGCTTGGCTTCTGCCAGACACAACATCAATTTTGGGGTACATAGATATTTGTCAGCTTCTAATCCGGTGCTGAAGAAAACTGGCCACACAATGTAATGCCAGCAGCCTTGGATCCTAATGATACCATGTTTAAACATGCCTTAGCACAAATTCACCCATAAACAGAAATGTGATCACAATCCGCCCGACCCGCTCAGGTGACCAGGTCAAAATCCCGTCATGTATAGTGGCCACGCAAAACCAAAAAAAAAAATAAAAATAAAAATCACAACCTCCAAGTTCTTTCAAGAAAATAGAAATAAAACCCAGAAATCCAGAGTATATCTTACCGGTATATGATCAACTATTATTGCAACTATAAAATCATACGTAAGGGCCATAACTAAATAAAAGTGAAGCCCGCTATGTGCGCGCATCCGGTATCGATTGACCTGGATTACCAAACACAAAATACCAGCAATACTAGAAATTTTCCCCTAGAGAGCCCGGGGTCTTGGGAAGAAAGAGCAAGCCTTGGGAAATCACTTATTAACATATTTGAGATAAGTCTATAAATACAACTGTTACATGTTACAAGTACATCATAATCAATTCTAGTAACTCATGGGCTAATCAACAGTTAAATGGGCAGCATATAGCATCATCACGAGTCCCCCTTGGCGGCAACTATCTTCTAAAAAATTTCTCATGGTGTAACACATTAAATTCACAAAACTTCTATAAAAATCAAAGAATTGTTCAAGCCATCAATGCTATCTATCATTTTACCTTGACATTTCTTGGCTTTCATTGTGTTGAAGTGGAGTTGCCCACCCAATATTGCTTAACTGCAACCAGTATTTTCTCTGGAACAAGAGGACCATCCTCGTGATCCATTAATTTGGCATCCCATCTCATACCTCCAATCATTTTCTTCACCTTCACAAGCATGCTGACATCATCCCGGAATATGACTGCACCTTCCGGCCTCAAAATCCTATCCATCTCTAAAAGAATATCTTCAAAATCACACCTGTATTGCATTAATTTCATCAAAGTTTTAGTTCAAATACTACATTCCCCTTTACATCAAACACAATCCAAATGAAGACTCCCTGATTTGGTGCAAGCTTCTTGTACTCGATCTTGTCCAAGCAGCTCATGTGGCACGATTTAAACATGTCACATTAACTGTTTTCCAACTTGCAACATCGTCTAAATCGCACTACATCAACTCCTTGCACAAGGTTTTGTGCAACTAGCTTGCACCAGATCGAGACCCCATCAAGAGTACCAAAATGAAAACTCGACCAGAAACTGTGGAAAACATGATCATTAGAATATGAGGATATTGTGTTGGTACTTACTTTCCATTGTATAGGCTGAAAACACTATTAGCATGGATTAGGTCATATGTCCTTGGATATGTAGAGAAGGCTTCACACCTAAACCCGAAAGACAATAACGAGCAAAAGAAGTTTAATTTTTCTAAGGAACAACATAATAAGATTATTCTTTTAACATTAGAAATGTAAAAATTGATGGGACAGACAGCATACCAATCATGATAGATGCCAATCAGTCCACGTTCATATATGACACCGAGGGTATTTTTCTCAGAAATGATGGGAATGACATTCATAACCCAAGATTTGGGAGAATGAAGAGCAGCAGCAAAACCTCCCAATCCAGCGTTCATATCCATAATATTGCGGTACCTCCCAGAGTCGATAATCTTGTTGATATTTTTATAAGCTTTCACATGTTTTTTCCATTGCTTGTTGTCTTCCAAATAAGCCTCAACAGAGATTCCAGAAATTGAGCCACTAGAAATCCTTGAAGGAACAGCATAAAGCCTCTCCGGAAATGGCTTCAAATCATCATCACTGTTAGCATTGTTAATTGGAGTAATGCATGATTCCATTTTCTTGTACCTAATAAAACAGGGGAAAAACAAAAATATTCATTTACTTTTATTTCTTTATAAATATAAATATCAGAATATCTTAAATATGTACGAAGAACGTACCAGACGTCATCGGGATCGTCCGATTTACAAAACATGGCTCCAGAATTTTCTTGTGAAGCAAGACATGAATCGGAATCTGTTCTTTTCTGCCAAATTGCAGTTTCGCCCTTCTCAGACTTTTTCTCCCAGCAGAGAAGTTTAGCAATCTCTTCAATCTTCCTTTGTTCTTCCTCAAGTTCCTCCTCTGGGCGTTGCCATGCTTTGTAGTTGGTTTTCCAGTTGATGGGAGGGCCCGAAAGCACCCAATAGCCACCAGGTCGAAGAATGCGATCAACTTCCTTCATGTATAATCCATCTGCAAAAAGATACAAAAAAGTATGGGCCGTTGTTGTTCTGTGTACAACAAAGGAATAAAAAATAAAAGACCAAAATAAAGTTCAACATTTTAGCTCACCATTTGCTCCCCAAGGAATTAGGCAACGAGAACAGTGCGCCATATCAAAAGCTCTAGATGGATATGGCATTTTTATTGTTCCAAGTACACCAATAACAGCAGGTACACCCCGTTCAAGAGCAAACTGAACTTGGGCTTGGTGTGAGTCTCTTGGGGCAAACGACATTGTCAAAACATTTCTGCTCCAAAGATACGCACCCCAACTTGCAACCTACGACAATAAAATTTATCTTACATAATTTGCTTATGTTCCCTTTGTTGTTTTCTTTAGCTGGTTTCAGGTTTTCAAAATGCGGAAAATTGGTTTTTCATATTTTTTAAAAAAAAAGAAAAAAAGATTGTAAAAGAAGACTTTTTGTCATTTTGAGTGAAAATATTCAAAAATCTTGAAAACAACTAAAACCCATGTTTTCTTTCTCCACTTCAGGAACAGATAATTGAAAATGAATTCAGAACTGAAAGGTTAAACGCAAAGAGAACAACATCTTATTTAGGTAATTATCAACATATTGGTTATAAATTAAAAAATCTAAAAACCCGCAAGACAAATAAAAGCAACAAACGTGCAAAGTCATACAAGATATACTTGTAGTGCTCAACATACCCCACAACCAGTGTCCAACGCAGTCCGAACAACTCCACTGTCAATCGGTATAACTGAAGCAAGTTGATCAATATACTTATCAGCACCCTCAGGAAACTGAGTACCTCCACCGGGGAACCTAAACACATCACCTTCATACTGAATCCAATTCTGTATAGCCTTCTGAACCGTCAAGCTTCTATACGGCACATTAGCATAGGGCACATAATCCCGACTCTTTGGCCATGGAAATGGGTTCACATATCCTTTCGGAGCTGGAATAAGGCAATGCCGCTTCTTCTCTTTAGGAGGACAATGCCTTTCTCTGTAGAACATATTTTCCCTCGAGAACTTCATTGCGCGGCGTTGATCTTGGCAGGGGGTGTAATCTGTGTATCGGGGATGACAAGGTTTATACACTCTGGGTTTTGATTTTGAGTCGTTGATTTCACCGAGGTGATGTGTTTCAAAATTAAGCTTCGGAAGGATGTTGCAGTTTTCAGCGTTTTTGGTTATCTGTAATGCTATACTGTCACCTTTCCCAAATCCACTTCTCTGCCATGCCCCCAGTAAGTAGAAGAAGCAGCATAGACCAGCTACTATGAAAATTGTTACGGATTTTCTAGCCCTATTGTCACCTGAATTGAACCTGTTCACCATTTTTACCCTGAAATGTTTATAATCGAATTGAATTGAGATTATCTTCTTAATTAGGCCAAATAAATTGGGGAAGAAAAAACCCTAGTTTGCTACTGGTTTTGCTAGTAAACTTAACAAGAGAAAGACCAATTGAATGATTCAACGAACAGTACGCAGAAAAGAAATTCAACTGAAAGATGAAAACATTGACTATGAAGATTGAATTCGTACCAATCGCATCAGTTGAACAGAGATTCACCGATGTAGAGAAGTTCCTGTTTGTGCCTTAAAGTGAAAACATGAAAAACAGAAGAATTTCTTGGAACAATCACTTGGAAGATCCTAGCTTTGATATTCTCTCCTTATATCTTCCAACAGGCGCATAGTGCGTAGATTCCCAAGTCTTTATATCCGTAGCCGTCTCTCCCTGACCTTATACAGAAAGTAGTGGCTGTCTTGGTCGTTTGATGTACTAATCCGCTCCCGCACTCCTACACACTCTTACATACACACTCGTGTACACTCTAATTCAAAAATTTATGCGGGCATATAATCCTCCGTCTTTAAATGGACAGTTATGTATTAATTATCTCACTTATCGTAATTCAAAAATATATATATATATATATATATATATTTATTTTTTTTTTTTAAAAAAAATTAGATGATGTGGCGCCACGTGTAGGAGAGCACTAGCATGTACTAATCATAGTTCGACGCACAATTCAATTTCCACTGTGGTTCTAACGTTTTTACCGTATGATAGCCTATGGTCCTAATGAGTTTGTTGATAATAATGTCATAGAAAGAAGCGAGAGAAAAAAATTAAAAATAATAATAGGTTGATTATATTAATACTCTATTTTTTTATATTATTAGTATATAACTTGTGTGATGTATGTGATATTATAATTAATATAAAAAATTATTTTTCTTGATAAAAGTTTTCGCATCGAAACTTTTACCAATGATCCTTTTGGACGAATCCAACTAGGAGTAATATTTTAACAATATTTTTTTCGTCGTTACAATCGATATTTCTTATAGTGAATAATTATATTTTTAATTTGCATTTGTAAAATTAAATTTAATTGAAATTTCAAACTCTATAAAAAAGGGTGGAATTGTAAAATATAATATGACAAGCTTTGCTTATATTTATTTATAAGCAAATGTGATGTACATTAGAAAAATCTTTAAGGGTTTCTCTATTTTAAAAGAGAATATTTTATGTTTAAATTATCAGTTTTCAATTGGAAAGGTCTTTTTTAAACTTTTAAATGAAGAAAGTATATCATTATTATAAGATGTTAGTAAAATTTATAATTTATTAAGACAAAATTAGAATTAAACAAAAGTTGTGGGGTACTTTTGTCCAAAAAATTTTCTTACCTCTTCCATACTTTTCTAGCTTAGTATAGATTACCGCCCAGGCTTTTTTTTTTTTTTATTAGCGCCAAGTCTTTTTTTTTTCTTTGTGGTCAAATTTTCACATGTTACCTTTTATTAAACAATACATTTTAATCCATAATGATGATTTTTGTTCAATTTCCGGGCTTGAGTTTAATATAAAATATTTGTTTTCTGGATTTATCTATTAATTAGTATTTTTACGTATGTAATACGAATAAGATTTTCGATGTCTTCTTGGCAAACAATTTAATGGAAATTCATTATTACAAATAATATATGGTATATAATAGAATTAGATTTAAAAATTTTGACTCAAAATAATTTGAAGCCAAAATTGCTAAAATAATCAAAGTTTAGGATCTTCAGTGATATTTAATTGTAGTGTAATTATAAACTATAGTGTAGTGTCAATATAATTAGTCAAAAAACTATTGCAATTGCCCCAAAATACCAAGTATCGAGATTTTTCACATTTAGTAAAATTAATTCTTTATTTTTATTGTTATTTTTTGAATAGACCTAAGTGTAAGTTAAAAATTTATAAGAGTAAACAAAATAGTAAATAGGGACCGAACGAAAAAAATCAAAAAAAATAAAAATTATCTAAGAGTAAAACTAATGTTAGGGGAAAAGACAAAGGGAAAAAATTGGAGGAAAAATATAATTCTCAAATAATGTACAACGGGAAAAATTGGGGCAAAATTTGGGTGTAGTAGTATTTTGCATGTTTTATGATTTAATTAATTAAAAAGAGTCATTTGCTACCAAAGTTAAAATAATAGTGTTTTTTATTATACATAAGGTACAAGATTCTTGCACAATATCAATAAATGTGGGGCATATTTGGAAGGTCCATTCTCCAAATTTAGCCCCAAAATTGGAGAATTAACTCTCCATTTTGAGTTTTTAGCTGTTCAGTTCTAACATTATTTGGAATGTCAAGAGGGCAAAAACCCAAAATTTGCCAGGATAATTTCAGTAATGGCCTCTTTTGTGTTTCTACACTTTTTGAAGCCTCGCTTTCTTTAAGAAAGTTTTTTAGAGGCCTCATCCTATTCTACATGTGCTAAACTACCCTTACTAATTCTTCATGTGCTAAACCTAATTTAAAAAACAAGTTTCTCCCTAATTCTTCATGTTTAAAAATTAAATTTTTCAAACATGAAAAATAACTCTAATCGTTCAAAACCACCACAGTGAGTCGTTCAGAATGATAGTTGTTTACCAAACCACCATGGTTGTTCCGAGTCGTTCTAGAATAACTATAGTCGTTCTGGGGTCATTCAATGACCATTTATAGCAAAAAAAAAAAAAAACTATTTTCCACAAAAACAAACAACAACGTTTGAAGTCGTTTTCATAAAAAACAACTTAAAAAGTAAAAATTTAACACATACAAACATAAAATAGCTCTCTTCTGCTTTTCCAATGGTTGACTTTTCCAATGGTGACTTCTTCTCCATACAATTTGAATGGTTGAAAAGTTCTAAAAAAGATGATTTTTCATACAATTTCAATAGTGAAAATGTGAAAAAGATAAAAGATAATGAATAATAGGTGTTTTTAAAGACGAAAAAAATGAAGAACGAAAAAGAAAGAGAAGAAGATGGAATGATGAAATCTATGAAGAAATGAAGGAAAAAGTGACATTTATATCTAAGAAACAAAGCTAAAAATGATATAAAAATTAAATAACTAGTCAAGGGTCATTCCCCATTTTTCTAACTAAAAGAGGCCATTTAGACCCATTTCTTCAAATCTCTCTCTCTCTCTCTCTCTCTCTCCCCCAAACCAAAAAAAAAAGAAAAAAATTTACTAAACTGTTATAAAAGTATAGAAACAATAGAGAGAATTTAGAGAGAATGAATTCTAAGGAATTCTCAGGAATGAATTTTATTAATAACTGAAGCCCTATTTATAGGAAAATTTCGAATGGTACAACCGTAATTACATAATTTCATCAAGGGTATAATAGTCATTCACATATAATAATTACATCTTTTACCAAATTATTCCTCCACCAAATTATTCCTCCACCAAATTATTCCTCATAATTCATAACCACCAAATTATTCTCAATTATTCATAACACTCACTTGAATGACTATTAATACAAATGTCTTACGGACTTGTTTGGAGAAAACCCAGTGGGAAAAAACTTCCAAACCGATGCAGGATAGCTTGGAGTGGTTATATCTTTGCTTCATCAAAACATTGCTCCCACGATGTCTTCGGTATAGGAGTATTCATGTCTTGCGCTCGTTAAAACCTTGTCAGAAAACCCGATTGGGAAAAAACTTGATCGAGAAGGAAAAAGTCAATTTGCTTTCAGTTTGATTTCATATCTTGAGAACTGATATCTTTACTTACGGTAAATGATTTCAATATCATCATCGTTTGGATCTAAAGCATTCGCTCCATTATAACTTGATCCAATAGATACATATCAATTTCTCCTATCGTTCTCAATATACCATGAATATGCCTCGTTAAAACCTTATTAGGAAAAACCCGATTGGGAAAAACCCTAATGAAGGAAAAAGAGTACATTATTCATGTGAATACGCTTATTAAAGTTGCCTCATTAAAAACCTTGCTAGGAAAACCCAATGGGATAAAACCTCACTAAGGGAAAAAGAGTGCAACGCGTATTTTATACAAGTATCTTTGCAAGCATTTCAAAAATCTTTCATACATTTGTATGAGTATCATATACATTGGTTTTATACTCTTCTGTTCATTTAGAGTGCATCAATTTTTATTTACAACTACAAAACATTCACCATGAACACATGTCTCCAAACACACAATTTAAAGCATATAAATTCATCGTAAAAACATGTAAACATATAAGTAAACCTTCATAACTAACTAACATTTAAAATATATCATTTAACATTTAATACTCACTTAATAGGTTATTTCATTCCACGGAGCTTAGCTCACCCTTTAGGGTACTCATAAACACCGCTTAGCTCACCCGATCCTTTAATTTCCTTTTCGGTACTACACACACGATCGGTAATTTAACTTTCATGAGCATGCAACATATAATGACCACCATGCTTATCTTTAAACTTGAGCATTAGTCATCATCATCTCATCATCTCATAAGTTAAGGATTTCACATTCACCATTTATCATCTTCAATATATCTCAATATTTTCATTATCATTGATCATATGTAGCGCTACATTTTCATATCGTGTCGACACTTTTCAATTTCATTTCTTTCCCCATATCGACATAACTTATCGAGATATCTCATTATCAATCCTCTTTTAGGATTACACAATATAGTTATGTCTATATACTCTTCAAGAGTATATGCCTCCGTTATTAAGACCATCTTTTATAATTTGCTTTGATATATATGTTTGGGGAAATATTAACGCTTCTAGCGTGCTAACTTATCAAAGCATCGTAGCTGATATATGTGATTGTTCATAGCCTTTCATGCATCTTTGAACTTCAAGTTCGTATTTCAATTTCGAGGATATAACATGATGCATTTCACATATTATTTTCAACCTTTAATACTCCCTCATCATTGAGAAAATTTAGAACACCAAAACTCATACAGTTGGTATGATTTTAATCATATATGTTCTCATCATTCAGCCTTAATATGGGAATTTAGACCGTTTGCATTCTATTCTCGATATCGGCAATTTATTTGAGGACTTTAAATAATTTGCCATATAATATCCCACTTGTATCGCATACTCAAATCCTTGAGGATTTATTCAAGTATTGGGATATACATTTACTAGCTTTATCATTAAATCTGAAAATCATGCTCATACCAGTGAGCAAATATTTAAATAAATTTCAAATTACGAATCATATACACATGTGACTATCTAGTGGATCCATATCATAATATCTAGTAGTCACATGGAGGATGAGTGGGCCCATATTTCTCATCCTTTATTCCGGATATATTTGGGATTTATTCCCAATATTGGCTAGTAATGATTTCATCATTTACGAGAACAATCATTGAAGAATTCTTTTAATTCTTCACTTGAAATATTGATTTCAATAATTATTTAAACCGGGATGGTCGATCAGGTTTGCAAGCAGTATTATTGAACTTCTAGTTGATGAATTCTTATATCGATTTCACTAGTATCGTATAGTGCTCAACATGATTTATCATAGAAACAATTCACCGACATATTCCATCATCTTTTGGTGACATTATTGTCTACTCTTGTTCAAACAGATTCTGACTCATACGCATCACATCCGGCTATTATTTAATTCGAAATCGTAGCTCTTACGCTTCATATTATTTATTTAAAATTGAGTCTTATTTCATACGCGTCGTATTATTCTATAAATAAATCATCAAAATTATTGCAAAATTCATCCTAACAAGGGTTTATACATTATAATGGATCATATGCTCTCAAATCTTGAAAATACTATCCATCACTACCGATCAAAATCCTAAAAAGGATTTATCGATGTAAATTTGGAAAGATTAAGGATGCTAATGAATAAGGGTATCCCACAAGATATCCGATGCTTGATTGAAACAAAGGTTCGATTATCTGGTGAGGTTTCAATTCCTTCTAAATACATGCCTGGTATGGGTAAAAGTAGTTTTTCAAAGCGGAGAGCAAAAAGATTAGGAGGATGCTACAAGTGTGCTCGGTGGACATGTGACACTCGATGTAAATCTGTAGAGGTACTTGTCCGAAATCGAGAAGATAAAATAGCATTCATTAAGGATGGATTGAGTAAGGAGCCTTTGGATGATATTCAACGTGCTCTTGAGACACATCCTAGTGGACACGCATAAGGTGAGCTAATGGCCTTATGGGCCAAATTCAAAGATCAACAAGCAGCGTTCAGTCTTGAAAAACTTACTTTAGAAGATCCTGTTTGTAAATTTAGTAGAAAAATTTATCATAATGATTTTCCCATATTTATGTAAGAAAGCTCGATTGTAATAACAAAAATCAATATATTTCTTTTATTTGTAAATATCGTTTTTCAATTTTAAGATATATATTATTTTCAATCACTGTGACTATATGTCATATCACTAAAGAAAAATTTACGCTTTTTCTCTTTCATATTTGTCAAAAAGTAAATAGTGCACTCAATTATTGGTTTGAAAATTTTCTTTAAATAGAGGATTCATATATATCTCATGTTCATACATTAAAAGTATAGTGTAAAAAGAGAGATAGGAGTAGAGATGGATATGGAGATTTTAGAATCGTCTCATACAAGTCGACCTTTACCTCGCTAGATTAAAACCGTATGTATTCTTGGTGGATCTAAAGCGGTAGGCCATATCCAATATGTGGATATGGCAAACCGACTTGTAAAAGAGTTAGGGAGACAAGAAATCAATATACTATACGGAGGAACCAACAACAAACTTTTAGCTAGACTTATAATGGCCGCACAATCATGGGGAATAAGAGTTTGGCGTAATACCTTTCCATCTAGTTGGATCTAATACTCAATTGGAGCAGTTCTACCATGGAGTCCAGGGGTTGGGGCTACAAGCGCAATCCATCCACAAGCGCATGATGTATATGATGAATAATAGTGATGCTTTCATTGTCCTTCGGTGGCTACAACACTTGGAGAAATATTCAATATAGCCTCGTTGGCACAGTGGAATTTTCATGTCAAACCAATAGGTTTGTTGAATATTAATAATTTCTTTGATGGCTTACTAGCGTTTCTAGATCAGGGTGTAAATAATAAGTTTATCTCTCATTCAGCGAGAAAAATACTTATTTACGCTAAGTCTTGTTGATGAACTACTCATCAAATTTCATGCATATGTTCAAGAATCTGTGGAAGCCCGGGTCCGTCAGTCACAGACCACTGGTGTCAAGCGAAAAAGAAATTCGGATCCTTTAAATATTTCATTATGAATCCTAATGTTGATGGTGGCAGAGTTACAGAGTATTTATACTCTCGAGACGCATCCCTCATTTATGGATTGATATGTATATTCTTTTGCATTTCTATATTTTGAGTGTTTAATCTTTGTCTTTTGATATTCTCAATATGTTCCACTTTGTTTTGTACTTCTTACGGAGTAATAATAATATCATATTGGCTTTATTCAAATCTGAAATCTAGTGATTATGCTTCTTCAAGAGCATTTTATTCTCATATTAATACAATCTCATATCATCGATAAGATTACTTCATGTAAGCTTTTCATGCGATATATTTTCTTTGATTTATCAACATGGGATCTATTGACTTTACTTTGTCTATTTATCCAATGGTAACTTCAAGTACCACTTGCTCAATTTTCTCCATTCATATTCGGTATATATAAATAAGTAATTTTATTCTCATCGTCTACTTCTTCGAGAGTATGATTAGAATATTTGATCAACTACTTCTTACGAGTAGGATTCGTTATAACCAATCGTGTAGTATAATCCACCACATTGGAAATATGCACACCAATCGTGTGGTATTACCCACCACATTGGAAATATACTCAAACTATAAAGTGCATAAATTTAAATTGCAGAAATTAAATTTCCTCCAATAGGTGGTCGAACCTACCTTATGGGAATTATTGCAATAAATATAAATTTCTGAATTTAAATAGCAAGAATTAAATTGCATAATATTTAACTACTTCTTCAGAGTAGGATCTGCTTAGTAGAAGGTATTACCCATCACTTAAAGCATATAAAGTGTAAATATATAAAACCTTCCGTTTAGTGACGGTTGAACCCATCATCAAGTAGGAGGTATTGCGATAATTAAATTGCGATAAATAAAGTGCGAGAATTAAATATTGAGCTGCTTACGGGAGCGATTTGTTCTTCTAGAACAAATACTCATTACTTCTACAAGAAGACACTTATCCTTCTAGAATAAGTACATTATGTAATTGAACTCTTGGGAGTTACATTAATATTTCGATCTTTTAACTCAAATGGACTTCAAGCCATTTTATATAATCAATGGATTTAGAATTTCTTCATGAATATTCTATCCATTTTTCCTTGTCGTCAAAATTAGGTCGGTTTTACCCTAAGGGTAAAATTGTCCATTCAACCGCAAAGGTAAAATAGTCAAAAATATTTTATCAATGTTTCTACGATTGGAAAATTATCTCCTTTCTACTTCAATTTATCAATATCAAAATATTCAATGACTATTTTGTAACTTTTCAAAAGTTGGTGTCTTGATTTGTAAATTTTGAAAGTTTGATAATAACATATTTCAAAACAGTTATTACCCTATCAATGTTGGTGTCAAATCGAAGCTCTCGTTAAATTGAGTATAATGGAGTCGAGAAAATTTGATTTTGATAATGTATACTCCTTATATCTCGATAAAACGAATGTTATAGTTTAATATATTATTATATTATAAAATCATATGATTTACCTTTTTCCCTTTCTCTAATTATTCCATGGATGAGATTTACTTGCAATGCATTTACGTGATCGGAAAATTCTTTGGACTCCATTCTTCCAATTTTGGGATTTGAACGTCTCAAGCGGGTTGTGTAGAATGAGGAATTGTGGGAGAGGAATATGAACAAAGGAAGTTTCAATGATGTATTTGCAAAGAGAGAGTTATTTAGGATTGATGAGGATGAATTAATTCATTGGTAATAATCCGGTTTACGATCTGTAAGATCATCTATAAGATGCAACTGTAGAAAGCATACTTGCTTTCATATTACTCAAAGCGCTAGAGACTCTTGATAACGTGTTATAAAAGTATAGAAAGCAATAGAGAGAATTTAGAGAGAATGAATTCTAAGGAATTCTCGGGAATGAATTTCATTAATAAGCTAAACCCTATTTATATGGAAAAACTTGAGATAAGCATAGTAATTACATAATTTCATCAAGGGTATAATAGTCATTCACATATAATAATTACATCTTTTACCAAATTATTCCTCCACCAAATTATTCCTCCACCAAATTATTCTCATAATTCATAACCACCAAATTATTCTCAATTATTCATAACATAAACAAAATTGACTCGAACATTTTGAAGCATAGCTTTCTAGTGTAATCTCTCTCTCTCTCTCTCTCTCTCTCTCTCTCTCCCCCCCAAAACCAAAAAAAAAAAAGAAAAAATTTACTAAACAAAATTGACTCGAACATTTTTAAAGCATAGCTTTCTAGTGTAGGGTTGCAAAATCTTGTAAATGCATCTTTAGCCTCCAACAGAAGTAAGAACCCCACACATTAATTTTGCTCTAAACAAACTTGACACGAACATTTTCAAAGCAGAGTCTTGTAGGGTTGCAAAATGCCGTAAATACATCTTTAGCTTGCAGCAAAGGTAAGCATAAGACAAAGGCAAGTGTTTATACATTTTTTGAAAAATCTTGCCACATGGATAAATTTTTAGTATCCTTAGAGTACTAAATTCGAAACTCTAGGTGGATAATAAATATTATTAATTTATATACAAAGAGACTACAATTCAATGAATAATGTAATCCCATATATGTAAGTAGATAATGTCCAGTAACCAAATATACGAGTGTTTAGTACTCTAAGAATACTAGCCACATGTATCATTGATTTTTTGAGATCTTCAACTCCATACACAAGACTTCGATAGTCTTAGGATTTTTTTTTTTTATGTGAAACAATGGCAAAAATGAGTAGAGTTAAATTAAATGATATAGATTTGTATAATACATGTAGATCTTATGAGATATGTGAATGTGATTTAGTTTTATCAAATTCATTCCTTTCCACCCCTAAAAATTTTCGTACCATGTGTCCCTATTCTTTTTATAAAAATTGGTTTGATTTAGGCACATAATTGACTTTGACTTTGTTGCTTTTTATTTTACTCGTGATAACAACATGCGTTGTACGTCTTTTGGTGTCAAGGATCATTATTGTGTTTTTATTTTTTGCAAACTTAGATGAATTAAAACTTGAGTGGCTTCAAGCTAGATGAGTTGCCTCTGTGGATGCACAACGACATACTCAAGACCTTGCTCTAAGTGGCATAAACCTCTTGTTGGTGTTGTTAAATGTAATATTGACGCTTCCATCTCATCAAGGGCTATTGGATTAGGAATGGTTTGTCGGGATGGGAATGGGTCATTCTTGGGATGCCAGCTGATCCCTCTAGCAGGTTCTTTGCCTGTTAAGAAAGCAAAAGCTTTGGGATTGGTGCAGGCGATTAATCGGGTTCGAAATCTGGGATTCAAGAAGGTTATGTTTGAACTTGATGCACAGTTGGTTGTCTTGGCCATTAAGAAGAATGTCTTGGATGTCATAGAATTCGGCTCTTTGGTGAAGGAATGTAAGAATCTACTTAAATTGGAAAGCGATTTTTCGGCCCATTTTATGCAAAGGCAAGTTAACGACGTCACTCATGTTTTTGCAAGGGAGGCTCATTTCCAAACTAGTCATATTTCATTTTTTGATGTACCTAGTTACATTGTAGATTATATGAACTCTTGTTGTAATATTTGTCATTAATGCATCTTCATATTCAAAAAAAAAAAGTGTATCTGTTATAAAAGTATAGAAATAATAGAGAGAATTTAGAGAGAATGAATTCACAGAAATTCTCAGGAATGAATTTCATTAATAACTGAAGCCCTATTTATATGAAAACTTCGAATGGCACAATCGTAATTACATAATTTCATCAAGGGTATAATAGTCATTCACACCAATAAAATATAATAAAATAAAAACCTCGGGTGCCATGCTTAATATATTATAACACTCCCCCTTGAATGACTATTAATACAAATGTCTTCTAGGTCTGTTTGGAGAAAAACCCAATGGAAAAAAAAACTTCCAAACTGATATTGCTTCGCCAAAATATTGCTCCCCCTGATGTCTATCAGCGGTATAGGAGTATTCACGTGCTGCCTCATTAAAACCTTGTCAAGAAAGCCCAGTGGGAAAAAACTTGATCGAAGGAAAAATAGTACAGCTACTCTATCTGATTTCATATCTTGAGGACGGATATCCTTACTTCTGGTAAAGTATTTCAATATCATTATTATTTGGATCTAAATCATTATCTCTATTATAACTTGATCCAATAGATACACTGTGTCGATTTCTCTTGTCGTCCTCAATATACCATGAATATGTCTCGTTAAAACCTTATTATGAAAAACCTAGTGGGAAAAATCCTAATGAAGGAAAAAGAGTACATTATTCATGTGAATACGCCTTTAATGTTGCCTCATTAAAAACCTTGTTAGGAAAACCCAATGGGATAAAATCTCAGTCAAGGGAAAAAGAGTGCAACCGTATTTTATACAAGTATGCTTCAAGCATTTCAAAATCTTTCATAGATTTATATAAGTATCATATACATTAGTTGATATGTTTCATTCATTTCCACGTGAATGAAATTTAGATATTATATAATATCATGTTATATTCAGTGCTTATATGCAATCAACAGCTTCGATCTCATTTTCTCACTATATCGAGATATATACCTAAATCTCTTCTGGAGATTTCATATTAGTTGAGATTGGGCTGCCTCATTAAAAACCTTGTTTGAGAAAAACTCTTTTGGGATAAAAACATCAATCAAGGAAAATAGTACAACATATGAATTTCTCAACAATATCAATATAGATATTTTGAGCCGTTACATGCACTGATACAATAATACATTTGAAACCTCTTCAAGAGTTTCATTCTCATTTCTCATTAAGCCCGTACATGAATACATCAATCATAAGGGCATATATTTTAGCATCGGTATTTTCCGATGGATTTCACTATCCTCACTATCATTGATAGTATGTAGCGTTATCTTTTCATAATGTGTCGACACTTTTAATTTTATTTCTTTCCCCATATCGACATAACTTATCGAGATATCTCATTATCAATCCTCTTGTAGGATTACACAATATAGTTATGTCTATATACTCTTCAAGAGCATATGCCTCCGTTATTAAGACCATCTTTTATAATTTGCTTTGATATATATGATTGGGGAAATCTCATAATATCAACGCTTCTGGCGTGCTAACTTATCAAAGCATCTTAACTGATATATGTGATTGTTCATAGCATCTTTTATGCATCTTTGAACTTCAAGTTCATATTTTAATTGTGAGGATATAGTATGATGCATTTCACATATCATTTTCAGCCTTTAATACTCCCCCTCAGGCTAAGAAAATTTAGAACACTAAAACTCATTTATGTTCTCATCATTCAGCTTCAATATGGGAATTTATATAGTTTGCATTCTATTCTCGATATTGGTAATTTATTGGAGGATTTTAAATAATTTTCCACATAATATCCCACTTGTATGCGCATACTCAATCCTTCAGGGATTTATTCAAGTATTGGGATATACATTTACTAGCTTTATCATTAAATCTGGAAATCATACTCATACCGTGAGCAAATATTTCATAAATTACAAATTACAAATCATATACACATGTGACTATCTAGTGGATCCATATCATAATATCTAGTAGTCTACATGGAGGATGAGTGGACCCATATTTCTCATCCTTTATATATTCCAGATATATTTGGGATTTATTCCCAATATTGGCTAGTAATTATTTCATCATTTATCGAGAACGATCATTAAAGAATTCTTTTAATTCTTCACTTAAAATATTGATTTCAATAATTCTTTACATCAATTGAACCGGGATGGTCAATCAGGTTCTGCAAACGAGTATTATTGAACTTTTAGTTCAGTAAATTCTTATATCGATTTCACTAGTATACATAGTGCTCAACATGATTTATCATAGAAACAATTCACCGACATATTCCATCATCTTTTGGTGACATTATTGTCTACTACTGTACAAACACGGATTTACAGTTCATACGCATCACATCTGGCTACTGTTCAACTGCGGAGTCTCAACTCTTACGCTTTACAGAGTCGTACCTCATATGCTTCATGTTACTATTTTAACGCGGAGTCGTATCTCATACGCGTCGTATTATTCTATAAATAGATCATCAAAATTATTGCAAAATTCATCCTAACAAGGGTCTATACATTATAATGGATCATATGCTCTCAAATCTTCGAAAATACTATCCATCATTACCGATCAAAATTCTAAAAAGAATTTATCGAGGTAGACTCGAGAGGTTGAGGATGCTAATGAATAAGGGCATCCCAGGAGATGTTCGATATTTGATTGAAGCAAAGGTTCGATTATCTGGTGAGGTTTCAATTCCTTCTAAATACATACCTGGTATGGGTAAAAGTAGTTTTTCAAAAAAACGGAGAGCAAAAAGATTATGAGGATGCTACAAGTGTGCTCGGTGGACATGTGACACTCGATGTAAATCTGTGGGGTACTTGTCCAGAAATCGAGAAGATAAAATAGCATTTATTAAGGATGGATTGAGTAAGGAGCCTTTGGATGATATTCAACAGGCTCTTGAGACACATCCTAGTGGACACGTGCAAGGTGAGCTTATAGCCTTATGGGTTAAATTCAAAGATGAACAATCACGTTATAGTCTTGAAAAACTTACTTTAGAAGATCCTGTTTGTAAATTTAGTAGAAAAACTTAGTATAATAATTTTCTCATATTAATATAAGGAAGCTCGGTGTAATAACGAAGATCAATGTTTTTCTTGTAATTGTAAATATTGTTTTTCAATTTTTAAGATATATATATGTATATATATATTATTTTTCAATCACCGACAGGTATATGTCATTTCACTAAAATTTTTCTGCCTTTTTCTCTTTCATATTTGTCAAAAAGTAAATAGTGCAATCAATTATTGATTTGAAAATTTTTCTTTAAATAGAGAGATTCGTATCTCTCATGTTCATACGTTGAAAGTATAGTGTCAAAAAGATAGATAGGAGTAGAGATGGATATGGAGATTTTAGAATCATCTCATACAAGTCAGCCTTTACCTCACCAGATTAAAACCGTATGTATTCTTGGTGGATCTAAACTGGTAGGCCATATCCAATATGTGGATATGGCAAACCAACTCGTAAAAGAGTAAGGGAGACACAAAATCAATATACTATATGGAGGTACCAACAACAAACTTTTAACTAGACTTATAATGGTCGCACCATCATGGGGAATAAGAGTTTCGAGTGTAATACCTTTCCATCTAGTTGGATCTAATACTCGAATTGGAGCTAGTTCTACCATGGGTCCAGCAGGGTTGGTGCTACAAGCGCAATCCATCTACAACTACATGATGTATATGATGAACAATAGTGATGCTTTCATTATTCTTCCAGGCGGCTACAACACACTGGAGGAAATATTTAATATAACATCATGGGCACAGTGGAACTTTCATACCAAACCAATAGGTTTGTTGAATATCAATTGTTTCTTTGATGGCTTACTAGCGTTTCTAGATCAGGGTGTAAATAATAAGTTTATCTCTCATTCAGCGAGAAAAATACTTATTTCTGCTAGTACTATTGATGAACTACTTATCAAATTTCATGCATATGTTCAAGAATCTGTGGAAGCCCAGATCCGTCGGTCACAGACCACTGGTGTCAAGCGAAAAAGAAATTCGGATCCTTTAAATATCTCATTATGAACCCTGATATTGGGGGTGGTAGAGTTACGGAGTATTTATACTCTCGAAACGCATCCCTCATTTATGGGTTCAATATATATTTTCTTTTCGCATTTCTATATTTTCGAGTGTTTATTGCCATCTTTAATATTCTCAATATGTTCCACTTCGGCTGTTTTGTACTTCTTCTGGAGTAATAATAATAATAATAATATATTGGCTTTATTCAAATACAGAAATCTAGTTATTATGCTTCTTCAAGAGCATTTTATTCTCATATTAATACAATCTCATATCATCGATGAGATTACTTCATATAATCTCTCCATGCGATATATTTTCTTTGATTTATCAACATGGGATCTATTGAGCATTTTACTTTCATCTATTTATCCAATGGTAACTTCAGGTACCACTTACTCAATTTTTCTCCATTAATATTCAATAGACGTGGAGAGTGAATATTTCTTTATCAAATGCTTCTTTAGGAGCATTTCTCATCATATCACAATATACTAATCTCATAATGAGATTTTTCACCACGGTATATTTTCTTTCTCTTTTATCATAATGGGATTCTTTGAGCAATTTCATTTCATCAATACATACAACGGTAAATTCTGGTGTATTTGCTCAAATCCCTTTATTAATATCAATATGATATTCTTATAAAAAATATATAAATCAGTTATCCTTACCAATCATGGGGTTTAATCTAACCATATTTGTAATAAGTATTCCAAACGTATGGTATAATCCACCACATTGAAAATATGCATACCAATCGTGTGATATAACTCACCACATTGGAAATATATGCGAAATTTAAAGTGCGTAATTTTAAATTGCAGAAATTAAATTTCCTCCAATAGGTGGTCGAACCTACCTTATGGGAATTATTGCAATAAATATAAATTTAAGGAATTTAAATCGCGAGAATTAAATTGCATAACATTTAACTACTTCTTCAGGAGTGGGGTCTGCTTAGTAGAAGGTATTACCCTTCACTTAGCATATAAAGTGTATAAATATATAAAATCTTCCGTTTAGTGATGGTTGAACCCATCATCAGGTAGGAGGTATTACAGTATTTAAATTGCAATAAATAAAGTACGAGACTTAAATATCTATAGCAGTAAATTTGTTCTAACTATTTTTTCAAAATATAATTATCGTTAAAGTAAACGGTCGTAGGTCGAACTATTAGCGCCAATGCATTCTGTTTAAGTGGCGTGCTGGCAAAGTGCTGGCGCTACACATATTTCTTTATAAAACATTAATACATACTGTCACGCCAATCTAGCTACGTTCTGGCCGCTCTACTGGCAGTGCATACGCACATATCTCTTTATAAAATTTTAATAGTATAAGGATTAATACGTAAATATTCACAAATTCAATGACCATCTTTTAATTTTTCAAAGTTGGAATACTAATTTATAAATTTTGAAATTTTGATATATTTCAAAATGAGTTATTATCTTATCAATATTAGTGTCAAATCGAAGATCTTGTTAAATCGAGTATAATGGAGTCTAGAAAATTTGATTTTGATAATGTATACTC
Organism: Jasminum sambac; assembly: GCA_018223645.1. Lineage (NCBI taxonomy): Eukaryota > Viridiplantae > Streptophyta > Magnoliopsida > Lamiales > Oleaceae > Jasminum > Jasminum sambac. Next base: position 281,340 of record CP073645.1, read on the forward strand.
CTTATATCTCGAGAAAATGAATGTTATAATTTAATATATTATTATATTATAAAATAATATAATATATATATATACCTTTGTTTCTTTAGTGTGTTTCTGATCCATCATTTCTGCATCCTTCATTATTTTCAGCCGGATCTTCTAATGTGATTATTGACATCCACAATAATCAAACCATTAATGCTTTATTAACATTATAAATAATGCCCATAATGCAATAATCATCATTAAGCCAATTATTAAACTATAATTAAACAGCAGAGAGGAGAGAAAGGTTATGAATGTTGCGTGCTGAAGAAAGAGAACGGAGATAGTGAGAGAAGAGGAAGAAGAATAATGGAGATCTCTCGGATGAAGATGATTTTGAGAGGAGAGAATCTTGATCCAGAGAATTGTTCTGTGAGCATAGTTTTAGAGACAATTAATCTGACTAATATTAAGGTTTCTAATACAGAGGTTCATCAATAGATGCAACTGTAGAGCATACTCCCTTTCATATTACTCAACCGGCTAGAGACTCATGCTGATAACGTGTTATAAAAGTATAGAAATAATAGAGAGAATTTAGAGAGAATGAATTCACAGGAATTCTCAGGAATGAATTTCATTAATAACTGAAACCCTATTTATAGGAAAACTTCGAATGGCACAATCGTAATTACATAATTTCATCAAGGGTATAATAGTCATTCACACCAATAAAATATAATAAAATAAAAACCTCGGGTGCCATGCTTAATATATTATAACAGTATCATCCTTATATCATACAATACAATATCATTGTTACTCGGATTTATAACTTTAAAATATGTAATCAGTAAAATAAATTAAAATTTAAATTAAATATAGTCTTTCTCATAGACAAAATTGATCGAAAATTATAACATACAAATAACTAATTTTTTTAAATATAAAATTATAACCTTTTTAATCTTTCCCCCTTCGAAAAGGGGCTCAAACTTGAAAAATATTTCTTGCTTAGAATGCCCTCTTAATTCTTACATAATTACATACTCTACATTGAGAAAAATAACTCTCACACAATTTAACTCTATTAAAGAAGATTAAGCAATCCACATCCCAATATATATTCAAAATCAAAATGCGGAACTTATTGTGGACATGATTCTCCTACCACCCTACACGTTCCACCCTCTTCCTACCTAGATATACTTTCATTTTTTTATTTTCTTTTTAGAGTACATACATATAGTTTCTTGTTTAGTATAATTCTTTGTTTGTGTTTATAGCAAATTGAAAAAAAAAATTGAGCTTATTTTGTGTAATCACCCAAGATTTCAATTTAAGTAACATATTAATGCATGAATGATTATTTTTTCAAATCAAATATTTATTAAAAAATTCATTTACTCACTTCAAGCAAAATTAGCATAGATTAATTAGATAAAAAAAATTTAAGCATAAATCTCCATTTAATTTATTTATTTTATAAATATCAAACACATGGACATAACTCGCCCCGCACTCCTACACATTCCACCCTTATCCTAGCTTGATATACTTTCATTTTTGCATTTTTAAAATTTTTTTAGAGTACATACATATTGTTTCTTGTTTATTGTAATTTTTTGTTTCTTTTACAGAAAATTATAAAAAAAAAATGAGTTTATTTTGTGTAATGACTCGAGAATTTCAATTTAAGTACAATATTAATATATGGATGATTATTTTTTTCAAATATTAATATTTATTTAAAAAATTATTTGCTCACTTTCAACCAAAATTAGCATAGATTAATGAGATAAAAAAAAAATGTCGCACAAATCTCCATTTCATTTATTTTATAAATATCAAACATTGAAAAGTACCAAATCACATGAAATAGATTATTAAAAGATCCATGAGGATTTTTTTCATGGAGTGTATGTTTGGTGTTCTATTTCTTGTTTTCTTGATTTGTCCATTAAAAAAAATGCCCACACAATAAATATATTAGATTATGTTGGTGGATTATTTTGACTAAATAGAACAGTTAAGAAATAAAAAATGAGACAATAATTTTGAACTATTTCAAGTGATATACATAAAACATATATATATATATATATATAATTATTTTTTTCGCTATTGTTGTAGTTCTTTCACTATTGTTGCAGTCCGCCAAATAAAAAGAGTAAAAAATCTTGTTACTATTTCATGTGTGCAAAATCAATCTTTGTGTGCAAAGTGAGAATTATTTTATATAACTTGTTTTAGTTTACTTGGTATTACTTAGGTGTTTGATTATCTCTAGAATAAATGAAATGAAAATTTATTTATTTATTTAATCTCAGTAATCTGTGTTAGCCTTGACTTTAATTTATGTTTGGAAGTAAGCAAATTAATTATATAATAAATATTGAATTTTTAGAAATAAAAATTTAAAAATAAAAATTTATATATTAATATTAATATTTAAATTGAAACTTTCGTATAATTAAATAGCAATATACGCAAAAAAAAATTTCTGAAATTTCTATAAAAGAAATAAAGAATTAAAAAAAATAAGATGGTGAGGTAATAAGAAATACATACTAAGGAAAAAAAAAAGCATGTCTATAGTGGTCCCAGAAGGTGGAAGAGAGGAAGAGAGAGAGAGAATACAACGCACGTTTTTTCCAAATATGTATATGTGTTTATGGTTGCTAAACTAAATGCAATTTGTGATTTCGCAAACTGATATGACTTGTGAGCCATAAATGGTGGCATTTTTTTTGTTACTCAAAGTGTAATAAAGTTATGTTGTCAATTACAGAGCATGTTTCTTTATGAGATTTAGGTTATGTTTGATGCACAATAAATTTTGATTAAGTTTTGTTTATTCGAATTACGTATAGATTATGTAGTTGAAAATAAGAGATGATGTATTAAAAATATAAATTAATTGTGTGTATGGTTGAAAAAAGAAGGAGAGAAAATTTTATTTGAAATTTGTTGGGAATCAAACATACTCTTAGTATGGAAACGTGCAACAACGAAAAAATGAATGACACTTTAAATTATGTCCATGAAACATTTGGAGTCTCAATTGCGTAAAATGAATAAGTAAAATTGCTCGGTAAAACTATTAATCTTCTCATTATATGTTAGCTTGAGTTGAGTTGAACCAACTAAATGACGGACGGACTAGAATATTAGATTTAGCCTGTGTTTGTTAATCTCTCACTCTCTCTAAAAAACAAAATAAATAAATAAATAACTTCTATTGATGCGTCATAGTCAAACATTAATATCAATTACACATCTCACACCATTCTTTATTATTATCCACACATCTTGTGGTGTTCAACAGAAAAATTTAATTTCAACCAAAATAAAAATTAGATCGACCAAACCTTAATTCCCAAGGAATTAATTTTGTTTTGTAAACTCCCTTGCATATTGTCAAACAGGCATTTGACATTAAGTTGTGAGACCTCATGAATAATGGAACAGATTGCAAATGTGAGCTCTCATATGTTCGTCTTGCATAATTGCATAAGCATTGAAGTGTTATGGATATGACAACGAATAATGAAGTGAGGGCTAGTTTGCATTAATTTTTCAGATGCAAATTATTAAATGGAGAATAGTTTACAAGATACAACTTTGTTGCTGATTTGAGTAAAAATATTCTAAATGTATCAATCGAATGACAATAGTTTCAAAATAATGTTCAAAAACCATGTGCAGTTATTAGTAGAAAATGTAAAATGTCAATTAAAATTAAAAATTTTGCTTATAAATTTGAAGCCTTATATGCGTTCATAATTAATTATTAAAGTAGAGTTTAGACTTCTAATTTGACATAAATATTGTACATATTTTGACTTATCTACAATGTCATAAACTTAAAAATTTTCTTCCTCGCCGCATGAGTTGGAAAATGAAGACACTTAAAAAAAATAAAAATTAATGAATTGATTATAGTTAAAGATTAATAAATAACTATTAAGGACAAATTAGGGTTTAAAAATAAAATATGAGGGCAAATTTAGAAATCAAAATATTTATGTTCATCCCCACTTTTATATATATAGGAGGGGGGAAGATATGTACGGTAATGTCTCCTCCTCACGTGATTTAAAACTTAGTTTTGTTGCTTAATTATACTTTACACTTCTTAAAACAGTGTATAGTTGAGAACTGGAGCTAATATTCTATTTTATTGTTTTATTAATTAATATCATGCTACCAGTTCAAGAACGTGGAGTTACAAACTAAAGGAAGTTATGCAAAAGCGTAAAAACAAATTCAGATAATGAAAAAGTGATAAAAAGGTGATTTCAGATATAATAAAAGTAAAAAAGTAATCATTCCTTCAAAAGAGACCATGATGCACTTGCGAAAATCACCAGTTCAGCACGACAAACCGAGAGCCACCTTCAAGACTAGTTACTTCAGCATACGTTCTCACCCAGGAATGAAAACGGGTCGAGATTACCATTCAGACAACCCAAACAAGCCAGACGAGATCATTTATACAGCTGCTTCTTGTCAGCTTCAACATCATAGAAGTTGAACAATATACCTTACCTTAAGAGTCGAATCCTCAGCAATGGATCCAGAAAAGCTAGAAAAACAGCAACTCATGCGAACAGAAGGCATTTGAAATAAACCACCGAAAACCAATCCATGGAGAATAGATTGAACAGAGTACATCGTAAAATTGAAAACAATAGTTTAGATTCACAAAAGGAGGGCGACATGTACCCAACTAAACTGACATTTCGACGAACTGAAGATAAAAAGGAGTCGTATTTCAGATAACATCAAGAAAGAGGTTTTAACTTTTAAGCAAGTTAACCACACAATACACTTCATGATAACTCAACATTAAGCCTTGGAAGTAAGCTTTTCCTTGGCCTTTTGGATCTTCAAAACCTTCTTCACAATCTTTTGCTCTTCCACCAAGAAGGCTCTGATGATCCTACAAAATCCCGAGAAAAAGTAACCTCGTGAGCTCACAGACAGCAGATGAATGTATGACAAATCTGTCTGAAACGAGGGATGGAGGATGAAAAGTTACCTTTCTCTTACAGCATTGCCAGACAATACTCCACCATAAGTTCGGTTCACAGTCCTCCGGTTTCTAGATAATCTAGACCTCTTGTATTCAGCGGGTCTCAAGTGAGGAATCTGCAGATATTCAAAAAAAAAAAGGAGCAATTTTGTTAATAAATCACCCCTTTTTTTTCATTTTTCTTCTAATGGTAGCATAGCAAACAAGAATTCCAAAGCTTTTAAATCAAGATAATACCCAACATAGTTATCAATTCCAAGAATGGATGAGTAGGCGAGTGCATCGTGTTACTAACATGTAATTAAGCCTTTTAAACTGAATAGCATCGAACAACATATAAGGGGTGTAATAACCATCAATTCGAAACGCCAATAAAAATAATTGAAGAACAAAAAGGAACGGAAAAATGCACTGTAGACATATAAGGGGTGTAATAACCATCCTACAAAGTTGATTGCTTTAATTCAATTCACATCACAACCTCTCACATTTAGAGTATGTTCTGCAAGGTGTTTGATTGAGAAACATGTTTGGTCACAATCAAATCACACATTTTGTAGGATTGTTAGACATCCCAAAAACTCAAGAAACTACTCTGAGAAAACAGAATTTATCGATGGACCCTAACAATGGTAATGTTTGGGACATCTGATACTGGATTCTCCAGTATTAGCAAATAGACGTCCCCAAATACTTCGTAGATTAAAGTGAATGTAAATTTCTGTTCTTAACAACTCATTTTGATTTTGCACATATACAAACATGAAATTATACAAACATCATCCTTGTAAACAAATCACATAGCTAGACACTTCCAAAAAAGGTGCAAAATTACCAAATATGTAAAAAAAAAATCATGTAAGCAATCTAAGCTCGAACAAATATAAAATCGAAAATTCAAAATCAAAAACCATACCCCTTGAATTCTCTTGCCAGTAACTGGGCACTTTGGACCACTTGCTCTCTTCTTCGTAGTCTGATAAACTAACTTTCCACCTATTTTTCACCCAAACAATTCTCAATCAACACATTGCCAAAACACGAAAATCAAACAAATTTGCTCAATCCATTTACCGCCGAAAACAGAAATTTACCAGGAGTTTTGACGATCCGATGCTGATTGGATTTAGTGGCATAGCTGTGCCGCGTTCTGTACGTCAACCGCTGCACCATTTTCGTCCGATGGCGGGCGTGTTATTTTCGAGATCGATGAAGAAGAAGAAGAAGGAGTTCAAATTTGAGAACGGAGATTTGTCGCCCTAAAGTCAACTGTTGAGATTATTTTTGCCCGTTTAAGAATGGGCTTCCATGTTTGGGCCCACTTATTGATTGATCGATGGATTGACATTCTTCTGCAACTTTTGATTTTAGCACCAGTCAATTTATTCTTTGCAAAACAAGACATTTGAATAATTTTATCGAATAATTATACCATTTACACCCTTAGTTGTTTTGAAAAATACGTTGTTAATTACGAAACATTTAAAAATACGTCTCAAGCTGGTGATCCCTAGTTGTTTTGTAACTTGTCGAAAATGTCACAAACAGTTCAAAAAGATTAGAAACAGTTGCCCAAAAAGATTTAAAAAGTTAATTACAAATAGCTCAAAAAGGTCAAAAGTAGATTAAAAAAAAAAAAAAAAGTTAGAAAACAGCAAAAAATTCACAAACAAGTAGAAATTGGTTGAGTGATCACGTAGTTGAATTGGCCAAGCATTCCCACTGTTGGGTGAAAAACCCCAAATTTGAGTTATGTCACCAAATAATATGGAATAATATAGTAGAGGGGCTAAATTTTGCTCCTCAACTTCATATTTCTGCTTGTATAAATGTGGGGTGTTCGCATTAAAAAAAAATGTTGACATTTTGACATTTTCTTTTTTTTTTCTTTTTGGTTAGAAATTATATAATTGATACGATCTTTTCTTTAATGCAATTGACATAGTCCATGATTGCAACTACCCATTTACAATGTCATTTTGAAAGTTGGTATCTAGATCAAAAAGAAACAAAATGAAGAATAAATTGGGAAACTCTCTTTTCAAAAAAAAAAAAAAAAACTTATTTGAATTAATGTGATATCTAAAAAATCTAAAAATCTAAACTAGAATTTTTCCCTAGAGTTTTTCCCCCTTCACATTATTTTAGAGTACATTTTTCCCCAAGCTTGTTGGCCCTAACTCTTTTCCCCCATATTTTTCACCCTAATATTGGGAATGCGGCCACTTGAATTTTCAACAACTAATTAGCAGTGTTTTCAGACTTGACCCGGCTTGGCAGGTAGAACCGAGAAACCCGTGACCCTGCCAAAAAATAGCGCCGGGTGACCTCTAAAACCCGCATTGGTCAAATCCGATCAAAGACTAGGGTTGACTCGAAAAACCCTGTGGACCCATGTGTCCTGGGACTGGGTTTGATCCGAGTTTTTGTATTTTCTTTTATTTTATGATATTTTTATATTTTATTTTATTTATTTAATATTATTTTAATCACCGGGTCGACCCGAGTTGACTCTGAATCGACCCTCTAACCCTTAACCCAGTCCTTCGTCCTAGTCGATGATCGGGTCGGGTTTAATAACATTGCTAATTAGTCTCAAAGACATTTTTTTCTTTCTTTTTTTTTTTTTAATATACTTTGCAAATGAGAGTATTTGTGTAATGAATCTAATGATTCCTATTTTTTTTTTTTTTTATTGAGCGCAATTATTTCTAATTAAGCAATAATGTCTCGAAACGACAATCTTATCATGGCGTTTAGCCAAATAAAGTAACAGAAGAATCCAAAGCTTACCGCTAAAAGAACCAACCCAACCAAAAAGGGTAAGGCGGCAGACCAAACTCTCATTAGTCTTAAAAATATAATAATCTTTATATAAATAATGAAATATTAGTTAGCCAACAAATGCCTGCCTCCGTTAGTCTGCTTGCCTTAAAAGTTCAGATTCATAAAAGATAATATATTCAATTCAAACAATATTTGATTTTCTTTTCAAAAATATATATACATATATATATATATATATATATATATATTTGATTTAGGTACCATGTATTATTTATGCATAAGTGATCTATGTCGATGTAGTACGTAGTTTATTGTATCCAAGAAATATGAAATATGTATCCGCCGGCACCAAAGGTAATGACATTATGGTGGCATAATTTTAATATCAAAATGATATGTGTTTTCGGTTTGTATTTAAGTGAGTATCAGATCATTTCTATTTGTTTTATAATAGATGCTCGATATTATATTTTTGATGAAAATTATCAAATTACCTTCATAATTTTTATACTGTTCAGATTGAGACACGTATTTCTTGCAGGTGACTGAGCTGTATGGAAGATAGTAAAATTTTAGTAAAGAATTAAGTATTGAAAAATATTATGCTCATGATGATTTTAGATTGTCCAATGTTGTTCAATGCTGAATTGTCGCCCAAGCAAGTTATGGACTTTGAGGTGTTAAAATAGTAAAGCAATGATTGGAAGAGAAGAGAAGTGACCTTAGTTCTTTTTTATATTTGTTTTTCTTTTTTTTTTTGTGCTCAAGTTTTTCGATCGATCAATTCTAATTGTGGTCCACCAACAATCCTATATCTATATGTGCCATTGCATGATCCCTATCAAGCAGAGTGTACGTAAAAATTTCCCTTTTTTTTCCTTTTAATTTCTTAATTAAAGCTCCAATGAGAGTGCTTAAATAATTCTAAGTGATAGATATATGTAGATAAAACTTTTATCATGTCATTGAAATTTTTAATTTTTTTAAATTGAATAATGATGAGAACCATGAATGGTAATATACAATATATATAATTAATTTATATTAATAATTGACTTTAATTGAATATTAAACATAAAGAGCCTGACCGACATTATTTTTGTTCCTTACAAATTCATTTATCGGTTATTGCATATAGCAACAATGATATATAATTCAATAAAACGTTACTTCAAACTAATAAAAGGAAAATAAAACTTTTGTTTTTGACCATATATAATTTAAAAATATGCCAATATATATCCATAACATCTAAGTACTAACCCATCTAACTTCTTCGATCTACCTCAAACACCGATATATACATACATTCCTTAGGGTTTCACATTACATGAGTCCTGATTACAAACGATGTTCTCTTTCTGCATCACTCTTTTATAGTGAATTTTCTTCGCTTATACATCTCTTCGTCATGTCTTAAAATTTCATTTAACTTCATGCGTTTTGATTTTTTTTCTTATATATGTCACATATCCTCACTTGTTCAATACAATTATTCTAATTCATTTTCTCGTACAGAGCCTATGTTCGTCTAAATTTGTTTCTACATAAAATTGTATATCAATCAGTTAATTAATCAAATATAGATATTAATCATACATTTCATGTACTACGTACGCATTATTTTCTGATTTTAATGAAGCAAAATTTTCCCAAAGGCACCTTCAGCTGCAAAGAATACTACTAAATTTGAATTTTGAAGGGTATAATCCCCCCAACCCCCCTAACCCCCAAAAAAAAAACAAAAACAAAAACAAAAAAAAAAAAAAAAAAGAGAGGAGGAAAGAGAACATTTATGAAAGAAGCTGGATAGATAAGATGTTAATATAAAAATTGTACAAAATCACCATCCTCCACCAACATGTATCTAATTGCACAGTTAGACCTTAGAACAACTATGAGTATACTCCGACCATCGCCGTATTCCGATACGACACGGCGGTTATAGGTTTACGACGATGAAGATGACCCTTTAATGTTCTTGCTTTCATCATTAAAAACTCTATTACTATTAATATCATTGTTGTTGATGATTGTGCTGATTTCTCTCTTCGCGTAAGTGTTCTTGTTATTATGCATCCAAACCTTGAGTACGCCTTTAGAGACACCAATCTGGCGGCAGAATTCCTCCACCGTCGCCTCTTCGGATTTCTGCAGCTTCCACCCCAACTTCTCAGAAAAAGAATACATTTTCTCCTTCTGATCTTGGCTGAATTTCGTCCTCGACCGCTTCCTTCCGCCGCTTTGATCGTGCCTTTTGAATGCCGCCGGCGTTTCCGGCCCCTGTTGGTGGTCCTCCGTCGCGGCGATGCTGAGGGAGAGTAACATGTGCGGCGGTGGCGGGGAGGTGGAGGGGGAAGATGAGGGAGAGGGAGAAGACTGGATGATAGCTGGAGGCGGAAGGTGGTGGTTGTGGTGGGGGAAATCAAGAAAATGGGTGGTGGCAGTGGCGGAGGAGGAGTGTGGTTCACGGCGGTGGAAGTTACGGTGGCAGCCACAGGCCGCGCATCTTAGCGAGGTGGGGTCGGTGGGGGTGGCGGAAGGTGAAGCCATGAACTCTCCACAACCGTCCACCGCATGACCACCCAAGCTAGCTGCATGATTCTTTAAACACTCTCTATACGTCACCGGATTGGACGAGCACGACAGCTGAGTCGTCGGAGGCGGGGCCGGAGGTTGATGGGAACCGCGGCGGGGGTGTTGATAATGTGCGCCGTTGGTGGAGGATAAGGGATTCAAATCGTTTGCAGCAGCATCATTGGGACTTCTTGAGGTGGTGGGGTTTGGGGTTATTAATTCCATAGATTAATGGAATTATTTTGATTAAGTTGATGAAGAAATCTTTGAGGATTAATGGAGGTTGAAATGGAGAGAACAAAAGATGTTTATGGTGATTAGGAGATGAAAATTGAGGGGTTTGCTTTGAGAAGGGTGGGGGGTTTGAAAGTGATAAGAGAGAGCGTAACTAGACAAAAAGTATCATTTCCAATAATGTCAACCTTTGAAAATTTTAAATTCTAAATTAGTACACTTGGACCATGTCCAAAGTACTACTTCATTGCCCCGGTTCCATTACGACATTTCATTTGACTCTCATAGTATCACATCGATTATAAGATGAGAATTAATTAATCACTTTTATTGATGAATTATGATAACAATATACAATAGTAAATATGAGTTTATTAGAAAATAAAGTGATTAAATATACATCAAGAGACAATAAGGAAAGTGATATATATATTTTGAGGGACCAATAAAGAACAAACTCAACTTAATTAACGTAAGACAAAGACATATGTAAAAACGACGCAAACTGCATTAAAGAAAAATGTGAGACAAGATATATAGGACGATGTTTCAAGATCTACAAAATATGTTAAATATGTTAGACATTATACGATAATTGATGCTGTCACATAAGTTCTGTCTCGGCCACCTCTTATCAACTGGATGATTAGAACAAAAAATCGTTAGAGATGCTCTTAAGTCATATGTACCACTCCATTAAAAAAAAAAGGGTCATATATACCACTAATGACATTGCTTAGCGTTCACCTAGGATAGTGAAATACATATGAGTTTCGAGTTCGTAAAATTGTTTTGCTTAGCACTTTTGAGGATAAATTTTTATTTTGCTATTTTTTTTTAAAGTTCAATAGTGATAAATTAATTATAATGTTAAATGTGTAATCAAAATTAGGGTGTAGCTTTAATTCAAAGCCCAGAGGAGTATAACTTTTTTTTTTTTTTTTTGAATAGAGGAGTGTAACTTTTTTTTTTTTTTTTTTTTGAATAGATGAGGAGTGTAATTAACTTTTATTCAGCCGCAAAAGTTCTTTTTCCTTTTAAAGAAAGAATTGAAAAAAAATAAATAAATAATCCATTCAAAACGAGCGCTTGGATGGATTAGGTCAAAATCGACCACTTGAGTTGAGGAAAGTTTAGGGTTGGTGGTGGTTGTAATTAGGGCGGTTTAAATATGTGCTGCTGACATTTTAAGTAAGCTGTATTCGGTTAGTTGGGGCAATAAATATTCTGATATCACTAATTAATTACATTTATATTCGGAATTGCCACGTGGCTTGCTGTCCGAAAAGGCAATACACGTGGCAAATGACTGGCATTGGAGGAGACTTGACCCCTTTAGTACGGATGTATCATCCGCATCAAATCCGGATTTTTTTCCATGTAGGGTTTGGACAAGGCCCAAAATTATGTCAGAGCAATTTGGTTGTTGGATTTTATGGTGACTGCACCAACTTTTCCAGGACCTTGTTGTACAAAAACCATTTTCCTTTTTTTTTTTTTTTGTATTTTTTATTTTTATGTAGAAAAATATTTGGCACTATGTGTGGTTCAAAATGTTCTACTAGCTAATCAAATCAAAGTTAGAATTAATCTAAATAGTAGTACATTATCATTATATTTTATACATTTTGCGATCCCATCATTATTTAAATTGAAAAATTAAGAAAATATATTACAAATATATCATATCTAAGTTTATACTTTAGAGTTATGTTCTTCTCCTCTTATAGAAGAATGATAAATCGTACTTTCTACTAATATAGTAGTACCACGACAATTAGAGTGATGACATCGCACTACCAAACCATCATTTTAACATATAAATGATTATATGGCAGTGTCATATAATCAGGATGGGATTATAGTTTATCTTTCCTCGGTGCTATCATCTTCCTCATGGCTGGAGAACATTACCCTTACATCTTCGAGGACAATCCACTGATGTGATATTTATGATAAGTGCTAATTTAAAAGAGTCATGCTCATTGTATAACTTTTGTTACAACTTTTTGATAACCAAGTTGTCCAAATACTGCCATATAAAGTTAAATAATTATCATTTTTTGGATTGAAAGGTGAAACCACGTTTAAGAAGATGTTGTCAAGTGTAATTATTGTAATCCAAAATATAAACCAAAGATATGCTTAGCTATGGCATGACCCTTGAATTGAAAAATTAAGCTTCCAAGAAATAAATAATTTACTAGTGCACGTAGCATACTGATTTTGCACGGGCATTCTCTAAAATGTCTCCCACAGACAAATAGGTGCCCATTATGGCCACTAAAAATCCTACTACAAGAATTACCACAATGAATATCAACTCTGTCCCGATTTTCCGAGAAGCTTTCTTAATCTTTAGGTAGCATAGACATGGGAACAAGATTGAGGCACTATTTCCAAGAAATGCGCCACAAAATGCCATTAGACTTCCGAAGAATGGAATAACTAAAGCCACTATAACTGTACTGATCACCAAAACCGTTCTGATGATTAAACTTGTTAGTCTATTAATACATGGACTCACCATGCCTTCTAGAGCATCTGCAATTGGTGTTACAATGATGGCATACTTGGTTATTGGACTTACCACTGTAGTATAAATTGCAACTTTCGAACCAATGGTTCTAGTGGGAAGATCTAAGGTTCACTCGGGACATCAAATTTTCTCCATAGATAGAATATCCTATGATTGCCATTACTTCATAGCTGACAGTGCTCAATGTAAAGGACATAAGCAAAACCTGTTAGAAGGAAAGTTACCCAAAAGTTAGATATATAGTACTTGGCGAATCTAGATTTAATTTGTTCAAAACGGAAACTATTCTATCCGTGACGACTATTTTACGCTATTTTACAGAGAAATCAGGGACCCATCTTGGGGTAATGTTAGATATTCAAAGGTCTAGAGCTCTAAAAAGATAATTTTGGAGCATTCTTGGTACAATTTACCTTAGAAATTGTCTTTATCTTTCATGGAGGTAAAAAGAGTCGGAAAAACTGAATGACCGCAATAACCAAATGTGTATAAGCTTATGGCCTTTGGGAGTCCATTCCATCTCCAAAGAACCCCACGTTCTTTAAAACCCACATTTTCAATTGCCCCAATCGAAAAAACAGAACAAATTCAGATAATAGAAGCCAAAACCCCAGCTAGCTGAAACATAGGACAACAATGATAGACTATCTAACCATGTTATTGGCAACATGACGAGCGCGCTGAGCACAACAAATAGGTGCTTGCTTCCGATATTTTTCCCAAAAACGTGAATACACACATTTGGAAAGAGTTTGTGTAAATTGTCACCTTCTAATATTAGTAATTCAACTGCAACTAAAAATAGTTCAATATACATAAAAGTGGATATAATTGCTCTCCCTTTGCTCCCAAATGCAATTCGACCAATGTCTGGATAAGTCTTTATTAGAGGATCTACATCCATGCATCTTTTTAGAAGTAACCCTGTGTGGAAACAAATAGTGGCAATCAAGAAAAGTACTATTAAGCAAAGCCACCCTACTTGTGAAAGTGCATATGGGATTGATAGTATTCCAACACCTCCAAACACAAAAATATATACCATATTAAACTTCAAGTTTAATAAGGTTGCTAGAATCTTACTCCATCGACACATATTCCACATATGATTCTTAAAATCGATTTCTTACATTGAGAGTGGAATATTTTGTCTATCGTCTTACGGAACAAACCGACGCCATTCCACCATTTAGCTTATGCATCATGTGAACTTGTCACGTAAAACAACGGACAAGATACTCTTGTCATACGTACTATGGATTGGACATAGATTATGGTACGCTCCCCTGAGATGTAGGGTGTCCTAAGTGAAACTATTTTTTTCTATTTTTTTAAATTTATTTTTGGGCATTTGGAGACCCTTTGTATAAAAAAAGAAAATTTTAAACTGGGCATTTCGCTCACCTAATATATATGCCTAATCTTAAGGCAGATACTGATTGTGATGATGAAGATGTGAAATCAGTGGCAGTTCTGATATAAGACAAATTAGGCAGTTGTCTAAAACTTTTGGCTTTTGAGTATAAAACTTTTTATATGTATGCATGAAAAAGGCTTTGCATATAGAATTTATGGAGGAAAAAATTTCAAATATCAAGTTTCGTGTAACACAATCGACACCTCAGGATCAGCCCGGTACGAACAAAGAAACTAGAGGAGTTGAAACTTCCAAATGGACCTGACAAGGCATTTAGCCCATTGAAGCAAGTTCGGATAACTGACGTGCCTCTTCTTGGCTTCAGTGGCTCTTGGTTTGACCTCTCCATTCTCTCTACATCATTAGAATCCATCTAGTTTTGGCAATGTATAATCTCCCACATCGCTGGTTTATATAGAGTGGAAAAAGTCCCATGTTATTAATTCTTAGACCATCTTTAAACCCTTATGCGGTAGAATATATCCTTCACCAAACCCAAATTTGGTTTGGAATTTAAATCAATATTATTTCATTGATGTAATTACATCTAAGCCATTTTCTATTTTCTTTAATTTGTGTAAAATATGTTTTACCTATTTAATTAAATAATAATAATAGTTATTGTTATTATTATTGTCGTCGTTGTTTTTGCTGTTGTTGAAGATGGATATACGTTTAAAAATTTAGTGACATTTTTAATTAGGTAAATTGGACTCTTTAACTATTAATTTAAACAATTTTTTAAAATTAAAAATAATAAAAAATAATAACTAGAGAGAAAACAAGATTTGCCCCAATATGAGGCAAACCCCTGGAGATTCTCTTTTTTAATTTCAACTTTTCTCCATTCCTCAAAAATCAAGAAACATGATCTCTAGAAACTTTTCTCCATTCCTCAAAAATCAAGAAACATGATCTCTAGAAAAAGTGGAGATGAGTCAATTACCACTATGGCAACATGTACTTTTTCCAAAAATAAAATAAAATAAAATAAAATAGAAAATAAACAAAGGTAGTAATTGTTGCACAGGTAAAATTGTCATTGATTACGTGATATTTTATCCATAGGTGTAATTAAAAGCTCAAATTTCTATTGAAAATATTTTTGTTGTTATTTTTTAATTGAAAAAAGGGATAAAAAGACAGATAAAAAGTAAAGTTTTATATTGGAAGATAGGGCCACGTGTGGAAAGTTTGCGTAGGGTCTTCCTTCCTTTTTCCCCATATTTTTTTGTCAGTTTTTTGGGTTTCTTTAATAATTTCTCATTCTTTGAATGGTTTAGCGAGTATATCATTCACTTTTCAATTGTGTTCTCAAAATCCGTCGTCTTCCTTTATCCCAAATTGGAAATCTTTGTCTTTTCAAAAAAAAAAAAAAAAAGAGGAAATCTTTGGATATTTTCAATAAAGCAATAGTATGTATAATAAGATGTTAAAAAAAATCAAATTAAATAGATAATTAAGCTAATTGAAGAAAAATATTTTGATAAAAATAATTTTAAAAAATGTGCCAAAATTTCCCAAAATATATATCATAAAATAAAACATTCAACCACGCACACACGTGCAAAGTAAAAGTTGATGAGAATTTACCATGTAAATTAATCGACATTCTCAATCTTTCCTCTTATACAAATATATTCCAAATAATTTTGTCATTTTTGTTTATAATTATTTTCAATTACTATATATTTTCATGTAAACAAATATTTATTTATTTTACTTTTTAACCACTAAATTTTATTTTTCAAAATATCTCACCTAAACAATGTTAAAATCATTCAAACTGTTATAAAAGTATAGAAACAATAGAGAGAATTTAGAGAGAATGAATTCTAAGGAATTCTCAGGAATGAATTTCATTAATAACTGAAGCCCTATTTATAGGAAAACTTCGAATGGCACAATCGTAATTACATAATTTCATCAAGGGTATAATAGTCATTCACATATAATAATTACATCTTTTACCAAATTATTCCTCCACCAAATTATTCCTCATAATTCATAACCACCACATTATTCTCAATTATTCATAACACCTATGTGTATAAGCTTATGGCCTTTGGGAATCCATTCCATCTCCAAAGAACTCCACGTTCTTTAAAACCCACATTTTCAATTGCCCCAATCGAAAAAACAGAACAAATTTAGCTAGATAATAGAAGCCAAAA
This sequence comes from Jasminum sambac, assembly GCA_018223645.1. NCBI lineage: Eukaryota > Viridiplantae > Streptophyta > Magnoliopsida > Lamiales > Oleaceae > Jasminum > Jasminum sambac. The sequence goes on from CP073645.1 coordinate 298,073, forward strand.
CCCCAGCTAGCTGAAACATAGGACAACAATGATAGACTACCTAACCATGTTATTGGCAACATGACGAGCGCGCTGAGCACAACAAATAGGTGCTTGCTTCCGATATTTTTCCCAAAAACGTGAATACACACATTTGGAAAGAGTTTGTGTAAATTGTCACCTTCTAATATTAGTAATTCAACTGCAACTAAAAATAGTTCAATATACATAAAAGTGGATATAATTGCTCTTCCTTTGCTCCCAAATGCAATTCGACCAATGTCTGGATAAGTCTTTATTAGAGGATCTACATCCATGCATCTTTTTAGAAGTAACCCTGTGTGGAAACAAATAGTGGCAATCAAGAAAAGTACTATTAAGCAAAGCCACCCTACTTGTGAAAGTGCATATGGGATTGATAGTATTCCAACACCTACAAACACAAAAATATATACCATATTAAACTTCAAGTTTAATAAGGTTGCTAGAATCTTACTCCATCGACACATATTCCACATATGATTCTTAAAATCGATTTCTTACATTGAGAGTGGAATATTTTGTCTATCGTCTTACGGAACAAACCGACGCCATTCCACCATTTAGCTTATGCATCATGTGAACTTGTCACGTAAAACAATGGACAAGATACTCTTGTCATACGTACTATGGATTGGACATAGATTATGGTACGCTCCCCTGAGATGTAGGGTGTCCTAAGTGAAACTATTTTTTTCTATTTTTTTTAATTTATTTTTGGGCATTTGGAGACCCTTTGTATAAAAAAAGAAAACTTTAAACTGGGCATTTCGCTCACCTAATATATATGCCTAATCTTAAGGCAGACACTGATTGTGATGATGAAGATGTGAAATCAGTGGCAGTTCTGATATAAGACAAATTAGGCAGTTGTCTAAAACTCTTGGCTTTTGAGTATAAAACTTTTTATATGTATGCATGAAAAAGGCTTTGCATATAGAATTTATGGAGGAAAAAATTTCAAATATCAAGTTTCGTGTAACACAATCGACACCTCAGGATCAGCCCGGTACGAACAAAGAAACTAGAGGAGTTGAAACTTCCAAATGGACCTGACAAGGCATTTAGCCCATTGAAGCAAGTTCGGATAACTGACGTGCCTCTTCTTGGCTTCAGTGGCTCTTGGTTTGACCTCTCCATTCTCTCTACATCATTAGAATCCATCTAGTTTTGGCAATGTATAATCTCCCACATCGCTGGTTTATATAGAGTGGAAAAAGTCCCATGTTATTAATGGTAGAATATATCCTTCACCAAACCCAAATTTGGGTTGGAATTTAAATCAATATTATTTCATTGATGTAATTACATCTATGCCATTTTCTATTTTCTTTAATTTGTGTAAAATATGTTTTACCTATTTAATTAAATAATAATAATAGTTATTGTTATTATTATTGTCGTCGTTGTTTTTGCTGTTGTTGAAGATGGATATACGTTTAAAAATTTAGTGACATTTTTAATTAGGTAAATTGGACTCTTTAACTATTAATTTAAACAATTTTTTAAAATTAAAAATAATAAAAAATGATAACTAGAGAGAAAACAAGATTTGCCCCAATATGAGGCAAACCCCTGGAGATTCTCTTTTTTAATTTCAACTTTTCTCCATTCCTCAAAAATCAAGAAACATGATCTCTAGAAAAAGTGGAGATGAGTCAATTACCACTATGGCAACATGTACTTTTGCCAAAAATAAAATAAAATAAAATAAAATAGAAAATAAACAAAGGTAGTAATTGTTGCACAGGTAAAATTGTCATTGATTACGTGATATTTTAATATTGACTGATGTTGATGGGTTTATGAGCGAGAATTAACATATAGAGTCTCGATATTCTAATAACTTATTAATATATATAAACAATGTTGATAAATAATATTATTCTTGTATATTCATTAATTTTTTTTTAAAAACTTTGTTTTACATGACTGTTAATATTATAGAATCCGTTATACAACAAATCAGTTGTATATTTTGTTATTCCTGTGTACTACACTATGTTGACAATCAACATTGATCGAATGTACCGTTACATTCTTAATAAATAAATTAGTTTTACTTTAATTTTACGAGAATGTGACTTTTATCACATTTAGCAAGGAGTTATTTTAGGCTCACGCAAGGGTGATTATGATTTAAATCGTAGTATATAGCATGGTGACCACAAGGGAAGTTAAAGTCTAAAGCCATAGACGACATACTGGGTTGACAATAGGAGGACCTGATGACAACTCATGCAAGGGTTGTACATATGATTTTTAGTGACCCTTAATTGAAAATATCTTTTGAGAGTGTTACATGAAATTTTTACATTCACTATTAATGTCACGTTTGTAACCCAAAATTAATATTGAGTCATGCTCATAATTGATACTTAAACCCTTATGTGTTGTATTTACAATGAAATAAATTATGTCATATTGCACAGTCAAGTCAAAAATTTATACTGTCTTAATTTTTATCCTTTTGATTGTCTTCATCCAATTGAAATAACACACGCCCATGAATGTACTTTTAAGTGAATCCCTCTAGGAAGATATACATTGAGAGAGCAATACATCTATAGATTTAAGTCTAATATATATTTAATAAGTCTATACGTATCATCTACTTTTTAAATATCATATAAACAATTCAATATTATATGAGATTTCATTTTCACATTTCATGAACGTGTTAAAACAAATTTGTATTGCCAATCGATTAGTTGCCCTTATTTTTATAAGAAAGAACCGAGTTTTTCTTCTGAAATTTTATCCATACGTGTAATTAAAAGCTCAAATTTCTATTGAAAATATTTTTGTTGTTATTTTTTAATTAAAAAAAGGGATAAAAAGACAGATAAAAAGTAAAGTTTTATATTGGAAGATAGGGCCACCTGTGGAAAGTTTGGGTAGGGTCTTTCCTTCCTTTTTCCCCATATTTTTTTGTCAGTTTTTTGGGTTTCTTTAATAATTTCGCATTCTTTGAATGGTTTAGCGAGTATATCATTCACTTTTCAATTGTGTTCTCAAAATCCGTCGTCTTCCTTTATCCCAAATTGGAAATCTTTGTCTTTTCAAAAAAAAAAAAAAAAAAAAAAAGAGGAAATCTTTGGATATTTTCAATAAAGCAATAGTATGTATAATAAGATGTTAAAAAAAATCAAATTAAATAGATAATTAAGCTAATTGAAGAAAAATATTTTGATAAAAATAATTTTAAAAAATGTGCCAAAATTTCCCAAAATATATATCATAAAATAAAACATTCAACCACGCACACACGTGCAAGGTAAAAGTTGATGAGAATTTACCATGTAAATGGACATTCTCAATCTTTCCTCTTACACAAATATATTCCAAATAATTTTGTCGTTTTTGTTTATAATTATTTTCAATTACTATATATATTTTCATGTAAACAAATATTTATTTATTTTACTTTTTAACCACTAAATTTTATTTTTCAAAATATCTCACCTAAACAATGTTAAAATCATTCAAACAATAAAAAATAAAAAATAAAAATTGAAAGATTGGAGATTGAGGCTTGTAGAATATTACGTTAGGGTCCTACTTTCTATGTTTTCACTAGATTGGAAACCCATATTCAAACTTTATCTTTTTTGTTTTAATGTGGTTTGGTATCCAAGAGCCGGGAACCTACTTCCAGATTTTTCGAGCACATCTTGTAAGGCTTTCTTTTTTTTTCTTTTTTTTTTTTTAATACAACCAGTGATCATAAGTGTGGCCACATGTGGTTATGCCGAACTTTAACAAACCGGAGCAAGATAGCAAGATCTCACTACTGCGCCAAATCTCTTGGGCTGGTAAGGCTTTCTTTTAAATTTTGTGAGAAATAATTTATAAAAATGATCATGAAAATATATATGTGGAAAAAGTTTTCCAAGAAAATTATACAGAAACAAGGGTAATATAGAAAAATTTTAAAAAAATATCTTGCTAAATATACTCTTGACCGATGGATTAGAGGCTCCTACCCCATATTTCCATTTATATTGAATCATCATTGATTATGAAGTTTGGTAACGGTTGAATAAAGTGACAAAGAAACTGAAAACCTAACAAATATGAACAAGATCAAACATATTAAAAAGGAAAGGAAAAGGCATCCTCTCCTTTACCTCTATTCTAACAAACTTGACATATGTCATGGTTAAAATCGATTACTCAAAGTCTACCAAACCGAACAATGTTTGTATTCTTTTTGTTTAGATTTTAGTTAACATATCTTTAGACCCCGCTTAATTATTTTCGGAAAAAACATAAAAATTTTACTTTGGCACCTTGTTATGAAAATACTTACGTTTTTTAGAATATTTTTATTTTCTTATACCGCCTTGGCGCTACCATGTCAATGAAAGTTGGTTCTAATACACTCATATTGTGTGGACGAAAAAGATTTTAAGAAAATTATATAGAAACAAGAATAATATAGAAAATTTTTTTAAAAATATCTTGCTAAATATACTCTTAATAGATGGATTATTGGAGGCTCCTACCCGGTATTTCCAGTTATATTGAAAGCATGTTAGGATTCGTTTTTTTTATATATTTTTATCCGTTCTTTCTAAGTTTGAATTTCTCAAACAAATCATATCCACATATCTTGAGGGACTTATATGTACTACACAAATCTCCACAATTCAGCTCCACTCATTCTTTGTTCTACTTCACATAAAAATTTATAAAAATTTCAATCCTAACATTGGTTGAGTCATTGATTATGAAGTTTGGTAATGGTTGAATGAAGTGACAAAGAAACTCAAAACTCAACAAATATGAATGAGCAAGATCAAACATATGAAAAAAGCAAAGGAAAAGGCATCATCTCTTTTACCTCTATTCTAACAAACTCGACATTTGTCATGGTTAAAATCGACACCCAAAGTCTACCAAACCGAACAATGTTTATATTCTTTTCACTTAGACTTCAAGTTAATATATCCTTCGAACCCACTTAATTAATTTCGGAAAAAACTTAAAAAAGTTACTTTGGCACCTTGTTAATTATGAAAATATGTTTTTCAGAGTATTTTTTTTTCTTATAATGCCTTGGCGCTACCATTTCAATGAAAATTGATTCTTATGCACTCATATTGTGTTGGATGAAAAAAGTTTTTTAAGAAAATTATACAGAAACAAGAATAATATAGAAAAACTTCTAAAAAATATCTTGCCAAATAGACTCTCAATGGATTCGAGGCTCCAACCCAAAATTTTTCTTTTATATTGAATCATTGATTATGAAGTTTGGTAATGGTTGAATTAAGTGACAAGAAACTCAAAACTTGACAAATATGAGCAAGATCAGACATATTAAAAAGGAAAGGAAAAGACATCATCTCTTTTACCTCTATTTTCTAATAAACTCAATATGGGTTATGGTTAAAATCAATTACTCAAAGTCTAGCTACCAACCGAACAATGTTTTTATTCTCTTTTAGCTTAGACTTCAGTTAACATATCCTCGGGCCCCGCTTAATTAATTTCTGAAAAAACTTAAAAATTTTACTTTGGCACCTTGTTATGAAAATACGCTTTCATAACATTTTTTCCTTATAATGCCTTGGGGCTACCATTTCAACGAAAATTGCTTCTTATACATTTATATTTACAATAAATTTCATTAATAAGTGTCAAAATCTTATGAAGTGAGCTAATAATGACATTGTCATTCTACTTTTATAAGACTAGCTAACACATTATTATAGGTATAAATGTGGGGTACATGGAGCATTGAGGCATGAATGGAGGCTCCTCTATCATAAAAGTCTTCACAATCCAATGACATCTGCAATTGTATCCAATGCTAACACCGAGCTTGTTTAACAAAGATCTCTTGGAAAGAAAGTCTCAATTTTTGTTTTATTTGTTTTTAAAATGTGGATTAAGTAAAGAAACTAATAGATAATGTCAAAAATAATAATTTTAGCACTGCATATCGTTGAAAATTAAGTATAAGAAAAGAAATTAATGAAACAATTTTGCCAAAATAATTAATAAAATGATTGGACAACAGTATTGGGTGATATTTGAATCACTTGTTTTATGCTTACACACTACAAAAATATTAGAGTGTAACAAAATGTAATTTCGAGTTTACTTTATAACCTTTCTTTTTCTATTTTGAAGATACATTTTTGAAAAAAATAAATTGAAATAGAATGCGTTATCATTTAGAAAATTGAAAATCAAAAAGAGAACATAATTTTATTTTCCAATTTCCCTATAAATTTTCTCACTTTTCACGGATGTAGAGACTCCCTACGAGATTAAAATGTGAATTATCCGTCCACGAACAATAAAACTTAGAGCCAAAAAATTCTTCAAATTTTGTAAAATTCCTCAAATTCCATCTGTAATTTGCCAAAATCAGGTCTTACGATCAAATTTACAGTCAAACAACGGTATACTAGTTAGTAAACTCGAAAAGGATATAAGTGACCTGAGTTAAGATCTCCAAATTCTTGATATATGATCAGGGTTCATACCACAACCACTTCCCGTCTTCCCTTGTTCAAAATATTTAAAAAAATAAAATAAAAGAGGACTGCAGCCGCCATAACGGTAAGCTGAGGGCCTTTTGCTATATTTTCAAAAGGTTGCGACTTGGGAAGCGCAAAGAAAGCATCTCCAATGACCAAAAATACGAGATACGAGCGAGTCAAGATTATCCAAAGCAAATCAAATCGCTAAAGAGTGAAGACACAGTAATCTGTAATTTTGTATTTCTCTAATTTAGTCCATGGTCAAGCAAGAAGCTCGCGATTCCATTGCAATCACAATTCTCATTTTCCGTTAATTTTTTCATGAGGTACATTTGCTGTTATTCCCTTCTTTTCCTTTTACCTTTTTTGCTTTCCTTTTCTGTATTAGTTGTAATCGGGTTAAATTTTAAGTTACTCCGTATTTTAACGAAATTCTCTGATCCGCTGCATATTCCAGCGCGATCAGTGGATTTCAATTCACTTTATAGATTCCTTTGGAGACCGCGTAATGGCCCTTTTATTTAAATTGGAGATTGCTAAATGTATAACAGAAGCAATTGCGATTCTGAAGAATTTGTAATTTAAGAATTCATGATCTTCTGACTTTGATGGAATGGGTGAATACCGAGGGAAATTTTGTAGGCAATTTTGCATTTGCTGAATGCGCAACAACAAAAGGGCAAAAAAATTTTGATTATGAAAAGCAATTGAATTTGCGAGGGGATTCATTTATGTGATTCTGACCTTTTGTGTAGAAGGCTTTTGTCTCTGGTGGTGGTGGTGTGAGAACGTGTAAATGGGTGATCATCTGGCAGTGCACGCGAACCAACTGGTGAAGCTGGAGGAGCCTGAAATGGTGGGGCCCTCGTATTCAATGGAGGCACCAGGGGCTAGGGTTGTGGTGGAGGAGAAGGTGGTGGCAGATGAGGAAGCACCACTACTTGAGGTGGCAGAGTGCCGGATTTGCCAGGAAGATGATTCTTTGGACTATTTGGAGAGCCCTTGTGGTTGCAGTGGAAGCCTTAAGGTATATGTTTATATAGTCCTTATAATGTTTTGTCTTGAATTATTTGAAAGCGTGATGGATGATGATAAACATGTTTATAAATCGTGTGTTCATAAGCATGGATAAGTGGATGAATGCTTAGGAGAAATGTGCGTCTATAAGAAGTGGTTTTAAAAGACGTGTGTACCTTGAAAAAAACATTTTGTAATATGCGAAATTTTATCCTGCAATTTGCTGATTTTAGTTCTTATATTGTTTATGCTATCCTTTAGTCTTTATTCTAGAGGAAGCCCAAGATTTGCCGGAGGATTCTAGGGGCCCTAAGCGAAATGTTATTTGGGGGCCTCACCAATACTCGTAGTTAAATTTATATATATAGCGAAATTTTATATTTGGGCCTTCTATATTTGGAAAAAAAGAGACTTTTTGGACCTTTTTTGGGGCCCTAGGTGGTCACCTATACCTCAGGCTGCCTTTAGGAGGTTTGATGAGGGGTGGGGATAATTTGGGGCTTTTAGTTTTTGTGTTTGTGTTTGCATACTGATGAAAGTCTAACATATTCATTATCAGACAGAATTTAAACTTTGAATGTTGAGGAGGCTTAAGAATGGTTCAATTTTTTAATTATTATTACTTTTTTAATTTTAATTTTAATTTTTATTTATACAGGACTCGCTTTTCTATGATCCATGAACCTTTGCAGTATCTTGTGCAATTACTTAATTGGCTCATTAATGATCATTGTGAGTACTATCTTTTGCAGTATGCTCACAGAAAATGTGTTCAACATTGGTGCAATGAAAAGGGTGACATTATTTGTGAGATCTGCCATCAGGTATATTTTTGCTCTTATTTTCTCGTTCTGTTCCATGTTTGTTTAAATTTTGGGAAATTGGAATTTTAAAATTATGTGCATGCTAAGCATATCTTCATGGTTTTAAATACAAACTCGGTCACTCTGTCAGTGTTTGCACAGAAAACATTAAGCAGTTTGAAGTAGAGGTCTAAAGAATAATCAACCGACATGCATCAAGGTCGAGAAACAAAATATTAATTTCTTGGATGGGTGAAGAATGAGCCATTTTTAAAACTGTAGATCCTTATGAAAACTATTACTCCCTCAGTCCCACAAATATAGGCTTGTTTTCCTTTTGGGATGTCCCAAATATATAGTCTTATTTCTATATTAAGAAGTATTTTTTTGTTCATTTACCAAAATAACCTTATTTAATTTGTCTAGTTATAACCATTATTTTTAATATTGTTCATTAAATGAGGGTAGATGAGGAAACTAATTATAAAATTTACTCTTCCAATAATTTTTCTTAATCTCTGTGAAAAAGTCAACAAGCCTATATAATTGGGACGGAGGGAGTAATTATTATAATGTCTATATATGCATTATCTACTTTACAAGTGTACGGAGTCTTTTCTTGTGGAATATCATTGCGACTGCATTTTACTGTATTACTAAGATAGTTCTGTTTCTTAGCATCATCTTCCGATTCCTAAAAATTACGGATATGCCCCTAGAACACGAGATCACTTGGTGGAAGAAGTTAAATTTCATCCTTGACTCTCAACATACTAACCTATAATCCAATACTGACTTGTGCTATTCTTTATTCAGTAAAGAAAACAAACTACTTTAACTTTTCATTTGTATGTGCAGCCTTACCAACCTGGTTATACTGCTCCAGTACAGCCTCATCCTGATGAGACCGCAATAGATATCAGGTTGGGTTTGGTTATGTGTTAAACTCTTGCCTTCTTAAAGCCCGAATATGACAAGTTTGAGATTTAGCCACTATCCTAATAAAGATTGGTAATCAAGGATAGTCACTTCATATGCCATATATGATATATGATATTTAGACCTTTTTTTTTTTTTTTCTTTTCAGGGAGTATGGCAAATTTCTGGAACACCTCTGGATGTACCACACGACCCTCGTGTTCTGGCAATTGCTGAGGCAGAACGCCAATTCTTTGAAGCTGAATATGAAGACTACAATAGTACAAGCAACAGTGGTGCTGCATTCTGTCGCTCAGCTGTTCTAATTGTAAGCCTTCGCTAGTATATCAACAAACTCATTATAGGCATTATTCATTTTCTTCTCATGTCAGTGGTCATATTGAAGAATGAATTTGACTGAGTAGCAAAAGTTACTTTTTAGGTTTAAAAGAGAAAAAAGAAAAAAAAGGAAAAAGGAAAGTTCAAGTGAAAACAGGTTAAATTGAAGATTACATTGAGCTATGAGAGAGGCTTCTCAGCATAATTTAATAGAATCTTGTGTTATTGATTGGCAGTTAATGGCCCTTCTGCTATTACGGCAAGCATTGTCTATAACCGATGGTGAGGGAGATGGAGATGGCAGTGATGATGCATCTACTTTCTTCTCTGTAAGTCGATCATCGGACTCTGATGTCATTGTTTCTCTCCGCAGCGAATTAGTTTGATGTTCATTATCCTGGCTATTTGACCTGATGCAGCTTTTCTTGCTTCGAGTGGCTGGTTTTCTTTTGCCATGCTACATCATGATCTGGGCTGTAAGCATATTGCAACAGCGAAGGCAGAGACAGGTTAGTCTACTGCCATTGTAATAGTGATGGGCACCATAAGATGTGTTGTGACTTGAGATATATGGTGGATATTGAAGTTTGACTTTGAATAACTAGTAGGAGTTAGGTTTTAGGTAAAGAAAAGTTAATACGAACACAAGCTTTGCACCTGTTTTGGTAAACTTTTATATGCTAAAAAATAACTTTTCAGGTTGAATAGTGGTGGGACCATGAGATGTGTGGATACTAATAAGTATTGTACTCCCGATTGATGTAAGTTGCTTGAATCAGACTTTGTGTAAGTAGCTGATATGGTGCGATCGAGACCTCCACATCAGTTACTTCCGAACTTGTAAGAGGCTCCAGATCACTCAAAAAAAGGCAGTTGCACAAGATCTCATGCAAGCTACTTGCACCGGATTGGGAGTGATGAGTAGTGATTTGAAATGTAGTCTGTGCAGTAGAAGTTTTACGAGAAATGAAAAATGAACATAGGTTTATCACGCCTCTGAATTGTTGGAACAGGAGGCGGCAGCAATGGCAGCAACTCAATTTGCAATTGTTGTACAATCCTCACAAAGCAGCCGAGGTCTTCTAGTCGCATCCACTGCACCTGCGGTCTCTTCTCTTGCCACCCCACACCAGGAACAAGTTTAAATAAATGATATTTCCCATAACCTCCCGTGCCATTGTGGGCCCGACGAGGTGTTACTTTTACATGTGGCAGGGCGAATATAAGAAGAGCAAGAAGCTCGTCGGCGTCGAAATGTTTTGTCCTTTCCATTCCCTTTTGTTGTATTGTGAAATTCCAAATGTTTTGAATTGTATATGAAAGTCAGACCCTCGGTGTTTATCTTTTCTTGGACTATAACCAGGTTGGAAGATTTATCATTTTCATAAAAAATGTATTTATGTTCTTCAATTGATGAGATTTCTCGTCTCTTAATTTTCTAAGTTGCCAAGGAATAGGTCTCTAGATAGTTACGCCACAACTTAATAAATTAAGTAGGTATCACGTTGATATTCTTCAAATTCACTAATTAAACATTTTTAAGACAGAAAAAGTAGAATGGTCTGATTGTCGAATGAAGTGTTTCCACCTCAATGGGGGCCCACACCGTATCAGTGACACTTCGACAGTCGAGGAGATTTGTTTTTACCTTGATTCTCGGGTGTGCTCACTCCATCCTCACGGTGAGGTGCGGGCTGACAATCGAACTATGGAATATTTCGGCGGCATTTGTGTTTGTCTACATAATTAAACATGAAACTAAAGTTATTCTATTTTAAAGAGAGAGAGACACATTCAAAGTGGGTTCTTTTAATGAGGTACTCAGATCTTGGCAGCTAAAAACATAAGCAAATGAAAGCATAAAAGGAACATATTTGCTACAAAGATTCGAATTTTAAAGAGAGATCTCAGTGGCATAAAGCTAATGTTTGGTGTTTTTTAAGTGCAAATTAAATGTTCTATTCCCCAAACTTCTTGTCCCTAAAATTCTGCTTTATGGCTATTCACCCTGTTAGAGATCCTGTGTCTTTGGCTGCTCAAACTCTCAATATAATAAGTTTCTTAGTAACTAAGTAAGCCAATGAATTGATGCGGTATAATCAAGAGAATTCCGGCAAAAATCCTTTTCAAAACACGAATAATTGATTCTAACCAAGAAAAGAAATTCAACTATTAATTAAAATTCGATACTGTGCAAAAAAGATAGAAAAGTAGCTTAAGTGCATTAAAAACATTAAGAATTGCAAAAAGTACGAAAAAAATACTAAATTTGCAGACAAACTCGAAAGATCAAAATTTATTGTTGGTTACATCAAAGCAGTGAAAACCGCTCACCATCTCCTTTCAGAAAACATATTATAATAGCGATTTTGAATTTGGACATCAAATCTGTAAATGATTGTTTTGTTATTTTCAATCTTGTCATTCAATCATCTATTTTAAATCATTTCAACTAACTCGAGTTAAATGTGATAATAGTAAAGAAGCGAAAAGATTTGCATATTTAAATTTGTTACCAAGTACAAGATTGGTCTTTGTTTAGAGCACAAAAGCATAGAAATGGGAAAAAAGATGCTTAGCTTCTCAAAGGTTTTGTTCCAATTACCTTTATTCATCTTACTTAGATTCTCCAACACCAGCCTTAATATAGTTGGATCAAAGATGTCGGATTGAATTGAATCTAAAACTCCAGCATGGATTTATGGGTCCTCCTAAATTGCCTTATCCTTTAAATTCCCCACCAAGTCTATCACAAACAATCATTGGCTATTTGGCTTATTAGTGAAAACCATGTTTCTTGTTTCTAGTCCTAGGACAATTGTGTTGTTCATCTTTATAGTGCTATTAGCATTTCATCCAGGAGAAGTTTGTTCTCTGAGAAGCACAGAGTTAGCTCTACGATGTGATGGTGATGATCGTCGTATACTCAAGGCTGTGGTCGATCAAAACTGGTCGAGCAAACGAAGTGTTAAAAGAGGATCCAACCCCATACACAATCGGTCTTGACAAAAATAACGCTTCACGCCCTTAAAGATATTGTAGAGAGTCAAGCTCTCCAACTTGCTAGCGCAAGAGTGGAGGCATTATAATGCGACGTCTTGTTAGAGCGGGCCCCATGAGCAGTTTTCGAGCAAGAAGTTCATCTACAGTGAATCAAGATCAGGGGAACTGCACTATTACTGCACTAATATGGTGATGGCTTGTGAAAACTGATAGACCAGTGGTTTTACATTTCAAAGAGATTTATTGATCAGACAATCATTTTGGATTCACTTTAGTATATGATCTTTTGTCTTCATCGGTCATGATCTCCTATCGGCAAGATAACTCATGTTTTAATGTGACATTAGTAAATAAATAATGTGTGACAGTGTTGCGTGAGCATCCAAGCTCACTCGACATGAACATGAATTGTCTTGTTCATTTGATGTGAACAAAAGAAACGGGATCGTTTGTCTTTCTTTTATGGGCAGTGTCTTAAATATAAACATAGAACATAGGTCTCTATATGGGGAGAGAGTATTTTTTTCATGTCAAAATTAGTATTCAAACGTTAGTTAGTACTTAGAACAATAAAATACCTCCACGTTGAGGGAAGAACGGTACTCGATTACAAGTGATCCCATTGGCCAAGTCTAAAAGTGAACCGAAGAGATATGAGAAAAAAATTCATGTAACCAACCTTAAATTTGTTCGGAGCAATGCTTAGTTGTTCTTGGGTATCTCTCTTGTTTTTCGTTTTTGTTTTGTTTTGTTTCTTCTTCTTCTTTTCCTTTTTTTTTTTAATAATTATTTGACTAATTAGATTTGTTTCCAGGAAGGTCCCAGTCTCTTAGGTTCGAATCTCATCCCCGCCCCTAACTATGCGCTCCGATACATAAATTATTAAAAAAAGGACTTGTGTCGGGTGAATTTGGGGATTTTTCAATGAACTTGTACAAAGTCGATTCAATTAGTAAGGGTCACTTTGAATTATCCCATTTTTTAATTAATAAGGAAATTCTAACATTGTCTTAACACTTTAAAAATAATTGTGATTCGAGATAGAATTGTCTCATGACAAATTATAAGGGTCTTAGGCAACCCTTTGAAAAAAATTTTATCACTTTTTTGTTCATTCTTTCTTTATCCCAAATCAATCATATCCACATATCATATCACATCCATAAATCTTCACCATTCAACTAGATTCATTCTCTCTCCTCCTTTCAATTAAAAACATTTAAAAACCATTAAAAACAAATCCTTATCACTCTAATAATAAGGGTTTAGAACCTTTGAAAGGTGTTACTATCAAGTATCGAACCTTAAAAATCTCGCATAACCTTTCAGGCGCTTGCATTTGGAATCTTTTTTGGGCATCCTGTGCACCTTCAAATTCAGGTTATTCCAATCCCTTCTAATATTTTATTCTATATTTAATAAAATGATATTAGATTAATTTTAATTTTATTTATTTATTATTATTTTATGACTTTGCTCTAAATTGAATGGAATAAATCCCTTCTAATATTTTGTTCTATTTTTAATAAAATGATATTATATTAATTTTATTTATTATTATTTTATGACTTTGCTCTAAATTGAGTGGAACAAATCCCTTCTAATATTTTATTCTATATCTAATAAAATGATATTATATTAATTTTATTTTTATTTATTATAATTATTATTTTATGACTGCACTCTAAATTGAATTGAAAAAATTGAGCTACTCACTTGACCTTGCATACCAATTCCTTAAAGGATACGGTTAAATGCACCCACCAAAGTTATTGAGTATACTCACTTTTTCCTAATTTTCAATCATATCCTTGTCATAAAAAAAAAAAAAAAAATTCATGTTGATGGGAGTGAACACCAAAAAGGGTGTTCGCGCTAACCCCATAAAGTCAATTACTGTATCATCAACCAAATTTCGAAATTCATCGTCAAAGTGGTTACAAAAAACTTAAAGAAATTTCGAAATTACTCATCAAAGTGGTTGCAAAAAATTTGAATTTTTTAATAATTGTATTCGACAATAAAAAAATTTCTAAATTCATCATTAAAGTGGTTGCAAAAAATTTAAAGAAAATTTGAAATTAGTCATCAAAATGGTTGTAAAAAATTTGAATAAAAATGATAGCAAAAATTGTATCCACGAACGAAAAATCAAATAAAAATTGCTCATTTTTGCTTTATTTTTTTTCTTTTTTACTTTTGTTCGCTGCATTCACAGCGAATGAGCTTTTGCTTTTTTGCTATTAATGCAGCAAACAAGAAAAAGCTTGTTTGCTGTGAATACAACGAACAAGCAAAAGCGCAGCAAACAAGCTTTGAAAAAAAATGAAAAGAGGAGGAGGGGTTGCACTCAGTAGGGTATATTAGTCTTTTTACCCTCTTTTTTTTTTTTTTTTTTAATAAAGGGGGTTGATCTCAGTATTTTGGTGGGTGCATTTGGCCATACCCTTCCTTAAATCGGTATATAGATAAAGATGAAGATTTATTTTCGATCAACAATGATTCCGAGTTAGGTTTACACCAAGAAACCATACTTCAAATATTTTAGTCAATTATGCATTGTCCAACTACATTTGCATTAAGAGAGATCCATTGCTTTGAACAGTTTCACATTGATATCAATTAATTTTCAAACTTCCTACAAATTTTCCCGGGTCAACAAAGCAAAGATAAAAATTTTTGGCATACAAAAGATTAAATCCTTGTTTAAATTACATTTTGAGGTAAGAATTGAATCTTGAAGAGATTGTGTTGTTGACAATAGGTAATAAGTGTAAAAAGATGTTTAGAGTGCATAATTTCAAAAATATCTTAATCGAAGAAGCTGTGATTTTAAATGGAAACCAATTCTGAAAAATCAAATAGTCAATATTGAACCATAAGCAAAGGAATCGGTGAATAGAAGAAATTTGAAACAATTATACATCCTATCATCATAGTGCTTTGATGCTCTTAAACTTGTTTTGCAACATAAGCATTCATCTCTATTTATAGTCACTTTATTTCCAAATGCAAATAGACTTCAGAATTTGTAACATTATAAACCCTTCTATATAAAGCTATTAGAGATATTTCCAAAGAAGCATTATATTCTAGAGTTGGACTAGAGAAACATCTACATTATCTTCACGGAAGTTCTAAAAACTTGCAGTATTTGTAAAATATCTTTACCACCAGCACATCTTGCCTTTGGGTGACATACACCACTTACCGGTAGTGTGCCTCTCTAAGGAAGTCGGAAGTATAAAATATAGTTATGAACAGACAAATATTTATTGCACACAGAGATCAAAAAATAAGGAAATATTACAAAAAGGTTGAAAGTGGTATAAAAGGAAAAAATAATTATACTAACAAGGTGCTAAAAAATATAAAGTATGTAGAATATCACGAGGACTCTTCAGTCTTCACTCACTTTTTCTTTTTTTTTTTCTTTTTTTTGCTTAAACACTTTTTTTTTTCACATTTTTGTCCAAAATTTTCCACTCATGCCGCATGCTTTTTCCCGCTTAAGCGCATTTTATACTCACTTTTTAATGCGTTCAGAAGACTTAAAGGAAAACTACTAGCAAATATTTTTTCCATTCAAAAGGAGTTCGTGTAGGTTGTTCGAGCCCATTTAATAGTTAAATTGAAGAATTCGTTGAATACATATTGGAGATTATAAGGGTGAGGTGTGGTGTCTCGAACTAAAGACAAATCGGTAAGGGGTGCTTCACCATTAGACTAGATCCTTTGGATGCAAGTGCTCGAAATTTTGACTCCAAATGCTTGAAAATTGTAATAACCTAGAGCTTTCACCGCAATTTGCCTTCTTTCCATTGGATCAACGCTACGTTGCGTGTACGGAATAATATTATGCCACATCAAACCTTTCTAACTCCAATCACGTAGGGAGAATGGAAGCTAAAAATCAAGTACAATCGTGTTCAAGTTATTATCATGTTTTGACAAAATCGCCTATTTTATTTTATTTTATTTTATTTTAAATAAAAAAATCATATTTAAATGGGTCCATCTTCCATGTATATATATATATATATGTTTTTTTGTTTTTTCCCCTTTTCCGAACAAGCGAAAAATACACAAAATGTATACAACACAGAATTCTAAATACCGAAACGCATTAGCACCCGGTAAGATGCGCCATGGTGGTTCACCCTAGTACATATCACATCAACAAGGTGCACCACCGGACAGGCGCTTGATCAGCTTCACTCTAAATAGTTAGACATTATCTTTGTTTGATTGTAACACATTAAAAAAAAAAAAATTATAAAAAATATGCTGAAAAAGCAAATTTCACTTGTGTATCTTTAAATATGTTCCCATATTAAACTGATATTTTACATTTACTACTAACAATGCGCTTTAAATAAGGTTAAAATAGAACATGAAGAAACCAAATACTGACATACTAATAAAGAAGTGATATATAATTTAAGATCGATGAAACCGGAAAATAAATCTATCTCAATAGAACTTCCGTTGTAATACAGGTAGGTCCCATGAAATTTGTGTGTAAAAATGTGTTAAAACTTATAGGAGAATACACGCCTAGCGTGTTAAGCATTCTCCACAAATGCAGGAGGAAAACAAAGTAACTCGAAGTAATTTTATTTACTGCATGTGACCCTAAGTATTTGTATATTTACCAAAAAAATGCTGCATATTTGTATATTTACCCAAAAAATGCTGCATACACACGATTAATCAGCATAAAATCATGCAATCAGGTAAAAAAAATTGGTAGTGTGAAGATGACAAAATAATCATTTTGTTCTGACTAATATAATTTGTATTATTGCTGCAGAAATTTTTCTTGCAGACCAAAATAAATAAATAAATAAATTGCAAATACTGCATTCAAATCGCGATTCCCGTTGACTCGCGAATAATCTCGTATATCCCTATTATATTTTCTATACTCAACAAAACTATGATGCACCATTCCAGAAAATCTGATTTCCTGTTTTGAAGCACTTCTTGAAGAAAATGAATGTTATGCTGCAAAAAGATGGTCGAATTTAGTTAATTCGACCATGTTTGGCAAATTTATAAATCATTTATAAAATCTACGAATATGTTGCTACAATTAATAACGGTAATATACTTACCTCGACAAATTTTAACTTGTAATCAAGATTTCCAAATCGTTGGGAAACCTCGTATTCCTCTTTAAGGTAGTCAAATATCTGCGCATATTTTGCATCTCTCCAAGCTATTTCTGATCTGAGCAATGGAAAAATTACAGACTTCTGATAATGGCAGATGAAATCTAATTTGCAGAAATACATAACCAGATTTTGTAAGTTGATTCAAAATCTACTGGAAATGTTACCTCTCAAAAAGGCGGACTTTGAGAATCACGTCAGCGAGATTTGAGTTAGCTTTTCCAACGAGTTGAAAGAGCTTCTTCCGATTCATTGTGAAAGTACCACTTTTCTCCATACCACGGTTAATGCCTGTGAACTCTTCAACTATACCATCAACCTAAAACAGAGAAAAATTGTTAACTTGCATTTGCCCTTACTTAGTGCTTGTTTTGGTAGGATGCTTGGGGGGAAAAAACGATTTCTGCATGTGTGTTAGAAAGGTAAGAAATGATTTTAGAAGATTCGGAAGCAATGTCACGTCATAAAATCATAAAATGTGTAATCAAAAATGATTTTGAAGAAAAATGATCGTTCATAAAATCTAAACAAAACAAAACGCTATTTACCTGTGAGACAAAATAATCGAGTGCTATACTTTGACCGAGCACGCTGCTAATTATGCGGATGCTATCAATATCAAGATTTTTCAGAATAATGTGATCTGGACCTCCTTGCATATCTTCTACCAACAATGGCTTCTCTTTTATTGCATAATCTGATAGTAAACAGAAAAGTGAAATATGATTTTTCCATCAAAATCATGTTTATATATAAAACTATAGAAACCAAGGACCACGAATGTTCATCCTAAAATTTTATAATGTCTGTCACATGCTTTCGATGTAGATGAACCAAACTAAGGGCATGTTTGACAAAACTACTTTCAGAATTGATTCTTTTCTTACACACATTTTCAACCATACATTTCATAATCAAAAGTTACTTTCATGTTTCTCTGCGCGCTCTGCCCTTTTAACCATAGTTCTCTCAAAAGATCACTTAAAAAAAACGGAAGAAATATATTTCTACATGATTATGAACTTTGGAGAGATGACTGGTGGTTATTTTGGCGCTTCAAGTCTGCTAGAGAGTTAAACAATTTTATTTTTATTTTTCTCTTTAGGTCACAAAATAAATAGTGTTTTTGGCAAAACAAAGAAGAAACTAAAAGGAGTCTCACCGTCTTTCTTCATCTCGGGAAGCAATCCAGAAGCATATCGTCTGACGTACTGTAGGTAATATTCAGCTTCATGGTCCTCCACATTGAACAGGACTGTCGAACCATATTGGAAGACAACCATGTAGCGACAGGAACTTGCACTCTCTTTAAATATGTTTCCCTAAAACAAAATGTTCATTTTCCACTGTACACATTTACCAAGATAATGCAATGAAATTGAAGATTGACAGTTTCTCACTCTCTTAAGCACATACAACCATTCTTACTAGCTCAGTGAAGTAGATGCGTGCAAAATCTTAAATACAGACATTTAGGTATCATTCTCTTTGAGCTTAAATGGTGTGTGTTTGTGAGGTATTTTTGACAAAATGAATTTTGAATGTAAGATCTAGAAAACATGAAAAGGACGTTACATCAATGAAAAGAGTAGTAGAAAATGATGTTGGTGGAAAATGATTTTTCAATAAAGCTATACCAGACAAGCCTTTGACTTTGAATTCATTTTCACTTTTCTGTTTTCAGACATGTTTGCTAAAGGCAACAGTGCAATTTACAGCGTTTTGAACATTTTCTCATGTTTCAGAACATGAAAAAGTTGTTTTCAGTTATTGTTTACAAAAATTTTCTTTGGTTTTGAAAATGATTTTTTGAAAATATGAAAGTAAACGAGTTTTTCGCATTTTACAAAATTGAAATCTAAAAACAACAAAGAGATCAAACCCTTAATGATAGCACGACTAAGCGATGAATTAAATTTAAATCAGAAATTTAAATGTCAACCAAAAGAACTTATGATAAGTAATAACCGGAACCTTTCCTATATATTTTATATATGGCCTAATTGAAACCTATGCTAGGGGCAGAATGTTTGGGGGAAGCGAGAGGGGAGGGGTTTGTTTGGAGAGCATTTTGAACCACAAAATGCTGTGACAAATTCTCTCTATTTTTAAATCCACTTCCACCGCTCCTCGGAATTTTTTAATCACGTTTGCAAAAATCATTTCAAAAAGATATCTACCAAACATACACTAAAACATATTGCAATCTTCTAATTGAAACCTCTGGTATATAAGCTAATGAGCTGTCAAAAAAGAATAGCATTCTAATGCATAGAAATCTGGCGAGAAACAATTATCATTGATAGGAGTAAGTAAAATGTAGGCATGTCAACTCCACTTACGGGTTGCAGTGGGGGATCGCAAAATCTGAGAGCAACATAATTTGAAGAACGGGAGGCGGGAGGAATAATATATCTTGAGTTCGCTGCTTGCATGCTCCTCAAGTCAACACTGTCGAAACCACGATTCTCAGAAACCAGACAAACAAAATGGGAAGCTAACAGAAAGAAAGCAATGACACGGGGAATCCTTAAAACACACAAACATGGACCTATACAGAGGTTTTTACGAACCAAACAACGGACAGAAACATGTGCAATGGTTCTTTACAACTTCGGGTGTGTTTGATTGCATTCCTAGAAAACATTTTCCTTCATTTGGATTCCTAGAAAACGTTTTTCCACCTCTCCCTTGGATTATATTTTCCATGAAAAATGACTCATTTTGTGCTTGAAATGATTGTACATGGAAAATATTTTCCATTAAAGGTTTTCCTATCAAACAACAAAGTAGGAAAACTTTCTCCTTGATTTGACATTTTCCTAGAAAATTTTTTGCAATCAAACACACCCTTCATGTTTACCAGATGTCAATCATCTAAAACCACAAGTTCATCAAGAGCAAAGGGTGTCTCAACAAAAGTAACCCCATTGGCAACAATGTGAAATTAAAGTAAAAACTAAGATAGGAATTCCACTGCCATACACGTCTCATCTCGTGTCGAGTACCGATACTCAAACACTGTAGTACAGTCATTTATTTATTCTATAAAAACAGGATTATAATAATGTATAGTTTTGACTCGAAGTTATTGAAATATGAAAAATACGTACTTTCTTTAAAAGATCTCAACAGGTAAACTTAAAGATAAGTAAAGAACTAAATATATAATATATATTTAGATGTGTCGACATGTGTCAAACAAACCCATCCATGTTGGTGCAGCTAATAAAGCCCACTTGTGCAGCAAAATGCAGGAATTAGAGTTCTAAACTTCAATCTGCAAAGCTCTCATCAAGAGAAAACAAACAATCTAGTTTCTAGAAAGGCAGTTTTATGATGTTCAATGTCTTGGAAACTGGAAAGCAAAACTTATTCTGTATTTTTTATTTATACAATTCGCATCTAAGAAGATGTTGGAATCAGAGTAGACTTGTTTGGGCCATCAACATATCAGTCATGCGTGACCCAAAAAAACAATAACAAAATTTGCCAAACAAGGAGCTACAATATAGATTATTGTTGGAACATATAAAAAGTTTACTCTCTACATCTTAAAATGCTCGATATTACACATAAGATGTTCTTTATAGATTGAGAATTTCATAAAGATGATATGAGGCTTATTCTCAACTAATTTGAGGCCAACTTCAAGAATCCCTTTCTTGTCATTTTTTTAATTATCATATATTACATTATACATTGCTATGTCCAATATAATTACAGCTTCAAAAAATCAACAAGCCATGCTCGTTTTGGCATTCATCCCCTGCTTCTAGCCTGTACTAACGGGATTGCGCCACTCTCATGAATAGGAAAAAGGAAAACAGAGGAGACAATCATTCGTTTCACATTTTGACATTGATCTACAGATGAGAAAACTCCTTCAGCCTTAAATATATTACACCTATCCAAGGTCTACTGCTACTCACTAATAAGGTCGGTTTTCCCTATCAACAACTACCACACACACTGCAAAACCCCCAATTACAAGTAGAAGTTAAACATTCACGTTTACGAAAATGAAACCTTCTGCTTGAATAAATTACGCAAGTTTCATACAATACTTTACAACAGATTTAAGAAGAATGCAATATTTTAAGCAACACTGCACCCAATAACTGAAACAGAAAGAACCGAGAATCTATATCAAATTCATATATACCCACAAATGAAAAGGAACCGAACCTGGTGCAAAGGAAAAAAGCTTTCACAGGAATTTTTCCAGTGTCCTCATTTTCCTTGGGCTCCTCCACATTCTGGATCTTATCAAAATTAGGGCTCGTATAAGCTAAATCTTCGGCATAAAACGGGGACGGAGATGGTAGCGCAGAAAATGACCTGAAATTCAGTAACTGATTTCTGGGGAGTGCGAAAACTGAACATCTGAGAGGTGGGTTTGTGAAAATTTTTGGAGTAATCGATTTAGGTGCAGCTATAATACGGTAATAGAGGAGAGAAGCTCTCCATCTCCCCATTCACTGAAAACTTTTTTTCCCTTTTTCCTTGCGTATTTCGATTTTTCGGATTTGGGAGTTCTGCGGACTGGATGTTAGTTGCTGCGATTTAACGGGCTTTTGCCGTGTTCGTCGTTAACAGGCTTTAAAGGATTGACCAGCAAGCAACTGTAAAAACTAGAAACACGTTGTGCTCGAACATTTTTACTATTGTAGATAACAAGTGTGCAAATGAGTAATAACGAGGTAAATAAAAATTTACCCCCATACGGGAAGAAGGAAGAAAGAAAAGAGCATGTTACTTTCAAAGATGTAGCCAATCACATAGCGCTTGTTCTCCTATAAGTTTTGATATATTCTTGTATATTTTTGCACACAAATCTTGTGGGACCTACCTTTACTACACAAATCTCCATCATTCAATTACACTCATTTTTTTTCCTATATCATATCAAATCACATAAAAATACACATCCTAACATATTCTTATAATGCAATGTTTATCTTTAATTTTTATTTATCTCTAGTTCTCCACTTAATACCGTTGGCATAAATTTCCACAATGGGAAATATTATATTTAAAAGCTAACAAATTGCAAAACTTTCAACACTTTCAACCTACAAGTTTAAGAAGAGGAAGATAAGAGGTAGTGCCGGTATTATGATTTTCAGAGCCTTAGACAAACGTTATAGAATGCGTTATTTAAAATATAATAATTACTAAAATTTATAAGTACTTTATGAAAGATTAATAGTTAAATAATAAAAAAAGAAAAAGAAAATAATCCCTATCATGCTACATTTCACAATATTAACCTGACAACAATTTCAAAATTTAATATTTGTTATTTTGATAAAGAAAGAAAAATATTAATCAAATTTTCAATAATTTAGCTTTTTTACCGATACAACTCACAATTCTAAAATGAAATTTTAAAATTCATAAAACTGATTTTTTTTTGTTGTTAATTAGTTTTCATGAAGTGCATACAATACATTTTGAATATTTTTTATTGTGTTATTTTAGTAAAAGGTGGAGATGAAGATGGCGAGTCGAATTGAGATTGGTTATATATTGATAAAAGAGTACTTTTACCATTACGAAATGCACCATAATAGGTTATTTTTCAAAAAATTTTTTGATTTATTTATGTTCTAAACCAATAAGATTCGAGTATCTAGAATATGAAATTTGAAAATGTTAGAAATTATACATGTATAAGGCCTTGTTTGATTGGGGGTTTAGTTGTTCCACGCGGTATTCCGTGTAAAAATATGTGGTTAATATTATTTTGGAAAATGTGTGTGTGGTTGAAAATGAGTATGAGGTATACGGAATTGCGTGCGGATTTGGTTAACACCAAATAGAACAAGGCCTAAAACTAAAGGAGCCATTTCAAATTTTAGAACAAACTTTTTTATATGATGCTAAATAAAGAATTAATATAGTTTTACAAAATTTTAAGTTAATAATAATAATAATAATAATAATAAATAAATAAATAATATGAAAAATGCTAATGTAGGAATCAAATTTAGTTGAAGGGTGATATAGAGCAAAAGATTTGCAGCCAGCCACCACTCTACAAATCAATTTGATTATATTGGCATCGTTTTGTACTATAATGTACATTATCATGTATGAAAAAAGAAAAAATGTCAACTCCTCCAGTTTTGCTCCTGAGGCTGGCTTGTCTGAAGCACAAAACCAACTCGGATAAGTGGCACAATGATGATTGTGAATACTTGTTACGGACTGATAGACAATGGGGAAGGTGTGTTCGGTCGCATGTCTAAATATGAGTATGTTAAAACAAAGTGTCATAAATGATATTTTTGTCAAATTAATAAATTAATTTTTCCCTTAAAATACTCAAAGAGTGACTTGTCATAACACTTGAGTCAACCGATTGTGCCCTACCAACCAATGGTATTGGTCAGCAATTAATTTTTTTCATTCACGTTATCCCTACTTATAATAAATCGTCTTATCTTAACTTAACTTAACTTTTATATATATATATATATATATATATATATATATATATATATATATATATAACACCAACAAAGGAACATATTAGACGTAATAGAAAAATAATAAAGATATAGAACTTATGCTATATTAGTATTGAAAATATGGAATTAACATGAAATTAACATAATTTTCATCAAAAGTTCAGATAAATTGTGAAATATTGCTTGGGGTGGGGGAAGGACTTTGTCAAACAAACTCTTCAATATTTCTGTAAAAATTTCCCGTTCACGTTCAATCAAGTCCTAATAAAATTCATAAATTTATAATTTAGTTCAGTTGAATCCTAATTCAAGTCCCTCAACAATTCCAGGCCTTTCCCAATTGGCGGTGCGTGTTCTTTTACATGTTTTTATATATTTTTACATAATTTTTTCAACTTTACTTATTATCTCTCATATTTCACATTCACATATCTTATGGGATCTATCTGTACTACACAAATTTCTAATATTCAATCCTATATCACGTAAAAACACATAAAAATCTATCATTACATACATCCCAGCACCTTGCAAACTTTCAAAACCAAGTTCCAACGTAGTTTTGTCACCACCAACGTTAAAAGCGGGATTTGCGAGTTCAAAATTTTCGCATCTCCAAACCCTGCTCTACCGGAAGCTCAGAAAACCTTCCACCTGACCACCGGCAACCGGCAACTCTTTTTCGATTCAGGATTTGAATTGAAACAAGCAAATAAAGCCCATTGAATTACCCCCAATTCAGACACTCAAATTAGTGCCATTTTTTCCGGTGGAAGTTCCATAATTTGTTCCAGAATGAACGGAGATTGCCTAAGTTTCGAGAATCCAATAAGGGACGCCATTTCCAGGATCCGATTTGCCCCGATTTCAAACAATCTCCTAATATCTTCCTGGGATTCTGTGAGTATTACTAGCAAAAACCTTAAATTTGTTATTTCCTCATTACAAATTCTGTGTTGAAGCTACATTTTGCGCATATATTTTGCTGTGGAGTTGTAATCCGAAGTTTGGTTTTTGTTTAAGTAGAGTCTTCGGTTGTACGACGTGGATAAAGCCGAGCTCCGATTAGAAGTTCCAACAGAAGCGCAGCTTCTCGATTGTTGTTTTAATGGCGAGTCTGGGGCTTTTAGCGCTGGTTCTGATGGCTCTATATGCAGGTTTTTTGTTTCTAATCCTTATGATTGATGATTTTGCATTTTATTTGCATTGCCTAGTTATACTCTGATTTACTTTTTGAAACAGTTTCACCATAGTCAAACATTTCCTATAATGCAAAGAGCCTACTTTGGATGTTAATTCTGTGCTAAACTGACATAGAATTCCTATAGTACTAATTTCTTTTCTTTGTTCGATTTTTCCCCAAAATGAAGAGCTATATTGCCAAGCATCAATGAATTAAATATCTAAAGGTATCAACTCTAGAAGCCAAGTTTCAATAATTACTTTAAATTAATTGGAGACAGAAACTGAAATTATCAGCCTCCTTAACTTAGAATTTACTCTAACTAAAATTGCTGCCAAGGTTAATTTGCTTATTATTTGGCTTTGTCCCAAACCTATTCTTGGAAAGAAGACAGTCTTGAAGGTTGATGATGACAAATCCATTTTGAACTGAGATAACTACTAACATAAATCAAAGCTACATACTGAAATGCGTAAGATTTTGTGGATGTTCTGCAACACTGGGTGTGTCGGAGAATGAATGGTTGAAAAATCGTTGTCAGGGTGTAAAATATTAATGGGTCCCGCAGAGTAGCTGGACCAAAGAAGGACCGAGTTTGTGTACACTTTTAAACTTCTTTCATTCATCCAGAAAACCGACTTTGCAGTGTTTCTCTATGCGTGTTCATTTATACCCTTAGTGTTATCAGGAAGCTCTATTTCATCACTCACTTAATTTTCATCAGGTATGATATGCATTTGGGGGCCTGTATTATGATTGGGAAGCATGACGATATGGCAACCTGTGTTGAATATTCGGAAGAAACATGTAAGATAACAGTAGCATATAAATATCGCCTTGGCCACCTTCTCATCTTACTCTTGATGTCTGCTAGCAGACCGTCATGACTGTTATATTAATATTTATATACGCCTGTGTACCTTATGCCTTGTTTAACTGCTAAAACTAATGCTTGATGTGCGAACACAACGTTTTCCATATTTACACTATCTAGTTTAATATTATTACCACAACCAGAACTGTTTGGAAGAATTGACAGAAACTTGAGATTCTTTTTTTTATTTTTATTTTTATTCCTTTATTAAAGATCAAGACGAGATAAATGCAAGGGGTTTGAGGATGATAAGGTAAATGCGTGATCATACTGAAACAGATAAATTAAGAAATGTGGATGGATTTGTTATTTTAGTTCAGTGTTGCAGTTATAGAATACAATTATAGTATCTAGTTGTTGATCGCAATGAACTCTCTGTAGCAATGAACTTTATATGGCAGCTTGAGTTTTTAAACCAATGAACACTTCAAAATCCAGCAACTGGGGATGAGGTTTATGGTGGCAAGTGGAAGGTTTACTTATTTCAGACTATTGAATACCATGTGACAAAACAAAATTTGTACTCCCGTCCTTCTTATATGTTCTAATCTTGAAAACATACTAATTGATTATCTCTTTTTTGTTTTTTTAGGTCAAATTATCAGCGTCGCTTGGGATAAGAAGATTATGTTCTGGGATTCACGTTCTAATAGGTCTTGTGTAAACTTCAATAATCTAGATGCAGAAGTTGAGTCTATGTCGCTCTCCGGGTTCAATTTGATGGTCGCTGTCAAGTCTTCCGTATATACTTATGATTTACGCAACTGTCAAAAATCAGCTGAACCCAAAGAATCCTTTCCGGACATTCATTTAAAATGCGTCCGCCCTATTCATGATTCTGAAGGTCCTGCTATAAATATTTATGCTAATGTCTTCATAGCAATGCATGCTGTTCATTGTTTTGCTAGACCTAAATGCAATATATCATCTTATTTGAATGTCTAATAATCATAATCTGTCAAGATAGTGGATGTAGTTCTGTAGATTGCTAGACACTAAATTCCATCACCATTGCTCCTGTTTTGGCATAATTAACGCTGTGCTCTCCACCTTTTTGGTGTTTCTTTTTTTCTTTTCTTTTCCCCCCTTAAATTTATGTGTGTTGATCAACATTTGTTCAGGATACGTGGCTGGATCAACAGACGGAAGAGTGGCTTTGGAGTATTTCCACCAATCCAAGTCAAAGAACAAAGGGTCAGTACAATTTCATAGTGATCTAGGCCACCATTTAAATGGTTTAATTAAACTTCAAAGGCTTTGAAGGCTCTACTGATTTTTATTTTATTATTATTTTTTCTTTTTCTTTTTAACTTCACCCCTTTTGCTTTTACTTGGCTCAGATACGCTTTTAGATGCCACCCAAAGGCTTCGAGCCATCATCTTGTATCGGTGAACGACATCGCATTTAGTCCATCGTATGAGATGCTTTTATTTTCACCTTGCCATAATGGAGCTTTACCATTCGAACAGCTTTACTAACTCTCCTCTCATTCAGCAATGACAGCATTTTTGTCACTGGTGACAATGAGGGCTATGCAGTGACTTGGGATGCTCGGAGCAAGAGACGGATATTGGAGGTACATATATCATCTTTTCTGTGGGACATTGCTCATGGTGCTCTTTAAAAAATCTCTGTCAAACAAACACTTGTCACGTTTCCAGTATTTCATTAGAATTCATTTTCCCCGCTTTCAGTTGCCAAGGTATCCAAACAGCGTTGCTTCACTGTCCTACAATCACGATGGACGACTTTTAGCCATTGCATCAAGTTATACTTACCAAGAGGCTAATGAAAGGTTAGTAACTTTTGTTCACTCACTCGACTTACATCACTCTATTTACTATCACCTAGTAAGTGTTATCAAGTCCATTGAGTATATGTTTGATAGCCAATTGTTCACCCACATACGTTGAGCATGCTCACCATTCATCCACATTATTCAATTTACTGATTGTGCACTTTGATTGTAACAGAGAAGACCCACCACTTATATTTGTGCACAAAACGGACGACATCCACATCAGGTCACCTTTTCCTAGCAGCTCAAAGGGCAGATGACACAAAACGAGATGATGCAATCCCAGGTCGATTCGCATGCTTTTTCGTTACTCGAGTTACTTATTTTTCCATTTGGATGGATGCGAACTTCAAGAAATGAAATGGTCACCTTCATTTTGTTTTACGCTTAAAAAGTAACAAAAAAATAGTAAGTAATTTTGACGATTCGGAAGCCTCAATGTTCAGGATATACATCTAACTGGTACCACTGTGTCTCTGAAATCTCTTATGTAAATGTCTATCATCTTGTTGAAATGTCAGGGCTTCTGCTTCGATGACATACTAGATACTGCAACTATGAAGAGGAAACTCGAGACAGGTGAATTGTTTTCAACAAGCCCCTTGTGGAAGTGGAAATTTAAATGTTTACCCAATGGCAAATTCAACTTTTCATTTGCATCATTATATAGCTAACATCAGTTCCACTATTGAATCATAATCGGGCCCAATAGAATGGTTTTGTTTGTATTTAGTTGTGTTGTATATGGTTCAATCAGCATATCCTATCCTATTTGAAAGGAAAAAAATAAAAAATAAAAAATTCTACTAGATGCCCGTATATCCACAAATTTTAAAACTTTCACATGAGGTCCTCAACATATTTAAGATGTTCCAAGTTGCATTCCATCTATGTTTCTAATCATATATAATTGTTACGTACATAAATTTCATTGGCATTTAAATTTGTTTGGTTGAAAAAGGTCGGTAAATTCTTATACGCATTTTTAGTAGTCTTTTCACCATTTTGACATGCGTGGATTGTAGCATTGTCGATGATCGTGGATTTTACGTATTTATTTATTTATTTTTTTCGGGGGTGGGACGGGTGAGAATTGAACCTAGGCGTTGCCTGTGATTCCGTTGGGAGTTACCACCGAAAAACTCTTTTTATATGATAAAAAGATATTTATACGGCATACTTTTAAGAAAATAAACAATGTCAAACACAGTGACTAGAATGGCATGCTGAACACATTTGGGAATATCGTTTGAATAGTGTCCGAGATAATTGCAACGATTTTCTAATGCTTTCCTTGGCTAGAGGATCACATAGGTTATTCTCGAGACTAGTAATTAATCCTTGCATTGTACGGTAAAAAACTTAATAATTATTTACTTGATATCGTATTAAATAAAGACAATGACTAACATATAAATAAAAAAAAAATACTAAAACAAAAGTAAAATGTAATGGTTTTTACTTTTTATGTTATTATTACAAATAAATTAAAAATTCATTCACTAAATAAATTAATATAAAATTTGGAAAAGGCTAAAGTGCCATATGAGTATTTTTTTTAGGGGGTGATTGTCATATTGATATTTTTTTTAGCTCCGACGCCAAATTGGTATTTTAAGTAATTCCGATGCGCATATAGACCCAAATCGTTGTGAATGAATTTTCAGTAATAAAAAATTAATTTTCTAATTTAAAATACAATAAAAAAATCATTTATTCAAAATAATAATAATATCTTAATAATAATAATAATAATAATAATAATAATACCTTAATTAATATCTTACTCATATTAATCAAATCAAATAAAAAATTAAAAAAAAAAGGACCCATCACCCCACCCCACGCCACCACCTACCCCCAAGCCACCACCACCACGGTGGTGGTGGTGGTGGTCTTCTGATGGTCGAAACCACCTGGCCGCTGGTGGTTTCGACCACCAAAGAACCACCGATGGTTGTTTGTCGGTGGTCGAAACCACCAGCACTGTCAGTGGTTTGGGGGTAGGTGGCGTGGAGTGGGGTGGGGTGGGTGGGTCCTTTTTTTAATTTTTATTTGATTTGATTAATTTTGTATTCAGATATTTTTACAATGACATATTCCTTATAAAATTTATTTAGCTACAAAATTGCATCTATTATTAATTATTGCTTAAAATTAAAATGTGTGCGTCTCTAATGTTAAAGAAAATTTTCAAAAGTTACGATATTAATGTAAGCAAATATTACTGGATTGAAAGTTTTTTATAAAAACTATTTAATCGATATCAAATTAATTCAATAAAATTAATTATGGACCAAATAAGTATTTATAGAAAAAATAAAAATTTAAATTGTGCAATTTATTAAAATTTGAGACTGAAGAAATAAAATTTAGGTATAATAATTATATTTATTATTAATTATCTGTTAAAATTAAAATGTCCGCCTTTTTAGTGCTACTTTTTTTTTTCCGGTATCTGTAATGCTGAAGAAATTTTCAAAAAGTTATCATATTTTTTGGATTATTTTCTCTATTTTTTATAATAATAATAATAATAATAATAATAATAATAATAATAATAATAATAATAATAATAATTTTTGAATGTCGCCGGAGTTGTGGCGGCGGCGCCGGACGGTGGCGTGGTGGTGGAGATATAATTAAGTTTTGTTTGTTTATTTATATTATTATTATTATTAATAATTAAGATATGAAAATGAATAAAAAAATATAAAAAGATTTTTATTGTATTTTAAATTATGAAATTAATTTTTTATTCCAGAAAATTCAATCCGGCAACGATTTGGGTCGATATGCTCGTCGGAGTTACTTAAAATACTAATCTGGCACCGGAGCTAAAAAAAATACCAATATGGCAATCACCCCCTAGAAAAAATACATATATGGCACTTTAGCCATTTGGAAAACTTCTTTGAAGACAACATTTGACATTAAATAGTTATGCACGTAGATGTATAATAGTATAATACAATATAATATTTATTGATTGTATCTCATATTTGTAGCTAAAATTTTGTTAGAGACAAATTGGAAAACATAAAAAAAAAATACAATTTAGATCGCAATTTCTAAAAATGAAACTTTTGGATCACATATGAATTACCTAAATCTGTGTAACTTCATATGAAACTGGTAGATGTACAGAAAGAAAAAATATAGTTATCAAAAGCAATTTAATTGTATAAATTTATTAAATATGAAACCTCTGTGATTATTGATTATTTTATTTTCATTAAATAAAGTTTGATTTTTCACAATATTAATTTTTCTAATATGAAAAGAAATTTAATTAAAATTTTAGTTTACAATTGTTAAATAAAGAACTCATGTATCATCCATCAGCTTTATATATTTATAGTATAAAAAGATTAAAAAAATTAAGAAAAATAAAGTTAACCATATTGAAGAAATAAATTTTTTAAATATTAAATAACTAATAATCTTTTTACATTTTAAACAATCCTACTCACTTGCCTGAGCAATAAATAGGAGAATAAATCGCATTTTATTGGAAAAAGTAAAAATAAAAAGAAATTGAAAAGATTGTCCAAAACTTACTCTTTCCTAATATTTGATTCCAACACACACACAATAATAATAATAATAATAAATTAAAGATAAAAAAAGAATTAGTAACCAAAGGAAAACGAATCATCTTTTTTGTTAATATATAACAATGCTTATTGGCCAACAGATTGCAATAGAAACATGGAAGTAGTTGTATGCGCCCTCATAATTGCACACCATAGAAGACTAGATAGAAAGAAAAAAAAATATTTTTAAAGAATATGTGTTGAAGAAAGTTTTAGATCCTTGAGTTATTTGTGAACCTAATCAAAGGACAAATGCTTATTCTTGGGCAACTAGTAATTAATTAATATCAATATCACCATTTTGTCCAAGGGATGAGGTGATATATATATATATATATATATATATATATATATATATATATATATCTTCATGTGACAAACAAAAAAAGACTGAAGACGTTGATCTCTTTGGCAAGTGTAGGATGGAAAGATTGAAGACATCTCTCCGTGATTGTGAATTACATTTTCCGAGTTTGAGCAGTGTTGGAGTAGTTTAATGAACGTTAATTGGGAAGTAGATTATTTAATCATGTATATATGAAGAACAGTTAAAAATGCCAAGATGTTGCCCATATGACTACCGAACTATCGTAAAAAAAAAAAAAGAATTATTATTATTATTATTATTATTATTATTATTATTATTATTTATGCCAACCAAAAAGACACATATCACAAAATAACTAGTGTAGTAAATTATCAACTAAAAAGTTGTCCTAACAAATATTTTTTAATTATCAATTACCAATTCATTTCAACTTTATATAATATATATATATATATATATATATATATATAGATTTATTTGAAACTCTCCATTGTAGATATCTTTTGTCGTCGCATACTTTATATCAGTAATCTATGTTGTTCAATCAAAATAATTTTTTTTTTCAATCAAAATAATTTTTGTCGTCCATTAATTCAAAGGAAATATATAGAGGTGTCAATACGGGTGGGCCGGGCCCGGCCGGCCCACCTCAAGTCGGCCCGTGAACAGCCCGCTTGGGTAGATGGCCCGTTCATACGGGTTCGCGGGCCGGGTTGAACTGCCCGCATTTTTGGGATGAGGCCCGCTCGCCCATCAACTCAGACGGTCGCCCATATGGGCCAACCCGTGTGAATTAATCAAATGGGCCGACTCATATGAACTTTTGGGTTGTTCCAATTTGATTCATTTGAATCATTTTTAATCTGTTAAAGTTAAATATGTGATTTTTAATAAATACTTTTTTTCATATTTTTATATGTAAAGGAAAAAATATAAATATAAAACTAAAAAAATAAAAAAAATAAAAAATTTTTAAAATTGGCGGGCCAACGGTTAACCATTGGCCAGCCCAGTTGGGCCCGGCCCGCCCAGATCCAACTCAATGAGGACCGCGGGCCAGCCCGTGCGGTTCGCGGGTCGGCCTGCGGTCCGGGCCAGAAGCGGTCCGGGTTCGACCGGCCCACCCATCTTGACACCACTAGAAATATAATAGTAGTACACTAGAGTATTTTCAAACAATTTTGACTGTCAGTTGGGTACTCCCCAAAATTTCAACACATTTCTTCTAACCAGGAATGATAAGGTGTCAATGATGACACTTTAGTTACGGTGACATCGTTGGCATTTTTGGACCCAATTCGATATCCGTTTTGAAATTCGGGACCAGATATAGAATCAGTACGATGAGGGGGAGCTCCAGCAATTTTGAAAATTTTCCGGGGACACCGTGGCGGCCGGTCAAAGTTTTGGTCAGATTTTGGTCAAATTTTAGGCCAAAAGTTGACCAAAACTTTGACCGCCACCACGGGCCGCCACGGTCTTGCCGGAAAATTTTCAAAATTGCTGGAGCTCCCCCTCGCCGTGTTGATTCCAGATCTGATCCCAAATTTCAAATCGGACATCGAATCGGGCCCCAAAATGTCATCGGTGTCACCATAACTAAAGTGTACTAATGGCACTTGAACATTGCTGTTTTCTAACCTCTAAATTCAATTGTTATTGCTAACCAGATTAGTTCAGGATGTTATGCGGGTATTAGTGTATGTGTAAACATAGATTTTTATGTAATATTGGAGAGAGAATGAGTGGAATTGAATGGTTGAGATTTGTCTAGTATAGATAGGTCCCACAAGATACAGGTAGGTCTCACAAGATATGTGGTTGTGAAATAGGAGAGAGAATTAGTGGGATTGAAAAGAATATAAAAATATGTAAAAACATGTAGAAGAACACGCACATAATCTAACATTCTGAGCTGATACCTTTATTACATGTGCAAATTAAAGTTCACTGGCTTTGCACAAAAGGAGTTGAATAACTATATATGTTTCATTTCATCCATTGGAGCTTTATTTATTTATTTATTTATTATTTTGTAAAAATGTTTGGCTTTGTTGGCACATAAGCACTCGAATAGTAGTCAATTTTCTGTTTCATCAAGTTCTTAACATGCTCCATTTCATTTCAAGGAAGTTTTTATTTATTTATTTTTACTTTTTTTCGTTTCTTGCACACACTTATTCTAAGAGTAATGTTTGATCCCTTGACTAAAGTTGTGTTTCTCGTGAAAGTTTGAATTCTCCCATCGAGAAAGTAATTGATTATTTTAATCCGAAATGACCTCATAAATTAGAGGTTCTTCCTAAAATTATTCTTTTTTTTTTTTTATAATGCGAACGCTTGAAATTTAAATTGATTATTGTGGAGTCTATCAGTGCGTAATCTCCGGCCCTTTGCTAAGATTTTCACAAGGACCATGATACAACACCATAATAAATACCATAATGGTTGACATAATGGATATGTGGCATGATCCTACAATTTTAACCACTCCATCACTTTTAGATGGACGGTTATTAGATATGCCAACAACCATTATATCAACCATTATGATATTTATTATGGTAATCTAACATTTCCCTTTTCACAAAGTATTATGGAGAAATAGAGAAAGGAATTTATCCCAATATATTTATCTTGAAGTTTTTTCTAAGAGCAATGTTAGAGGAACAACAAAAAATGTACAACCAAATGTACAACTCTCTAATAGAGAGGTTGGACCCCACTAATACAGGGGGGATAAAATTGGTATTTTCCATGCCCCTCTATTAGAGAGAGAGTTGTATATCTAGTTGTACAAATTGGTTGTTCTTTTAACATTATGCCTTTTGCTACTCTTCAATCTTCCTTGAAGAAAGCCAATGGTTGAAGTTTATCTTGGGATAAATAATGGCTTTATCGCATGTCGTAATCTTTTGGTTGAAGTTTATCTTTTAGCATTTTTGCATGTGATATATTAAATCTTGGTTGAGCAAAATGCTTTACGTACGCATTTCATTCATCATCATTGATTTCTTTACACCTTTGATATGAATAGTCATTGTTGCATATGATTTTGTACTGTGTTACGATGAGTTTTGCTTATTTAAATAGAGTTTTGATTTAATATTCATAAAATAAAAGAAGATAACACACCAAACATCACATAAATATAATGCATCGAACAATATAATACGTTGAAGGAAATAGCACATTTAATAATGTATGTATACACAAAATTGAAAAATTATGTATATTATAATAATTTTCTGGTTAACATTTTTAATAAAAATGAAAAATAGTTAGATAAATTAATAAATTATTAATTTATCAATTAAGCAGTAGAACAATATTAGAGAAAGAGAGAGATGACAGTGAAAAGAGACGCAGAGAGAGAAAGAGGAGAGGAAGAGCGGGATTGTGATGTCAAAATGGATTTGATAGAATCATTCATATCACTGCACGTTTAGTAGAGTTGCAAAAATCGTAGAATACTATAAAATGTTTAAAATTTCAATTTTACCTTACATGTCAGATATAATTAATCAATGGATTTGAATTATAATTATATAATAATAATATGATTCTTTTTAATATTGATAACTACTACACGTCTCGAATACGTTAACTGCAATTCTTCAACGTGCCATGCGTAACTGAAATGCAGATGTATTAGTAAACTATTCTAGTTCCAATTCTTCAACGTTTCCACTCTTTTTTTCAATTTGAACCGATCAAAATACCCTTGATTTAATTTAGACAAATTGTGAACACCGTGTCATTGCGAAGAACCACCTGGGAAATGAATATATCATCCTTTGGACCGCATATAATTTCTTCGAAATATAATTGACGGTTTAGTGGGAAAAAAAAAGAAGATTATTTGTTGGTTATTAATTGTTGTGGTTTGATTTATAGTTAATTATTAGCCAGTAATGGCATAGAACTATTGCAAATTGTAAAGCATTTTAGTATATATTCTATAAAGATTAAGGGGGCGTTCTCTTTCTTTGTTTTTACTTTGTTTACATTGTTTCTGTTTTGAAAATCTTTGAAAAGCGTTACATTTATTATTTTCGAAAACACATTTTCGAAAACATTTTCAAGATTTGTATAGAAAACTCGAAAACGTCTTTTTAGCGTTTTCGGCGTTTTCTATGTTAAATATCGAAAACAAGGAAAACGAGTTTTCAGATTTTAAACTTTATATTTATTACATTTGAGTCTTAACTTTTCGTTTTTGTGCATTTTAGTCCTAACCACCAACGACCACCGCCGGCAACCGCCAACCACCACCGGAAAAAAGTCAAACCACCAGATCTGGTGGTTTGACCACCGGAAGCCACGAAAAGTGGTGGTCGGACCACCATATGAAGGTGGTCCGACCACCAGCAGGTGGTTAAACCACCTGTAGAGGTGGTTCAAAGGTTCAAACCACCTCCAAGGTGGTCGCGAACCACCTCAAAGGTGGTCGCGACCACCTGCTGGTGGTGCGAGCCACCATTTCATGGTGGTTCGCACCACCTTCAGTCGTCGGCGACTGTAGAGAGAGAGAGAGAGCGAGATGGGGTGGGTGGGTGGGTGGGTGAAGAAGAGTACCTTTTTGTTAATTTAAAAAATTGAGGGATTGTTTTGCAATTTTTATTATACCAACTTATTGTATTTCTAAAATTATAAACCACACACGTTTTCTATTTTCTCTTTTCAAGAATAATTTTCCAAAACAATAAACCAAACGCATTTTCATTTTTCTCAAAACACCAATTGAAAACAGAAAACGCCAAAACATTTTCGAAAATGAAAACAGAAAATATCAAAACAAACAGAACGCCCCCTAAATTTTGGAGTGAAATTAAAGTGATTTAAATGTGTGGTGGAAAGTGGAGAAAAATTCTATAAAAATTTAAAATAACTGTCAGTCTTTATTCCTTACAAATTAAACCTCCATATCCTAGTTCGCGTACTCCGGCGAGATTTCGTAACATTGTTTCGAAATAAACCAGTAAATTGATTCCCTTTCAAATTGGATAAGAACCCTAACAAGGTTGAATTGAACCACCAATGAAATGATTATGGATGTTTTCTTAAAGCTTCAAATTAGCCAGTTTTCTCAAAGATTTTAGTCCCCTTAATTGCTAAATTGGGGATGAAGATGAAACATGAACTATGGGTGATCATTGCGTGATGAAACAGAAACTATATATGAGTGATTGCGTTCTTTTGGTTTTTGAGCGTGAAACGACATGTATTAATTTGATATCATGTCAGCTATTATGTTATCTATTATAGCGAATAGCATTTTTATCACGTCATACATTATATAATAATTCGCCTTACTCAAAAAATAATAATAATAATAATAATAATTATATAATTTGCCAAATACAAATAGAAGCATGAAATCATCCCACAGCCCACATTAAAAAATTTCAAGATCGAGGAATAGAAGCGAATAAACTAGATCAAACTCAAGCGACAAAATTAACAAAAAGAAATTGCTCCGCTACCTGTTATAATAATAATAATAATAAAAGCCTATTAATTTTTGAAAAATTGAACACTAACACGAGAGAATTATAGTCGAACCTACAAAATGATACGCGAGAAAATCATGAATCAAAACTATAATGTAATAATGAAGAAATATAACATTTAAATTGGAAGATTAAGGGAGAAAGAATACAACCGGTAATTCCTTAACACGAAAGAATATAATATGGAACTTTATGAAATAAAAAAACTTGAACACGATTCGAAATCACTGAAGTACATTTGCACTCTCTCGATTTGTGATGCTTTAGGAATTACAACACAAATGGCTTTAACAGATTAATCAAGCCTTTAAACGGGTTTTCGTAAGCATGTCGAAAATTCGGGAGGAACAAAATATATTGAGAAATAAATCTGAGTATGTTTGAATTATTCAATATTTCATTGTAGGAAATCAATATGGAATATAAAATCTATCTCCTATTTATAGATTTTGCAATATTTCCTCAAAAAGGTATTTTCTATTCATGAAAAACACTTTATTTCATAAAAAGATGTCAATGTAACTCGCATCTATTCTACATTTTAAAACTAATTTCCAAATAAATAATATTTGAACAATAAATTGGAAATAAATTTCCAACATTAATAACTTTGACACTGCTAATAATATTTGTAGGAAAGTAACAAACTTTCACATAGGTTAACTTGAAGCCTCGTAACCAAATAAAAGGTCCAGTAAAAAAAAACTCAAAAGTCGATCTCAATTACAACGTCTCTCCAATGTTTGATTCCATCCACGTCCAACAAAATGATCACTCAATTTATCAGAGGAGCCCTTCACTGTTACCTGTCGGTTACAATAACGGATGAAGAAAATTTCAGCATCAAATCTTAGCAAGTGAAATTCAAGACCCCAAATGCATGCATAGAATCAGCAACAACACGCCCACCCGATATACGAATCCAAATAACAAACAAACTAGTGATTATCTCTAGATTGCACTGAAACGGAAATGGGAGATGAAACGGGATAACTTGATTTCTTGAAATTACAATTTTAATTAGTACATACTCACAAGATATTTGATCCCAAGCTATTTGATAGTAGCTAGTTGATCCTTGTCCACCAGATTCGAGGACATGATTCATCAATCCCAAGCTCCAAAGAAAACACAATACTGTTAATCAAAGCTAAACACATGTATATTGTGATGACCCGAATTCTTCAAATTAAAATTTTAATTACTACATGGGCAAAGCCAATAATGATGGGTCAAAGTCTAAGTCCTAGAAGGGTTTAATTGCATTAATTGAAAGTTTATGGATTCAATTAAATTAACTGGAAGGTGAAATAATAAAATGTGCAAGAAAAAATTCTAAAGAGACCTTGAGGACTTTAGTTGCAAATTCCGATAAATTAATAACCTAACCCACAATCCTATACCCACAGTCGGCTATCCAAGGAAAAAGAAATTAAATTAACTCCAATAAATTAATAATTGCATGCAAGAATTATTTAGAATGTTATGATAATACCATATCTTATATCCTCAATGTTATATTACTAGCGAAATTTCTCCTGAAATCCCAAATACAGACATTTGAGCCTACCCTAACCCCCCCGAATGCAGTGGGGCATGCCCCCACCGTGAGTGAAACATCCTCTCACTGAGGGGTTGTTTGATTGGGGATAAAAGTTATCCGCGCGGTATTCCGTATAAAATGTATGATTAATATTATATTGAAAAGTGTGTATATGGTTGAAAAGATGAGAGAGAAGAGTATGAGATAAAAATTATCCTGAATAGAACAAGGTCTGAGAGGATAACAAATCTCTATCTTATATTATCTTTGCCTATGTTATTCAGATTTAAAAGATGCGATCATGATTATTTTCAGAAAAGCGTAAGAACGATTTTGAACTTGCCTTTCATGTATATATGTATTAAAAGATTAAGGAAATTCATGAATGTGTAAAAGGAAATTCATGAATGTATATATATATATATATATGTGTGTGTGTGTGTGGGTAAAAACTCATTTATTTTGGATTTTTTAAAAAAAAAATTAGGAAGGAGTTCAGCATGAATTTGGATTATCTGTTGATTACTACCACCATATCACTAGCCATAGGGAGATTTCTCCACTGTTCACATTTAAAAATAAGGTTTCTCCATCTTAACTATCATCTCAATCAAAGATTCTCATATTTCCATTGTTCTTCGTCTTATTCTCCCACACGATCATCCTATGGTTAATTAGTTCCCATTGTGAAAAAAATGTATAGTAATAGATAATTAACACTGGTACCATAAACAATACCTAACAACACCAAATCTCCAGACACATCTATATCCCCTATTCTCCATGTCAATGGATACATCGATTGTTCTGAATCTCGTCTCATTTATCACATGATGGCATTTTTCATAGGATCGGGGCTGGTCTTGAACATAGCCTGTCTGGGTGATTGCCTAGGGCTAAAAAAAAAGGGGCAAGCCATGGACACTGAAAAGGGTTAATAGTAGTTCCCAAAAAAAATATTTGAATAATTCTATAACTTATTTGATAGTAGTAAATTCCTTTTCATGCTTAATTAGCCCACACAGTTTATATATATATATATGATGATGATGATTGTTTAAAGAACTTGATGGGTTAATTCTAACATTGATGAGCAGAATCATTGTTGACTATACCAGCTATAGTTGTTTTTGCAGAGATAATATCTTAGGGTGTGTTTGATTGTAAAGCCGGAAAATGGTTAGAAGGAAAACATTTTCCGGGTAAATGAATTCCGGAAAAAAGTTTTCCAGGAAAATGGTAATTGTAGGTGTTTGATTGGGTTAATGTGAAAGTTGGAAAATGATGTTATTTTCCTTATTTTTGAGGTTTTTTTTAATAAAATTTGATCATTTTCCTTATCTTTATGGTTAAAATAAATTGTCTATTAAAAAAAGAAAAAGTGCCAAACTTTTTCCGGAAAACAAAACCACCTCCACCCCAAGGAAAATGTTTTCCTCCAAAACAAGGAAAAGAACGGAAATCGAGAAAAAGCTGGAAAACGTTTTCCAGGAAAAAAAAAGTCAATCAAATCCAGAGGATGGAAAAAGTCGGAAAATGAGTTTTCCTGGAAAAAATTGGTTGAATCAAACACACCCTTACTTTTGATCAATAATGTCCTAAGAGAGGTGAAATGGAGTGATAATAATGTCCATTAAAAATGACTTTTTGGAATATATTATTATTATAATAGCTTAATAGTGTGACTTTTTATGTCAAGATGCACGAAGATTAAATATAAGACAAACTTAAATTTTGTACATTACTAGTATTGTAATTTTGGAAGTTTTTATTTCGTTCCAAGTTTAGGGCTCATGATCCGGTGCCCATGTGATTCGTGGGCACCGGATCATTTGCGCCAAGTTTAGCTATGAAACCCTTTTTTTTTTTTTTTTTTTGGGGTCCTCTTTTTGTAATTTTGTAACCATTTATTAAGGGTCCCATATATACTTTATAGCCTAGAATTCTCTTGCCGGGGTAGCAGACTGAATTCCAATGGATAGTCATGCCTTAAGAGCAATGAGGTACCTACGTTAGAGGTTTATTATTGGCACAATCAACATACATACATGTACACAGATACGGCACAAACACAATAATAATTACCATATATGTCTGTATGAAATGAACGAAACATAATGGAAAATTAGAAATAAGAGTCGCCGAAGCTATAACGCCCCTAATTGACATGGCATAAATAAGGTAGATAGAAATTTCTAATATATAATAATAATAAGTAATAATAAAAGAGGTAAAGAGAAAATTAAGGAGGGGAAAACCAGTACTATTAGCCTTGAAATTCCGTTGAAGAATCTGGTCCTCGTTTTTCTCCAAATAATTTCCAAAAATATATCCATTGAGGACGTCGTCGTCGTCGTCACACATTGCGATGTGTCCATGCCAGGTCCAGAGCCGATCATCCGACTCCGTCAGGTCGTGAAACCCAACGCAAACATCATGTCCACTTATCGTCACAGATTGACCTGAATTTGGAATCAGTTTTTCAGTTTCCCCGCCGAGAATAATCCGTACAATCTCCTTTGTGATCTTGGACTCTTCCTTTGCGAGCGCTGAAGACTTGCTGTTGTCGTCTGAGAGAGGCGCCGGTGCTGGATGGTGGATCTGGAGGTGGCTCATAAGGGATTTCAGGAAGAGATTATCGAAGTTAGGAGTGGCGACGGTGTTGGAGGAGCTTTCCATTGTGGTTTTTACTTTTTGGACTTGTTGATGAGAGCAGACTCCAGAGAAGAATATCAGAGATATTTTGAAAGTAACCCTAGCTTTGATCCTTTACTAGACATTACATTACACCTTGAATGTGATTTTGCTTGCTGAACATGGACTGACAATTTCATATATGACTTGTTGCCAAAGATTGTTGGTGTCATTGTCCTGCAATCAGACTTTTTTGACCCGTTTGAATTGTGATGTCACTTTATGGGAAGATAAATTATCCTTTACCTATTAACATATCAGAAATAATCTAGTACCATCGATCATGTCGTAATTACGGCACCATTGATAGTATTTTTGGGGTTGATTCTATCTTCATTTTGAAATCCAGGATCAGATCTAGAATTAGCACGACGATGTGGAGTTCCAATAATTTTCC
Organism: Jasminum sambac; assembly: GCA_018223645.1. Taxonomy (NCBI): domain Eukaryota; kingdom Viridiplantae; phylum Streptophyta; class Magnoliopsida; order Lamiales; family Oleaceae; genus Jasminum; species Jasminum sambac. The sequence continues at coordinate 340,245 of CP073645.1, forward strand.
AAATTTTTTATTACAACGCCGTAACCACTGTGGTTATCGGTCAAAGTTTTTCCACTATTTTTGGCCAAAAAATAGTGCCAAAACTTTGACCGGTGACCACGGCGGCTACGGTGTCGCCGGAAAAAATTCAGAAAATTGTTGGAACTCCCCATCGTCATGTTGATTCTAGATTTGATCCCGAATTTCAAAACGGAGATCGGATCGACCCAGAAAATGCCATCAATGGTGCCGTAATTACGGCACTATCGATGATGCTAGATTATTCCTGGACAAAACATCAATTGAGGTAAAAACATTTTTCAAATTTATTAAAAATTAAAAATGATAACTTTTATGATTACTGCGGAATACTACGCGGCGGCGTAACTGGATTAGAACAACAACAAATTTATCTGTAGAATTTTCTAACTTATATTTAGCATCTTCACCATAACCATCCCACAATGAGCAGTTAATTCGTTGTTGCCTACAAAAAGATATCAAACGTATCAAAAGAAAGCAATAATAATGTGCAAAAATGGCATCCCTGAGATGAAAAAGTGCTTACGCCACATCCCTAAGATGAAATGAGACATATGTTGAATTTTTTTCAGTATTCTGTCCCATCTTAATCTCTTCATTAGGAAAATAAGCAACTATAAAATCTGATTAAAAATTAATTGTTAGATAGTGAATCAGCAATTTAAATTAAACATATTCGAAAAATGGCATAGATGGATAAATGGATTCATACCAACCTATCAAATCAGTATGCCTTGCCGGAGGCATCTTCTCCACATAATCAATGGTGACAATATTATATAGCTTCAAAGGAAATCCTTCAACGTCATGCAAAATGAGAAGAAGCACTTTTGTATTTTTGTGAAAGTATAATTTGAAAGGGTGAACTGCTGGCTTATATTTATCCTCATTAAGTCCAACTATGAAATTTTTCATAGCATATAATTCGTGCTCTTTGATCTTATTAGCAAAACGTGGGACCAATGTCTCTTCAATAGAAGCCTGAATCCGTGTACCCTATAAAAGGATATCAAACAAAAATAGTATTGAGTTGGAAATACTTATAAGGGAGCAAACCGTGTGAATTTCATCGGAAAAAAACCCCTTTTCTAGGAACATTAAAGAAGTTAGTTAAAAAAAAAAAAAAGAAAGGAAAATGGTCACCTTCTCGTCTTGAAGAACCATATGAATAACTCTAACCCGATCGGGTTCAGCCTTGAAACGAACAGACCATAGATGCACCACGCGGACCAAAAACCCGGTCTTTTTAGAGAGATCTCCACCAACTTCTTTAAGAAAAATCTTAGGCATTGTAAAAAACTATGGAAACAAAAGAAAAGTATGTAGTGCCAATAGCAACTGACTCAATATATATAAACACACGGCAATAACGACTAAAAATCAATTAGAATGCAGAGCAACATTTAACGACAAGAAATTTCATTCAAGAAAGTAAAATTCAATGAACTGGTTATTTAAATGCACAATTTGTACTTGCTTTGGAACATAAAAATCACATTGTTATACTGGTCGATTGATATGTATCACATAAAGATAGAGATTTTGATTTTTCCCGAAGCATCAACTGCTCACAAGAATAGTTAAGTATTAAGGAATTGTTGGAATACTTTTGGAAACTTGTAATGTTTTTTCTGGCATAAATAAATAAGGGAATAATAAATGGAAATTTTAATTTTATAATTAGGATAAATTGATAATAAAATAATTAAGAAGATCTAACGGTAGAAATCACATGATGATAGAGGTAATAGATGGATGGCTAGATGAAGAGAAAAAAGAGCGGGAAAAAAAGTCTCTTTTGATATATATAGAGATTTCCTATTTCAGACATTTTAACGTGGTTATAATTTTATTTGATGTGTGAACAATTTTGATAACTGTATTTACCATTTCCTATTTTAGACATTTTAATGTGGTTACAATTTTATTTAAAATGTGAACAATTTTTTGATTAATCTTTGATGGTATGGAGTATTTGTCTGTAACATGTGAAAAGGTGTGCAGAGAATGAATGAATAAAATAGGCTGTTTCTTCTCCTCATTTCCCCAAAAACTTAAAAGACGAGAATGGTGAGTGAAAGTAGACTTGAGAGACGATGGAATATCTGGAATAGTTCATAGAAGAGGTAAGCTGCACCACCCACCGGTCGTCATCCTCCTCTCCTCCCTAGTTCTTTTCCTTTCTCCACGGAGGTAAGATTTCTGAAAAAATCAGACCAAATTGCACCATCTAGGAAAGCTTTCAAGCTTTTTCAGAATCTCTCGTCCTTCAAAAACCACCTTTTCACAGCAATCTTTCAAATTTTTTTCCCCAAAATCTCATATCTCTGAAACCACCTCCATTCTCACCTCTGCATATGCATATATATAAAGCCACTATGATTTCTTCTCCTCCACCCTATCATATTTCTCAACCTCCTCCCTTTGCATTCATCATCTCTTCAACACGTTTTCCTCGGCATTCGTTGCCTCAACCTTCACCCCTTTTCCCACTACCCGCAACAGACTGATCATAAAATTTGTTCCAAAATCATCTTTCCCAACCTCTCCTACCAAATCCATAGATTTCGATCTAGTGGATGACGTTTTGGAAAAAAGATCTAAGCACTTGAAATTTTGGCTCAAAAAGAACGTACTTGTAAATGCACCCAAACTAGTCATTGGCCTTTACAGCGAGGGAAACTGGATACGCATGACCTTTAGTCGCTCAACTTCAGAGACCTTCATCTTCGGTTGTGAACTCAACCCATAAGAAAAAAAAATAAAGGATGGAAAGGATACTGGACCGGCAAGTTATTTGAGAAGCAAGATATCATTTTTCTGTCTGATCCCCACACAGCCCAGCATCTAAAGAGTTTAGGTCTTTTAGTTCCAAACCCGGTCATAAGACAGATTCGGGAAGAAGACTTGTTCAGTGAATTCCGAGTTGGTGATATGGAAGGTCTTGTGGAACGGAAGGACCTAGAGAGTTGAAGACTCTATGTCAGAATTAAGGTCATTTGGCTCAGTGTCTGGCGGGCGGGATGGGTGAGAAGGAAAAAAAATGTTAGAAATTTGGAGTGAGTATGAATTACTTTTTGTGAAGTCAATGTATTTATTCGAACTAGAACTTCACAAAAAATAATTCATACTCACTCCAAATTTCTAACATTTCTTTTTTTTCCTTCTCATCCCTTCCTCCCGCCAGACACTGAGTCAAATGGCCTTAGTTCTGGCATAGAGTCTTCGACTCTCTAGGTCCTCCCGCTCCACAAGACCTTCCATATCACCAACTTGGCCTTGATCTATTTTACAGCAAAGGAAACTGGATACGCATGACCTTTGGTCTCTCAACTTCAGAGACTTTCATCTTTGGTTGTGAATTCAACCCATAAGAAAAAAATAAATAATGGAAGGGATACTGGACCGGTCAGTTATTTGAGAAGCAATATATCATTTTTTTGTCTAATCCCCACACAGCCCAGCGTCTAAAGAGTTTGGGTCTTTGAGTTCCAAACCCGGTCATAAGATAGATTTGTGAAGAAGACTTGTTCAGTGAATTCCGAATTGGTGATATGGAAGGTCTTGTGGAACGGGAAGACCTAGAGAGTCGAAGACTCTATGTCAGAACTAAGGTCATTTGACTCAGTGTCTGGCGGGCGGAAGGGGTGAGAAGGAAAAAAAATGTTAGAAATTTGGAGTGAGTACGAATTACTTTTTGTGAAGTCAATGTATTTATTCGAACTAGAACTTCACAAAAAGTAATTCATACTCACTCTAAATTTTTAACATTTCTTTTTTTTCCTTCTCACCCCTTCCGCCCGCCAGACACTGAGTCAAATGGCCTTAGTTCTGGTATAGAGTCTTCGACTCTCTAGGTCCTCCCGTTCCACAAGACCTTCCATATCACCAACTCGGCCTTGATCTATTTTACAGCGAAGGAAACTGGATACGCATGACCGTTGGTCTATCAACTTCAGAGACCTTCATCTTTGGTTGTGAATTCAACCCATAAGAAAAAAATAAATAATGGAAGGGATACTGGACCGACCAGTTATTTGAGAAGCAAGATATCATTTTTTTGTCAAATCCCCATACAGCCCAGCATCTAAAGAGTTTGGGTCTTTCAGTTCCAAACCCGGTCATAAAATAGATTTGGGAAGAAGACTTGTTTAGTGAATTCCGAGTTGGTGATATGGAAGGTCTTGTGGAACGGAAGGACCTAGAGAGTCGAAGACTCTATGTCAGAACTAAGGTCATTTGGCTCAGTGTCTGGCAGGCGGAAGGAGTGAGAAGGAAAAAAAATGTTAGAAATTTGGAGTGAGTATGAATTATTTTTTGTGAAGTCAATGTATTTATTCGAACTTGAACTTCACAAAAAGTAATTCATACTCACTCCAAATTTCTAACATTTCTTTTTTTTCCCTTCTCACCCCTTCCGCCCGTCGGACACTGAGTCAAATGGCCTTAGTTCTGGCATAGAGTCTTCGACTCTCTAGGTCCTCCCGTTCCACAAGACCTTCCATATCACCAACTCGGCCTTGATCTATTTTACAGCGAAGGAAACTGGATACACATGACCTTTGGTCTCTCAACTTCAGAGACCTTCATCTTTGGTTGTGAATTCAACCCATAAGAAAAAAATAAATAATGGAAGGGATACTGGACCAGCCAGTTATTTGGGAAGCAATATATCATTTTGTTTGTCTAATCCCCACACAGCCCAGCGTCTAAAGAGTTTGGGTCTTTGAGTTCCAAACCCGGTCATAAGACAGATTTGTGAAGAAGACTTATTCAGTGAATTCCGAGTTGGTGATATGGAAGGTCTTGTGGAACGGGAAGACCTAGAGAGTCGAAGACTCTATGTCAGAACTAAGGTCGTTTGGCTCAGTGTCTGGTGGGTGGAAGGGGTGAGAAGGAAAACAAATGTTAGAAATTTGGAGTGAGTACGAATTACTTTTTGTGAAGTCAATGTATTTATTCGAACTAGAACTTCACAAAAAGTAATTTATACTCACTCCAAATTTCTAACATTTTTTTTTTCCTTCTCACCCCTTCCGCCCGCCAGACACTGAGTCCAATGGCCTTAGTTCTGGCATAGAGTCTTCGACTCTCTAGGTCCTCCCGTTCCACAAGACCTTTCATATCACCAACTCGGAATCCAATGAACAAGTCTTCTTCCCGAATCTGTCTTGTGACCGGATTTGGAACTGAAAGACCCAAACTCCTTAGACGCTGGGCTGTGTGGGGATCAGGCAGAAAAATACTATCTTTCTTCTCAAATAATTGGTCGGTCTAGTATCCCTTCCATCCTTTATTTTTTTCTTCTGGGATGAGTTCACAACCAAAGATGAAGGTCTCTGAAGTTTGAGATAAATTCCAATACTGTAGTTTGATTATAATTATCCTTAATCTTTTAATACACTAGAACTAGAATAAAGCTTAGTTACCATTGTCGAAGTGCTGAAAAATGTGTCGAAAACTCGCATGATTCTGGAGTTTAATATAACTCACAACTTTTGGATAATTATTATAATCCAAACAAGATATATTATTTGAGTCATTGTATTTTGATTTTTGAGAACCGATCATTTCAAATTTAAAATTTGGATAATGCTAGAATGTCATAATCTTTGACACGAATGATGACATAATAATATTGAAATTCTTATCTTGTCATTAATGAATGGATGTATTGATAATTGATATAAGAAGTGTTGAAATCATTTCATCCCATTATGTTATTCTTTATGGTATTTAATATGTCACTGTAGCGTGATCGTTCAAATTTTTATCCTTCTTCCAACATTTTCATGACAAATGAAAGCTTAGATCAATTCTCTCCATTTTGTCATGGTAAACCAGATATGCCGAGGTAACATATGTAACAGGCAACGAGGCCAAAGATTTCTATGAGAGAGGGGTGGTGGGTCTCCTACCCCTTGCATTCGGCAGGAGGGGGGCTTGTGTGTATAGCTGAACATTTTATGGCGCGGCCAGGCCGCACCATAAAATTCTCGGTAACATATATAGAGTTGATCTTAAAGAGAGGCAAAATCAAATTATCTCCTTCGGTGCCACTCATCCAAACTTGAAGAATGCTACATTAACCCACCGGAATAAATTGGATTGTGAAATTTTTTTAACATTTTTTAACTTCACAGACTTTCTGAATCAATATTACTTAGCTGCTCAAGTTTTCGGTGCCAATGTTTTCGAGTTATTGAGCTTAGTTGCTTAAGTTTAAATTAACCAGCTAGTTACTAGCTAGTTTATTTCACTAATTTTGTCATGATTGATTGATGAATATTTGTTAAATTATTTGTATGTTGTTGACGACACGTTTTTAATAAATTAGTCGTTAATTTGGTTTCGCTGTTAATGCGTTGAGTCACTAAATTATATCATTAAACGTCAGACTTGCTGATGTACGATGTCCTTGAGCTTAATCTTATATTTTAATTATGTAGTTGAATATTTATTTGAATTCAATGAATTTGCATTAGCTTTTTGAATATTACTACTTCCACAACAAAAGATATCGTACTTTCCATCACTCCAAGTATGTGCATTTTTATTATACCTTTATTTAATATATATTTTTATTTGAGAAAATTTATATCAACGATGGATTGAAAAAATGTAACTAGAATTTATTTTTTCAAAAATATTAAATTCAATTTTTTAGCTCATGTAGACGTCAAACTAAGATGTGTGTTTGAATGGCTTTTTGTACGCATGGATTTGCTTGGTGTCCACACAAATTTTGTGCGGACACCAACCACTCTAATAGAGAGTGTAGGCAAATGACTATTAGAACATGAAAATTTTTTAGGGGTGTTTTGTGGAGTATACACATTTGGAGTACTCGTATTTGCCGCACTCTGATAGGGTGTGGATCCCCCCACTTTCGGGGGACATTATAGTCATTTTATGTCATACACTGTTAGGGTGTGGCAAGTGTGTGTACTCCAAATGTGTGTACTTGAAGAATTATTGATTTTTCGGAGGGGGCCTACACCCCTATTAGGGTATGATTAGTATCCACACAAAAATTGTGTGGCGCTATAAAGTTTGAAATTTCAACATCGCCCTCCTTGCCCATGGAGACCAATCCTTGCAAACGAACATCGCACTAGGCTGGGAGAGCCTCCATTTTTTACTGTAAAGGTGTGTTTGATTGTAAAGTTAGAAAATAATTGAAAAGAAAATATTTTTCAAGTATATGAATTTCGGAAAAATGGTAGTTGTAGGTATTTGATTACATTAATTTGCAATTTAGAAATTAGTATTGTTTTCTGAAAAATAAAAATCACCTCCCCCAAACTTTTCCTGAAAAATAGAAACCACTTCCCCCAAGGAAAAAATTTTCCTTCGAAATAAGGAAAAGAGTGGATTTCGAGAAAAATTAGAAAATATTTTTCTGGAAAAAAAATGCAATCAAACAAACCAAAATCGGAAAAAAGAAAATTAGGTTTTCCTGAAAAAGTTTGGCCAATCAAACACGCCAATATTAAGCTCAAATCCTTCAATTACATTTTTTGTAAAGGAACATTGTGGACCTTTTCATAAATGCAATTTTCCACTAATGGTGAAGTAAATCTAGCGATAAATCATTTTAATTTGGTGATTGGACAAGCGAACGCTCTAATAAACACATTATTCCACAAACATTATTTACTGATTGGGTTTTTTTTAATTGAATATTATTTTTAAATTATTTATATAATACAGTTAGAGAGACTTTGAGAATTAATGACGGTTTTGATTCGTTGTCCATATGTGGACACGTTATGATGCACATATGTGAGCAGATCAATGTTACTTGTCCCTCCCCTAATGGTGGGGAGACATGTGGCGCTCCTCGACTAACATGTGGACACCGTAACATGCCCACATATGGATAATGGATCGGAGCCGTTGAGAAGGATTAGCTCAAAAATAGAGGGAAAATGAGTGTGTGTGTGTGTGTGTGTTTTTTTTTTTTGTTTTTTTCTTTTAAGCAAGTATTAGCTAAGAAACAAAAAAATAATTAAAATTAGCAATTTCTCTGATATTTAATTTTTATGTGATGAAAAATTACAATATATTATTAGTTTGGAGATGCTACTGCTAGTTTAAAAAACAGGTTCATATATTTATTGAGGCCTTGTTCTATACACGTTACTCGAATTTCATGCAGAATTGGTGGATGAAATTTAGAGAAAATGTATTAAAAAATATAAATAACTTATCAAATCAATGTTTGGATGGTGGAAAAGAACAAGAGAGAAAAAATATATTTAAAATTTTTAAATTTAATGTGTACATAGAATAAGGCCTCGAGATCTTTGGACTTACAAGTAGAAGCTTATATCGTCCCTCTTTAGTAAAGAAATCAAGATTAATATATTATTAGTTTTTAATAAGTACAACTTACGAAATTTTGATTTAAGTTCTTATCAAATGAATCAAAAGCTTGAAATCTTTTCAATAAATTATATTTGATGCAAAACGGATGGTGTAGTGTATCGTGAAGAGGTTGATCATTGTAAGGGCACAAAATGATAAAAGTAAATTTGACGTATGAGTTCAGAATTCTATAATATGTTAACAGAAAAATCAAACTCAATGCTTCACAGTGACCTGTGATGGATTTGGCATCCGAGTTTCTTTATTTAATAGTCCCAAAAAGAAGGAAAAAAAACTTACTTTAATGGTATTTTTGTCGATTATTATTTCATGTCAATATTGTTCTTTTTAGTAGTTTCCGATCTTTAGGGTTTGTAGCTCGACTTTTCGAACTGTTTTTCCTTAGCTTCATGTTTTTGTGAGGCAATTTTTAATTTCATGCACTTAGTGAACCCTAGAAATATTAAGTTACTTCAAGACTCCGTGCCAGAAGTCATGCACACGTCTCTTTCCTATCTTTATGTGGTGTTGTGGTCCCCACTTATGCAATCTGAAATTTTAATTTTTGACAAAATAAAAATTTATTCAAACATAAGTTTAGTTGAGCTAAGATCAACATCTAAACATGTTCAATTATCGAGACGTTGGTTATTACAACTATTTTTGTGTCTTCATTAGACTGATCCAACAAGTATATAAACACATACAGTACGACTTGCCACTTGATCAAGTTGTCTAAGATGCTTTCTGTGAATCAAAATTAAAGTATGGAAAGTCGGACAACCATCGTTTCTAACATCCTTTCAAGAAAGTGACACTTCATATGTACTAGTGTCGGCCCGATGTAAAGGATTATAGTCTTTTTTTTTTTTTTTTACAGGATTATAGTTAATTGTGTATATAATGTCGTCAAATTGAGGGGCTTAGGTTTGCCATGCAACATGGGATATCAGTTCGAACCATGGAATCAGATTGCTTGCTGTTGGTCCAAAGCCTACGCTCATTCATGGACAATCATCCTTTTTATTCAATATTATGCGATATTTGTATGTTATAAGATAGGTTGGGTATTGGTTCTTGTAACCACATTTGCCAAGAGGCAAATATGGTTTCTCATACCCTCACCACCAAGGCGCATGATATGAATTTTCATTATAAGTTGTAACATGATGGATTGGGGTGTCATTTTGAATACATACCTTTGTACTCCACGATATGCAATAAACGACATTTCCACTTCAAAAAAATTGTGCAAATTAATTATCTGAGTCCAGTCGAAAGACTGAAGCTCAAAATTAATACTAAAATATCTGCACTATGCTTAAATTGTGGCAAAAAATCGAAAAAGAGACAAGTACATGACAAAAGTCACGTAGACCATGAATCTACTTCGGTGTACATATATAAATAGAAATGTTATAACTTGAATGTTTGCAGTTTGAATTATAACAAGCAAAGATAAATTAAATATATTCTCTTTAATATAAAGTGATAATCGTCAATCCGCAAAATACCCTTTAAGCTTTCTATACATATATATATATATATATATATATATATATATATATATATTTCAAAGCTCCGTATTTTCTTTCCTGTTGTAAATGCTGGACTAGAGTCTCTTAATTCGCTGGACGTCACCTTGGACGACTAAACATTGAGCAGAGTTAAAATAATATTTTGAGATGATAATAATATATAGTTTTATTGCAAGAGGTAAAAATAATGTCAACAGTAAAAGAGAATTACCTTCTCTCTTAAACGGCCTTGTTCACTGTACATTAAGGGAAAATAATGTCAACAGTAAAAGAGAATTATCTTTTCTCTTTAAACAGCCTTGTTCATCTAAGCCACTCAAAGTAAAATAGTGATTTCAACTTCGAGGAGATTTAGAAACTTATTGTATTCTCTTCACCTCTCATTATTGGCTTTCTCCTCATCCCCTTCATCTTCATCAGGTTCTATGTACAAATTGACAAAATGTGACGCTAATACTCTTAATCTCTTCATGTGCCAGCACAAATATAGAGCAAAACGAACCAATTAGGTAATAAAGAATCTCGTCAAAAAAAAAAAAAAAAGAAGACACTAAAGAAATATTGAATACAAAGTAAAAATATAATTGACTTTAAATCAACTCACATGAAAATGCATTAGTACGAGACTTTGGTGCCATACACATTGGAAAATGCATACACAAAAAAAGGTGGCAGAAATCTATTGCAATATCCCTTACTAACCTCTAATCACTCTTTCATGCAACTTCTATGTTATGAAGATGATGATTAATGAAGACATTAAAAAATCGAAGAATTTCGTTACAAGTTGTTACTTTACCTTTTTAATTTTTTTTATGCCTTTTGAACTCAATTATAAACTTATTTTTATTAACTTTTGATCGTCTTGCGTTTCTTAGGCTGTTGATGGGAAAAGAGAATATGTCCGATCGTATTAGCCAGAATTCTTTGCAAGGTGCTTACTCAATAGAATACGACCTTGCAATAGTTAATTGAAGTTATGATTTCATATATCCCAATAGTTAACATCAATTTGTTTTGTTTATTTATGATTAAATTCTATATTTGATTAATTAAAATATGATGACCATATTACACAAACAATTTTTAGGTTATTGCAGCATTCTACTATAGATTGACCTTCAACTTTTAATATGGTTAATCTTTATATATATATATATATATATATATATATATATATATAATGCATCATGTATCATATAACATGTGACAGCTATGCTTTTCGAAATTTATTTAATATAAAATATGTTATTATTTATTGTTCGGTTCTTGAGGTTATTTTTAATAATAAATAAATGATTAACTTTTTTTATATTCCTCTCATTTATATAAAAAAATAAATTGATTTATTTTATTAGTAATTAATTTTAATTATAAAATGCTTCTTGCACAGGTGCAAATGCTTTTTCCATTACTTAAATCATGAGAAGTTAAGTGCTTTGGCAAGTATTTTTCCTTATTAGTTTTTAATAATGTTAATGCTATGCTATTAATATTTATGAAATTGACATATTTGTTGAACATATATAATTTAAGTTATTTAAAATAAGAATCTAAATTGATGAGTTTAAAGAAAATGTTAATGTATCAAATATATTAAATTGCCAACTTTACAGCAGATTTGTTAACATTCGTTTTTATGAATGATAACGGGCAGGGTTCCAGACTGGTGCGTTAAGACCTATCCCTAGATCCACGAGCTATAGAGTTGTTCCAACTTGCGAGTTCTAGCCTTAGGTTAAGGGCACGGATTGAGTTAGACTTTAAGCCTGTGAATTGATATGCGAAACAATTTTTTTTCTTACCTTGAATTTTTTCTTTAGTAAATAGTGAATAGGATAACGATGAGACACTTAATCGTGAACTTATAATTTACGGGTTCAAATATTTTTCATTTTCAAATGTTCAAATATTTTTATTTATATTAAATTTTTTTATAAATTTAAAAATATAATTATATTCGTGGTTAATAAAGGCAAATACATGCCAATCCGGACTTGCGCCCAAAAAATTTGCGGGTTGCAAAATCTGCCCCTAGGTTATAAATTATATCTTAAACATATGTCTCCCCGTGTAACAAATGGGTGAAAGTACTAGTATAGATATAGATATAGATTCGGTAATTAATTTTATTTGTTTTCTATTTTGCTTGAATCACATTACCTTATTATTGTGGTTCCACTCCAATACTCACTTATGAGCATGGAAAAATGCCCACGAGTAGATAGATTGGAGCACGTATCCCCCGACATGCCTACCTGTAGGTATCTTACGATGCTCATAAGTGGGCAATAGAGCACTAGCTAGCACATCTGATTGATATCAAAACCATGCTCAGAAGTGGACAAATTAGGGCACATGTCCCCTCACCATGCCCACTTGTGAGCATTTTAATTGTCAGACTCCAATGTCCACCCGTGAGCATTAGCATCCCTTATTGGTCTCAAAATCACATATTATTATCAAAGTTCGGTTTGTGGATGATGTTTTGCTTCGATTTTACTGCTATACTTCAAGACAAGGTCATAAAATAGGTTGTAAAAAATTAGAATATCACTGATAAGGCTCGAAGCTCAAACCTCAATTATGACTCCGAGCTTTTTTACCACTGCATTGAGTCGCTTTGTTAATAAGCAAGTCAAATTTGAAGACAAATATTCGTTACTAGTTGCCTAAAGCCCGCTACAACCATCGGCTACCTCTGCCCTTGTTACTTGTGTTGCGCGCCAGGAGAAGTTGGGGGTAGCTAGACTCAGCTCTAGCTCGCTGTGATAAAAGGTTAAGTACGGAATTGTGAAGACTGTGACTGATGTTGAAGTTGGTGGAGGTGGTAAGGCATGTTGTTTTGCAGCCAATGGTTACAGGTTTGAAACTTCCAATGCCAGTTTTTTCTCTTCCTTTTCTTTTCTAGCCAACTTTTTCTCTTCTTTTTTTTCTTTTGATATTTTTATATATGATTTTATATTTTCAAAAACTTGAGGTACCTAACTGTTATAAACAAAGGTGGCTGATCTGTTGCCCACGTGTTGGCAGCTTATAAACAAAGGTTGTTGATCTGCTGCCAACATGGGTGGGCGCCACATCACCATCTATTTTTAAATTTTTGAATTTACGTCAAGTGAGATGAATAATACATAACTATTCCCTGATGGTGAGAGGATTCGTGTGGGCCCCACATTTCTTTTCCCCCAAAAATGGGGGTGTTGGCATGTTCCGTTGCCAACTTGTTGGCAACGAAACATTACTATATAAACAAAATATTTTTATATAATTCTATATCTTAAAAAATCCTAGGTATGTTATTATTTTTTTGTATTAATATAATATCTTAGACAATAATAATTCACAAAGGATTTTCTTTAACTATAAGTATGTGTGTAGATATTGATGTGGATTAGATTGTTAATATAAACTATCATACTTTCAGGTGATCTCAAAATAATTTAAATAACTAATATTGCCCTCGTGCGATGCATGGTGATTTTATTTGTAAAAGTAATTTTAATAAGAATTTGTAAAATTTTTTAATTATATGATCAAGTCAAAAATAAAACCATAATATGCATAAAAGGTGTGGATGTCGAAATTGCAACTTTGAAAATATACTTAAACAATTTAAAATTTGAAAAATTCATTCAAATACCGTTGAATTGGTACTGATTAATGATGAATGTTATCTGAATTGATTACTTCAAAACATTATCAAGTAATTATAAAGCAATATATTTAGAGAGTCAAAGGTCCAACATGGAAGTACAAATTAAAGTCATACTTTATTTTGTGATCATTGAAACTTACAATTTTTGACAAAAAATGAAAAGGTGATTAACTAATAATTTTAATAATTATTTTTTCTCGTTTCCCTGTGAAATGAGATATGGAAGTTGTAGTTTTCTATTTCTTTTCTAATTCATTACTAATTAATTATTCATCATAAATTTAATTATAATTTAAGTACTCACTATTTGATTAAAACAAACCCACCCATAATTTGAATCGCTCAACACACAATACATATGAAAACTATCAAAAACTACCCTTTTAATATGTTAAAAAAGGTTTTTATTTAATTTTTAAATAAATAAAAATGGATTTTTTTCTAAAACAAAAAATTGTTGCCAACGTGATACTGTCAGAGCATGGCAAATTGACACTTCAAGTTCTATTAATATACTATATATATATATATATATATATATATATATATATAAAATTAAAAATTTAAAATATATATGAAAAATTAAAATCTATATAAAAAAAAGTTAATTCTCATTTTCGGAAATAATTTAATCATCATTATGAGTTGTCACTTTAACCTCATATCACATTTTCGTTACTTCTTACATTTAGACTTAGTGTCGGTCCTGAGAATTTTGACATCCGAGGTAAACTTTAAAAATAAAAAAAATTATTTTCCCAAACTTTTTTAATGTTCAACTTAAAATTTTAAATTGGCACCCCCATTTTTCTTATTTTCAATGAATATTTTTCAGGACCGGCTCTGCATTTAGTTCATTTTCAATTTCAATGCATTATATATATATATATATATATATATATATATATATAAATTTATATAAAAATTAAAATATACATAAAAATGTAAAATAAGTAAAGCAACACTAAATAAGGAAAGAAAAATAATAAAATGTATATTTAATATTTTTTTCCCGAAACATGACTTTTTTATTTTAATTAAATGCGTGTCATATTGGCACTGTCCAAGTAGCACTTATGATTTTATTAATAGTATGATGATTTTTTTTGTAAGTTCAACAATACACTAGGAAACAAAACTAATTTCATATAACCTATCGAAAGCATTATATACCCAAGTAATCGAATCAAAGTGTTATTTCATATTATTTTGCTTCAATTTTGTAAAATAAATCTAGGTGATCGTGATTTTAGATAATGATTTACGAAGAAACTTTATATAAGGAAGAAAAATTTCGAGGGCGTTGCCCTTGAACTCTTGAATCAACTCGGTCTTACAATTATTTCTGCCTTCGTCCTTGACTGCACCTGTCGAAACGAGTTGAATTTAATCATGGAGAGAGATCAAAACCCTAAAGCATTATATATTTACGGATTTGTTCAGCATCACAGTGGTACCGTATGGTACCCATTAGTATACAGTGAGCCACAGGCGCCACGCCATCACACCAAAATTTTTTATTTTATTATTTTTTTGAATTTTTTTTGGAATCTACGTTAAGTAGAGTTAATAATACATAATCGCCTTCTTTTTGATGGTGCCTCACCCGACCCCTATGATTTTTTTTCCCCGACTGTGGGTACCGTAAGGTACCCACAGTGGGTACCAGATCAGAACTGTATATATTTATATTGCACTAGATTGTTGTCGTACGTAATAGTCATTTTCACTGCGGATCTGTACTAATTCCCTGGATTTGCATGGGGCCAACGGCAATGAAAATCCAAATCATTGTCAAACTTTGGTAGGTGGATGACGTTTTGCTTCCTTTTTAATGCTGTACATGAAGACAAGGGAGGTTGTAAAAAATTAAACATCCCCAGTAAGGCTCGAACCTCGAACCTCTGTTATGACACCCAATATATCTACCACTACACGGCCATCGGCTACCGCCGTCGCTGTTACTCGGGCTAAACCAGTCGAATTTAATTTTAATTACGGAGAGGGAAAGATATCAAAAACCTAAAGCATAAAGAAGAAATCTTGTCCGTGGTGCGTATACTGCACTAGATTAGATTGTTGTATGTATTTATTATGGCCGTTCAACTGATTTCCAAGGCTGATCTGTAATAATTCCTTGAAGAATTTTTCATGGCAATGAATCTCCAACAACAGCCGGCAACAAGTCTCCGACTCGGGGCCGTCTGCAAATCGGCTCTCAGCAGTTTTCATCGAGTCTCTGTTTCTCTCCCATTTAAACCAATAAAACAATCCATTCTTGTTACTATAACTCAAACAAACAAAAAATGTCCATTCTTTAAAGATCCCATTTTTGTTACTGCTGAAACCCATAAAAATCCCTTCTTTGTAAGATGTTCAAATCGAATTCCTGATCCATTTCCTGAAGGACCCTACCAGGTTGACCTAATCGACTCAGTTGACAGCAGAACAAAATCATATCGTGTATTGAATGATGAAACAGAGGAAGCCGTGTCAGAGATAATATCCATGATGAGCAAACAACAAATTGGCTGTGCTTCTGCGTTAAACCAGATTGAGGGTACGAGGAGGGGCAAGGTAATCTCCCGGAGGGTGCTTCATTCTTTTGTGAGGTACCTCGACTACATACAACGTTACCAAGATGCCCTTGAGGTAATGGTAATTTCTTTTTATTTAATGATGATATGCAATAACTAATTCGACGAGCCTATTTGATGATACTAAAATGTAAGCAAGAAAGACAGAATTATGAAGTGAAATACTACTGTAAATGCAAAATTTTAATTGGGTTGCTTGCTTCTGTCTCCACATATGCTTTAAACTTTTGAAAGAAGTTGATTGAAAGCATCAAACTCAAATTCTGGAAGACCAATCATACCATATTCTTTTGTTGCAAGGTCTTTGATCCACCAAAGCTGAGATGACCATAGCGAAAATGCCATAACCATGACCATGCTGCTACATCTTTCAATTCTACTCCAAAACATGAATGACTAGTGTGGTGGAGATATCAAGGAAAAATTCCGTTCGCTGACATTTTCACCTTAGCAATTAAACCCAATTTTTCGTCTTTCAAGTTTGTAAATCCCATCCCATCTGTTGAGGTTCAACAATGCTGTTCTTCTTAAATCCACAATGTTTGGGTCACTCAAATGACCGGTAACCGAATGCCATAAAAAGGTTTGTTATATCTGGACACCAATTGGTTTTCAGATGAGATAGCTCAAACCAAATCTTACACCAAATCCTTAAGAGAGATTTCATATCCTTTTTTCTTGAAGTTGCCCATTGGTTTTTAAATCTGGAACGTATAAAACATCAGAAATGGAATGCGAATTACCGTTGGTTTGGATTGCCACATTTCCTTTTCCCATAATTGATAGTGTAGAATCATCCCCAAACTTTACGGTGTTTTTAATTAATTGACTCTTCGAGACTAGAGAACACTGTTCTGTCTCTGGACATATGATTGCTACAGCCTGAATCCAAGTACCTTAGATTTTGGTGAATTTTCTCTTTTGTCTGACACACCACAAGAAGAGAAGTTTCATCTTCTTCTTGTTCTACAAAATTTGTCTTCTCGCTGCGATTTTTATTTAAATTTGTACGACATTCAGAGGCATAATGGCCAAACTTGTGACAGCGATAACATTCCACCTTAGATTTGTCTGAATACTTAGATATGCGCCTGGTTGAGTTTGATCCTTCACGTCCCCTCCAGTTTCCTTGAGAATCAGCATCTTTTTCTTCAGATTTGTGGTGCCATTTCTTGCTTTTGCCACCACCCCCTTTTCTATTTCCAGAGTTTCTTGAGTTTACAGTTGCTTGTAATACCTGCTCTTCGTTGTCTTGTGGATTAATTTTCTGCTCATGGACTATCAGTGAACCCTGTAATTCTTGGAGTGAGAGTTCATTGTTATCATTGGATTCCTCTATTGCACAGGCTACAAAATTGAACTTTGGTGTCAATCATCGAAGAATCATTTCAATCACAGTCTCATCTCCATGTTTTATCTGCATGACGATGCATTTGTCGACGATTGCCATCGTTCTTGAAAAATAATCAGAAACTGACTCTCCCGATTTCATGCGAAGGGTTTCGAACTCCGAACGAAGAGCTTGAAGCTGCTGCCTTGGTGCTCTTGCAGACCCTTGATACTTCTTCATCGAGTCCCATATTTGCTTGGAGCTGTCCTTGCAAAGAATTGTTTCCAAGTTTGAATGATCAATTGCTTGGAACAAATAATTCTTTGCCTCAAGATCTTTGAGCTTCAACACTTCCAATTCTGCCTTTTGCTCCTCCGACATTCCTACGCCGGTTGCTGGTTCTGCTAATATTCCTTAGACAGCAAGAAGTTCTCCATTAGCATGCTCCAATGATCACAATGACCATCAATGCGTGGGATTGCTTGTTGAACAAAATTTTCAGAGGCAATACTGAATTGCTACTATAATGAAAAGAGAAGGGAAAAAATTGTTGCTGCTGCACTCTTTCTCCTCTCAAAAACAGGCTCTGATGCCACTGATGCTAAATGTAAGCAAGAAAGACAGAATTATGAATTGAAATACTACTGTAAATGCTAGAAGGAAGATGATTTTATTCATGATAAAAAGATGCCTTTATGTAGGCAATACATTCATGATCCAACAGATCCAGCCGAATAATAGCAACTAAATGAACCACTAATAACGACTAAATGAACCGCTAATCCTTATCCACTTTTGTTATACCTAAGTCCTAAAACCTTGATAATTCAAACGTGCGATAAACAACAGAAGCTCAGCTCCCAGGTAAATTGGACAAAAAAATATCTAACAAATAAAAATATATAACGAAGAATGCATCTTGAATCTTGGACTCTATATATAGTTTCTTGGATGATACTAGAGTGCCATGGCCTTTGACATAATTGGTGACATAATACTAGTAAAAATCCTACATAAATGTAAGTACGTTTGTGTGAAACACATATCATTTGACTCATTATTGTTAATCCATCTATCTTCCATGAGCTTGTTCTTAGTTGTGTACCTTGCAGGTGTATGAGTGGATGAGTAATAAGGAAAAGAGATATAAATTCATGACCCCGGCAGATATTAATACACAGATGTATCTGATTGCTAAGGTGCATGGAGTTTCAAGTGCTGAAGAATACTTGCTGAACCTGCCAGATACATCGAAGAACAAAGAATTATATCATGTCCTCTTGGTTAGGTATGCAGTTGCAAAAAGAGTGATAAAAGCTGAGTCCTGTTTTTGATGAAATGAGAAACAGAGGTTATGGTTATGCATCTCCATTCAATGTGATGATGATGCTATATAAGGAAATCAAACGTTATGACAAGATTAGGTTAATGATCTCAAAAATGATAGAGGAAAACATATCGCTAGATGTTTCGTCGTACAGAATTTGGATGTGGGTCTGTCAAACTAAAGAATGTCATGATAAATTACTTGAACATGTGAAGCAAGAGACCAACTTTGATATCGTCAAGGATGTCTTACTCCACTTATATGTATTCTACCTGGACTATAGAGAAGGCTGGAGAATGTGTGCAGTTGTTGGAGGGTAGATACATGAATGAGAAGTCAAGCAAGTACAACTACCTTGCTTATGTTATCATTGATTCGTATCTGCAGTGTGGTGAAACAAGAGAGGTTCTCCTGGCGTGGGAAACTAACAGTCATCTCCGTGAGATTTTTTTTGATTCTGACGATCTTCATGTAATTTGGAGATTGCTTCGCCTTCGTGATGTTGAAGGGGCTGAAAATATCTATGATGAATGGGTTTCGCGTGGTCCTACCAATCGCATAACATCCAAAGCAAACAACTTTTTGAAACAGATTGTGAGTAGAGGGTTTTCTGAAAAAGTCGAACCATTCGTAAACAAAATGATTAAATCGGGAGTCATACCAAACTTGAGGACATTGGAGATTCTTACCGAAAACAATATGAAGCTGAGGTGGATTTCTAAGGCTTTGTCTTACTTGCACGAGCGCTTACAGGAAAGTCACAAATGTGAAGGGTATCGTTATATCATCCGTGGCATAATCAAGATTTGTGAGGAAGAAGGTGATACGGCAAGTACGGATGTTTTATTCATCTTGTTGAAGGAAAGGGGATTGAATGTTAAAGTCTAAAAGTACCTAGGCATTATCCACCCTCAAGAAAGAAGAAACCTGTTACAATTAATTATCCAAGTATTTAAACTTACTTTTTTTTACCTATTTTATTGAGAAAAAATATGCAGATGGAAAGCAAATGTTTATGTTTCTAATCAGATGTAGTATATATTCACATCTTATTTTCTGTTTCGGTATATATATTGCATAATGTGAGTTTGGTTATTCGGTTTCATTTTGGCTGATGGGAGATGGAAGGTATTTTTTCTATTCCTTTCCTTTAAATGGTGAATCTTGGGAGTTTGGATGAGAACAACCAATGCATCGAAAAATATGGTGTCGTTCGTACTCCTTAGTCCGGAATAATTGCACCTTCAGTCAGCTAGTTCAAAGTGTGTTTTCTGAGTTAGATTTTAGATGCATCTCTAAAATCTAGGGCCTCTTAGTTTGGTCATTTTCGTTAAATAGTTTTGTAGTCATTATTCATGTGTAATGGAAGATGCTAAGGACAATGGTAATCCTCATTTTGGGGCATTTGACAAGATCGGAATGCGAGTCCGATTAGATTAGCAAGAACGAAGTCAAATTGGCCCTTTGATCGGTACAAGAAAATCGATTGTCACGGTACATTACCTCTGTAAAAAGGTGGTAAAAACCCCTTTCTTTTTTTTTTTAAAGATTAGGTCGGTCAATAGATGATCATGTTATGTCTCTCGTTTTTCCTGTTGGTAGAATTTGATTTTGTAAGTCGTTTTCTAAATTTGATTGATATTTGGAGATTTCTTGTGCATTAAAAAGAAAGTAACTATAAATTTTGACACTTTTGAGACTTATTGTGCACTAAAAAGAAAAGGAAGTTTGTTTGTTTTGTTTTTCATATCAAAGATATTTAAAAGCTTTCATAATAAGTTCGTAGATGTGTATTGTGTAGACACTAATTTCAAAGGGGATACAATGACATTAACATTAGGGATAGAAAATTTATTTCTCTCTTTTGTTTGAAAACATTATCTTCCCAGCATTGGTACCATTTTATTGTCCCAATATTGGTGAACCACGTGTGATTTATTGCGTTTCATGTGAAATCACGTGCAAATTACATGTGGTTTACCATGAAATTAAAACAAGATAAATCACATGTGATTTATTAGCGTTGAGACAATAAAATGGTTACAGTACCGGGAATATAACATTCCTGCTCTTTTGTTAATGTGAGACACTTGTGTGTTACTTTTAATTAGAGCACACAATATTTCTTAATTATATATTCCTCTGTCCTAAAATAATTGGAAATGGTTATAATACCCACTCTGGTATCACTTAGGGTGTGTTTGATTGTAAAGTCGGAAAATGGTTAGAAGGAAAATATTTTACGGGTAAACGAATTCCGGAAAAAGGTTTTCCAGGGAAATGGTAGTTGTAGGTGTTTGATTGAGTTAATTTGAAAGTTGGAAAATGATGTTATTTTCCTTATTTTTGAGTTTTTTTTAATGAAATTTGATCATTTTCCTTATCTTTATGGTTAAATTAAATTTTCCATTAAAAAAATTTTAAAAAGTATCAAACTTTTCCCGGAAAACAAAAACTATCTCCCCCAAGGAAAAAAAAAGGAAAAGTGCGGATTTTGAGAAAAGTTGGAAAACGTTTTCCTGGAATAAAATGACAATCAAACAACCAAGAAAGGAAAAAAAAAGTTAGAAAACCGATTTTCCCGAGAAAAAAAAAAAACATGTATCAAACACACCCTTAGAGCAAAACTAGTGTAGGGGTAAAACTCCAAATCCAAATCCAAATTTTTACCCCCATTGCATGCCAAATAATGTATGAATTTGGGGTCTATAAACCTCTTTTTTTGCGCCGGGGGTCGGGCGGGGTGGGGGTTGGTCTCGAAAATTTGGGGCCAAATTAAAATAGTCACTCCCAAAATAGTCCTACAAAACTTCAAATTAACTAATAACACAATGACATATGGACAAACAAAGATTACTCTTTCAACATTTGTGATGAATTCATTATTTATTTTTGAAATTAATTTGCCTAATAATTTAGCTCATTTTCCCGTAGTTTTTCCCCACAACATTATTTGAGAATTACTATTTCCCTCTATTTTTTGCCTTAACTTTTTTCCCCGTGCATTTTTACCCCACAATAATTTTGTTCTTATGGTACGTAGTGTTAGTAAACACCATGCGGTCTCAATTGTATTCATGTGGTTTCACATGAAAATGCATGAAACCACATGAAATCCAGATGGTTTCTTGAGCCACATAAACATTTCTACCAAAATAATAGGTCTCTTTTTAAAAGGATTAAGAAAATTGTGATTAACATGATCGGAAAAGTAAATTTTAATTGTATTTTCTCAAATATACTCTTATGTTAAATGATGATTATTTATTCTTATTAACACTCACATACGAAACAAACAATGAATTTGGAGTGGTTGACGTTTTATAGTTTTATATAATTATCATATGTTCGTATTTTTTTTTTAATTGAAAAATCATTTGCTACTATTAGTTAAAGTAAAAAAAATCAATATTTAGACATTTCATATCATCGCTTATTATTATTCACATATCTCATAATTTCTACCACTATTCATCTAAGAAACAAATTTTTAAATGTAAAAAAGTTTGCTCGAAAATACTATTAATATTCATCTGCTACAGTAATAAAAACAACTCTCTACAAAGTTCCATATACTGACAACTAATTTTTTGGTTTTCCAGTCTTTCACTCTCTCTTCTCTCAAAATTATGTTATCCAAATAATAATATGTATTTCTAAAATTAATGAAATTTTAATAATAATAGTTTAAATTTACAAGTAGAGTATGTAAAGATGTAGTTTATATGTATTACCAAAATATAAGAAAATTATTGTCAAAAAAAAAATGAAAATTAAAACTCCAGGTCGAAACTTTTGATTTTTGTATATTTGGATCGTAATTAAAATTTAGCGTTTACCTTTAGGTTTTGAGCCTTTCGTGACCAATTTTCTTTATTCATATGTTTTAGAAATTTGAGCCATAAAACTTTTGTTTCAATCACATGCCTACAAGTTAATTTAAGCGCTGTTGACGTGCTTTAGCTGTTCACAAGTGATTCAGAAAAACGCAAGCATTATTATTTTTAAATGCTATAATGAAACGAGATGCCAGATAATGAATTACAAGGACTCGTTAACACCAACAGAATGCGCCTAAATTTGTCGATCAACATCCTTCTTTGGTTATTTAAAAATATTTAGACCATATATATATATATATATATATATATATATATATATATATATATATATTTAGACCATAAAAATAAATTTATAAATTCTTATCGAAATTAATGTTATATATGTAGTAAGTAATTCTTGCGGATCACACAATTCGTTATGAAAAAAAGCTAAAAGTACGCTTAAGGGTCAATTTCGCTAACATTGCAGAGTCTTAGCCCCAGTTTTTCTACATGTTTTTACACATTTTTACATATTCTTTTCAACCCCACTAATTCTCTCTCATATTTCACATCCACATATCTCGTGGGATCTACCTGTACTATACAAATTTCCATCATTCAACTCCACTCATTCTCTCTCCTATATCACATAAAAACACATAAAAATCAATTTTTACACATATCCTAACGCCCGCTTAATACGAAACAAACACATAATAGTTAAATTTCTCAATTGACATCCTAGTCTAATCTGGGACGGGCACAGAGCTATGGTTTAATGGGGGCAAGATAGGTGTACAAGTACGAGGGGCTTGGAGCTCCCCGAGAAAATGTTTTAATTGCACATTGTGATTGCATGAATTTTATATTATCAATAAAGATCTGACAAAGCATTATATACTAGAAAACTTTCAAATTTATAAGTTGTGAAATGATAAACGACATCACATAATACCATACATTCATTTACAATTGTTCCTTACACCTTATCATACTTCCAAACACCGTATGATAGTATAATTATCAAGCTTTTTAATACATGTTTCCTAATGTTTACGATAAGCTATTTTAATATATCTTCCTAAACAAATAAAAATCAATTAAGCAGCATTAACTAATACTCGGCGACAAGCATACTAACTGTAATTGCTTTGGGTTGGTGCTGGGTCTTTATTAAATATAGAAAATAAGTAAATAAATAAACGAAGTATAACAAGAAAATTTGAAATCCTCAAGCATAATTCTTGAGAGATATTCTATATTGATACTACTTTATATGAGGAATGGGCTGCGAGAGCAAGTATGTATGGTTTTATGGTTCATTTGGTCGGAGCGTAACGCAATATTTCACCAGGGAACTTGGCGCAGCCACGAAATTGTTGGTGAAATTTTTCTGGGCTACTAGAGAGACTATACTGCCTCGCAGCGGAAGGACACACAACTCACTAGCAAGTTGGGCTTGTATGATAACCCACAGCCGCGGGCTTGACGCGGGGTGGGGAGGTGTTGCAATGGACTCACGCTGCTAAGTGATGCGGCTGTTCGACGAGGATATTTGGGGCTGGGGGGTGTTGTGAAGGAAAAATCTGGGTGTATCCGCTTGGCCTTTGCAGTGGGTTTGTGCGGAAATTTTTCGGTGGAGGTGGCGGAGGCCTTAGCGATTCGATATGGGCTTTCATTGCTTCGTGACGAAGAATTTCAAGTTGAGAGTGTATGCACAGACTCCATTCGCGTCATTCAGGGGCTGCATGAGCCGGAAGCTTTTGCTAGCTCTTCTTTCATGTTTACGAATATTATCTCTTTGTCTAGTGCTGTAGGTTGTGAGTCGATTAAGTATGTTCCCCGCAATCGGAATAGGCTAGCGCATACGCTGGCATCTTTCGTTGTAGGGTCCCTTAATGTTTTCCATTGGACGGATTCTATTCCGCTTTTCCTCTCGTCTCATTTGAGAGATGAGCTTGATGAATGAAGTACTGTTTGCTCAAAAAAAACTATATTAGTGTTTACATAGATGCATTGCACGGGAAACTAATATTTCAACAAGTAGAGGTTTTGATAAGTCTTAATACTGTGTGAATAACACGTCCAAAAAAAAAAAAAAGACATTGGCCATAGCGCTAAACTTAATAATATTTCTCATTTTACTTATTGTAAGATTAAATCTGCTAAATATAAACGATGCAATTTAATATATTTGGTATATTAACAATATATTTCCCATTCCTTGTGTTAGACCCCTAGAAAATTCTCACCTGCATCCATGCCCCGTAATGATCTTTTAATCGGAGATTTTGATTTGTACTTTTTAATATGTATTAATAATATCTAATTTTTTAATATATTCTAAACATGCTAAGCATATATATTAACATATTCGATATAAACTTAATACGTATATTAATATACTCGTATAAACTCACCAATTTAATATATTTGGTATATTAACATATTTAAAAAAATCATTAATTCAGATGTTTATTTTAAATAGTTTAAATTATACAGGATATAATGTGGTTCAGAAAAAGTCTATAAAAAAAATCTCATAGATTTTATGATATTTTGATCAAATATTGAATGATTTTATATCAAATTTAAATTAATTTGAATAAGATAAATAAATTGATATATATATATATATATATATATATGTGTGTGTGTGTGTGTGTGTGAGAG
The DNA here is from genome assembly GCA_018223645.1 of Jasminum sambac. Taxonomy (NCBI): domain Eukaryota; kingdom Viridiplantae; phylum Streptophyta; class Magnoliopsida; order Lamiales; family Oleaceae; genus Jasminum; species Jasminum sambac. The sequence continues at coordinate 365,583 of CP073645.1, forward strand.
AGAGAGAGAGAGAGACTAATAATTAAAATAGATAACTTAATCGATGATCTTTAAAAATCAATAATTGAAATAGATGACTCAATCAACGATCTTTAAAAATTAAATATAATCTAAACTGACCAAAATTGGTACAAAATAAATAATTTAAAGTAGTTAGAATTCTTAATATTATTGAGGAGATAGAATTCTAAATAAATATTTAACATAATCGAGAGCTAATTAGAAATTTATTATTGAGTCGCGTGATTCCAATTGTTGATTGAGTCTCTAGCCAATAATTTTTCAAATACGTAATCTAGGTATTTATTTACTTATAATCTTATTTAATCTTTATTGACTAAATATGTAATTTAGCTAGTAATAAGACAAGAAGAACTAAGATTTCAATTTATATATCATACTTATCCTATGATTAAATTTTAATTATTATTATTATTGTATATTATATAAACTGGTATTACCCACAAGCGATGCACATGATATTTCTAATCATATGTTTACATACAAAAATTATAAAATAAGAAAATGAATTTTTATGAATATTTAATAAAAACAAGAAGTATATATAATATTCTAGATTTCAATAACGATTTATATATTTTGATCTGAAATATTATTTTGTAATAAAAATACCATATCAATTGTCGAAATTGATGATTTTAGGTAAGAAGAAAATATTTGGGAACAAAAATTAGATAATACGACTAAAAATGATCAAACTTATTTCAAATACAATTAAAAATAATCTTATGGTCAGCCTACATATACATATAAATGACCGATGTACATGTAGAATGACCCCAAATAAAACTCAAAATGGATTATACAATATGCTAGATTTCAAAAAAAAAAAAGTAAATATAACTCAGCAAATTGATCAAGAATATTCTTTTTCTTTTGGAAAAAATACTACATCGCTTCACCTTTTCATTATATTTATTATTATGAAAAATTTACACTACACAAAAATTTATGATTTTATTCTTATATATAAAACACATGATCTAAATAACCAAGGAATAAAACAAAAAGAAAAGAAACCGCCAATTAAAACTAAAACCACTTTTAAATTCAACAACGACTTAATTCATTTGTTTTATTTCCATTTACATAAAACACATTTTCATTTTAAAAAGGAAAACAACTCATATTTAATTTTATGTACTTAAAAATGGCAAAATGCGTGCAATGCGAAGTTCAATTATTGAGCAAATTATTTACTATTTTCCTCATTGAGAAAACTCAATAGTATTTAAAAGGAAAACAATAATTAATTTTTTTTTGTTGAAACCCGCGTGCCATATTGCATTACCAATAGATCAACTATCAACGTGATACTTCAACTATTATAGACCCATATTAAAATGATAAACATGCTTTACTTTTAGAGTTAAATTAAAATAATGAAATTAATTGTTTAATAAAAAATTATTCATATTAAACAATTTAAATTTATTTTTCAAACAGACGCGTACCATAAAAATAAAAAATCTTCCATTTTTCTTTAACTTATCACAACATGAATTATGTAGAATTTATACCATAATGGCGGTGTGATTTGGAATTAAGTTACAAAAAAATGATGGAAAATTAATTTAATTACATTTTTTTGAATGACAATTAATTTAATTACAAATATGCTTAATTAGTTTTTTTTAAAGCGTGCGAATTAGGCACTGCTAATATGGTAAAGTGTATATATAGTTGGTACTTCAGGTTTTACAATATAGAGATTTGAAAATTGAGATGTATATAAAATAATAATAACTAAAATGTAATATCCAAAAATTAAAATGTATATAAAAACTAATAATTCTCGTTTTCGGAATTAAATTAATAAGTATTGTAAGTTGTAACTTTTATCTCTTATCATATTTACATAAATGCATGTAACACTAAATATAATAAAATAAAGTAAAATAAAAAAATTATAAATTAATTTGAAAAAAAATAATACATATAAATAAAAAGGGTAAAATACATATAGAAAATAAAATGAAATAAAATAACACTAAATAAGAAAAGCAACATAAATAAATAAGGACAACAATTAACCCCTAAAAGTTAATGCCACACATGGCACTGCCACCTAAACACTTTGTCTATGTGGCACTCCTCTTATTATAATATTATTATAAGAAATCCCATTCCATAATTGTATTTCTAAAATTTTAAATCTTGAACCACTTACTTCGTTCAATGGAAAACTACTGTTATCTTCTTCTCTTTTTTTTTTTTAGATAATTATTATATATAAAGTCAAATGCGCTAATTAATAATTCAGATGATTATCGATTATCTTCCTTTATATCTTTAAAATTTTATTCCATTCAAAATTTTAGTGGTGCATCCTATATAAGTTGTAAATATATACAATCAAATACAATAAAATTAATATATTTAATATTTAAATAAAATATACATATAGTGGGTTTTTTGAGATTTGAATTATCAATTTAGGCCAAAAATCAGAATTTAATTTCATTAAATGTAAAAAAAATAATTTAATTATTTGTTATTGGACTAGTTTGGTGGTGGTGGAAAGAGGAGAATATATTGAAGATGTGGACTAGTTTGTACTTATTAAAAGATTATGGACTCAATTCTAAATATTTTTATTTAATTTAATGAGAATAATGTAAATAAAATGGTACTATTATCTTTTTGGCCTAAAAAGTTCTTGTCTCATAAGAACACATTAGATTGAGAATGAAAATGCCAAAAAAAAAAAAAAATCATAAGTTCTTAATGTGCACAAAGTTAAAATATTGGGTTCTGATTGTGCCTGTTAAATGATTAGCATTGCTTTGGAATGTGCAAATTTTAACTTTTTCTCTTTGTACAACGAATCACATACACATGCATAGTCAAGATTAATGCATTTCATTACATCAAAATGAGCAGTCGCATAAATGGAGTGGTATAGTAATTTAAAATTAAAATTAAAAAATTAAAATCTAAAAGAGTGCTAAGGTAATATTTTACATATAATGTTGGATAGAATTGTCCATCAAATGATTATCAAGTCTTGTGACTTTTATTATTATTATTATTATTATTATTATTATTATTATTATTATTATTATTATTATTATTATTATTATTTGCAATTCTAGTATCATCAATCTATGTAGCTATCAACGCAGTCGAAACTTCGAAGTAAGCAATATTGGGCAGTCTCTAATGGATGGTGTGAATTGAGATGATGTGGAGGATAGAGATAGAGAGAAGGTGATTATTTTATTTAAAAGTGAATAAAAGAAGTGTATGGAAAAAAGAAAGGGAAAAGAGAAAAAAGATGAGAGATGTAGAAATAAACTTTAAAATAATAATAAAATAGTAGTTGAAGAATTATAAATAGGCATTTATTTCTAAACGTGGCACGGGAATCTATGAAAAAAATTGGAAAAAAGTGGGATAATTGAAAAAGAATTAAACAAATAAATAAAAAATTAAAAGAAAATATAGAAAACTATGAGATCCACTCATTTTTTTGTGTCTTTTTCTCTCTTGTTGTACACATTGTGACCAATTGATATATTGGAGATGGCCTTAGTTCAGAGCTAATGAATGAAGTAACAGAGGACTTAGGTTCAATGCATCATGGTAGCATCTTTAATAAAAGTATAGGGCCGGCAAAACCCCAACCCAATCCAACTCAATCCACTGAATTTGGGTTGGGTTTTTTACTAAATTGGGTTAGATCGAGTTGGGTTTCAAATTTTTATTTTTAATTGGGTTGTGTTAGATTTGAATTCTATATGATAAACTAACTAAACTCAATCCAATCAAATCCACTTACTAATTTAACTATAAATAAAATGAAGAACTTGAAAAACAAATTATAAAAAATGAGTCAAAAATTTTTAATCTAAACTCAAACAATATGGTTTTACAGAATTGTCAGTGCATAATTTAGAATTGAATTGAGCTAATAACTTGTTTTATATTAATTTAAACTTTAAAAAATTAAATTTAATTGCTATTGGGGCAAAAATGAGACCAATTCTACCTGAGGAAATTACGCTTAGCCTTGCATTTAAGGTTATTATTTTAAAAACCTTAGAAAACCAAATTATTTTTAGAAACCCAACATTGGCGGTCTAGCCTTATACTCGCCCAAGTTATTTTGTATCTTCTACCGGTTCACTTGTGTTTTCTCAACTTCTTTATTATATCCCCAAAGCGCATATCACCCAAGCTCAGCTCTTTCTTTGAAAGCATTTGACTAAGGAAATCGATCTGATTTGCCTGTTAATTCAATGCTGTTTGTGCCCTTGCGGAGGATTGCTTGATTTTTGACATTGTTGAATAATAAGAGGTTAAATGGGATGAAGGAATTGAAGAACGGGTGCAAAGTTGCAATCTTTCTAAAGCCTTAGTGTCGAATTCCAGATTCGATTTGGAGGAGATGAATGAAGTTAAGAGAAAAGAGAAACGCAAACAAGATCTAGGGTGCAAATAATGTTGGTGTATTTTTCCAAATAGTCCCTATAATTTCATACTTTGTATAGTTTTAATCCCACATGTCTTATTAGGAATTTGCCAATAGTAATTTGACAAGTGTAAAGCTACTAGATAATTCTGCGTCTGTACAATGTTACATTCATTGAATAAAATATACAGAAAATTTCCCCTAAAATATTTCTTTCCATTGCTATTTCTACTAAAGTTTTCTCAAGAACGATTATAATTCTACTAGTGCTACTGTTATTGGGATATGCTTGGCTTTTCTGCTTGTTGTACACAATGAGATGTGTGGGTTGCTAAACAATTTGAAAATCGTTTTCGTTGGTTATGATTTGGCAAGTTGCGTACAGTTACATGGTGGAAATTTGTATATTATATGTAAGTCACATTTGATACATAGATGTATTTGGTTTGACCAAATTCAAATTCAAATTCAAATTTGGTATCCTAACATCCACATATTACATTTAAGTGTAATTCAAGTGTAATCGCGGTGTAATGCTTGTCTAATTCAATCTATAGTGATGAATTATATACTTTGTGTGTAAGACATGTATAATGCATTTGACATTTTGTGTAAAATATAAAATATTTTTTTGAAAATTTTAAATGTTAGAAAAATTAAGTGTTAAAATTCTACATTATGTTTTAAAGTAAGAATGAATAATGTGATATGAATAATTACACATTCAGTGTAATTAATATTTAATTCATTAGTGCATTATACTTTATGTATAAGGTATGCGTAATGCAATACAAATTTTGTGTGAAAGAGAGAGATGAATTTTCCAAAAGTAAATATTAATTTTTTGCATAATGTTTGAGTCAAGAAAGAATGATGTGCCATGAATAGTCATGCATTTTGTGTAATTCATTTGTAATGTGTAATATTATATAAATTAGTGAATTTCAAAATTTGTGTAACTAATGTGTTATGAATTACATTTTCTACTTAACTAACGTTTAATTCATTGATGCATTATATTTTATGTGTATGACATGTATAATACACTACATATTTTTGTGTGAAAAAGAGACAAGAATTTATAAGGAAAAAAACAAAAAATAAACTATATTAAAATAAAAATATGAAGAATTATAGCGAAAAATTAAATTGAAATTCAATGTATTACGCAAAGTGTGTAATTATATTGTAATGCATTTCACAGTGTGTATAAGGTATTACACAGAGTGTGTAATATATATTAATTAAATTAAATGCCAAGTTGAAAAGTCCATATGAAAAAATTATTTGAAATGAAAATGACAAAATCCATTAGGATTTATATTTAAAAAATTAAATTAAAAATCTCAATACGTAAAATACATTAATTAATTAAATTAAAAAGTTAAGATATGAAATTGTAAGAAAAAAGGGGAAAATGATGGTTAAAGTGAAGAGCAGCAAAATATATAATGAATTTGAGAAAATGGAAAAAGAAATAGAAACGCGCACTCTTAATAGCTCACAACAGAGAACCATAGAATCCAACCACTGCATCAATGTGTTACATTTATCCAATCGTGAGTCTTTTTTAATCTTATTGCTTTCACCACCCGAAGTATTTACTACCCAGTAGTCGAAAAATATCGAATTTTACTAATTTTCCCTCATTCTTTTGGGCAATTAAGTTGAATTTACTTTATTTTTGAAAAATTAAACATAAATATTTGTATTAGTGTAAAAAACCCATTCTACCTGAATTTCGATGGTTTGGATTGGATTGAGTGTGGGGTGAGTTGGGTTCAAATCGATTTAATTGGGTTGGGTTCGGGTTGATCTCAAACCCAACCCATGCCCAACCTAATTATGTCATTCACTATGTTCAGAAAATAGAAAGCAACACAGTAACGGAAAAATAGGATGGAAGGAAATTTTGACGAAAAAGTTCTCTTTTTTTTGGGTCTTTAATTAAAGCAAATCACAATAGAAGTGGTCTGTAAATTCTAGGAAGTGGAAAACAAAAATTGAAATTTATACATCGGCTTTCATAAACGGAAATTAGGGGAAAACAACTATTTAATTATAACATGAGTTTTGAGGGATGGATATATTATTTACACTAGATTTCATTATGGATATATTATTTACACTAGATTTCATTTTGGATATTTTCGAAATAATCTATCTTCGAGAATTACACTAGATTTCATTATGGATATTTTCGAAGTAATCTATTTTCTCTCGAAGCAGCTTTGTGGAACAAGCTCGAATTGTAATGGCAAAACTTAAGAAGTACATTGCAGTACACTAGAGTATAAATTAATTAAGATTCCCAATAATTTTCGAACAATTTTGATTATCGGTTGGGTCCCGCTCATGGTCAATTTAACTTTATTTTAACCAATAATCTTGGGAACCTATATAAGCCGAGGTAAACATTCCGTTTACAAAACATATCATACTCCATTCGTCTAGTAAAAAAGTCCCATTTTTTATTTCCTTCCATCCCAAAATATAATCCCATTTCTATAATTAATTTCTTAGGGTGTGTTTGATTGCATATTGAAAAATATTTTCCATTGGAATACAAATTTTAAAAAAGGTTTTCCTACCTATTTATTAGATTCAATTTTCCAAGAATTTGAGGTAAACTATGATTTGTTGGATTGTACCTAGAAAATATTTTCTATGAAAAGTTTTGCCATTAAACACAAAACATGGAAAATCTTTTCTTTAATTTGACATTTTCCAGGAAAATTGATATGAATCAAACAAACCTTTAATTTTCTTATATGTTCCTATTTAATATACATCGTTATCAACATAGATAAGAATTATTAAAATGGAATAATAAATAAATGAAAGGGTATATTCGATAATATATTCTAAAATATTACTTTTGCAATGCCATTTATTAAAATTTCTTAATCTTTGTAAAAATACAAATGTGACTATCTTTACGAGACTGAAAGAGTATTTAATTAGGTTACAATAAGTGACACAATTCGTAACAAATTAGATGCAACGAATCACATAAACCTTGCAAGGGCGGCCTTCAATGACAATATAATCGTTCTTAGGAATGGTTTCAGCTAGGGCTATCAATGGATTATATTTTGATCCAAATCTACTCTAAATTGGATGAAATTAATAGGAGATGGATTTAAAGTTTCAATCCATCAACCACATAAAGATCCAAATTCAATAATCCGTTAAGTAAATGGAGCAAATATGGATATAAGTCAATCCAATCCAAAATACTCTAATTTTTATTATAATAATATAATATAATTATATTTTATTATTCTACTATTTTTCATTTTTTTAAAATTTCTAGCCAAATTTTATACTTTCCGTATTTTAAGAACTCTTAGACCTACCAAATTTCAATACATTAATACATATTATAATAAAACTAGTATTTTCTCCCGTGCGTTGCACGGGAAGATATATAAGAGTTCGAATTCTAGAAGAGGAATGGGAGATTGAGTTGCAGATTTGTGATTATCCAAAGCGTGATTTTACAATTAAATTTCTTTTTTTAATTCAGAAAATGAAACTTTTCGCGGAAAACTGACCTCATATTATATGGGACATATATAAGAGTTCGAATTCTAGAAGAGGAATGAAAGATTGAGTTGTAAATTTGTGATTATCCTTTTACAATTAAATTTTATTTTTTTAATTCATAAAAATAGAACTTTTGGCGGGAAAATGATCTCATTTTATTAATATATAGATTTTAATTAGATTGAAAAAAAACTTAACAAATTACATTTTTTAAAACATCCATAACATTCTATTTCAAATTTCAAACAGGTAAAACATTCATGAGTAATCATCTTTTTACTATGGTTCAATTATAAGTACTTTGGAATTTGTTGCAATGGGTTGTAACCTTTACGCTTTTGTGCCAAAAAAATTCATCAAAACGTCTAAGGCTATTAGTGGATTGGATATTATCCAATGCATAATCTGGTATCAATGAATTTTCTTATTAGGTCAGATATGGATTTAGGCAGTCAATCCAAATCCGATTCATTTACAGGCTTAGTTCTAGCAAGCTGGCTAGACAAAATTGTTATATTCTTCTATATAATATTTTATGTATTTTAGGTTATATTTGTTACAACTTGAAACCACAATTAGTTGTTAACCACTCATTTAATTGATTTGATATATATATATTTTTACACAAGTTTCTTTTACTTCCAACTATTTTAACTTATAATTTCTATCAAATATAGCTTTAATAAACTCTATGACCTTGTTGACCTTTCCAATTTTTATTTTATTTTATTTTATTTATTTTTTGGTTGGGGTGTGTGTAAAGACAAATTGCCATACTACAACTCTACGAGGCTACATGCACTGAAATGCACTGAAATTCTATTCCTAATAGATAAGGGTTCATTGAAATACCCAAACACTGCGTCGCTCGGACGCAGAATCAAAGGAAAGCAAAGCCAAATGAAATATCTTAATCTCATCCGTTAACCGCTTCCATCATAATCCAAGGGTCCAAAATCAATTTCCTCCAAAGAAACCCTACATAGTCCCCCTTACAGCATCTTCCTGTATATATCAACACAGTCATCGTCTCCCCGTCTCTTCAGATTTTTTCTGTATTCAGAATTTCTTGCGATAATCGACGATGTCTGACGAGGAGCATCACTTCGAGTCAAAGGCTGACGCCGGTGCTTCCAAAACCTATCCCCAGCAGGCTGGAACTATCCGTAAGAACGGATATATTGTCATCAAAGGCCGCCCTTGCAAGGTTCGTATGCGATTTTATCCCTTTAAGGGGTGATTGGGAATAGTTTATAAAGGTTTTTAATGAATTTTAATGTAAAAGATAAGAGAGAATGAGTGGAGTTGAGCGGTTGAGATTTGTGGATGTGATGAGATATGTGGATGTGGTTGATTTAGGATAAAGAAAGAATAGATAAAAAAGTGGTAAAAATATTTGAAACGAGTTGCCTATCATAGGCTTAGTTTTGTTATTTTCGATCTGGTTTGTTACTAATCTTATTGCTTATGGCAAGCTAGTTAAATCTGCTCTGTTTTTCTTTGTGTGGATGTTTGCGGCGGTTTTGATAGATTCTAGGTTATTCGCTCTACATCTAGATCTGTGTGTTTCTGCTATATCTTCGGAGTCTGTAATTGTATGATTAGGGCAAATTTTGATTTGTGTGCGTATTTCCCAGCTAACTCTGGCTTAAGTTTTTAGTCTAACTTTTGTAATTGTCTGATTATTATGTATGTCTTCTTTCTGTTCTGTGAGTTGTTGATTATGTTTTGACGGAATTATCACTATTTTATCCAATTCCTAGGTGATTTGTGAAACCTGGCTTATCATTTTATCTTTGAGATTGAAACATAAGTTATTTAACAATTTACAATCTAGATACATAATTCTGTTCATTTGAATCAGCTATGTTTTTTACGCCTGCTAACTTTGGTTGAGTTTTTAGTCTAACTTTTTAATTATCTGATTATCATGATATGTCTTCTTTTTGTGAATTGATCATTATGTTTTGACTGAATTAAACTTCTATCTTATACTGTGATAGATCTGACTGTCACTATTTTATCCAATTCCTAGGCGATTTTTGAGACCTGACTATCAGTTTATAGATTGAAATATAAGTTATTTAACAATTACAATCTAAATACATAATTCTGTTCTTTTGTATCAGCTATGTTTAATCAGAATTTTGTTCTGAGATAACTCTTGTTAGTAATGGTAGTGGAATTGATCGTTCAATGTCATGTTAAGTGTTGCAGGTTGTTGAAGTTTCAACTTCCAAGACTGGGAAGCACGGTCATGCTAAGTGTCACTTTGTTGCTATCGACATCTTTAATGGAAAGAAGCTCGAAGATATTGTCCCTTCTTCCCACAATTGTGATGTATGAAAATATCTATGTTTTTCCTTAAATTTATAAATTGCTTTTCTTTTGTCTGCTACTTCTCGTTGTGATCAATAAGTGTGATCTTTTAACTACTACAGGTCCCTCATGTTAACCGTACAGATTACCAGTTGATTGACATCTCAGAGGATGGATTTGTATGTGCTGGTTGTCTTTTCATCTAAATTGTGATGGGAATTTTCAATTTTGCCATTAATTACATATTCTAATGGTGTGCTTGTTAAAATGGTGCAGGTGAGTTTGCTGACTGATAATGGTAACACCAAGGATGACCTCAGGCTCCCAACTGATGACAATCTGCTTACTCAGGTTTGTCTACTATGACCATGTTTTTGAAGGTTTCTATATGCATCTAAAAATAGGATGTTTACAAACATGAGTAAAGGAGTAGGTAAGGAGTTGTTTGCCCCGATAAAAAGTGACATGTAAGACGTGAAGATGTTGTAAACATATGTTTCTTGTGAGAAACCTGTAGCCAAACATATACGCACTATTAACCGTAGCTGAAATACCTTCTTGTTACTTGTGTCTTGTTTTTCTACTATGATTATGTTTTGTTAGAGCAAGTTAATTGTTGGAGGAAGATGAAGGGCAGGGTGGGATCTACATTCTTATCGTAAACAACCCAACAACACCCCCTCACCACCCCCCAAAAAAGAAAAATGAAAAATAGTTGTTTTAGTGGATAAAAAGTGGTTTGCGAAATATGTTACATCCGTTTAATGACAGAAACATGTACCCAAACAATAACATAACCTTAATGTCGGTTGCACCAAAAAGAAGAAAAAAGGACATCTTTGTTATTTGTTTTCCAATTCTTGTGATCAATATACAGATCAAGGACGGATTTGCAGAGGGGAAGGACCTTGTTGTTAGTGTCATGTCAGCCATGGGAGAGGAGCAGATCTGTGCTCTCAAGGATATTGGTCCTAAATAGTTACGCTTGCTTTTCTGGATTTGCTTGTTGCATGCTTTTTAATTTCGTCTTGAGATAAAACATTATATGTCTAGTAAAGTATGGGAGGATCATGGGCCATCTATTCCAGGAGACCTGGACTAATGATGGTTTTTGTTCTCGACTATTCAGAGACTACTTTATCGCTTATAAATGCGAGTTACGCTTATGTTCGACTCGTTGTTTATTTATCCTCGTTTTATAAAAGTGGTTGGATTATTGTTTATTATGAGTTTTTGTAGAAATCTTGCACTGTTCCATTGGATCTCTAGATGATCTGACGGCGCATGTGAGCTTAATCTGATTACACATTATCATGTACTGATTTTCAATTACATGATATTTCACCCCCTAAATTCTTGAAGGCTTTTCTCGTGTTATGATTCTATTTGTTTGGAAGGGAGTTTTTCCACCAAGAGTGTATTTCTTACGATAACATTGTTTTTTTTTCTTTCTTTCTTTTTCCTTTTTGGGGAAATGAAATAGTTTTTTGGATACGAAGGAAATGAAAATACCTCAAATGTTTTGGTGCTCACGTGTGGATGCCAGAATGGGAACCATGAAAACAATTTGTTGCGCCTGAATGAAACGTTAATGGTTACGTGAATGTTATATTGTTACTCCCCCGTCTCATAGGAGATAGGTTTGTTTTCTTTATTTCTTTCTTTCACAAATATAAGCTGGTTGTGTGTTATTTGAACCATTTTTTCATTAAATGTTAAAAGATGTAAGTTACTTGTTCCGTTGCACGTTTGTAGTCTATTTTATATCTTTCACAAGGATTAAAAATAATATTAAAAAAGTAAATTTTACAAATAACTTTTTATAATATTCTTATTTAAATGAATATAAATTATTAAAGATTTTATATTTTTAAGAATATAGGTGCGGTATATTAGTAAATAAATATAAAAATACTATTAAATAAATATAGAAAGAAGAATATTTATATGGGATAATTCAAAAAGAAAAAATAAATAATATATGTGGGATGGGGGAGGGTATATCTTAAAAATATACGTAAAATTTATTTTTTCGAATACATTAAGCCCTAAGAGTATCAAGTATTAAAATTAAGCTTTAATAGACTCTTTAGGTTAACTTTATGAGATAAAGAGAGAGTTTGCTTTAATAAACTCTTTATGTTAAGTTTATGAGATAAAAGAGAGAGTTTGGTTCTTCAAATTTGAAGAGTAAAATTCATTCTCTATTATTTAATATTCATAAATTTCAATATTCTTTTATTGATTCTACCAAATAATAATTAATCTTATTGACAGACAACTAAAATTATAAATATTAATTAAAAAGTAAAAGAATGTAATAATTGTTTATTAATACAAATCAAAATAAAATGTATAAATAAAGAGCTTGTTGGAGTTCATTAGAAATTTTGATATCTAAATTGAAAGATACTCTTTATAATATAAAATATGATTTTTAAAAATAAACAAGTCGTTGGAGATGATCTAAGAAAGTCAAAATTTATCGTTGTAGAACGGGCCAGAGAGTAGGAAATAAGTCCGATATATATTTGGGCCCACCATGTAACGTAACTTGTGAAAATCCAGATAGTGCAACGTGATTTTTCATGTTTAATCAAAGGTTTTAACCTATAATGTTGACTTTATAACTCATGCTTGTATGAACAGTGAACTCTTCCCCCTAAAAATTTGATTCGGATTTCGGGGGCTTATATTAATAATGTTCCGTTGCCAACCAATATCCCTTTTTTGGGGGAAAAAAATATAAGGCCCACATAAATCCCAATATTATTAGAGAGTAATTATATATTATTCATCTCACTTGATATAAATTAAAAAAAAAAAATTTTTTTTAAATATAATAGAGGGTGACATGGCTCCATGGGAGGACGCCACATCACCCATATTGGCAGCTTACGCCAACTGTCAACATGTGGGCAATGGATTATTAGCGCAAGCTTATACACACAGAAAGTTGTTGGAATTGAAGAAAATTCCTGACATATAAAACATTAAAGGCGTGAGTCCACCACTTAGGATTCGGAATCATTAAATGTCTCACATGTTTATATACAGTTCTATAATGATACAAAGGCACCCACACACCCTACCATCTTTATATTTCTCATGATTAAAAAGTTTGGTTCATCAATTCTAAAGAAAAAATGTCTCCTAGACTTCAACATCTAGTATTCTATCTTAATGAGTACTCATTATTTATAGTTAGACATCATATGTTTAGTTAATTGTGATACTATAAACGCATAACCAAAGTGTATATTTAATTATGATGTTATTTTAATGAAAATGAAAATCTGACTTAAATAGTGATGGAGACTGCAAGGCATATAAATGTTCATAAGTGACAATTTAAAACTTATCGCTAACATTGAATTTTTATTTTTTATTTTTCAAAGCAGATAACATTGAATTTTAATCCCAGTTCAATTATCGAAATTAATTTTTTAGCAAAAAAAAAAAAAAGGAAAAAGTAAAAACAAATGGGGGAAAAACAAAATCAAATGACAAACATCAAAACTAAAGTTGTCTCAAAAGTCAATATATTCCTTGATTAGATTTTGTCAAAAGCACGCATTTATTGGATTTAATTTTCGTAGGTACTATGGAGCTAGAGAAAGGTACTACCAATAAATAAAAGATTGAAAAGAACAATTATATTATTACAAAACAGACACGTCTCAGTATGTATATACCCTCTATAATTGGTTGACGAGGATATGCTAAATTCTCTTCAAAGTTGGTTCACGGGGTACAAAAGACAAAACGCGTGGGATTTTAAACGGAAAATAGCAATAGCAGTCCCCGTACTTTAATGCATGTCGTGCCTTAAGTATCTAATTTTATTGACAGGAGTAATGTTAGTTAATACCAGATGTTTATTGATAAGTATATTGTTTAAAAGTAATATTACTCATGTCAATAGGTCCATGATACCTCAATTTTGTAAAATGGGGAGACTGAATTTGCTATCACGTGGATTGAAGTCGAGAGTTGAAATATAACCAATTATGCAATTCTTATTAAAAGTTGGAGCGATATCACGTTGCTGAAGGAATTATCGATAAATATACTATCTAGGAATAGTAAATTGTGTTGATAAGTATATTGTTTAAAAGTAATATTACTCATGTCAATAGGTCCATGATACCTCAATTTTGTAAAATGGGGAGACTGAATTTGCTATCACAGGGATTGAAATTGAGAGCCGACATATAACCAATTATGCAGTTCTTAATAAAAATTGGAGAGACATCACGTTGCTGAAGGAATTGTCGATAAATATACTATCTAGGAATAGTAAATTGTGTTGATAATCGACGTCACCTTAAATTTATTCAGTAAGACAACTAAATTTGCACAATAAAATGTGGTCAATGTATAACCAATTATATCGTTCTTACTAAAACATAAGGGACATTATGTAACTTTAAGATACTCCATCTTAAATTATTTCCATTTTCAACGGATTAACCTAGATCGAAATAGATAATAGTTTATGGACCACAAAGGAGGAGGTGTAAATTTTGGAAATTGAGAGAGAGAATATTAGAATTGTAGTGTAGTATAGTATAGGATACAACTGTCTCTATAATCCTATGCTGTTGACACATGATTTCATGTTGTCCATAGACAGCCCAACGCTAAAACAGAGAGAAAATGTGAGAACTAGAAAAAACACACACAGGTCTCTCGAGTTAAAAAAAAAAAAAAAACCCATTTGTTGTAATCCGATTCATCCCCAATTAATGCAAAAGCAAAGGCAAAGGAAAAGTACCCCGTCTCTTTTTCTTTGTGTCTCTTCACCATCAAGATGGACCTCTGTTGGCTTTGATTAAGCTCATTCTTCTATCTTTCTTTTTTCCTTTCTGTTCATTGGAGGGAAAATCAGCTTGAAGAGAGTGGGAAAAAGAAAGTAATTGGTTATCACAATGAGGAAACATGGATGGCAGCTCCCCTACCATCCTCTGCAGGTATTCTTAAATTTAAGTTTGTCTTTTCCTTGATTTTATGTTTATCCTTTAGTTTATGTTTTCATGTCTGAGTTTATTCATTCCATGTTGCAGGTTGTAGCTGTTGCTGTGTTCTTGGCATTGGGATTTGCTTTCTATGTTTTCTTTGCTCCATTTGTGGGGAAAACTATGTTTCAATACATAGTCATGGGGATTTACACTCCTCTTGTAAGAACTCTTTACATTTGTCGTTGCTCTCTGGTTGAATTTTCCCTTTTCTTTTCTGGATATAATTTCCTGTTCATTGGTGTGTGTTTTGGGATGGGATGGGGTGGGGTGGGGTGCAAAATGGGTTGTTTTTTCTTTCAACTTTTCCTCTTGCATTACTTAAATCCACTAGTTCCATATTTGAAAATTTTGGATCATCCTTGTTAAAGATATGATTTTGCCCCTATTTGATATTCAAAAAGATTCCAAATTCTTTGGAGTAGTTAAGAGTCGGTAGTGTCGACCAATAAATATTGTTCACCTAATAGCTACACGTACACATCACCCCGTTAACTGAATAATTTGGCCCATATCTGTCGAGTCTTGATCCAGCGTCTCATTTCCTGTCTCCTTAACCGTCTCATCCAATCACAACAGCTAATGCCATTGAATTAATTCACCGTGTGGATTGTGTTGATTAGATGTCAGACGCCATGAGACGATGTCGATCTTGCTTGGGTTTACATACTACTTTATCTTGTTTCAGATTATATTGGTCTTCAGCCTGTACATTTGGGGTGCTGCTGCTGATCCTGCAGATCCAGGAGTATTCAAATCCAAGAAGTACCTTAAAATTCCCGATAAAAAGCACGTCCAATTCAACGAGTCTAAACTTTCAGCAAAATCAGCTTCTTCAACACAAGATGCCATTGCAGCCACACCTGGAGAAAAAGCGCTCGATAAAACCAATATCAGCATTGATGAAAGAGCCCAACATACACCTGAAAGTGTGAGGAAGAACCCCTCATCCCGTCAAATCTCCTGCTTCATGGGAATGCTTGCTTTGCTACCTTGTACATATGTCTGTAACTCCCATGAAGAATCCTCAGAGCAACAAATGACCGAAGATGGCATGTTCTACTGTAGTTTGTGTGACGTGGAGGTGCGTAGTAACATATGAAAGCAAATGGTCTTTTAAGTGTCAACAATCTTGATCGTACTCATTTCGTGTCCTATTGACTGTCCTTCTAATTAAAATAGCCCACATCATCAGATATCAGATATTGGCCTTCATTTGCAGGTTTTCAAATACAGCAAGCATTGTAGAGTTTGTGACAAGTGTGTTGATCGTTTCGACCATCACTGCAGGGTAAAAATGTCCCGAAGTTTGAATATATTTAACCAATCTCACGGTAAAAATCTAAATATTTTCTTGTTCTTTTTATGTAGTGGCTCAATAACTGTGTAGGCAAAAGGAACTACCGAAAATTCTTCACACTCATGGTGTCTGCCCTTCTCCTGGTATATGCTCTACCCTCCTCCACTGATCTCATGTCAACTCAAAAAGTAGTTTAGATTGCAAGTTACTTTTACTTAATTGATAATTGATAGGGGTATACATGGTTTGTGCGCCTTGGACTTGAGATTGCAGCTTATACTTCAATGGTCAACTGGCATCCTCGTACTCGTACGATGTTTTCTTGACAGAAAGAAATACTCAGTGGATATCACTACCAAGTTAGGAAGCAGTTTTACTGTCATACCCTTTCTGATCGTAGTGGTGAGTATCATTTGTTTTTCATTTTTCCTTTGTTCTTTTTGATCGCCATCTAATTACGAGCTTATGAATGACAGGCTGTATGCACAATATTGGCTATGATTGCAAGTCTCCCGCTAGCCCAGCTATTCTTTTTTCACATTCTTCTTATAAAGAAGGTTAGCCTATAGCCTTTTAGGCCTTGTTCTATTTGGTATATAATTTCTCCACACGCAATTCCGTATACCTCATATTCATTTTCAACCACACACATTTTCCAAAATAATATTAACCACACATTTTTACACGGAATACCGCGTAAATTAGCTTTATACCCAATCAAACAACCCCTTATTTTCATTTTATGGGTGTCCCAAAATTAGATATAATTAATAAGTTTTTCTTTTTTTTTTATTTTTAATTTTTTCCCGATTGTTTTTCGATCGAGTTCTCCGGTAAATTTTTCTGCTAATATTTACTATGTTCGATCGATAGGGAATTAGCACGTATGATTATATTATAGCTTTGAGAGAGCAAGATCAACAAGCTGCCGGAGGTCAGCAAAGTCCTCAGATGTCCACACGGAGCTCGCTCACCGGTTTAAGCAGCACAAGCTCACTTAACACCTTCCACCGCGCTGCATGGTGTACACCACCACGCCTTTTCGTTGAAAATCAGGTATAAATGTTGCCCATAATCTTTCTTCTTCTTCTTTTTTTCCCCTTTCTTTGTGGAAGTCGAATTGGCATTGAGAAGTTTTGGAGGTTTGTTGAAACTTGACAATTGAGACTTTTTATCCCCAATTTCGATTTTCAAGAACCCATTTCATATACCAGTTTAGTGTTTTCTCGCGATGGGATCGACTGTAGGAGTGTGATGGTTGCTAGTTGGAATGTAGAGGAAAAACATGATTAAAAAGCATTTGGTAGATTTCTACAGATTGGAAAACGAACGTAAATATCAAAGTGTTGTCTAACATTAAAAATGTCCTACTAAGAGCTCTTACGGATTGTCTAGTTCATCTAAGGTCAGATCGACCAATGAATCATTCATTAGGGTCTCATATACGCTTGTTATAATTCTGTGTGATTCGCAGTTTGTAGTGCCTCCAGACAATGTATCTGTAAGTTCACTAGGGAAGAAGATAGTAATGGAGGAGCCAACGAAGAAGAAGAATCCTACGGCTGTAAAGATCAGTCCATGGACACTGGCAAGATTGAATGCAGAAGAGGTTTCAAGGGCTGCTGCAGAGGCAAGAAAGAAGTCAAAAATTCTTCAACCCATTGAAAGACGAGAAGGTACATATCCTGTTGAAATCAATGCCAGTTTCGTCAGAAGTGGACCCCGATTAACCCCGAGACCTGATAATAACCGAAAACGAGGTAGCAAGAGGATACGACTCCCCATAGATGTACCCTTTGACCCTCATTATAAGATATCAAGTGAAAATGAGGAAAATGGTCGAAGTGATTTCCAGACGAGCAGAGCGTGTGTCATCAGTTCACCTGAGAGTAGCTTAGATTCGCCCGAACTTCACCCTTTTGGACGAGAACTTGTTGGGCGGTCAACAACTGCAATGGGTTTCCAAAAGGAAATCCCATTTTCAAGATCGACCAGCGATGGATATGAGGCGTCCGGTGGGGAAGATAGTGACCAGATACCTTCAAGATTTGTTGAGAGATCAAGTAACTGGAATAGACTTCTGTTTGCCTCTGAGGGGAATAGGACAATCACAAAACTGACTATGCCATCATCTTCATCTGTCTTGTAGTTCATAAGAAAAATTGGGAGACTTGAAAATTTTAAGATTTTTTCATTTGTTGAAAGGATTGTGGATGATGAGCTGCTATTGGATATAAATTAGTGGTTGTCTCTGTTTCTACTGTGCGCATCAATAATTCAAAAGATGTTTTATTTCTGAAAGTACCAAATATTCGGTACTCTAAATCAAATATAAAATTTTCCCAGCATTGCAAGAAAATCACACGAGGATTGCCACAAAATTGTAAATTGTAATACAAAGATAGTCCCTTATTTCCCACTTGAAAGAAAGCACAACAAAGCTACAAGTATAAACATTTAAAACCCAACAGCTACGTCAATGCTTCATTATTTTTTACATGTATCCAGGGTTGTCAATGGATCGGATTTTGATCCGAATCCGATAAAATTAATAGGAGATGGATTTAAAGTTTCAGTCCGATAACCCGATAAAGATCCGAATTCGAATCCAATAATCCGTTAAGTAAATGAAACAAATATGGATATAGGCCAACCCGATCCGATAATAATCCGATCCAATTTTTTATAATAATAAAATATAATATATAATAATATTATTTTGCTATCTTTTTTCATTTTTTTAATTTTTTACCAGATTTTATATTTTTCTAATTTCCTTTTTTTTTTTGCATTTTTGGATTTCATATTTTCTAAATCTTAATTAATGAAGAGCTTTTAGACCTATCAGATTTCAATACATTAATACATATTATAATATACTTTTAATTAGATTGAAAAAGAACTTAATAAACTAGAATTTTTGTAAATGTACATAACATTCTATTTCAAACAAGTAAAATATATTCATGCATTGTTATCTTTTAATAAGGCTTAATTGTAAGTATTGAAATTCTTGCAATGGTTTGTAACCTTTGAACTTGTGCCAAAAAAGTTCATCAAGAAGTTTAAGACCGTCAATTGATTGAATTTTATCCGAATCCGATGGATTCGAATATAAATTTACTAATCAAATATCCGATGGATAATCCGAATCCGACAGATTAATGAATTTTCTTATTGAATTGGATATGGATTTAGGTAGATCTGATCCGAATCCGATCCGTTTACAGGCCTACGTGTATCAGAGGATCTAAAAGTTCAACAAGATCTCCACATTCTGTTACCACATAATCATACACTAAATTGTCTCTCCATCTGCACCGTAGGGGTATAAACTACTAGCATCGATTTTTTTTTTATATTCCCACTCACAGCCCCGGGGGCGAGGGGGGATTGGGGGGCCTGCGCTGGGAGATTTTCTTTCTCCTAGCGCTGGGCCCTTTACAAGGCCCCTGCTAGCATACATTAGTAGTTTAGTACACTAAAACACTAGCAGATTCAAGTGAATCATGAAGATTCAGATAGAATTTAAGCTACCAACCTCAAGCTCTGCTAATCAATGGGGTACGAGATAAACAACATGAGGTACCTTTCCATCATCGAACGGCAAGCTGACGTATTCAAGAGCAAACTCCTCAGCTATATCAAACGCCAATTCCCCGTTCAGCCTTACAGTACATATGCAACACTGTATGAGCAGCTACACTGTAAAGCATCAATATAGTCATAAAATCAGAGTATACTACTGTTTGCAATACAAATGGCCAACTAAACCACCCTCCTTGAAGTGATTCTACATTGAGAGCCAAAGATGAACACCGCTGTTGCGAAAAGGCCAATCAAGATCCCAAATAACATCATCATCCCTGAAGAACCCATCTCATTCCCTTCACTAAAAAGGCATTTCTTTTCAATGGAGTGAAGCCCCATTCAGATTGTACCACCACAATCACATAAGCCAACGCCCACTGCACCATCCATCTTGGGATGGTACGGAAGGGGAGGAGCCTGAGGAGATTGCGTTGCTTTTACAAGAATATTTAATCAATCTCTTCACTTCCACAAGGCCCACACATGAATATTTGATGAAGGGAGTTGCTGGTATTAATTCCATGCTTACTGATGACCAAAGAGATGAACTTGATAGGCCGTTAACACCAGAGGAAGTGGAGGACGCAGTTCGGGCTATGGGTGCTCACAAAGCTCCTGGAGTCCTGGTCCCGATGGTTTTCACGTGCCATTTTATCAGACACGGTAGGATCTTGTTGGTAGTCGGCATGTTTATGTTGGCATGTATATGTTTCATTACTGGGTGTTTCACCTAGATTTTGATTCTTTGACGTTCCATGACCTTTTTGGTTATATAATAAGTGAACTTGTTTCGTCGAAGAGAAAATAAAAGAAGTATTTCGTACTTATCGTTTTTCATTGAAGTTATAACTTTGCACAGAGAATATTGGGACTTTGAATGTTTCATTAGTTTCTTTTCTTTTGTTTAATGCAGGTAGCACACCGGAGTACTGGGTGAGACAGGATGCTGCTCATGTTATTGCTCTAGTTGAGTTACACCCGATCTATGATTTTATTTCTTTTGTTTTTCTTTGAACTATTGGATAATGAAAGCACATGTATAGGACATCAGTTGTGATAGGTTATTTAGTTTATGATGTTCAGATTTGTTTAGTATGCACTTGTGTTCTTGCTCTAAGAATCATGAACGGTTTTTAAAATTAAGCAACTCTTATGATATCCTTCTAGCTTCATGTTTAAGAACATGAGTTTGTTTTTTATCCATGCCTGGTTTTGAATAATGAATACTGGTTTTGAATGTTTGTTTGAAATTAAAATTTGACTAAGCAATAGAAGTGAATTTTTTGTTGATCATTCATAGTGTGTTATACACACAGTTACGTTGTAAATTTGCCTAATCAGTAGATGATGAATTACGTACACACGGTAGATAATGAATTCCTTCTAACAAAGGGAATTTTCTGAATGAAGTTAATTTGGGAAGGACTTGGACTTGGAGAAGGTGCCTCTGTTGGAAATTCCTGGTGTTCAGGTAGGTCACCTTGTGTCGACAATCTACGGGAGAAATGAGTACAGAAAGTATAGGAGGGATGTGGAAACAATCGATCAAAATTTCTTAGGATGCAACAATTGCAGCTTTCCTCGGTGGGGAAGTTCTTTCACATCTTGATCAGAAGTAAGTTTAAGAAACTCTTCAACTCCTATAATTAGGACCCTTTACCTACCGAACGAAAATTATGGTTTTAAGTAATATAGACACAGGATTACAAAATCTTGTAAAGTGACATAACAGTGATGAAGACATCTGTCTTCATAGGATTTTGGTAGCATGTGTATAACAGTATAAGTAGCATTACTACCATACACAAGGCTTTCACCTGTGTGATGTGTGTAAATCTTGTGATTTGTGAAGATAGATGAACACATTTGTCTTCACATTTCACAGGATTTTAATCGTGTATATACAAGTGGCATTACTATCATGGCATAACGCTAAATATTGAATGCTGGAATTTCAAGAGTTGGCAAAAGAATGGAGTTACAGATTTTTTAGGTAAAGAGGGCATTAAAGTCGGGAAACTCGGTGACTTCTCCTAAATCCGAGCAGATGGTCGATCTCTTTTTGGGGGTCGCATTTGAGGTTCAGTTGAGGCTTTATCAACTCGACTCTTGCTAGATTACGTCTTGTTTTGATGCTAATATGCAGTTTATAACTAATTTTGAAAGGCTATTTGAAGCAGAAAGCCAGAGTGGCCGCATAGATAAAATGAAGGGTACGGCTAAAGATAAAATGAAGGGTACGGCTAAATGCACCCAGCCAATTGCTGGGTGCACCCACCTTTCAAAAAAAAAAAAAAAAGAAAAAGACCTAAAAGACTAGTATACCCATGCTGTGCACCCATCGTCCTTCTTCCTTTTTTTTTAGTACGCTATGTTGACAGCAAGCAAGCAAGCAAAAAGGTTGTTCGTTGTGTGTTCACATTTGCATACGATCCACCATGCACATGGGCATGCTTACCCTCTTTAAAGTTTAATCTATTGCAAATCTTACGTCAGTCGTTCTCAAATTTTATAAACTTCTCAACTTTTTATATTAAATTAAGTACTTAATTTTAATTAAAAGGACAATTTAGAAAACGTGAAATAGTGCACTCGATATACTAACGAGAAGTTCAGATTTATTATTTTTAGTCCACATGTATATATATATTATATTCCATTGGCTTTTCAATTTAATCAAAATACCACACACTATCGAATGAATGTTCTTGATTGTATACGTGGATTGTTTGGTTTGATAGTATGATCGAAACAATGAAATTAGAGAAGCATATCTAGTTAATTGATTCATGGAAGTTGATTAAGTTAGTTGAATCAAACAATTGCTTCCGTAAGAATTGCTATTCACAACAACGTGGTATTGTGGTAACATATCAAGTGACACTAATAAGTTTTGTATACGGTAACACCAACTAATATATATCAATTAATGTGTCAATTTCGCCTATGATCTAATCAATGGATAATAAATATGATTATTGTTGGTTTTGTATATATACAATTAATTAATGATGGGTTGGATGTCATGACAATATTGTAAAGATGTCGGGTTGGACGTCATTGCAGAAAGATCTAAAGGCCCTCCTGGGGTCATGATAGGTGGATTTATGTTTTTGACGTCTATCACCCCATAACTGATTGATGAACGAAAATCTATGAACTTAAAGCGAAGATGAGACTTAAATACACCACATCAGGGGCGGTCCGGTGGTCCGTGAGGCTTGAGTCGGAGTTTTGGCAAAGGGCCCCTAAACTATAGAACTGGGGGGGTGTTGAAAAATTTTTTTTTAGTCCACCGTACGATATTAAGCTAAAAAGATCAGAAAGAGCATCAAACGTAACTCATCTTTTCCTTCCTCTTCATCTTTCTCTCCTAATTCATTTTGATTAATTCACATTCACATCGGCTGACTCATTAACTATATTTTCCACATTTTCTTCACCCACTTTTCTATTTTTAAAATTGAAGTACTTGTCAAGATCTCCAACTTGACTTTGTATTAAAATGGCTTCCTTTGCTTTCTTTTTTCCTCTTTTGAGTTCCGGAAGAATACTTAGGAGGCATGATATATAATTACTTTACTATAAATACCAAGAAAAAGACTAAAAATCGGCATCAAATGAGTTAAACAAATCCTTTTGTCAAACAAATTTCAACAATTATTTTACAAATGCAACGGATCAAATCCACCAAATACTAATACAGTAATACTATTCTAAAGTAAATTAAAAAGTGGTCTCTACTAATTCAAAATGGGCCTAAATATTTGAATACACATTGCTAAAAAGTAAAAAATGAGCCTAAAAATTTGGATTGAATACTTCAGCTGTTCTCTTATTATTCTTAAAATTGGGCTAAAAAATTTGGGTTGAATTCAAAATTGAGCCCTTCATTTAAAAAAAAAGCGTAATACTGAATTGAGACTCAGGTATAATGGATAAAAATGAGCGGAATAGCGGGCCTGAGGCCCTCAGTCGCCTCATTACAGGACCGCCTCTGCACCACATCAGTCAGTGACCAATCAGCTATATAAGGGATTTATAGACCACAAATGTTTCCTAGCCAGGAAGACTACAGTCCATTACATCTATAAATGGTACATAAAAAATTCTCCAAAAAGTCAATGGCTTATGACTAATTCATAAGCCTTATGCTGTTCAAATACACCTCCCAATGTAATTATGTTTCCTTGGGACATGCCATGCCTTAATGCAAGATGGCTTTACTAATCCTGTGGTTGAAAATTGGAATCAATTCCATTACTGTAAACAAGCATATATCCATCTACAAACAAACAAATTTTCGCATTCGTGATAAAATCATTAAGTTCCCTTTCCATTCTTAGTGTCCAACATTGTTGAGCCTGTTCTTAAGCAGAAGCCTGATTTGCCCGAACAATTGTCAAATGTTAGTTGAAATGTCTACCACCAGCTTGAAGCATGACAAAGTATCCAGTCTTCCTCCATTTAATACTGCTTTATGTTGATTAAAGCTTTTTTATTCACAATCCCCTTAATACGACAGCTATGCCGAAAATCCAACTGAAATGAGTCTGCAGTGTCACAAGTATTTTGCAGGAGAGTAATATCTAATGGAACAAAAGGATAGAAGAGTGAACCTCTGATCAGGAACAGAGTGAAAATCCGATTGGTCAAGCTTCAATGGCAATCTGTGTGTTTTTGGCCAAATTATGACAGCCACCACCAGCCGCCACAGTATAGCCGGAAAATTTTCCCAAGTGCTGGAAGTCCGCATCGTCGTGCCAGTTTCAAATTTCAAAACGGAGGTTGTATGTAACTGGAAATCACTCCGGCCTAGGAGCACTTGACCAATTCCAAATGAAAAATATATTGAAAGTACCAAAGCAAAAATCATTAGGGCAAAGTAAAGCACATAAATTAAGCTAGAGAGAGAGAGACTGCAATTTTCAAATCACAACAATACATGTTCAGGGTGTTCGCACATTGTTCTACATATCAATAACAAATATAATTACTTGATGGTGAAATGAAGGGAGCACCGTGATTACAGTGCTCCCAGGAGCACTTGAACAATTCCAAATGAAAAATATACTGAAAGTACCAAAACAAAAATCATTAGGGCAAAGTAACGCACATAAATTAAGCTTGAGAGAGAGAGAAAGGCTGCAAATTTCAAATCAGAACAATACATGTTCAGGGTGTTTGTATATTGTTCTGCATATCAATAACAAATATAATTACTTGATGGTGAAATGAAAGAAAAAAAGAATCAATGAGTGTTGGCAATGGATCGGGTTCGGATCGGATCGGCCTAATCCAAATCCAAATCCAAATCAATCACCCCGATCCAAATCCAAATCCAAATCCAAATTCCTCGGATCGGATTCGGATCGGATAAAAAAAAATCCAAATACGATCCATATTGGTATAGGGTTTTATAAAAAAATAAAACATAATAAAAATAAAATTTAAAAAATAAAAATAAAAAATCAATTCGGATCGGATCAGGCCTGATCCACTCCAAATCCAAATCCGTTTCGGATCGGCAGATTCACGGATCAATGATCCGCGGATCGTCGGATTGGCAAAAAATTGCTCCATTCGGATCGGATCAGATTTTTCTGCCATCACTTCATAACACATGGTTCAACCTCATCGAGGTACCACCCCTTAGTTACAACTTCTACAAACAAAAAAAAAAATCTCGTCAAACAACTATTAAAAAAAAAAATTATTAAAATCAGCCAAACTTACATACCAGCTACGATGCCTTCTCTTAACTAATTAGCATATTTTCTAACCACCTGCTAACACTTCTTATCCCATAACAACATATAAGTATAACTACTCCCATCGTAAACACGAACTACAATCATATACGTGCATTTTTATCATGTGTAGCCATCATAAGAGGAAAAAAGACAGAGGAGAGTAAAAATGATAAATAACCCAAAATTCCAAGAACTATAGATTCATTTATTGATTACTCATTATCATGTCCACCCCAAAAAAAAAGATTATTCATAATTTGGGTAGAAAACTCTGTGTGTGTGAAAGCACACACATGAGGTTCAGTTTTTATTATATTAATTAATTAATTATAAGTAAAAGATTAAAATTAAAAGATTAAGAGATGATCCCGACTGAAGGGAGGTGTCCTCCACCGTTGGTCCAAAAAATATATATATTCATCATTCCGTCTTCATCTCTTCTTCTCCTTCACGCCGTTCTCCTTTCTCTTGTAGATGCTTTTCAAAACTTCCACCAATTCTCTGGTTGGCATTGCTACAGCTGTATACTAGTAAGACTAGGCGCTACCTTACTCGGGTAAATTGATGGGCACCGACATAAGCCCAATCTGTGGTGCTTGCCTCTTCTAGGCCCAATTAAAATCTTCTTATTTGTTTGTTTGCGCGTATCACATTCGCATTCCATCTTTTTTTAACCCTAACCTAATTGAGAGAGAGAGAGCGAGAGGGGGCAAGCTGGGAAGCGGAAGAAGGAAGTAGGAAACGCACTCTTCGCCGTGATTTCTACAAGGGCAAGTCGACATGGAAGGTATGTCAGATATATGATGAGGCTGTATGTGTTGACGGTAATCTCGATTTCAAGAATTTGTTAACCATATGACCGTTCACATTTTTTCTGGCTCTTTATAATTTTTGGTCGAGAAAATCGCTGTTTCTAAACGCCGATTTTCCTCTAGAAACATCGATTTTCTTCGGGTAATCGTTCTTCGATTTTTTTATTTATTTTTTCGGTATGATATTTTGCGGCGATGCCGACCGTCCTCCAGTGGAAATTGTTTTTAGATGTTATCTTCTTGATGGAATATTGTTTCAGTTTCACGAAATTGTGCTTCTTTGATGATCTGATTTTTTGTGGAGGTAAACATTCTTCGGTTAGAATTATTATTTTTCTTACCGAAGAATTTTTTGTTTCCTCATGTTACAACACGTCTTTTATTGTTGATTACCTGTTTATTGTTGATTACCTGTTTGATATTTATAACGGGCGGCGTCTGAAGCTCCATCTATGCATATTATTGTTTTAATAAAATTTCTTTTCATCTCCAGATCAGCACAGTAGCAAGAGGGCGAGGGCTTACACAAAACCTGACCTAGAAGGCGTTGGCCTGAACACAGAATCGCCTACCACGAAGATCCGTAGGCTACTTGACGACAACACTCGACTCTTGGTTCTCAGGCCTGATGATGCCACTGTAATTGTTCTTTGAACTCATCCTTCTCCAATATATCATTGAATCTTGTTAACTGATACATTTGTCTGTCTTCATTTTGTGACGGTAATAATTTATTATTTCAATTATCATAAATTGCAGAGTTGACAGCATTTTGGGACTATCT
Organism: Jasminum sambac; assembly: GCA_018223645.1. Taxonomy (NCBI): domain Eukaryota; kingdom Viridiplantae; phylum Streptophyta; class Magnoliopsida; order Lamiales; family Oleaceae; genus Jasminum; species Jasminum sambac. The sequence goes on from CP073645.1 coordinate 393,144, forward strand.
AGTTTTGATCCTGAATGTATTCTCTTCGCAACTCTATAAGAAGTTTAATTTCTTCTATGTCAGATTTGGGAGAAGAGGCGTTTGCTAGTTGAGGAATTTATGTTTGACTTGGAAGAAGAATTGGACTTTGTTGGGAAACTTGCTGAACGACATTCCAAAAACTATCTAGTCTGGTAATCAATTTCGTGATAAATTTATTTTTTTAATTTATCAAATGGTTGATGTTTAGGTGCTTGAAATAGAGAAGGATCTCTCTGGCCACTTGGCCTCGTGAATACTGTTGTTTCCATTGAGCTACTTTTTGTTGCATGTCTTAAATGAAAATAAGAACAATTATGTCCGAATTAGCCTATATAATAGTAACTAAAAGTAGGCAACTCCTAGTCTGGTGCAGAAATAGCATCTTCCCTTCAGTTCATAAGCTAAGATTTTAATTGATTTATTTTTCATTTTCCCCCCTCTGTTGAAATCAGTGTAACAAACGTTGTGTTTTTGGATTTAAATGCACCAAGTGCATGTTAAAGCATCAATGTTGTTTCATTGTTTGTTTGGTCCTCAGTGTTATCTGTAGTAGGGGGAAAGTACATTTTATATTCATTTTAGATGACTTCATAAATAAATGCAATATTGTATGACAGGGATTATAGGCGATGGATTGTTGAGAAGCTTGGACCTGAAGCGGCAAGCAAGGAACTTGAATTTGCCAAGAAAATTTTGTCCCAGGGTACAAGGAACTATCAAGCCTGGTCCCATAGAAAGGTACAATGGAGTCCATTGTATCTTGTCTTCTGAGAAAGGAGTTTTGTATGAATTCTATATATTTCGTATTTATGGGATGCCAGAAGCGATAGACTGCATTTTCCTTTTTTGTCCATGCAGTGGGTTATTGAAAAATTTGATAGAAGCTGGCTGGCTGAGCTTCAATATTGTCATGAAATCCTCGAGAAAGACATTTTTGGTATCTTAGTTTGGGATCAGGTAGATACTTTATGACCTATCGGTCGGCCGCTTGTTGGATATATACTTTGAGGGCCTCTCAAGCTTTTGTCTTTTATGTGATACGAGCATGATCTTCATGTATTCTCTTTATTGCATACAGATATGCTGTGCTGCAATGAAATTGAATTCTACGATGGATGAACTGATGAGGGATAAGGAAGCAAGTTTTGCTACAAATGCCATTTATGCTCAACCTGGGAATGAAGGTCCTTGGAGGTATCTTAAATGCCTCTACGTGAACGACCAGAAGAGTCTGTATACAAATCCCAATTTGCAACGCGTTTATGTGGATATTTTGGCCGAGGAAGCAAATCGTGTGCAAGATGCTGTGAAACTTGATCCTTGTGACAACAAAGAACATGCTCTAGTGGATAAAAGGGGTTGCGTACATGCTTTACACCTCATTTTGGATCTTATAATCCTTGGTTTTAAGGTAAATAGTAACGAAAGATTGGTTAATGCGGTGGATGTTCTATTGGACAATTGTGCTCGCTCTTCCACCAGGGTAGATCCTTCCAGGATTGAGATGTTTTCGAAAGTATTCAAAAAGGTTAGCGCACTCATGCTATCCCTCGATGCCAGGCGGATACGTTACTGTAACATTTATCGTGGGCATTCTCGGATTAAGGTCCTTCATTATAAGTATGTGAACAGTCTACAGGAATATGCTGCGGATATGCAGTTGGATGAAGACGACATTTTTGCATAGAATGAATGTATCATCTTTTCTATCGTTTTATTTATATATATATGTATTTTTTTTTTATCGAGTATCATGGATTCTGTCGATCGTGTTAGTTTCCATTTAAATGCATGGACATGGTTTCTTACCTTTCTTTATTAGAAAATAGATAAAATAGTCTTTTTCTCGATCCTTCTAGTAGTGGGGCGTGTAAGTTATACAGGCTAAATGAGTGTACGTCAATTTACGCCTTTGTTTTTTTGAGCATTTCACAATAATTTTTGTCTCTTTTTTTTTTTCAATCACATACGTATTTTTTAAAATAATATATATAATATTAATCATACATTTTAGATGGAATATTGTGTATATTAAAATTGTTCCCAAAAAAATAACGCCTCAGATTCATTCGCTAAATACAGATCATCTTGATTCATTCGCTAAATACAGACCATCTTTTTACATTCATCCCCGCCATTAATTACATGCGCAATGCATTCATCAAATTTTTTTTCGAATGATTTCAAATTCACACGCTATGATTGCGAATGGAAAAAAAATATTGATTCGATAGTGGTTCTTGTTGGAGTCGAGGGGAATTGAACATCAACATTTTTCCCTTTCCGCAGCCGTTTTTCTCGCAGTTCGCAGTTGATCTTATTTCCAACGGTAAACTTTTCTTTACGTTGTCGTTACAAAAAATCTACATCCTATCTTATAATAACTACTATAAAAGAGCCAACCCACTTGCTGAAAGCGTCGTTCGCCTCTGAAGTTGCCATTTGATTTGCTGTCAAGTGTTACGCTGGCGGTTACTCTAGCTTATTTGTTAATTGGAAAATGCTAGTGCCATAGCACCGCTTGTCAATGACCTATTTATCCCAGAATTAGATCTTGTCGATGTTTCCAGTTGCTGCGATTTCCTTCCACAGCCTCAGAGTGGGAGCACAAGACCGACCTTCAGGTCAAAGTTTTATCTCGACGTCTCGATTTGACCGCACCTGTATCCTATTTAAGGTTTCATCTCGGCAATAACTTCAACATAGACGAGGCCTTATGTGGGCGTGTAGATAGGATACTTGGGAAGTGGAATCATCTCAAATGGCCTGTATTTTCTGGACATATTTTACGTTACCAGTTAATAGCTTCTCTGTTGTGATTGTTGCTTCTAATTAATGACTGTTGATTCCGGAATTCGATGCTCGTGTTATTTGGAAAATGAGGGAAATCAACAACGTGGTTGGTTAGTGAAGAAACCGTATCATTGTTGCACAGGTATTGTTGCGATTCAATTGTGTATTTCACTGCAATGGCTGTCAACTCTTGATTTCTACAGTCTACAGAAGAAGTTACGTTCGGAAAAGTGAAAGCGATACACAACAGAACCATAGAAGTTCGATGTGCCTTTTATAGTTTGCAAAATTTTGCATATGGTGTAAGGTATGTGACTCCAAAGATTGTGGGTGTGTTTGATAGTCTTTCTCTTGCATAAAAATTGTCACATTAGGGCTAAGGAATTCATTTCTCATTTTGTTTGTTCAATGAGAATATTTTCGTATGTGACAGGATAACACTCGGGAGTATCGTAAGTTATGGTATAACAAAAGGATTACAATAATTTCTCTATAATATAAGGAGAACACAATTGTCAATAATCTCTCTCTTATAATAGGAGAAAACACTCTCTTTTCTATAAAGGAAAGAACACAAATACTAGAAGAAACATCACAAATGGCCTGTATTTTCTGGACATATTTTACGTTACCAGTTAATAGCTTCTCTGTTGTGATTGTTGCTTCTAATTAATGACTGTTGATTCAGGAATTCGATGCTCGTGTTATTTGGAAAATGAGGGAAATCAATAACGTGGTTGGTTTGTGAAGAAACAGTATCGTTGTACGGGTATTGTTGCGATTCGATTGTGTATTTCACTGCAATGGCTGTCAACTCTTGATTTCTACAGTCTACAGAAGAAGTTACTTGCGGAAAAGTGAAAGCGATACACAACAGAACCATAGAAGTTCGATGTACCTTTTATAGTTTCCAAAATTTTGCGTATGGAGTAAGGTATGTGGCTCCAAAGATTGTGGGTGTGTTTGATAGTCTCTCTCTTGCATAAAAATTGTCACATTAGGGTTAAGGAATTCATTTCTCATTTTGTTTGTTCGATGAGAATATTTTCATATGTGACAAGATAATACTCGGGAGTGCCGTAACTTATGGCACTCTTTATTTTTCATTTATTTATTTCAATTGAGTTTTTGCTTTCATATGGCAGTGACAGGAAGATTTCGACAATTACACTTTAATCATTAGAGCTATTATTTGTTAGGATTGTTGTGGAACCAGAGATACAATTGCAGCTAATGTAAAAATGAGATAAACGCTCCTAAATTAATTTGGGGTAAAAATCACGGCTAAACTGTAGAAGGATTTCACTATAATAAAAAAGGATTATAACAATTTCTCTATAATATAAGGAGAACACAATTGTCAATAATCTCTATCTTATAATAGGAGAAAACACTCTCTTTTCGATAAAGGGTAGAACACAAGTACTAGGAGAAACATCACAATTTTCTCTCTAGCCTCTTAACATCTCTCTCTTTATCTCTAAAATAATATTGCTCCTCAAGAATGGGATTGCAACGTAACTCAAGCAAGGGATGCCTCAAGAAAAATCTAATATCATATGGATATATAGATGACCTTGGTTGTCAGTTTCAATTTCAAAATGGCACATGAAAATGACTCATTTGTAATAATGAAAGAAGAAAATGAGAGCTCTTAACTGTGGATGCTTAAAGAAGACACTGGTTAAAAGAAGAAAAGCATATGTCGCATCGACGAATTCAATGGGAATAATTTCTCGTTGTGGAAAATGAGAATTAAAGCAGTATTGAGAAAAGATAATTGCTTGGCGGCAATTGGAGAAAGGTCCGATGGGCTCACTGATGACAATAAATGGAGCGAGATGGATGGCAATGCTATTACTAATCTACATCTAGCACTAGCAGACGGAGTATTGTCAAGTGTGGCGGAGTAAAAGATGGCGACGAAGTACGAAATAGAGAGTAGAGAGACAGTAAATTGTGAGAGAAAGTATTGTTTCTCCTAGTATTTTCTACTACTTGTGTGTTTATATTACAAGAGAGATTAGTCATTGTTATCTCCTTGTAGATAAAGAGAGCGCTCCATTCCACTACAATCCTAACATTATTTGTGTTCGTTGTTGTGCCCTCTATCTTCAGTGAAGCTTTGTTGATGACGTTTCTGATTGTTGTGCAGATTACTCTCTTTTGTGGCTTAATTGAGTCGGTCTCCTTTCGCCTTTGTCCATTCTCTCTACCCAGAATTTCGCTTCGTGGTTGTTTTGCTTTTCCGTTGTCATTGTTAGAGCTCTTGGACATTTTCCAATCAAAGTTTGTGCTATTGTTGACTCTTTCTTTGCCTGTGTTTAGCTTTGCGAAATTATTATTATTATTATTATTATTTATTCTTAATTAGATGACATTCAATTTACTTGGTACTGAAGTTTTATCTATTTGTAGATACGAATAATAGAAGAGGTGTAAGGAGAGGAGAAAAAGGGAAACAAAGGATCAAAGGTAAGAGGGTGGAATATTTTGATACTGCAGACGGAGAATTCATATCAAATCAAATTAATTAACTCAACAATCGACCCCTTTATTTAGAATCTAAAAGACGGATAAGATTTTATCTGTGTTCAGATTACCTAATCTTATGTCATAACAATAGCCAAAGCATTTATTCGAAATGACAATGAAATTTACAAAGAAACATCATTTTCAGTTTGTTTTTGCATTTATTCACTAATGGTGGCGAAATTCTTTTTTGATACGCCTTTTGTTGTACCGCAGTTAATTTCTCCTATCACTATCGTGATTCACCAAATTACAAGTGAAACTGTGTTGAATCGTAGAAAGCGTCGGCTGGAATTATGCGGAGGAAAGGGGGAAAAAAACAAAAACAGAGATTCTGAAATTTTGACTCTTTGCATTGAGAGTGATCTTGGTTCTATGTTGGCAAATAAATTTTTTATTATTGTTTGGTTTTGTGGCAGCCAACGGTGGGTCCACACGGCCTTTAGCTGATGGCCTCATTTCTGAAACGGAGCTGTCACCTTCTTCAGGTACTTGTTCGGTAACTGCTAATGGATTTTTCTCTATTTCTTCAGCACGTAATGTTTTTGGTAATTTCCTGATTTGTTGAATACGCGGCTTAGTTGTTTGTTATGGAATGGTATCTGTCTTTTTGCAAATCTATATCTATATCTATATAGGGTGTGGGGCACACACTATTAGTACATGTGAAATCACACATGAATTATGTCTTGTGGCGTGATTATCGAAAAATCTTGAAGATATCTATGTTCATGATTATATGACTATATCTATGTTCATGATCTCCTATCAACAATGTTGGTAGGAGATCATGCCAACACCTCCATTTTTTGGGGGAAAAATGTGAAGCCCATATGAATCCCTCAATCATCAGGAGGCAGTTATGTATTATTTATCTCACTTAATATCGATGTTAAAAAAATTTTAAAAAAAGTTTGCCAATGCAAGGCGCCACATCACCCTGTTGGCAGCTTGGCAAGAGATCTTTTACATCTATATCCATATATAAATAAATAGAGGCGGAATTTTTGAATTTATTACTTGGAGCCACTTTTTTAAGCTCACCACATATCAATTGTATTGGCTACTTCAAAAATTATTATATTATATTATATTATATTATATTATATTATATATATATATATATATATATATATATATTATTAATAATAGTAAAAGTGGTTTCTTGATTAAATAGGTCTCTTTTCCTGCTTTTACTTTTCAACTTATTAAATAGGAAAAATTCTTAAATATAATTATTTTTAATGAAACGTAAATTTATCATTAACTATGATAAATAAAATTTAATAAGAAAAAATTAGTTTTGGAAAAACTTTATACGTAATTTCATTTTTCAAATTTCTAATTAAAAACATTAAATAATAAGTATTTTATTTATTTATTTTCACCGCGTTAAAAAAAAGTTATAGTTTTAGATAGTTTTGATTTGTAATGTGTATTGGATTATTCAAATAGTGGATAATTCTTAAATCAAATAGTGAGTGCCAAACTTATAATTGAATTTGTACTAAATAATTTATTTATTTTTAAATAAAGAGTAATTTATTAATCTTTATCTTTATATTTTGAATTGATATATTATCATACTATTAATAAAGATTATAGTATCAAGTTTATAGCGCCAATGTGGCATGTATTTAATTAAAAATAAAAAAATATAATTTTGGAAACAAGTTAATAACGTAAATTTTTTTAAGGTATTTACTTTACTATTATGGATATAAACGTTAATGCTTTCAGAAAAAATATATAAACATTAAATGAAAAAATAATTTTATGTACTATAAAAATAATTGTGTTATTAATTTTTTTATTAGTTAAACGAGGGCTATCAAACATTAGCTAGGCACACAATTCATTTTGAGATCACTATATAGCATAAATTGGTTAATTCTTAAATTAACGGATATGTTTAGTAAGAGAAAGGCCAAATTTGGAAATAAACTATACAAATCTTATCTTAATTTGGACTTAATCTTACGAAATATTACAATACTAATAGTGCCAGGTAGGCATTCTGCCACGCTGGCACTGCGAAAAAGCTATTAAAAAAACCAAAAAAAAGGTTTTGATTTCAATACTATTTATAAATTAGTTCTCATTTATGGAAATGCCTATTTTGCAAAAAAAATGTAAGATTTATAAGTGATAGGGGTTGGTTTTTAATGTTTTTTAAAATTTTTAATATAAAAGAAGAGCAAGAATGAGTGGAGTTGAATGGTGGAGATTTGTGGATATGATGTGATATGTGGATATGATTGATTTAGAATAAAGAAAAATAGATAAAAAGGTTGTAAAAAGTTTAAAAATTGGTTCCGTATCATGCTTTTAATAACCATTGATAAATTATAACTGAATTATGGAAATTACAGATTGCATGGATGTGTTTTACCACAATGATTGCTTAATTGCTGGCATTAAGGAAAGAATTATACACCTTACACATTTTTTTTCCAAAAACAGAAACACAAGAATAGTTATTATTAACATAGCAATGAATTTGGACTACATTGTAGATACTATACGGAATGACATTCACATTGTAAATGTTAGTTGTTTTCCTTAATAGTAAAATGAACATTTATATTTTGGCAACAAGGTGAAAAAGTTTCAGATCTGATAAAAAATAATAAATCTCGGCGTTTAATGGTTTAAAGCATCAGATCTGCGATTGTTAAGCTTGTGAAGTTTAATTTCTAAAAAAAAAGCTTGTGAAGTTTAATGGTTTGGTGAATAATAATGAATGAAAAGTAGAGTTGAAAAGGTTTGGGAGACGAGATGAAGGCAGATCTCCAAGGGTGAGGTCAAATGAGGAGGCATCGTTTAAGAATGAGAACTCAAACATATTTTTAGGTTTCATTTGGTTCAGTAATAATGTAAATCATTGTCTATAGGAAGTATCTAGATATGAGCTTTTCTAGTGACTCATCCCATAATGGGCCTAGTGGATTTCAAATTTTATTCAATTTTTGGGTTTTTTTTGAGCTATAGTAATTGTTCAGTAATAATTGTTTTGGACCATTCATTTCGGTTTGCATTATATTAATGGTTAGTGATGCTTTTAAAATTGACTTTAGTTGTATATTTTTTTTGCTTCTCTGTTATGTTTTTATTCAGTCTTCTAATTGCATAAAATTTAATATTATTTTAATGTCATTCCAATTAATTTTGTTTTAACTTTTTAATTTTTTCATATTTTTTTCTCTATGCAATAGTTGAAATGTTTGATTCATAGATTTAGTTTTTTTGAACAAGTTTTTTTATCTCCCCGTGCAATGCACGGTTGTGAATACTAGTATTAGTAAAAGGAGTATTTGAAAACAAATTTTTCTAGAAACCATTAAAATAAGAAGTGTTTTAGATTTTGTCTGAAAATAGATTAGATCATAATTTTTTATTCCAAGAATGTCGACTCTCCATCTAATTTGTACTATCCATCTAATTCGTAGTTGTCCTTTAAATATTTGTAATACCATATTGAGTTCCATATTTATATTATGTATGCTTCTTCTGTTTTGTTGTTCAATTATTATTTCTACAGCGTTTTCAAGAAAATATAGTTGTCTTTGTATTGGCGTGAAGACACTTTGTCTGTGACGATAATAGATTTCCTACTAACTCCACTATCAATCTTGTTTTCACATAAATATTTCAAAATTTGCAATATTTTTTCAAATATCGTGTTCTAGGTATATATAATGTATAATTTTTAATTTATCTTCTATTAATATTTTCAGTATTATTGTTTATAGATGTTATCAAAATAATTCCACAGAGCGCACGATGGGTAAGACTAGTTTAAAGAGAGGCAGAATTTTTGAATTTACTTGGAGCCACTTTTTCCGCTCACCACACATCAATTGTATTGGCTACTTTAAAATTTTGGAGCTCATTTTTCCCACTTATGACGCATTAATTAATATATTGATTAATCATTCGGTTCTATCAACGCCCGCTCCCCCACCCCAAAACACCAAAAGAGAATCAGCTATACCTAAATTCCGCAGCTTCTCATCATCTCCTCCCCAATTCGACCCTGTCAATCTAGCTTGCAATTTGAATTGCACAATCTACCCCTAAATTCACGCTTCCGATTAAACTGCCTTCCACTATATCACCGCAACCAAAATGATCTCTTCCCAGCGACTTGGCTTCCAGCTACTCACAGTCGATGCCAGCCCCCCAAATGCTGTGGGGTCCGCGCCCTAATTTGTGTGTGTAATTTCATCCCAGCACGTTCCTGCGCAACATGTATTTCCATAAATACAAAGCGTATTCTATAATTCTTTATTTCCATATATATGTAAACACGTGTATTTTCCATAAAAATTTGCAAAACGTGTATTTCCATAAATAGAAAATGATTCCTATGATTTTGATTTTCCATATGTATAAAAACGTGCCATATTTTCTTGTCTATAATCTATAATATATAAAACGCTCTTCCACCAAAGTCAGATTTACCGCTAAAAACGCAAATAATTTTTTTATTTTTTTTAGTTAGCAATAAGAGTTAATAATTGATCAATGAAGGAAATACGGGTTTATAAAAAAGGAAACGCTTTTATAAAATTAAGGAAACACGCGTTTCCGTAATAAGCATTTATAGAAAAGGCACTGGAAGAATTTTTTTAAATTTTTAAATGATCTATAATCTATTAAAAACTATTCCATCAAAGTAAGTTTTCCCGCGAAAAACCCAATTTATTTTAGTTAACAATAAGAGTTAATAATTAATCAATTAAAGAAATACGGGTTTATAAAAAAGGAAACGCGTTTATAAAATTAAGGAAACGCGCGTTTCCTTAATAAGCATTTATAAAAAGGCACTGCAAGATTTTTTTTATATTTTTATATTCTAAAATATTTAAAAATAGAAATACAATAAGAAAACAACTGACAATTGGTTAGGAAAATTATTAATATTTAATTTAGAAAAATATGAATAAAATAAAAATACCAAAAGATAAATTGGATTGTTTGTTTTATCTTTAAAGAAATCAAATTCACCACTTATTTTTAAAATTTCATTTATAACTTTTAATTAAAGTTTTAAATTTCATTTATAATTTTTTAATTAAATTCATATTTTTAATATAGAGATAATTGTTTTTTGGAAATTGAACACTAAATAAATTAATTTAGGAATTAATATATCATATAATTAATTACATGTCAAGTTAGTTAAATATTTATGGGTTGTAAAAATATTTATATATTTTGAAGGTCCTCTGAAAATAAAATTCTTAACTTTTTTAGGCAATAAAATCCCATAGTGACCCCATAATGCATACCTAATATGAGGTCAAAGTACGCTTTAAAAAGTGGGGTTAAAGTACACTTTTGTGGTTCTAAATAATCAATAATATTATTTATTGTATTTTTTGCTAAATTTTATACAATATAAGAAAACCAACAATAAATTTTTTAGGATTATTATTAATTTTAATTTAGAACAATATGAATAAAATAAAAATTCAAAAAAAGAAATCGGATTATTTGTTTAAGTAAATCAAATTCACCTCTTATTTTTTAAATTCCATTTATAAATTTATATTAAATTCATATTTTTAATATAGAAATACATTTTTTTCTGAACCGAACACTAAATAAATTAATAAAATTATTGAATTTTTTATTTCAATTTCATTAGATAAAAGATATATTAATTATTAAGAATATAATTTAGGAATTAATGTATCACATAGTTTATTTTATATCAAGTTAATTAAATCTTTTTGAGTTTGAAAATTCTCTAAAATAAAATTTTCAACTTTTCTTCTAAAATTAACAAATGGATCATTTTGTACACTATTGAAAGATATAAATATTCCACGTCAGATAATTATTAGAGAAGAATGTGTGTATTATTCTATAAAGTACGAATCATTATGCATCTAGAAGTTATAGCCAATGATTACTTGGGCAAATTGGCAATCGATTTTTCTTTAGTTCAATAATAATTTTTAGTTTATTTTTTAACTAATAATAATGAAAATCTCATACCGGTCCTATAATGCCCTCCTAATGTAAGGGTAAAGTACGCTTCATCTAAGCGATGAACAAGATTATTAACTATTTTTTTTGCAAAAATATATATAAGATGAAAAAACTTCTAGGATATTAAAAATAAAAATACAATAAAAAACCAAATATCAATTTTTTAGAATAGCTATTAATTTTTAATTTAATATAATATGAATAAAAAAAAGAAATCAAATTATTGCTTTTTTTCTTTTTAAAATAGGAATTATTGCTTTTTAAGAAATCACATTTAATTGAATTATTTAAGAAATCACATTTAATTGAATTCGATAAATATAGGTGTTGTGTCTATTTTAAATACTCGCAAGAGCACGAATCGATTGAAGTATTGAAACGTGAGTAACGAGGTCAATCCCACAAGGAGTGCAAAAACGATTTTGAAAGTGTAAAGTAGTCTAGCTTAGTTTCATTTCTAGCTAGTTGAGAAAATATCAATTGTTGCAAGTAAGATGATAAATTGGATGAAAATAACCAAAAAAAAAAAAGGTAAAAGTGTCAATGAGATTTTATCAGATGAGACTTACTAAGGTTTTGGAATTCACCACCATTTGACAATAAAATAAATAGGTATCTATCAATTCTTAAATTCAAGCAACAAGTCGAAATCAATCTATTATCACCTATAGATTTAACATTTAAGCTCAACTCAATTATTTCTAAAGTAGGTTCTTCTTCCCCATATCAACTTAAGAACACGATGAATCAAATATAATTACTTTAACAATCAAATCAAAGCAAGAAGTAATCAACTAATTTCTAACTATCAATAATACATGATATTAAAAATGAAATATTGTTTTTAATTGATCACTAGGTAAGCAAGAACCATAGACGTTTCACACAAATAGAACTAATATGATACCAAACTATTACATTGTCAGAAAGGGTTTCATCCTCAACCTTAGTACACAATATTTAGAACATGATTAAAGTAATAAAACAAAAGAAGATTGAACCGAGCATAGATTCAAGTAGAAATCTATGAATTCTTCAATGTAAATGCCTCTACTTTCGTCTAAGCCTCTTTCTCCTTTCTCCTAAGATTTTGTCTCCAAAAGTTCATGTCCTCAATAGCTGAAGGAATGCTCCTTATATAGAGGAAATCACACCACTTGAGCCTTGCAACTTGATCAATGTTCATGCATAAACTTGGTTGGCGGTTCATTGTTTTACAGCAGAAATATGCAAATTCCAGCTGTCTTTTGGTCATTATATTCATTGAATTTCAAGTTGTCATAAACATGAAAGTTGTTCCCAGTTGAGTTGTCTATGTGCTGGAAACATTTCAGGTCCATTCGAATTTTTTAGGCCGACATATGTCCAAAAGACTAGCAGCTGCCCAGCTGAGTTTCTGTTCTGAGAATGCACCAACTGGCATCTTGTTGGAGCTTTTTCGGGCTGTGTCCAGATTCAGAATTTGGAGATAAAATATGACTTGTAGCTCTTCTCCTTATCTTTCCAACGGTTCAAGAATCACCTAATTTGGATAAGTATAGCTCGAGATATGCTTAAAATACCGACAGCTGTACAGGCGGCAAATTTGTCTGTTCAACCTCTTGATCTTGTTACATCTTGCTAGCTCCTTTTGGCCAACTTAATCTCTGAATTTTGGAAAATGACTTGAACAAAATTTGTGGATTTATCTCTTATCTTCATTTTAAAACTAGAATCATCCCAATCTAATGTATAAAATGCCTGATATGATCAAAACAAGCCAAGGCTGCTAGCTAGTCGACATACTGTCTTGATAAGGACATTTCTTGCACAGTTATGACGATTTTTGACAATGTTGTGGATTGAATTTGAACATGGTCATCTGAGATGACCTTGTAGATATTTGAATTATCATTCCAATTCAACTTGAATCATCTCCATTCGATATCTAAAGCTCCAGTTATCATTATTTTATCGAAACTCGCGCAATAACCATAATGGTTGACCGTCCGGAATTGTGTTGATCTACATGCATCCACTATCTTCTTGCACTTGCAAAACATTCAAAATACAATAATAATTACCACCTTTCATGTATAATACGTTTTCAATACATATACGAATATGTACTTGATTTTTAGCATTTTAGACCATTTATTCATACAAATTGAACTTGTAGCAAAAAACTTTATATTCGTTGATAAAATGACAGAATTAGTGGATTATGAATATGTAATGCCTCATAATGATGTAGCAACTATGCATTTTTAGACACTAATCAATAGGAAAGTTATTTTAGTGGGTATAGGTGAAAGATAGTTTGGGTAAATTAAATGGGCCATAATTAGTGTTTTGTGTAAGAAGTTGGTGTTTGACTTTTCATTTAATTGAAGATATGTGCTTCACTCATTTAATTGATTTGGGTGCTATATTTTATTACATTTGAGATGACAAATAGTTTATGTATAAGTGTATATGTGAAAAATTTGTTAGTGGGTTATTGACGTATATATTTTTATGCCGTACTTTTTAAATATCGTTTTCAATCTTTTCAATCCAGTAAAAGCTTTTATTTTTTACTTTTTAGCTTTTAAAAGGTTTTTTATTCTTAACAAACAAAGAATTTATTTCGTTCATAATAATTATATTGTATGTTTTCTTTTTATTTATTTTTTAATATAAAAAGGTGGATGGAAAATGTGATGCTTGATTAAAAAATTAAGAATAAAAAAACTCACAAGCGATGACAATCAATAAGAGTCAAGTGTAATCATTTTCTAATATTGGTATTTATTTGAAGAGGCCCCTATTCAGCCATAGACAATTATATGTTGTTGTCCATAGAGTTTCTAACGGTAGCAGATTGAAGATTTTGATTTGTGACAAGGATGGTCAATATGAAAACTCAACAACAAATATGGGCGTTTAAAAGGTGTTTAAAAATTAGAGTGAATTTTTTATTTTTAATATTTACTTAGTTCAGATGCATACCGCTACATCATTCAACAGACCATGATCACCGATTCAAATGCACTTTCATATAATGTGTATTATGCTAAAACTATTTTATTTCGATTGTAACACAATATTGTTCAGCTATATATTTATATCTAATGTGAAACATATCTTAAATATTTTACATTAATTGTCTGGCAATAAATATTTATCTTTATTATCACAATTATATTTGCATCTATTGTATTTTACATAAAAAGATTTGCATTTTGTATCTATAAGACGTGCTCTTTTAGAGGATTTTCATCCCATGCAACGTAGGAAACTCTGTGTGTAAAAAACATATACTGGAGGTTCAATGTTTAGTATATTAATTAATTAATTATAATTATAATTAATAATTAGTTATTAAAAGATTAAAATCAAAAGATTAAGAGACTATCCCGATCGAATGGATGTTTTGTCCACCGCTGGCCCACAAAAAATGTATGTCTGTCATTCCATCTTTATCTCTTTTTTTCCTTCACCTCCTTCTCTTTTCTCTTATAGATACTTTTTAAAACCTCCACCAATCCTACGGTTCGAACCACTACAGCGATATACTAGCAAGACTAGGACCTACCCTACCTGGCTAAATTGATGGGCACCGACATAAGCCCAATCCACGGTGTTTGCCTCTTCCAAGCCCAATTAAAATCTTTTTATTTGTTTGTTTGTTTGTTTGCGCGTAGGCCATGACTAAATACACCTGGGCACTTACTACATGCACCCATTTATAACCATATTCCCATTTTACCCTTACATGTTGTTCTTCCCTTTTCTTTCTTTCTTTTTTTTCCCCATTTTCTTTCTTTCTTTCTTTTTTTTAAAAGGTTCCCCCCCTTGGGGGCGAACAACCTTTGGCCTGTTCAGCCCTCTGTGGCCGAACAGGCCAAAAAAATTTTGAAAAAAAAAAATTATTTTTTAAGTTCAAAGTTTTTTTTATAATTATATTTAATATTTATCGGATACAATTACTGAATTATCAAAAAAATTTCGAAATTTATTGTCATCAAAGTAGTTGTCAAAAACGTAATGAAAAAAAATTATTTTTTAAGTTCAAAGTTTTTTTTATAATTATATTTAATATTTATCGGATACAATTACTGAATTATAAAAAAAAATTTGAAATTTATTGTCATCAAAGTAGTTGTCAAAAACGTAAAATAAATTTCAAAATTACTCGTGAATGGTTTTAAAAATTTTAAATTTTTTAATGATTATATTTAACACTAATCGGATAAAGCCAATTACTATATCATCAAAAAAATTTCCAAATTGATCGTCAAAGTGATTGTAAAAAACTTAAAAATAAATTTTCAAATTATTCATGAAAGTGGTAGTAAAAAATTTGAACAAAAAATCTATAAAAAATCAAATAAAAATTACACATTTTTCTTTAATTTTTTTTTTAAAATTTGTTCGCTGAATTTAACTTGTTCGCTGTGAATGTAGCGAACAAGCTTTAGCATGTTCGCTGCGAACACATCAAACATGCAAAAGGCTAAAAGGCTGTTCGCTATTTGTTTACAGTGAAAAAAAAAAATCTTCAGCCGATGCACTTAGTAAGGGCATATTAGACTTTTTTCTTTTTTTTTAATTTTTTCTTTTTTTAATGGGTGCACCCATCAAAACGCTGGGTGCGTTAGACGTACCCTTGCGCGTATCACATTCGCATCCCAACTTTTAACCCTTACCCTAAATTTGAGAGAGAAGCCGGGAAGCGGAAGAAGGAAGAAGGAAACGAGCTAGTCGCCGTGATTTCTACAAGGGCAAGTCGACAAGTCGACATGGAAGGTTTGTCAGATATCTGATGGGGTTGTATGTATTGACGGTACTCTCGATTTCAAGAATTTGTTAACCATATGACCATTCACATTTTTTCTGGCTCTTTATAATTTTTGGTCGAGAAAATTGCTGTTTCTAAACGCCGATTGTCCTCTAGAAACATCGATTTTCTTCGGGTAATCTTTCTTCGATTTTTGATTTATTTTTTCGATATGATATTTTCCGGCGATGCTGACCGTCCTCCAGCGAAAATTGATTTTAGATATTATCTTTTGTTAGCAATCTTATTGGTGGGAATCCTTTCTAGCTGATTTTATCTTCCACTAACCATTTTTTTCCCCATCTAATGTCACATAATATCTTATTTTTCTCTTTCAGAGATAGTAGCAATGGACAACACATGTGATGACTCAGCTCCACATTCGTGGGAGCCGTTAAATTCCGTGATAACCTGGCTTTGTCGGGACCCTGTCTTTAGTGACTTCTTCAGTTTGCGCTCTGACTATGTTGCGGTAATTTTATTTTTTTTTTCAACTCAATTTTCTCCAAGAGGAAGTCATGTTTGTCAACCCCGCTTTTGTAATAAATGCATTCTTCCATTTTGTTGTTCTTTGATGTTGCAAAACTATGTATTTATCTGGATGGTCAAAAATTTTTGTGTAATTACAAATTATGAATTTGACAAGATTTTTTAAGACTTCAGTATATACATGACATGTTCTATCCTTGAGTTTTGATTGTACAAGTTAGCATCAGACACGTAGATCAGCTATTCTTAATTTGCATGTGTTGGTAAAAACTGTAGCTTTATGTGCTTTAGATTTCTGGGTGTTGGCATGGTTGTTCTGAATTTTGCCTGATGCATGTGTTGAATATGAGGTAAGCGTATGAATTCTTTTTGAGTATGTGGTTATATCATAGCCTATGGTTGTTGGGGCTTTGTCTCGTGCATCTGTTGAATGTTTGGTGTATGTATGAATTCATTGGTAGTTTGTGTTTATATCACATATTTGGTCTGATAAGAGAGAACAACTTGGGAAAGCTTACCATACATTGCTTCCATGTACTTATTGGCAATACGTGGAACATCACAATCACACGAAACCTTATATATGGAGAGGGTGCTTCTTTATTCTTTTTCTTTGTTTACATTATAAATGTATGTATGGAGCAAGAATTGGATATATATATATATATATCTACACTTCATTCTTTGTTTTGCTGCAGAGGAAACTCCTATTTGAGAGACTTCAAACTTATTTGGAAGGAGGACATGACCTTGTTTTGGTACTTGCCCAAGAAGATACCAAAAACAATCTAATGTGGTAAGCGATGCTGCTGTATATGTATTTTATCACTTTAGTTATTCCAATTTATCTAGTTGAAGTGTCTTTTGATAGGAGCTTAAGCTTTTAGATATAACTATCCATCTCATAAATGATAATCATCCATCTCGACATCTCGTAAATGATGTAATTTCAAGTAACAAACACACATGATGATCAGTCTGTTGAGGTTTGGAACCTTTCATTTTGTGTTCGTTTGCTGGAGTTTTGAAATGTGCTGAAATTTTTCAATGCTTGCCAGATGCTTCTGTAGTTTGAAACATAATAACAGGAGCTTTGGAGCCACTTCAACTTCATTGGATGCATTTTGGTTGCACCAGTTTTGATTAATATAGATTTAGAATTAAATGATTGTAAAACCAAGTAAAGGTAGAAGTTATGTGCAAATTAATCTACAGAATAGGAAGAAAAAAAGTAGTCCGCTGCTAGTTTATGTGTTGCAGGAATTGTGGGTACTAAACACATTCTATGTGTGTCAAAATGACGTGAACAGCCCTTAGCGATTTCAATGTGTTTGCATCTTAAAGCATAATCTTGCCATGTTTTCAGTACCTGTGTATTTTTCTACAATGTTAATGCTTATCCTGAATGTAAGTCAATGCAATATGTACGTAGGAATTTTAGGCGGTGGGTTGTCAAAATTGTTGGCACCAGTGCTGCATTGAACGAACTTGATTTTACAACGAATATGATAAACAAGGATGCTAACAACTACCATGTCTGGTCACACAGACGGGTAAATTGGAATTCACCTTGTTTTCAATAATAAAATCATTGTCATGATTTTTACTTTTATTTTATTTTTTTGGACTTTACTAGAAAGTTTGACACTATTTCTTATGCAGTGGGTCTTTCAAACATTTGGTGAAGATTGGGAGGATGAAGATGAACTTGCATATTGTGCTAAGATCCTTGAAGGCGACCCTTATAATCGCTTTGCTTGGGATCAGGTACTTTTTGGTAAAATTTATTACGACCGCAATCCTAGATACTACCAATTCAAAAGTGAAGTGTTGTATCACAAGTGCATGAGAGGTTTATGGTTTTACCCCAATCAATATTTATTGGTTACCTTATGAATTGCTGTTTTTCATTGGGTGGGCTGCTGTTCAATTTCAATTATTTGTGCTTTCAGTTTCTCTATATATAATATAATGTCGCTAATGATGTGCCAGAGATACTTTGTGGTAACAAGATGGGTGCCGAAAATTTATGAGGCCAAATGGAATATGGCATGTCGATCCTGTTCGGTATGAAAAAGTTGTAAAGCTTGAAGAAAATTTTGAGGGCAAAAGGAGTAAGGAAGCTGAATATGCATTAGGAGTCATTTGTGCTGAACCGGAGAATCAGTATCCTTGGAGCCACATCAAAGGCCTTTACGATGCTTACCCTGGGTTCCTGTGTTCCAATATCTTGGTAAGAGAGGGTATTTTGCATGTTTTAGAGGACGAAAGAGATCGTGTACATGGTCTCAAAGTCGATGATATCTTTGTTGGACGTGTTGCATTTTCCTGTGAATGGAAGGGGTGTCATAAATGCTTTGAACATGGTTTTGGAATTTCTGGGGACTGGTTATTTCCATGACTTGATTATGGAGGAACAAGGGCAAGGCAAGAGATTCAGAGATGTGATCAATGACCTCTGTCCAGACTCTTGCTTGCGTGATTTGGAATACGAATTCGGATTTCTTGATAAAGTTTATTCAGTTATGGAACGTATGGAAGAAAGTTTGTCTGATTGTGGCATATCGTGGGGAAATTCCGGAGAGGAAGTATTGTGGCAGCGCTTCGTTTGTATTGATTATACGAGGCAGGTTCACTTCGATAAAACGGATGTCTGACTCAGGGTATCAAATCTAGTGAGATTTCGACTTTACAACTGCATTGTTGTTTTCCCAATTTACCTAATTATATTGCGTTATGTTTCTCCGTCACAGGTGTAGTTGGTGGTGTTGTTTTTATTGGATATACGTTTGGATTGTGCGCTCAATCTTTATGCATTTTTGTCTATTTTGCTAAAAACAAAGATAAGGAAAAATTATTATTATTGTTATAAAAATAACGGATTGAAGAGAATAATGTATAAGGTATTGAGAAGATAGAAGAAATAAGATGAATATTTGAAAAGGAGAATCAGAGATTTTATTATTAAATTACACTATATTTGAGGGTAACATAGTTATTTATATAGTAGATATTATAGATAGGTATTTCAAGTGAGTATTCAAAGTGGTATTAATATTAGTATTTACGATACTCTTTGAATGACTATTTTGTTTTATTAATCGAAAAATAATAATATTCAAAATCCTAGGGCGTTTCGTTAAAACCTTGCTAGTAAAGCCGAGTGGAATAAAACCTGGGTGAAGAAAAAAGAGAGTAGTGCATACTGTTCCTCGTCAATGTAATATCACTTGATATCTCTAAATCCGCGTATCCCAATATTGTGTACCAGTCTTTCAAATGTTGTAGTTGGTAGTAGACTGTGCCATTGAGCCGGTTTAAACCTAAAATTGGCCCGGTCAAAATCTAATCGGCCCGTTGATCGCCGGTTTGGGTCTTGAACCAGCACGGAATTGGATTCGTGCTGGTTCCCATTTTTTTTTTTTCTGACGAACCTGAACTGGTGGTTCACCTTGAATCGCTCGATTCACGGTTCAAACCAGGCAGTTCAAAGTGAACCGCCAGTTTATTCGGTTGCCAATTGTCACAATTTTTTATTGTGACAGTTTGGTTTTTTTCCTCTTTTTGAATTAGAGGTTCACTCGATGAATTGGTAGTTCATTTTTTTATTTTTTATTTTTTAAACAACGAATCGGCGGTTCACGAATTGTGAATCGGTGGTCAGCCAATTCCGTGCCAGTTCAAACAAAACTAAACCGCCGAATCGGTGGTTCATAAACCTGAACCGGCGATTCATGAAACATGACCAGGTTGAGTTGGTAGTGCTTTCGTCAATAGGTTTGCAAGATTATCATTGGAGCGAATATGTTGTATATCAATTTCATTACTTTTGTCAAGTTCATTGGTGAAAAAGAATTTCGGTGAAATGTGTTTCGTCCTATCACCTTTAATGAATCCATCATTTAATTGAGTTATGCAAGTAGTATTGTCTTCGTATATAATGATTGGATTGGTTGTGATAAAGGATAAACCATATTCTTCTTGAATATGTTGTATCATCCACTTCAACCATATGCACTCTCAACTTGCTTTATGTATTGCTATTAGTTCTGCATGGTTGGAAGATGTGGTTGTGAGTGTCTGTTTGATCGATTACCAGGATATTGCAGTTCCTTTACATGAAAATAGATAACATGTCTGAGATTTTGCTGCATGTGGGTTAGATAAGTATCCTACATCAGCATAACCAACTAATTCAAATTTAGTTTTGTTTGAGTAAAATAGACCCATATCTACTGTTCATCGAATGTAGCAGAACGCATGTTTGATTCCATTCCAGTGCCTTTGTGTAGGGGTCGAGCTATATCTTACCAATAGGTTTACTACAAAAACTATATTTGGTCTTGTATTATTAGCAAGATATAATAGTGCACCTATTGCACTATGATATGGTATTTAAGGACCAAGGACCTCTTCATTATCCTCTCGGGGTCTAAAAGGATTATTTTTCACATCAAGGGACCGAACACTCATTAGAGTACTTAGTGGGTGTGCATTATCCATATAAAATTGCTTCAAGACCTTTTCTGTATATGTAGACTGGTGTAAGAATATCGCATCTTTTAAATATTCAATTTGCAAGCCAAGGCAACAAGATCTTTCATTTCAAATTCTACTTTTAAATAATTAACTGTTTTTGAAATATCTTCAGCTATCCCGATAATATTTAAATAGTCTACATATATAGCAATAATGACAAATGCTGAAGCTGACTTCTGTATAAAGACACATGGGCATATAGGATTGGTTTTGTACCCTTCTTTCAAATGATATTCACTTAGACGATTATACCACATATGTACGGATTGTTTCAATCCATATAATGATCTCTGAAATTTTATCAAATAAATTTCACGATCATTCGAATTATACACTTTAGGCAACTTCTGTCCTTCAGCCATTTTTATATAGATATCATTGTCAATTATGATGTATAAATAGGTAGGAACCACATCTATTAATATCATATTGAGCTTCTCATGTGCAGTTAAGCTGACAAGATATCAAAAAGTGATTGCATCCATTACAAGAGAGTATGTTTTTTCATAATTAATGTCAAGCCTTTGCGAAAATCCCTGCACCACCAATCGTGCTTTGTATCTCACCACTTCATTTTTCTCATTTTGATTTCGCACAAATACCCATTTGTTTCCTACTTGGTTGATCCCTTTTGATGTTCACATTATTGGTCAGAAAACATTACTTTTTCTCATGAGTCTAGCTCTGCTTGAATGACATCTTTCCATTTCAACCAATCATCTCTTCGCTGGCATTCATCAACAAATTTTGGTTCAACATCTTCAACTTCATTGATTATATCGAGTGCTACATTATATGCAAATGCATTATTAATAATTGTTTCTTTTCTATTCCATCTTTTCTTTGTAAAAGCATGGTTTATAGAGATCTTTTCAATTTCATCATTTTCAAGTACCCGAACCTTCTCAGGAGGCTCTTGGGTGTTATATCTAATGATTCATTAAGATCTTCTGCCTCCTTAATGTGATTATCTTAAGTATTTGCCCCCCTCATTTTTCGAGAATTTTTTTCTTTTGATTCAGTAGGCCTACCACGCTTTAATCGTATTCTTGATCATTTGCAATATTATTTTCAACTTGTTTTAGAATATCAATCCGCATGGGAGCATTCTCAGTTGAAATGTGTGATTTAGTTATTCTTTTGGCATCTTGTAAAGCTTCTGGTAATTGATCTGCTATTCCTTGTAAGTAAACTATCTTTTGAACTTGTTGCTCACATTGCCTAGTGCGAGGATCTAGGTTGGAAAATATTATAGAATTCCATGGCACTTCTTTTTCCAACCTTTTACATGTCACATTCTTTTCCAACTTTTTATCTCCCCCTAAAGGTGGGAATATTGTTCATCAAATTGACAGTCGGAACAACGACCATTAATGATATTGCCTGTTTGGGGTTCAATATATCTAATTATAGATAGAGATTCAAAACCAACATATATTCCTAACCTTCTTTAAGGCCCCATCTTAGTACGTTGTGGAGGAGTAATTGGTACATATACTGCATAACCAAATATCCTCAAATGGGAAATATTAGGCTCATTACCAGAGACTAATTGTAGTGTAGAGAATTTGTTGTTGGATATTGGCTGTAATCGTACAAGTGCTGTTGCATGTAAAATGGCATGTCCCTATGCATAAAGTGGGAGTTTTGTTCTTATGAGTAATGCCCTAGCAATCAGTTGGATGCTTTTAATAAATGATTCAACTAGACCATTTTGAGTATGAATATAGACAACTGGATGTTCAACTTTTATTCCAACTTACATACAATTATCGTTAAACGCTGGTGATGTAAATTCACTAGCATTAATTATCCAGTCGGATTGTTTTGATTGGATAATTTGGGAAATGTGCTGGTAACCTTATAACTTGTGCTGGCAATCCTGCAAATTCCATGTTTCGAGTGGATAACAAACATACATGGGACCATCTTGTGGATGCATATATTAAAATTATGAAATATCGGAATGGTCCACATGAAGGATAAATATATCACCTTGTATCCGTCCCAGAAATACTGGAGATTTTTTTCCGGCCTTAGCTAGTGATGGTCTTGTAATCAATTTTTCTTGGGAACATACAGCACATGAAATGTCGAACCACCACCACCACCACCAGCGCGGTGGTGGTGGTGGTGTTTGGGGCGGGGGGTGGGGGTTGGCGTGGGGGCTTTTTTTTTTTTTAGCGCCAGATTATTGGTGCTTATTTAACACGTGACAATCCAATATATTTAACAATTGACAATCTTGTCATCGTTTTTCATTCTGCATTTCTCGACATTGTTCATATAAACTTTCCTATATCAAAACCTGTCTTTTGAATTTTCACTGTCATATTTTGAGTTTCAATTGAACCATTATATTGTTCAATTTCATAAACATGTACACTTCCTATTCATGGTGATGAACAAAAGTTGAGGTGCAACCAAAGTCTCAATAAGCTAGTCATGGAAGATGGAGCCATGGATGTCACAAATTTGGGGTGCTGCTAGAAGTGTAAAATTGATAATCTATATATATAGAACAAGCAAGTATTTACTGCCTTAGTCCTTTCCCGCCAAAACTTTATTTGCAGTCTTAGTCCTTTTCTAGCCAAAAATTTATTTTTTAAATTTTTAATCATTTTCTTTTCCTTAATCCTATTAGTTATTTCTTAAATCATTTCTTTTTCCTTATTTGAACCCATAAATCTTTCAAAATCTTCTCTTCCCTTATCACTAGATCTTTATCTTTCCATTATCTTTATCTCTCCTTATTTTCTTATAATTGTCTTTTTGAAAATTACTCTACAATTATCTTTTTATTTTTAGTTTTATTTTTATTTTATTTTTTTTTTATTTTTAAATTTTTAGTATACCATTTTATTTTTATCGTATCTACATAAATTTGTGGATTAGTTGATTAGTGAAAACATTTTCTTGAATTATAATTTTATGAATTATGAATAAAATTGTGATAATCAAATAATTTGACAATTAATATTTAAGATTTATCTGCATCAATTAACTAGATTTATCTTTATCTTTAAAATTTGATCTCCATCAACACAATCAAACTAATCTCGATTAAATTATTTTGTAGTTTTAATATTTTACTACTAATAATCTAGATCGCACATCTTTTAATTATCAATCATCATCTATACCACATTAAAGTTTAAATTTAAACAATTAATCAAATTATTAATAAATAATATAAATGTATAATATAGATCAGATTTAATTAAAAAAATGTTGATTAAAGAACGTTGACATTAATTAATTTTTTAATTAATCATCCAATAGTAACACTAATCCGATTTTTAAATTAATTGGATCTATATCTATATTTTCTAAATTGTAAGAAGTCTTTTAAATTATTAAATATATATATAATCGGATTCATCTAATTTTAATTGCAGCTATTAAGCCAATTATTTTTGAAATAATTAATTCTTTTTAGAAAAATTAGATAAAAATTTAAAATTAAATAAAACCATTTATATTGTAATAAATTAATATTAATTATAATAGTAAAATTTAATTGAACATGGTTTCATTCATTAATTATATTGCTAAAATCATTTATATTGTAACTAATTAAAATTAATTATAATACTAAGTTTTAATTGGACATGGTTTCATTGATGAATTATATCGCTAAAATTAGAAAATAATATTAATTTTAAAAAATGAAAATTTATTAGATTACTACGTATTAGCAAGTTTTCTCCTAAAAATGAAAGATACCTTTAAGTTTCTAAATATCTTTTTACAATTATTAAAACTGTAGTATTAAGCTAATATTGAAGAAATAACTAATTATTTTTAGAAATAATTGCCCAACGATAAAAAATAATAAAAATAACTATATTGCTAAAATTTCATAGAACATGATTTTATTGAATGAAAATGAATCAAAATTAATTATATTTTGAAAAGGGAAAAATATAATTAATTTGAAAGAATGAATAATTAATTAAAATTAATTAGAACTACTATGGGTTGTTAAGATTTCACTTGAAAATGAAAAATATTTTCAAAATTTTGAGATATGTTTTAAATCACAAAATATCTTTAAAATTAGATTCATATAATTTTTAAAACTTCGGTTATTAAGCTAATTTTTTCGAAATAATTAATTCTTTTAAGAAATAATTAGAAAAAAATTAATTAAAATTAATTATATTGTTAAGATTTAATTGGAGTCACAATCTTTGGGTGAAAATTGACACAGTTTCATTGGATGGAAAATAGTTAAAATTGATTATATTATTAAATGGAATTTATATATATATATATATATATATATATATATATATATATATATATATAAAGAGAGTGTTTTCCCTCCAAAATTGGATCATTTTTATTTAAAAATAATTTTTTATTCATATTTTCTCTGCTTGAACTTCACACGGTTTTCCTAAATAAACATTAAGAATCCCAACTAATTTAAATGATATATTTTCTACCAATTTTTTTTAGTTTAGATTTTATTCAACTTTTAAAGACTAACAATTAAATTATCTATTTTAATTATTAATCATATGTATTTTGAATTTATTTACCTTATTCAAATTAACTTAAATTTAATATCAAATCATTCATTATTTGATCTAAATAATATAGAATTTATGATATTTTTATACTGGCCACGTTAATAATCCTATATAATGTAAATTTTTAAAAATAAACATCTAAATATGTGTTTATGATATTTAAAATGTGTTTATTAAAATAAATGTCATTAATACATATTAAAAAAAGTACAAATAAAAGTTTCTAACTAAATGATGACGATGAGAGGTGAACGGGAATGAGAACTTTTTAGATGGACGAGAAAAGGGAATGCGAGTCTCCATCCTTTTTTGTAATTCTATCACCCTCTATCGGTCTCGATTAAATAAAGATGGGATTGAGACGAGGATAAATATTTTTTAGGGAGGTAGGAATGGGGTGTTAGAGTCTGTACACTCTACTTTATCTTTTTATAATATATGTATGTTAATTATATTTTATAATAAAATTTTAAAAATTTATTATTCATATATTCATTATTAGTACCATGCATCACACATGTGTATAATTAATATCTCGAAATTTGTAGTTGTATATAATAGAATATAGAATAATTTTAAAGAGAAAGTCATATACACTTCGAAAGTTAGTAGAATTTAATTTGGCTATTTAGATAACTATAACATTTAATATCATTTTCTATTACTTTTATATTTAGTAAATTTAATCTTATAATGAGAAAAATCCGACATATTATCATAATCTTTATCACAAATTATCATCGTGTACAACGACATGTGTAAATGTTAGGTCGAATAACGATACAAATTGATAACTAATCATCGAGTAATTATTTCGTTATTCGATTAATATTTTATCAAAACTACGTACTATTATTGAAAAATTAGTCTTTCGTGCAACACACGAGTAAAAAAGCTAATTGTTTTCATTATTCAATTAATATTTATCAAAACTATATTAAGTTTATTGTTTTGACATATTATTTACTTTATTTTTTTGGAGTCTTATCTTAATATTACTAAAATTTATCAATACTGTTATTAGTTGAAAAATTTATTCCCCGTGCAATGCACTGGTGAAACAACTAGTCTATATATATATATATATATATATATATATATATATATATATATATATATATATATATATATAAGACAATCCATGGGTTTAGCTTGTACCTAGGTGACTTGATATTCCAGAACCCTTAACAGAAGAATAGGGGCGATCCTTCCATTAGATCATTAGTAAAAGGAAACATATATATATATCCCAAATGAATCTCCATGTATGCAAGAAGTTCAACATTTTATTGTAAAAAAGACTTGCAATATATGCTCTACGATAATATCCATGTAGGAAACTAAAATGGATATGCCTACATAGAAATGCTGGGGTTTTAACATGGAATTATGCTAATTTGTAGAATTTGTACTTGTATTTTAATGTAATTTTTCAACCCTTTTAAATTAACACAATGCTTACGTATTTAATTTGATTGTTGAAGGAAATAACTAACTCTTTATAAATATATCTTCTGTTTATGCATATTTGTTGAGTGAATTTTGAGTTTTTCTTTCATTGTATTGTATGATTATCTACAAAGTACTTATGCAATAAAGTAAGAGTTGGATCAACAAAATTAATAAACCCCAATTTTTGAAAGATGATTGATTTTTCTCTAGGATCGATATAAAGTTAAAACAAATAAGGAAAAAAAAAAGTAATTGAGTGAATCTAA
This sequence comes from Jasminum sambac, assembly GCA_018223645.1. Taxonomy (NCBI): domain Eukaryota; kingdom Viridiplantae; phylum Streptophyta; class Magnoliopsida; order Lamiales; family Oleaceae; genus Jasminum; species Jasminum sambac. The sequence continues at coordinate 420,575 of CP073645.1, forward strand.
GGAAATTAAAGTAATTGGAAAAATAATTTTTTGATCAAGTATATATATATATATATATATATATAATAAAGTAAAAGATAATAAATATCCTACTGCACGCACCAATTTGGCCATCACAATTACAAGAAAGTGGCGCTATATAATTAAGCTACATAATTGATTTTTATTGTTAGTAAATGTTTTTTGTAATTAATACTTTATTATTTCCAATAATAATGCTTCCACGTTGTTTAGTTAAATAATTCACTGTACACAACATGATTCATTTCCGGCACTCATTCTAATGATCGATCGAGTGCCTTAATTAAAGGTTATATATCGAATTGAACCACCAATTTGGAATTAAACAATTTTGTGAATTAGGAGATCGATCTATCGGAGACATGCTATATATATATATGTTAGTATTTGGAAAACGTACGTTTATGGCCGAGCTAGAAAAATTCAAGCTAGCTAGGAATTAACAAGTATATATATGATTATTTCAATAGATTTTGTGCATGGAATTTTGAATGTCATTAATTTTATACATAGTTTGATCCAGTAGTTTAATTTGCATGATACATATCATATATATTAATAACAAGTTAAGTACTTAAAAAAAAAAAAAAAAGAAAAGCTAAGTATTTCAATTTATCTTACTTAGTTGACGAAAGCGTTAGCGATCGAGGTTAACACAGCAACCGAGCGATTGCATGCCTTCCGTAAGGTGAAGAATGAGCCAACAAATTAAATTAAGCGTACGTCTTCGGCCGCGTGCATGCAACATATATATCAATATTGAATATATAAGAGTGCGTGTCCATTAATCCCTTGCAAGCATGCATGCATGCATTAATATATATGTATTTTAACTAACATGAATGAATGTCTCAATCTTTTCCGGAGGATTTTGGCATGAGTAAGTTTTATGTATTAATTGTAAATATCGATCGATCGGTCTTGAACAATATAATTTTTGTAATTAAACGTACACTCTTCGTCAATTTTACAATTAACTGACAAAATATTAATTATATGTTTTATGCGCAATTAATTAATTGTAGAAATTAAATACGTGTACGTACGTTGTTTAAGATTTCTTAATTGTACAATTACATGAAATGTTATCTTACAAGTATTAATCGAAGGCCATTCTCATTTACGCTAGCTAGTACTTCAGTTAACCATTTAATTTAATACTTGAACCATAGACAGTATGTACATGTTTTAAGTAAAATTAATTTGAGATTTATTTAATTTGGTTAACTTAGTATCGAACTATCGACATCATGTAATATATATATATCCGTCTCCTTTTAATTTCTTTATATATCCTTCTTTTTCACTTTAATTAATTAAAATAATCACTTTCTCTCTATCTCTTTCTTTCACGTCATCGCCAATTCACATCTTGTGTTAACATGATTTGGTCATAATAAAACACAATAATCATCTCTACCCAAGCTTCTATCCACTCGGATTAATTGAAACCCATAGTGGAAACCACCGACCAGCCTAAAATGCACGTTCAGTTACTCGTAAAATCTGATTAAATAACCCCTAGTCACACACTCAGGCTCACCGGGAAACCCCTGTAAACATGTACGGCTCGACATTGATTTTGACCTAAATAAATCTTTGCATTTTATTTTGTTTATATTTCATTTAATAAATGTTATGATACTTTTATATTTTAATGTTCTTTAATATTATTTTGATCATCGAGTTCAACTAAGTCAGCTATGAATCAATGACCTTTGACCCAATTCTATTTCAAACACCTAAACATCAACCATTAGATAATTTTTTTTTTTTTTTTAAAAAAATATCACGAAGTTGCTTACCAGATTAGATAGTTTTTGGGATGTCGTTCAGCAAGTTCCCCAACACGGTCCATTAACAAGATGCAATGGTAGGTGAGTGTTGTCGTCGAGTAGACTACCGTCACAAAATGAAATGAAGACAGACAAATGTGTCCATTAACAAGATGCAATGATATATTGGAGAAGGATGAGTTCAAAGAACAATTACAGTGGCATCGTCAGGCCTGACAACCAAGAGTTGAGTGTTGTCGTCGAGTAGACTATGGATCTTAATGGTAGGTGATTCTGTGTTCAGGCGAAAGCCTAGCCTTCTGGGTTAGGTGTTGTGTCAACCCTCTTGCTACTGTGTTGATCTGGTGCATGAAAAGAAATTTTATTAAAACAATAATATGCATAGATGGAGCTTGAGATGCGCACCGTGGCGTCCTGTGACACCGTCCGATCATGGCGGCAAATTCCAGCACACCCAGCCCACATTACCCCTCGAATATAGTGAGACCCGCCCCCACCTTGTGAGTGAAACATTCTCCGAGCACTGGAGGATAATAAAGCCCAACAAACGAATACTCCCTCAGTTGTCTTTTTTTTGCCCATCTCAAAATACAGGTCGTTTTCTATTCATATCTAATATTCAATTTTTTTTTAAATTTTTTCTATTATACCCATATTTAAGGTGTATTATTATAATTTCTTAAGCCATGTAAAAATCAAACTGAGAATGATAATTTTACCCAATAGAACCGAGATTCATAAAAACCCGCCCCTAATGATGAAGATCCGCCCTACTAAATGGATATTAGGCATGAGTATGGGATTTGATTAGGAACCGATAACATTTTAGGGGCGGATCTAGGGCAGCATGTAGTCGCCTCCGAATCCGACCCTAAACCCGTTTTTCATTTATTTTTTAAGTTAAAATGTTTTTTATTACCTAAAAGTTTTCTGATATTTACAAATATTTTCATCTTCTAAATGTTGTTCTAGGAGTGTAACATGTCATGAAATCTAATTTAGACAAAAAAAAAAAAAGAAGGAAGATATAAGATGATATTTAAGACCATAGCGAAAAAAGAAAAAGAAAAAAGGACGATTGGTAGGTCTTAGATTGGACTCGGCCCGCCCCTAGAACCCAACCGACCCACCCCGACTGGCCCCACGAGCTCATAGGTCTAGGGACGGGTCAGATTGACCTTATACTTCATGAGTCTAGGGGCGGTTTTTGGCCGATTAGCCCCAGAACCGATCCATTGCCATTCCTAAGTCAAATCAAATCTATCTTTATGAAACGAGGGGAGTAAAAAGATGAGGGAATTACACCGCACACCAAGTTTCCCCTTTATTTTTTATTAATGGTACAGTTTTTAATATTTCTCAAAGATGGTGGAATTTTTGTCAATCTACAATATATAAGGTCACTACTTGTCTATGTTTGGTTAAAATTTTTACTACTTGTTCAATATCAAATATTAATATAAATATGATTCATGATTATTTCCATATTTCGTGGTCTTTGTTAATATTCAATCTAAGATTTTCATTTTAATAACATAAAAGTTCATCCAAGCGTACAAAAATTTTGTGAAATAAAACAAGCACCTACTAAATGTATATTCACTACCTATGGAATAACATAATAGATAACAGAAGACAATTTATAGTCTTAACAAAGACAACGCTAGTTTTACGAGGTATTGATGGATCTGCGGTACTATTATTCTTTGAGTAGTGTCACATCTTACCCTAGTACATGAATTCTTGGATAATAAAGAATATTAGTGTTGATTGATTTTCAATGGAAAGAAAGTATATACACATACAATACACACTAAATATGATTGAAGGGTTTTGCCGCTATTTTTGTCCAAAATATTGAGTTGTTTATAAAATAGACCAGTTCTATGTTTGTTATCAAATACAGTAAAACTTCGATAATAAAAATCTCCGGTCTCAACTCGGGCATGTTTACTAAATTAATAACCTCGCTAAATTTATAAGATAATTTTTTTTTTAAATCCTTAAAACCCAACGAACACATAAATCAATAACTGTTGAAATTCATTAAATTTTATAGCCATAACTCAAATTAACACATATTCTTTTTTCCTCCATTCACCTCTTTTACAAAATATGCATCCAAAGTTTTTTGCTTTTTCTTTGCTATCAATTCAATCTCAACTTCATCCCTAATTTTCTGTAATGCACATATTACATTTGGCATATTTTCTTCATTCTGAATAAAGAAATTATTGAAAGTTACAATTGCTTGAAATGCTTCGTTCTACGTCATTGTGCTGAAGCAGATAGAGGTTATATATTAGTAAAACTCTAATTGACTTTTCATGTTCCCTATAAATAATAAATAACTTTGAAATAAAATTATTTAAAATTTTCAACATATTGTTAATTGTTGGAACCAATATATTTTTATTATGCACGCTACATTCCAATGATAAATTATGCACAAGTTATAATAAAAACATAAAAATACTCGATAAATTAATAAATTATTAATTAATCGATAAATTAATAACTTCACTAAAATAATAACTTTGTCTAGTCCCAACAGTATTAATTTATTGAGGTTTTACTGTATTAACTTATTATTTTTGTATATAAAAATAATGAAATGAAATCAACTAACTTTGAAATAGACATTGTGTATTAAAAAACTCTCAATCGTTGTTTATTAGGACAACGTCACGTTGATATGACATAAATTAAAATATAAAAGATAAGAAGAAACTTCTGCATCTAGACATCCCTTATATGAAAATAAATGATGCAAATCAATCGTATATTTAATTTTTTATTTTACAAAATACCAGAAAAGTCCGATGCATTAACTGTATGGAGTGTAAATAGAACCATTAGAGATGATTTTTAATCTCTATTCTTCAAACATAATACCAAGTGAATTAATGAATTATACATTCATCTATTTAATTGTTTCATAGACAAAAATGGATAGTAAGTAGTGGAAATGCTCTAGTTGAGTTAAAAGTGCTTGCTTTTCCATCTTGAACACACAAAACAACTGAATTTACACAAAAGCTTCGAGACATGATGATTTGTGACTATGATGCTAGGATGGGTCATGTCTATTGAGGTGTCTCAGAGGACATGATTAGTTTAAGGTCCACACATTCTTTTCCCTCTTTATTTTTTGGAGCTCTAGTCCCAATTGTTGGGTCCAATTCCATGAACTAACAACATTTAACCCAACCACTCAACATTTAATTGAAAAATATAAGTCTAAGTTTAAAAACAAGGGGTGGAATTACTTGTAATCTTCGAAATATTTGAACATTGGTCTATAAATACCAGTGGAGTGTGAGGTTTTGGTCTTCCAATCTGGTAAATGTTGTTCACTTACTCATGTTAATGTTAGCTTTATTTTCGTATAGAAAATTAAGTTAGTAATTGGCATTTTTATTTTTCCACATTAATAATTAAGTTAGGTAAATTATGTGTTTAATTAATTTAATTATTGTGGATTTTTATGGACTTATTATCACATTGTATTTTTAGTTTATCTTGGTTTAAATTAGCACATGTGATAATTCCTTATTTTAATTAAATAAGTGAGAGTCCAAGTGGGACACGAACCCTAGAACACGTCTAGGATGGCTTCTGTGTCCACGTTCGACGTATCATATGATTTGGTAAGATACTTTCCATATTATATTGATACATGATAAGGTAAGATCTTTTTTCCATATTTGATTATTACCTTATTTGATTTATCCTACAATTAATGGTAATCTTATTCCTTGTAGGATTTGGTGGTTTATGGTAACTTGGAGACTTGGCCAACAAGTAAGACAAGTTGTATTAAAACACCAACTGAAGGAACACGGTTGAGACGCGTTTGGAGCATTAATTTCGCCCCCATCAACCTAGAGAAGCGTGTCCTTCTCCCATCCCGTGCATGGCCTTTTCGATCATCAATTGATCAATCCCATGCACACCAACCTTGATTATTAATTGATCTTGGTTTAAATCTCAGGAGGAGTCCTCCAACCAATAGATCGCCCACAACTTGAAGAGATCAACACGGGAGGTGTAGATTCGTTCTTGAGAGCAACGGTTACAAGGAATCATCAAGAGAGGCGGGATGTCTGCTCGCATTACATCTTGAGGAAGATCGAGCAGGAGTTCTTTCATTTATTTCTTAGATGTTGCAATTAATTATGCGTAATTATTGTCTTTGATTTCCTTTGTAAAGTTTTAAACCTGATTGGGCGTGGTTGGTAGGTTTTGCTCGTGGCGGCGAGCACGTGGTTTCCCGTTTGGGTTTCCCGCGTTAAAATTCACGTGTTTTTCTTGTTTATTTTTACGCATTACATTATTTCCGCAATTGCGATCCAGGCGCGCTCGGCATGCGTGAAGCGCATCTAGGATACGCCCGATTCTGACGCATCTTACATTAAGCGATGGCGTTACGAGTCGAATACGAGTAACGGACATAACACAGGCGATGTCGATCACTTAAATCGGATAACTTAGACAACTATAAACTTTCAATTGGTATCGAGCGGGTTCACTTTTACAAAGTGAGATCCGGCTTGTCTAAATGGAGTCGTCTAATACTCTTAGACCCCTATTCTCAATGGATCTAACTATCCTTATTGGAAAATTAGGATGGAAATTTTTATTCAATCCATTGATGGCGTTGTTGGACTACCACCCTTGATGGATACACTGCACCCACTTGTCATCTTGTTGGTGATGTGACCCTTTGCTAAACCTAGGAGCACTTATCTTTACGTCTGAGCATACCCGCTTCTTTTAATTCTAAAGCTCTTAATGCTATTGTTTTGCGGTGGATGCAGATCAATTCAAGCTAATCTCCTCGTTGAGGGCGGCTAAGGAAGCGTGGGATGCCACGAAGATTGCTAATGAAGGCACCTCTGTGTTAAATCATCTAGATTGCGGATGATTACTCATGAATTTGAAGTTCTCATCATGGATGAGAAGGAGGACTTTAGAAGCTTTTATGCAAGGCTAAGTGACCTCACAAATTCAGTAGAATCCCTCGGTCAGGATTCAGCGAGAGTACAGATCGTGAAGAAAATACTCCGATCTCTACGATCGGCTTTGAAGCAAAGGTAACCGCAATTGAAGAAAGCAAGGATCTCTCATCTATGAGAGTTGGCCGAACTTGTTGGTAATCTTATGACCTTGAGTTGCATCTGGGCGTAGAAATTTTAAGAAATGCAGGAATTGCATTTAAGACTAACAATGGCGAGCGGATGGATCTGGAGATTACGATGAGGGCGAAAATACGGCTCTCCTCACGAAACAATTCAAAAGATTTCTCAAAGGCCCGACAACAGGTAAGAACCCAAAATCTCAAGGAAAAATCACGCCAACAACAAAGGAAGAGTACCTTCAATGCAAAGAAGAATTAATTCTTCAAATTCGTTTGAAGGGAAAGGTAAAACCGCATTCAATGCGAGAGAATGCGAAGGATATGGACATATAAGCCTGCGAGTGTGTTAACACCTTTGAAAAGAAAGGCAAGAAGGCAATGAACATCACATGGAGCGATCTTTGAGTCAGGCGATCTGGACCCGATTCCGGCGAAACTCGTCGATAATCAGGTAACTACCCTCACCGCTTTACACTCATCCTGCATCGATTCTATGACCTTGTCTGCGGTACCACCCAGGATGAATCTGGAATAACGGTGAAGATCTGAAAAACAGACTCGGATAGCGAAGAGAGGATCCATCATTGCGTATAGCAATCGAATCCAACGAGAGAGGATGATCCGGATGTATCTGCACCTGAACATTCGAAAAAGGCTGAAATAAGCGATTGAGTGATGAACTTGCTAAAGCTCATGACAAAATCAAGGATTTGGTACTCGGAACAGCCCGCCTTGATGAAATTCTGAGTTATGGAAGACCAGCCAGCAACAAAAATGGCCTTGGCTATGAAGGTAAAGGTAAAGGTCCAGCTGCAGTCCCTACATTTGTGAAGGAAGCGGAACAAAACCCGAACTTCAGTGGACTTCACCCAGGCGCATCTGCGACCACGGCCGCCCACAGGAGGCATCTGGCGTCACGATTCACTGTTTCGTACTTGAAGCGCACTGGCTTCACAATGTCAAGCCTCCGGTTGAGTGTTAGGGCCCCCCGCCCGTAATCGTGTAAGCAGGACGAACCCGGTCTCATCCGGGCAGCGAGATGCATCTGCGGCCACAGTAACGTGTAATTTCTGTTCCAAACTTGGACATGATGTTTTTATCTGCCATGAGTATTTGAGTCTTATTAATACTCATAAGAGACGACCTGTAGCTCATCAAGGTCTTTCGAGACATTATCGTCCTAAAAAGACTAGGGCAAATGCATATGTTGTTCAATTGTCTTTTAGTGCATTGACTCCTAACACTTGGTACTTTGATAGTGGTTGTTCCAGGCACATGACAGGTGACCTCTCATTGCTATCAAATTTTGTGAAAGGCGAAACAGGTGTTGTTACTTTTGGTGATGGCCAAAAGGGTAAGATTGCTAGATCAGGTATCATCAATATTGAAGGTTTACCTACATTAACTGATGTACTATTTGTGACTGGTCTGAAAGCAAATTTGATCAGTGTAGGCCAGTTGTGCGATGAAAACCTTCTTGTTATGTTTTCTAAAGACTATTGCAAGGTGTTGAGTTGTAACAGGAATTCCAACCCTTTGGAAAGTGTCATTTTCAAGGGAATCCGATCAAAGGATAAGTGTTATACACTAGACAATCTGTTATGCGTAATTCGGCTACCTTGAGCCAGAAGAATTGTGGCATCATCGGTTGGGCCACTTAAACTACCATGATCTCGTGAAGTTGGCAAAAACCCAAGCGGTCAAAGGACTACCCAATCTGAAGACTATTCCAGATGGAGTCTGTGGCGATTGTCTAAAGGGTAAGCAAATTCGAAGCCAACACAAACCAGGTAAGTCACTTGTCTCTTCTCATATACTCGAACTCATCCATATGGATTTGATGGGTCCCATTCAAAAGGAAAGTATAGGAGGTAAGAGATACATCTATGCATGTGTCGATGACTTTTCGAGATATACCAGGTCATGTTTATTCGCGAAAAATCGATGTCTTTGATAGTTTCTCTATTTTATTTGAAATTGAGAAAGCGAAAAGTATGATGAACAGGTGAGAATCAAGAGGATCAGAAGCGATCATGGAAGGGAATTTGAGAACTCTGATTTTGCTGACTTTTGTGCCCAATATGGGATAAGTCAAGAGTTTTCCGCACCAAAAACTCCGCAACAAAATGGAGTTGTGGAAAGAAGAAAGCGAGGACCTTGCAAGAGATGGCTCGTGTTATGCTAAATAGCAAACAAATGTCCACTCGTTTTTGGGTGAAGCCATTAACAACCTTGCTATATCATCAATCGAGTCGTCCTTAGAACTGGCACTAAACAAACCCCCTATGAAATTTGGAAGGGTAGAAAACCTAGGATTGACTACTTTCATGTATTTGGAAGTCAATGTCACATCTTGAAAGATAGGGAACATCTGGGAAATTTGACTCAAAATCGATGATGGTGTGTTTTTGGGCTATTCGAGGAGAATAGTAGGGCATATCGAAGTCTTTAATCTTAGAACTCAAAGCATTGTTGAGTCCATAAATGTGAAGGTTGATGATACTAACGATGGAAATTCTCATTTGCAGGCAGAAGAATCTGACCCACTGACATTTCCACATGATCGAGCGAAACGGTGGTTGTATCGACAAGCCCGGCCAAAATCGATTATCCGGCGAAATGCAAAACAACACGGAAGGACATAGCGGATGAATCGACACGAGCGGTCGAACCAGGTTACGGTAGCGCTGCGGGGACGGCTGACCTAGAACCGCAAAGAAACCATCGTCGAGAGTCCAAAAGGCACATCCTTTGGACAACATCCTCACTAATCCTTACGAAAGGATGGTAACTTTCGAAAAAGTTTCTTCTTGAACTAGGCAACATGTGTTTCCACTTGGGAAACATGTGCTATCTCTCACAAATTGAGCCAAAGAATGTGAAAGAAGCATTGAATGATGAGAATTGGGTTCAAGCCATGCAAGAAGAGTTGAACCAATTGAGAGAAATGATGTTTGGGAATTGGTCCCACGTCAGAAAGAAGGGAATGTGATTGGTACAAAATGGATCTTTAGAAACAAGTCAGATGAATCTGGCATCATTGTGCGAAACAAAGCCAGGCTAGTTGCACAAGGTTACACACAAATTGAAGGCTTAGACTTCGAGGAGACATTTGCTCCCGTAGCTCGTCTTGAATCCATTAGGTTCTTTGTTAGGCATTGTCTCGTGCTCGTCAACTTGATTATATCAAATGGATATCAAAGCGCCTTCCTGAATGGTGTGTTGAGCGAAGAAGCCTTTGTGGAACGACCACAAGGGTTCAAAGATCCATTCCATCCAGGACTATGTATATAGGCTTAAAAGGGCTCTATACGATGCGAAGCAAGCTCCACGAGCTTGATACGAGAGGCTCACGTCCTTTTTGCTCGACAAAGGATACAAAGGAGGAAGCGATAAAACTCTTTTTATTAAGCATTTAAAATCTGGACTAATTGTCGCCCAAATATATGTTGATGATATAGTATTTGGCTCTACTTCACTGATCCAAAATTGATGAATTTGTGAATGCTATGAAAAGAGAATTTGAAATGAGTATGGTTGGTGAACCGACTTTCTTTCTTGGTTTTGCGGGTGAAGCAGATGCATCTGGCATCTTCATCTCGCAAGAAAAATACGCCAAGAACCTGGTGAAGAAGTTCGGGCTTCAAGACGCATAAAGCCCATAAGAACTCCCATGGCAACCACGTCAAACTCTCAAAGGATGACACCGCAAAGAGGTTGATGAATCCCTCTATAGAAGCATAATTGGCGGTTTGCTATACCTCGCGCTAGCGAGCGGACATATCCTTCAACAGAGGTGTATGCGCCAGGATATCAAGCGAACCCTAAGGAGTCGCATCTGGTCGATCAAAGGATCATCCGGTATGTAAGTGGTACATACAACTATGGTATTTGTTACACTCGAGACACCACCGCCCATCTTGCAGGTTACTTCGGATGCCTGGAATTGGGCCGGGTAATGTTGATGATCGGAAAGCACATCCGTGGTGTTTCTATATTGGAAACAATCTGGTGGCGTGGTGAGTAGAAAGCAGAATTCGTATCCTATCCACGGCCCGAGCGAGAATATATAGGCTGGCGGGAGTTCTTTGCACTCAACTCCTTTGGATGAAACAGGATGTTAGGCGACTCACGGGATCTCGGTCGATCAAGCCACTATATTTTGTGACAACACGGTGCTATCAACATTTGAAAAATCGGTTCAACACCTGCAACAAAGCACATCGATATCGGACACTACTTCATCGAGGGAATTGGTGGAACAAAAGATTATCAATCTAGAGCACATACAGACTGATCTACAACTTGTAGATTTGTTCACTAAGGCCCTCGACACTGCTAAATTTGAAAACCTTAGGAAACAAATCGGGGTTTCCCCACCACCTGAATAGGCCATGCATTTTGTTGAAAAAAAAAAAAAAAAAAAAAAACAAAAAAAAAAAAAAAAAAAACAAAAAAAAAAAAAGGAGAAAATAACAAAAAGATTTACATCATTTGTTTCATTTTCCGGTTGTTTTAAAGTTTTATACATGCATTTAGATAGTTTTTCCTATTCATGTGGGTATTACTAATTGTAGGCGTAAATCTTGCCGGGATGAATCGAGTCTGAAACTTACATTGAGGCAGATGTATCTGGCGTACGACAGTCAACATGCCTCTGGACTAATCTGCCAGCACTACAGTCGGACAATCCAATGGAATAAGTCACTACCGTCAATGCTATAAGGTTTTGTTTCTGATTGAGGCTCTATATCTGAGTGTAGACCTATGTTCAAAATCTTGCTTTTAGCATTGCACGCAGCGATTCGATTGTCAAGAGCGGTCGATGGAAAAGAAGGCCGCCAATCCAAGCCAAGTCCATACCCTCTTTCAAAAAAATAATAAGAAAATAAGCTCAAATTGAAAGAAAAAGGGGAGAAGTTAAAAGATGACTTAAGGGATTGAGCGTAGCTATTTCCACCTCCAAAAGACAATGCCATTACATTGAAAAAGTCGGCAAAGCGGACTTGAGAATTCGCACCTTTACAGGACTTTGAGCGAGTGCGCTGAGTGCGCTCCGGTGAAAAGCCAATAAGTCGGTGCAACCATAAGGTATTTGGCGGTGATGTATGATTGACCAGCGGTTGTGCGATTCACACACACACCGTAATTGACTTGTATTTATGCGTGGTGGTATTGCAACGCCAGGATGCATCTATCGCGTTGGAAGCGACAGTACCCAGATGAATCTGGAGGTACTAGATGCATCTAGTTCTAAAATTCGTTTTTTTTTAATTTTTGTGAATTTATTTTTAAAAGCGTTATCTGATGGGCTTATGTGCGGCGTGTCTTGCGAGAAAAGTCGATTAGTTGTGGGCCAATTTTGGTAACTTTTTGTTTCCTTAATTCTTTAATTTTTCCCAACTAACCAAGCTGCAATTCAAATGGACCTGAGATTTTTGGCGCGTACATGGATTCCTTATTTGACAGATCTGAAATTTTCATCTGCATGGAATTCTAAAAGGTGAGTGATTCTTGGTAATTGAGTCATATTTGGTCAAGACCCACCTCTTTCTCTATATACACGCACAAAACACAAAAAACACACACAAACACACACTAAAACACGCATACATCTCTCTCTCTCGGTATTCATCATCTTCAACCTCTCAAATCTCCATAACCTTCACTTCTCAACTCTCAAATCCACAAACACCCACTTGAAATTGACATGGGAAAGAAGAAATCCATATCCAAGAGACCAAATCTAGGGAAGAATTTGAGATCTTCACCAAGGAAATTGAAAGATCAAAGTTCTTCTTCTCCAACTCTTTTTCCACCAAGTTTGGACACCACCACCAGAGCTCCACCACCACCGGTCAAGCCACCATAGCCGAAGTCACCAGGCTCACGGCTCAAGGCTGCGGCTCCCAAAGCCGCGAGCCACGCGGCTCACTCGGCCAGCGCCGCGACCACCGCCACCGCCGCCGTCTCCACCATCGGCTCCGCCTCCTCTCGTCTCCTCCGATTGATGCTATCACCCCATCACACTTGGGTACTCCAATTTCTTCAATTGGTAATGTCTCCCAAAACTCTCTACATCTCTGAAGATTTTGGAAGAAACTTGCTTGAAACTTTGGGAAATCATGTAGATATTGTTGAGTTTGCATCTAGATTATTTGGTGTGGATGAAGTATCTAATTTACTTGTTGATTTGGGAAAAACTAGTGTTGGTAATGTTTCCACTAGTATTGATGGTATTGGTACTTCCTCTAATGCTAATGTATCACATTGTGTAACACCTTCTAAGGTGATTATTGAGGAGATTGATGATGATTATATTGAGGGAGAACTTGAATTCTTCTAGTTTAGAGAAGAATGTGGAGGTTGATTGTATGGTCGACAATGTGATTAAAGATTGTGGCTCAGACTTTCATGTTGTTGACAATGTTGGTTTGGATATTCCGTAGACAAAGGTCTTGGTGATGATATTGAGATTGAAGGACAAAGCGATGAAGATGACTCGGATGAATCTGAGCTGTTGATGCTCACCCGGATGCATCGCACGGCAGTAATCTGGTTCGACTTTGACGATGAAAAGAATGTGGATAACGAAAGTGAGTCTAAAGAGATCGGTGGTGATGAGCTTGTCATTTGAACTTGAAGTCGCTTGAAAGGGAAGAGAAAGATTGGGATTCTCTCAAGACCACAAAGTCCCTACATGATATTGATATCTCTACTCTTCTGACCCCACGATTGGAGATCCTTCCACCTTCATTCGGGATAGCCTACGGTGCTCGAGGTACTTTCGTCCCTCTTTGTCATCGGTTACGGTCATCTGGTGCTTATAGTGACTTTCCGCAGATTTATGGTTGCACGGTCATTTCATTACGAGCACCGTATTCCTATTCATCAGTTTAGACACTATGATGTGATTGACGTTGATTCTATTGTTGCTCATTTTGGGTTAGAGCGCTTTGTTTGCATGTGAAGGAAAGGTTAATGAAACTTTGGTTAGGAATTTTATGCTAATATCCCTATTGATTACCAAAGTAAGACATGCATCTTTTCGGGAAATTGTATGTGAGAGCGCATTGATTAAGCTTCTCGGCCGATGACTTGAGGAGTTGGTTGGGTTTGAAACCCAATTGTATTGATGATGTTGATTCCTCTGAGGCCACGAGACCACCATTGCACAAGAATTGACAAATGGTCTTTGGTAAGTTCGTGAAAGGCGTAATTGCGACTTCTCTCTTCACGCCAAAATATAAGATTTGGCTTCGCTTTGTGAAGAAAAAATGTGGATCGATTGGTTCATGCTACTAAGCTTGACTAGAGTGCATGCTTTGGTACCTTACTTGCTTGGCACTAGACAATATTGATGTGGCCGGTCATATTTGGGCCAATATTATGGAGCAAGTGACGGGTAGTGGACCCCAAAGAGTACTAGAAGTCATCTTTGCCATCCATGGATTATTTCATCTTATCTTCTTGAAAGAGGCGTTATGACTCGTCGGAGCATATTTGGACCACTCCGAGACCTATGGATATGTTAAGGCAAAGAAGTTGATCCTTGAGAAGCATGCCCCTCCAGCTTCATCCGGTCCTCCGCCACCTCCAGTTACATCTGATGAGAGGATTGCTCGCCTTGAGGCTCGAGTTACGGAGTTGACTGAGGTTGTGAAGTCCCAAGATGAAAAGATTGCATTGTTGATGGCTCGCTACACTCCTAGTGAGATTCATAAGACTTTGAAGAAACGAAAGTCATCTGCAGATCCATCTGGAGCCCCCAAGAAGACACCGAAGACCAGAGACACGTTTGGGCCGTGACTTCTCCTCCAGATCCATCCAGCTGTTTTGTTCAGCTTACTTTTGGCTCATGTTATGACGTTTTTCTTCCTTTTAGTCTGTAACTGAATATTGCCTATTTCCCATGATCTTTTGACATTTGATTGTGGTTGATGACTTTAGCTGGCAGGTTACAAGACGTTATTAGCAGTTAGTTCCATTGGCTCCTCTATTTGTTCCAAAAAGGGGGAGTAGCATATCTTTCTTTTTGAGGGGGAGTCGCATATCTTCCTTTTGAGGGAGTCGAACTAACTCTTTCTCTCTTTTGCTTGTTGAAGTGTTTATGACATCTAGGTGGATCCGTCTTAGTTATGTGATCTTTCATGTGCACTTTTTGCATGATTCCATTTGTCATTTAATTGTCTTTACTCATTGCTTGAGGGGGAGCTCTTTATGGGTAAATTTTTTTTACAACTTCAACCATCTTTGTTTTGCAAAAGATTGAGATTTGTTTTGGAAAAATAGAAAAAGCCAAAGGGGGAGATTGTTAGCTTTATTTTTCGTATAGAAAATTAAGTTAGTAATTGGCATTTTTATTTTTCCACATTAATAATTAAGTTAGTTGAATTATGTGTTTAATTAATTTAATTATTGTGGATTTTTATGGACTTATTATCACATTGTATTTTTAGTTTATCTTGGTTTAAATTAGCACATGTGATAATTCCTTATTTTAATTAAATAAGTGAGAGTCCAAGTGGGACACGAACCCTAGACACGTCTAGGATGGCTTCGTATCCACGTTCGACGTATCATATGATTTGGTAAGATACTTTCCATATTATATTGATACATGATAAGGTAAGATCTTTTTTCCATATTTGATTATTACCTTATTTGATTTATCCTACAATTAATGGTAATCTTATTCCTTGTAGGATTTGGTGGTTTATGGTAACTTGGAGACTTGGCCAACAAGTAAGACAAGTTGTATTAAAACACCAACAGTTGAAGGAACACGGTTGAGACGTTTGGAGCATTAATTTCGTCCCCCATCAACCTAGAGAAACGTGTCCTTCTCCCATCCCGTGCATGGCCTTTTCGATCATCAATTGATCAATCCCATGCACACCAACCTTGATTATTAATTGATCTTGGTTTAAATCTCCGGGAGGGAGTCCTCCAACCAATAGATCTGCCCACAACTTGAAGAGATCAACACGGGAGGTGTAGATTCGTTCTTGAGGAACGACTACAAGGAATCACCGAAGAGAGGCGGGATGTCCGCTCGCATTACATGCTGAGGAAGATCGAACAGGGAGTTCTTTCATTTATTTCTTAGATGTTGCAATTAATTATGCGTAATTATTGTCTTTGATTTCCTTTGTAAAGTTTTAAACTGATTGGACGTGGTTGGTAGGTTTTGCTCGTGAGGCTTACGAGCACGTGGTTTTTCCCGTTTGGGTTTCCGTTAAAATTCTGTGTTTTTCTTGTTTATTTTTACGCGTTACGTTATTTCCGCAATTGCGATCCAGGCGCATCCGCATACGTGACGCATATAGGATCTGCCGATTTACTGACGCATCTTACATTAAACAAGAACTGATGGCTTAGTCGAATCTGAGTAACGGGACATAACACAGACGTATCTGATCACTTAAATCAGATAACTTAGACAACTATAAACTTTCAGTTAAGTTTGACTAAATAGTATGCTACAACACCTACCTGTGTGCTGGTTTGTTCAGAGTATTCATCATTGATATTCTAAGAGGCCCCTAAAAATGTTTTATAAATAAGGTAGACTTGACGAATATGGGCCAAGCAAATAAAAAAGAGTGTCACATTTTGCATCAACCCAAAACATCTGAATTCTAGATTTTCTTTGGTCCGGCAAAGAACCACGGCGACCAATAACCAAAATTAATGAAATTATATCGATAATGAGTCATTCATTGACATTGTAACGATCAGGAAGTCTTAGAAGGTGTAGTAGCTATGGATAACCAACATGGCCATACAAATTCTTTGGCAAAGGAAAGAAGTGATTGTAACCCGAATGGAGTTTGCAATGCTCAAGATTTCACTCATTGTAATGGAAATTTCATTCATTGTAATGAAAGTGTTTTGGAGGGAAAGCCAAGCAGGAGCCTCTCTGTAGAATCTGATAGTTGTGTGCAATCTTTCGTTTTTCCAATGTAAGATTTTAGTCATCTCATGATTCTGTAGGTGGTCAGTATTTATTGGTTTTGAGCATTGTTATTTTATTTTTAAAAATTAAAAGTTATTTAAAATTAAAATTAAACTATTGTAGATTGCAATCAGAGTGGAAAGAAACACCAGTGAGAATAGAAAAAGCAGATAGGAGACAACCTTGGAAGACATGCCTTCTCTGCTGCTGAATCTAAAGGTTTCTTTTTATTTTTTTAAATTAATTTATTTGTAAGTTTAGTTAGGCATCACCAAAATTTCATTTTGAAATTAGTCAAATATTTTGTTTGTAAAATAAATTCATTTGCTACCAATATTCGAGAGTGATCTTTTACCTTCGATACTTTCTGATGTTACTCTTAATTTGGTGCAAACTCTTATACAAAATTATTATGCAAGCAACTAATATGGAAGCACCATATCATGCTACAAGTTTAGAAGGAGCTGACGTAGAATGATTTAGTGTTTTCACATCTGATTTAGGATTTTCACATCAGCAGCTTGTACAATATTTTTGTTGCACTAGATCAACAATGGTTACTCCTATCCATCAAGGATTTTGATTAGTGGAAGGTAGAAACCTTGTCCGGGGATATTGTTTTCAAGGCCGGTCATGAGAATGGTTCAGGTGTCGAGGCCTTCAGGCAAAAATTTATGGTTGGATCATTTTTTAATTTTTACGAGTTCAATGTTTGGAACCCTTTTTCTATTAACAAAATAATAATAATAATAAACTAGGAGTTCTAAGTCATCGCATTAATTGAATAGTCTCAGGATCAACCCTAAAAAAAAAAATTGAAGGGCCTGTTTGCAATTAACAAAATTTGCTCCCAAGTTTTGAACCATAATATCTTGCTTGGGGCTCCATTCAAACACACCGAACAATCATACTGGTAAAAAGGAGAGCCACTTTCCACCAACACCGGCCACCGGTAAATTTCCCCCCTCGTCCGCCATCGTCCATCACCCTGGTTTTGTGCCGTATTTACGTTAAAGTACTACATGGACAGGTACTACTTTTAGAATCCACATTACCCAAGAATGTAAGTGTTAAAGATTTTTTCTTTTTTATTTATGTGTCATATTTACGTTAAAATACTGTTTGTAGAATCCACGTTGTGTTAAAGATTCTTTCTTTTGAGAGTGTTAAAGATTCTCTCTTTTCTGGTTATGTGTTGTCTATTGCTTGTAGAATCCACATTGCCAAAGAATGTAGGTGCTAAAAGTCGCCGGTATTTTAGTTTCACTTTTTTCCTTCGGTGTCAACAAGAACCACATCAAACAACGCAGAGCACTTCTCATCTAGTGTTTCCGCTTGCATCAAGGGAGAAGACTCTGGACGCATGTCCAAGGGTGAAAAATTTTATATTGGATTACGTGAAAAAATGAAGGAGTTTATTATTACTTATCATCCAAGTTCTTGCGACCTTTGCCCTTCAAGTTGTTGTAAAAAGTTTAGCTGAATGTAGTAATACTAAAAATTTTAGACTAGAAAACTTAAAAAGTTCAACTCTTAAATTTCTTAAACATCATCATCATCGATATCTATAATAATATTATTGGCATATTTGAATAACATAGCCTCCATTTCCAATTTATCTAAAGAAATACTTGTAATATTAAGTCTACCAACATTCTCAAAAGTGTTGAATTGGTCTCCCATTATATCCCACATTTTAGTTTTTCACACGTAGTATTCCGAGCTTTTCATTGATAGAAGACTGATGCTGTTATGGAAAAAACTTAATCTTCAGCACGAATATAGTTAAGTAAAATTGTAATCGATTAACTAAGTTACTTTAATTTAATATTATTATATTTTAATTAATTTGATAACAAACCTTTTAATTTTTAACTATAAATTATAATTATTTATCTTTTTTAGTTTTTAAAGTTATGATTTTTTTATGCGAAAGTTTCTAAGAGTTTCGTTAAAGTTTTCATGCATGCATAGGGTTTTTAAATTTTATTGAAAATATGAAACTTTCTTAGAATTTCTGATACATTTCCATGGAGTCTTTATCGAATTTTGATTTCCAAAACACTTCCAAGACAAAGCGCAAGCCTTATAAGAGTTTCCATGTTTTAGAGGTTAAAACACACATTGTGTTTTGCAGGGTAGACGTAGATGTTAAGTTGGGAAATGTCCAGTTCAATAAAGAAAGGGATTGTTTCCATACAATATCCCACGGAGATGATATAACCATAGATAATGACATAAAATGTTATAATGGAAAACACAAGAATAGTAAAGTACGGGATCCCATTAATCATTGAGACGCAAAAAATTTTGGATTGTTTTGCTACTATATTGGCCGATATCTAGGGATGGCAAACGAACTGGGCAGTTCGTGAGTTCGTGTATTCAGCTCGGTTTGGCTTGTCAAAAGTTCGGGTTTGGCTGGTCAAAATGCAGACTTGGACTTGGACCGAGCCGAAAATTTGGGAAATGGACAGTTCGGGTTCGGCTTGTAAAATTAGTGGACCGGCTCTTGAACTCGTCAAATTTTAATACATTTCAATTTTAAATCTTTTAGTTGGAATATTTTCGTTTCGATTTTTTCTAGTTTTGTTGTGTTCACTTTTAATTAATCAATGTCCACTTTTAACCAATATGGACAAATCATGCTAATTAATTTAAGTTATTAAAGTAATTATTCAAAAAAATAAGTTACTTAAGTAATTGAACATTTGAGATTAAAAAAAAAAACTGAGCTGAGCCGACCCATTGTAGACTACTCGGGTTCGGCTCGTGAGCTTGACGAGCCAAACCCGAGCTCAAGAATTGGGTCACGAGCCGAGCCGAACTCAGCAACGAGCCGGACCCGAGCTCATTTGTGACGAGCTGAGCCGGCTCTGCTCCGCTTGGCTCGTTTGCCATCCCTACCGATATCCAAACATAGTTAAACTGCTTGGGTCCGAGAAAACCAAACATAGTTAAACTCCTTGGGTCCGAGAAAAAAGAAAAATATTGGTATTTTGCCATGGAAAATGGATAGACACTTAATGAATTTCTTGAAGGAAATCATAAATTTGATCATATTCGTAAAGTAATGAAAGATATCGCATTGGTTATGGACTACCTATATCAAAGCAGCTAAGGCATCAAAAGGTTGGACTTCTGTGACATCATCGTAGTTTCTAATGGAAATGGTGAATTTCACGCCAAACCATCCGGGGTCTTTCTCCGCTTATTGATATGCTTAAACTCAATAGGTAATCCTGCCTGACCTGGGGTTGCAGTCGAGCACCTTAAGGGTTGGCGCATCCTAGCAAAACCGATGCAATGGATTACGACAATGCACGAGTTGAGATGTCAACCACCAAATTTTCGAGGCATGCGTGGGTGCCGGATCACATTTGGGACAACCGTGCACCTAATGAGGATCAAACGGGAATAGATTTATGCTGTCAATAAGGACCAACAAGTCGTAGCTCTTTAGCTTTGCACTACAAGGGAACACATGTACAAATTTATTTGTCAACAAAAGTGAGAAACAAGACTCCCCAATATGTGATACAACATGCATAAAAGATTTAAACAATCCTGGAAGTTCTATGGGGATGCTAGAAATCTTTCTGACACTGGTGAGTGTGTATTTTTTAAAATTCATTTTTCTGTTGCATGTTGTAGTCTCTAAAACACAAAAACTCTTAATAGGCATGTGTTTTGTCTCGAAAATGTTTCGGAAACCAAAATTCGATGGAGACTCCATGGAAACATCTCAAAAAGTCTAAGAAAGTTTCATATTTTTAATAAAATTTGGAAACTCTGGATTCATGAAAACTTTAACGAAAATGTTAAAAAACTTCCAATAAAAAAATCACAACTTTAAAAATTAAAGAAGTTAAATAATTATAATTTAAAGTTAAAACTTAAAAGCTTTATTATCTAATTAATTAAAATATAATCATATTAAATTAAACTAATTTACTTAATCGGTTACAATTTTACATAACTACAACCGTGTTGATGATTAAGTTTTTCGAATAACAACATCAGTCTTCTTTCAATGAGAAGCCGAAATACTATGTATCAAAAACTAAAATGTGAGATATAGTTGGAGACCAATTCGACACCTCTTAGAATATTGGTAGACTTAATATTGCAAGTTTTTCTTTAGATGAATGGGAAATAGAGGCTATGTTATTCAAATATTTCAATAATATTATGATAGATATCAAAAAAAAAAAAAAAAAAAAGGAAAGCGTTTCTTGAATTTTTATAACTCCACGTCCTCGATTCTCATTTCATCCCAGTTTCATCTCATATTTCCATTTTTGTACCACCTTCTCTCTGAAGCACAGAAACGCTTAAAAGGCTTGGGGTTTTGTCTATGAAATGTTTTAGAAACCAAAACTTGACGAAAACTCCAGGGAAACGTCTTAGAAACTCTAAGAAAGTTTCATATTTTTAATAAAATTCGAAAACTCTTTGGAAATTTGATGGATACTTCAGGAAAACTTTCAGGAAACTTCGTGTAAAAAATCACAAATTTAAAAATTTAAAAAGTGAAATAATTATAATTTATAATTAAAACTTAAAAGGTTAGTTATCTAATTAATAAAATATAATAATATTAAATTAAACTAACTTAATCAATTACAACTTTACATAACTACATCCATGCCGAAAATTAAATTTTTTTCATAACAACATCAGTCTTCTGTTAAGGAGAAGCCCGAAATACTATGTGTAAAAAACTAAAATGTGGGATATAGTTAGAAATCAATTCCACACATTTGAGGATGTTGGTAGACTTAATGTTGCAAGTCTTTCTTTAGATGAACCGGAAATTGAGGTGATGTTATTCAAAGATGTCAACGATATTATTATAGATGTTGATGGTGATGATGTTTAGAGTGTGTTAGAGGATGAGTTTTAATATATTTTTATGAGTAAGAAGAGAGAGAATGAGTGGAGTTGGATGGTGGAGATTTAATGAGTAGGAAATAGATGGATGTGATTTATTTGACCAAATTTGAAATTTGAAAAAATACATTAAAATGTATTTTTGGAAGTATGCTAGTTGAACTTTTTAATTTTTCGAATCTAAGATTTTTAGCATTATTACATCCCAATAATTATTTTGTTACCACAATAATTTTAAATTTTAATTAGATTGGATTTATTTGATATTTTTGTTATCTAATTCATATTAAATAGTCTTTCGAAGTTAGACATTGAAATTATATAATAAAACTAATAATTACTACGTAACATTTCTACGCTATGAACATAGTTTTTCAAAAAAAGAAAAAGAAAAACATTTCCATGTTTCCTGAATTTTTAAAATTCCATTTCCCTGTTCCAGTTTCATCCACGTTTCGTCTCCCGTTTCCATTTCTGTGCAACCTTGGTTGCAGTGAAGCAAACATATTTTAAAATTTAAATTTTAACTTTTTTCAGTTACATGCAAATGAGGGAGTGGGACCAACTATGTGTACTTCTGATATGGTGTTTTGGTCTATGTATAATCCTTCTTGTTATGCCATGTTTGTTTGTACTAGTTGATTTTTTACTTGACAAGTACTCCTTTCGGTTGTATAACATACTTAACAGTTGAAAAAATAAAATAAACAAAAATAAATAAAAAAGCAGCAGTCAGCGTAATTCATCAAAAACCACATTCCTTTTTCAAGAGAGATTGTAAATGATTGCCCGAGGTTACCATTTATGCTGTAAAATAGCTTTAGTGTAGGCTTTTTGTCTTTGGTACAAGCTGTCTGTTGATGGATCTATGAGAAATCCACCAACAAATGCACGTATTCAAAGTAATTTTTTTTACCATTTGCAATGTGAGAATGCTACAATCCAGGAACTTTCCAATGACCTCTCCCTTGTGTTTTTGAACTAACCTCTATATTGTTTCCCTTTTCATTGCAGTCCATCTTTTTATTCATTCTTTTCCTCCCATTGTCAATTAATGATCATAGTTCTCTTATCCTTCTTCATCGAAACACGCTCTTCAATTATGAAGTGGTTTGAACTCTTTGTATCAGTTTATAGAATCTAGAGTCTTTACTTTCAACCACGTTCTTCAATTAGCAAGTAGTTTGAACTTGCTTTATGCAAAGATGATTGATGATGTAGACAAAGAAGATACTAAGATAACACCAATCATATATGAAGACAATGATGAGAGTGACGACGAAGGATCAATATCTTTGATGGAAACTGAAAGCAACCAAGATGATGAACAACCTCATGTTTTTAGTGATCTCAGTGATGGTGAAATAAGTGACTAGATTGATTACAGCCGTTTGTGGAATCACAACCACCAAGTTGGCATGAAGTGGTTAGCCTGCCTCTGTCGTCAATGAGCCATTTTTGTTCAGTATATTTTACAATATTAACGTCAAACTTATATATGTTTTCGTAACTTTGATGTGCTACCATTAAAAATTACACTTAAAATAAAATAAAATAAAATTCCTAGCTTAGGTAGAAGAAACATATTAATATTGTTATTATGATCTTATATCCTCCATGCATGATCCTTTCATCCAATTATAGATGTTACGTACTATGTTAGTTTTGATTATTTGGTAAACAATTGTACCAAAAACCTCATGACAACCGATAAATGATAAGAAGGAATTGTGCTTTATTAGTTTGGCCACTCTTTTCAAATAATCGATAATGAAACTAGGTATATCAAAAAATGAAATAGGACTAGCTTGAAAACGTGTCTCCCTTGCCAGGATATGGGCGACGACGTTAGCTTTCCTTTACACATATTGGATCGAAAACCCATCTTCCATCTTGAGACATGCTATGTTAGTATTTGGAAAACATACGTTTATGGCCGAGAAAATTAAATTCAAGGAATTAAGAAGTATGATTAATTCAATAGATTTTGTGCATGAAATTTTGAATGTCATTAATTTTATGGTTTGATCCAGTAGTTTAATTTGCATGATACACATATCATATATATTAACAAGCTAATTAAGGATTTCAATTTATCTTACTTAGTTGACGAAAGTGTTAGTGATCGAGGTTAACACAGCAACCGAGCGATTGCATGCCTTCGAAGGAGCCAACAAATTAAATTAAGTGTACGTCTTCGGCCGCGCGCATGCAACATATATATATATATATATATATATATATATATATATATATATATATATATATATATATATGAATAAGAGTGCATGCATGTCCAATCCCTTGCAATGTATTTTAACTAACATGAATGAATGTCTCAATCTTTTACGGATTTTGACATGAGTAAGTTTTATGTATTGTAAATATCGATCGGTCTTCATCAATATAATTTTGGTAATTAAACGTGCGGTCTTTGTCAATTGTACAATTAATTGACAAAATATTAATTATATGTTTTATGAGCAATTGTAGAAATTAAATATGTGTACGTACGCTGTTTAAGATTTCTTAATTGAACAATTAAATGAAATGTTATCTTACAATTTAAGTATTTGAAGGGCATTGTCATTTACGAGTTCAAAGATATATCTAGTACTTTGGTTAACCATTTAATTTAATACTTGAACTACATATAGACATTGTGTACATGTTTAAGTAAAATTAATTTGAGATTTATCTAATTTGGTAAGCTAACTAAATAAATATTGAACCATTGACATCATGTCATATATATCCATCTCTTTTTAATTTCTCTATATATCCTTCTATCTCACTTCTATTAAAATAAAATAATCATATTCTCTCTATCTCTCTCTTCCACGTCATCGCCAATTCACATCTAGCTTGTGTTAACATGCATGATTTGGTCATTAAACACAATAATCATCTCTACCCAAGCTTCTAACTAGTCGGATTAATCGAAACCCACAGTGGAAACCACCGACCCTTCTAAAATGCACGTCCAATCACTCATAAAATCCACTTAAAAAACCCCTAGTCACACACTCAGGTTCACTGGGAAACCCCTGTGAACATGTACGGCTCGACACTGATTTTGACCTAAATAAATCTTTTCCATTTTATTTTGTTTATATTTAATTTAATAAATGTTATGATACTTTAATATTTTAATTTTCTTTAATATTATTTTGATCACCGAGTTGAACTGAATCAACTGTGAATCAATGAACTTTGACCCAATTCCTCATCTGACCCAAATTTACCTTGGTTCCTGTTCATCTTGCCTTTTTAAATCAAAATTTTCTCACTCCATCTTTTTCCTTTTTCAATAACTTTGACTCGCATCATCATCGAAATTTTCTGCAGATCCTGCAGTCGAGTTCCATCGCGGATAAGCGGTATACTAGTATAATTTCATGTTCATTGAGGTGGGTGGGTGTGTGCGTTTTGGGATGAGGTGGGGTGTTTTTACTTTTTCCTTCAACTTTTCCTCTTGCATTTCTTAGATCCACTAGTTCATATTTGAGAATTTTGTATCATCTTTAATTTGTCAAAGATATGATTTTGCCCTTGTGGTTTGGCATGTTGACTTGAAAGTAGTCTAGTTTCCAAGTTACTTTTTACTTAATTGATTATTGATATGTGTGTACATGGTTTGTGCACCTTGGACTTGAGATTGCAGCTTATCCTTCAATGGTCGACTGGCATCCTCGCACTCGTACGACGTTTTCTTGACAGAAAGAAATGCTCGGTTGATATCGCCAGCAAGCTAGGAAGCAGTTTTACCATCATACACTTGGTGATCATCGTGGTGAGCATCGTACAAGCTTTTTTCATTTTTTAATTCTTTTTTTCCGCCACCTAAATTACGAGCTTATGAATGTCAAGCCGTGTGCACCATATTGCCTATGATCGCGACCCTCCCACTGGCTCAGTTATTCTTCTTTCACATTCTTCTCATAAAGAAGGTTAGCCTATAGCCTTTAGTTTTGTTTTTCGGTCGAGTTCTCTAGTTATCTCCTGATATTTACTGTGTTCGGTTGACAGGGAATTCACACATATGATTATATTATAGCTTTGAGAGAGCAAGATCAACAAGCAGTCGAAGGTAAGCAAAGTCCTCATATGTCTGCATGTACCTCGCTCACCGATTTAAGCAGCACATGCACACTTAACACCTTCCACTGCACTGCATGGTGTACACCCGCTCCCGTTCCAATACCAATATGTCAGCGCCGTATGGCATCAACATACCATGTGGAGCGTAGGCATTGGTAAAGGTTGGTGCGGGCCCCCTCCATTCAAGGGGGAGGGTGACACGTGAAAGAAATTAACATCATAAGGCGCCATATGTTGATAGGAGATCATTGGCGGGTATACACCACCACGCCTTTTCGTTGAAAACCAGGTACAAATGGAGCCTATCGTCATTTTTCTTCTCTTTTTTTTTGAAATCAAATTGGCGTTGAGATGTTTTTAAGGCTTTGTCGAAACTTGACAATCGAGACTTTTCATATACTAGTATACTGTTTTCTCTCGCGATGGGATTGATTGATGGTTGTTGGTTAAAAAATGGGGGAAAAAAAGTCATTTGTAGATTTCTAGAAATTGGAAAATGAACGAAAGTATCAAAATTCTTTCTCACATAAAAAATAAAAAAATAAAAAAAAATGTTCTACTAAGAGCTCTTAGGCGACTGTCTAGTTTGTCTGAGGCCAAGTCGACCAATGAGTCAAAAAAGCCAAAAGGCACGCCAAAAAGCACTTGAATGGTTGAATTCTTCATTAGGTTCTCATATACACTACTACTTATAATACTGTGTGACTTGCAGTTTGATGTAGTTCCTCCAGACGTTATGTCTGTAAGTTCACTAGGGAAGAAGACAGCAATGGAGGAGCCGAAGAAGAAGAAGAAGAAGAATCATCCTATGGCTGTAAAGATCAGTCCATGGACACTGGCAAGATTGAATGCAGATGAGGTTTCAAAGGCTGCTGCAGAGGCAAGAATGAAGTCGAAAATTCTTCAACCCGTCGAGAGACGAGAAGCGACGAATACATATCCCCCTGAAATCAACGGTAGTTTTGTCAGAAGTGGACCCCGGTTGGCCCCGCGACCTGATAATAACAAAAAACGAGGTAGCAAACGCATTCGACTTCCCATAGGCGTACCCTTGGATCCTCCCTATAAGATTTCGACTGAAAATGTGGAAAATAGTATAAGTGACTTCGAAGACAAGCAGAGCATTTGTCATTCTTTCTTTGCCTGAGAGTAGCTTAGATTCGCCTGAACTTCACCCTTTTGGACGAGAACTTGTTGGGCGGTCGACAATTGATCTGGGTTTTCAAAAGGAAATCCCGTTTTCAAGATCAACTAGCAATGGATATGAGGCATCCGGTGGGGAAGATAGTGACCAGATACCTTCAAGATTTGTTCAGGGATCAAGTAACTGGAGTAGACTTCTGTTTCCAAGTGAAGGGAATAGGACAATCACAAAATTGAGTGTGCCATCATCTTCGTCTGTCTTGTAGTAAATAAGAGAAATTGAAAAAGACTTGAAAATTTGAAGATTTTTTCATTTGTGGGTCTGGATTTTGGATGATGAGATGCTATTGGATATAAATATGTGGGTGCCTTTGTTTATAGTGTGAGCATCAATAATACAAAAAACATCTTATTCCCGAAGTACCAAATACTCAATGCTCTAAACAAAAATACTTCGTCAACACTATCTCACCAAATACATCTAATCAAGCATACCTTGCACCAAATATAGAATTTTCCCAGCACTGCAAGAAAATTATACAAGGATTGCCATAAAATTCTAATACAAAGATAATCCTTTACTTCCCATTTAAAAGAAAGCACAACAAAGGTACAAATATAAACATTTAAAACCCAAGAACTACATCAATGCTTCATTATTTTGTACATGCATCAAAGGATCTAAAAGTTCAACATCTCCACGTTCTTTTACCACATAGTAGTCACACACTAAATTCTCTCACCATCTGCATAGTAGGCATACAAACTACTTGCATACATTGGTACAATAAGACACTACCAGATTTCAAGTGAAACATGAGGATTCAGACATAATTTAAGCTACCAACCTCAAGCTCTGCTGAAGTGCTAATCAATGGGGTACAACATAAACAACATGAGGTACCTTTCCATCATCGAACGGCAAGCTGACATATTCACGAGCAAACTCCTCGGCGATATCAAATGCCAATTCCCCGTGCAAGGCCTTACAATACATGTACAACACCGTATGAGCAGCTACACTGTAAAGCATCAATATAGTCATAAAACCAGAGTACACCACTGTCTGCAATACAAAGGCCCAACTAAACCACCCTCCTCTTTGAAGTGATTCTACATTGAGAACCAAAGATGAACTCGCAGTTGCGAAAAGGCCAATCAAGATCCCAAATAACATCATCATCCCTAAAACAACCCATCTCATTCCCTTTATTAAAAAGGCACTTCTTTTCAATGGAGTGAATCCCCATTCAGATTCTACAACCACAATCACATAAGCTAATGACCACTGCACTGTCAAGTAAATCAAAAGCGACACAACGATGACCAATACAACAGCAGCAAAACCCAGAAAGTATTTTGAGTCATAATCAATTTCAAACCCTAGAATATATACCCCTTTATACACCAAACCTAAGAAAGCCCCAAATCCCAATACAATCAAACCCACAATTAGGTCAATTATAACATGAGTAAAGAAAAGGGGTATCACAGAATACAAAACCGATTTCAGCGATGAAACCAATTTCACCGGTCTACCGTAAAACCCGTGAAAAGTACTGTAAGTCACTGATGCGGTAGCCAATAGAGAGAAAACAACGACGAAAACCGTATACACAAGCGGCAGGAGGAGGGAATGGGAGTTTCGTGGCGAATCGTCGACGAAGAAGTAAAGAGACCGGTGGAAGTGAGAAACGCTTGAGGAATTGGATTCGAAGAAAGTGGTTTGAAGAGTTGGGTAGATTACAGATGAAAAGGAGAGGGGAAGAAGGAAGAGTACAGAGAGGGCCAAGAAATGACGAGAGTGGGCACTGATTATGCGCTTTGTTTCAGAGAGAACTCCGCACAGGTTAAGGCCGTGGATTCTGTGGGTCGCCATAGATGAAGGATTTGAGAAAGAGAGAGAGAGATGCGGAAAGTTGTAATTGTTTAAGCTGCAACAGTTTTATAAACACAGAGAGAGAGAGAGAGAGAATACAAGAACATTGCGTATGGGTTGCGATCGGAGTTACGTGGTAAATAGAAAGACCAGATCCACAATAATAATAAATAAATAGAAAATAATAATAATAATAATAATAATAATAATAATAATAATAATAATAATAATAATAATAATAATAAATTGAATTGAATACAAGAAAGAAAGAGAATATATAAATATTCAATTATGATCATTCGTCCCGTCTGGAAGGGCTTTTAGTTTTACATTTATGATTTATCGTATGTTTGATGGAGACTTTTTTCTATTCAAAAAATAAAAAAATAGGGACTTCTAAAAAGAATTTATTTAATGCATAATTTTTTTTTGGGAACAAATTTAATGTGTAATTGAAATTTGAAAAGTAAAAAAGGGTTTTTGGATAAGCTAGGTCAAACTTCGAAAATCCAAATTTGAAGTAGAATTTTATTAATATTAAAAAGATTATACGCAGTAAAAGAGGACTTCATGCCTAACCTTCAAAATGAAACGATTACAAGCAAGGCATTAGTCATACCTATGTCTAAACAACTAACTAAAGCCAAAAGTGAAAAAGGATACATAACATCAGAAATAAAATACAAGTCTAACTAGAACTAATGATCCTAATATTTGGTAAGTCAACCTTATCAAAGTATATCAAAGTCTTGAGTTTGTCTTCAAGTCCTGTCGTTCCAGAAGGCATAATAATTGTTAAAAGAATTATGTTTCAGTGTTTAAGGAAAAAAAAAATCAAATAAGTTAAATAAATGATTGAAAATAAATAATTTTTTGTTTTAAATTGTATCAAACAAGCTAGAAGGTGTTTTTAGTGATGACAGAAAAATCCGATCCGATCCGAATCAGATGGATACCCGATCCGAATGGAGCGATTTTTTTCCTATCCGACAATCCGTGGATCATTGATCCGTGGATCGGCCGATCCAAAACGGATTTGGATTTGGAGCGGATCAGGCCTGATCCGATCCGATCCGAATTGATTTTATTTTTTATTTTTATTTTTATTTTTATTTTTATTTATTTTTATTATTTTTTATTTTTTTATAAAAATCTATACCAATATGGATCGTATTTGGATTTTTTTCTTGATCCGATCCGATCCGATCCGAATCCGATCCGAGGAATTTGGATTTGGATCGGAGTGATTGATTTGGATTTGGATTTGGATTAGGCCGATCCGATCCGAACCCGATCCATTGCCAACACTAGGTGTTTTCTCAACAAAATATATGGGTGGAGTAATAATTGTGATATTTATCTCTATTTGTTTGGATAGCAATTCATCAATGATTTTATAATGATGAAATTTATCTATGATGTTTATTAATCGATAACATAACAATTAGAGTTATTTGAGTGTAATTGATTCATCATTTTTTTAAAGTAATACATCAAATTCATACACAAGTGCAACTATACAAACTTAATTAAAATATGAATTATAATCATCTTATTGGCGGGAGAATTATAATCGCACTGTTATTGTTATTATTATTATTATTATTATTATTATTAGTAATGAGTTATGTTCCCCTATCTACGTGTGGGTAGAATAAAATGTCCACACCACAAGGACCAACTTGCACACAAATTATAGTATTTATAGGCATCTTATCCGTGTAAAAAACTATTATCCATGTGCAAATTGGCCCATATATGCATTTTACCCTACCCATTGGGGAACAAAACGGATTATCACATTTGAAATAACAAATCAATCAATCCCAGACAAATGATTCAAACATGATGTTAAATCAAAACATGAATTCATTATATTATTTGTTACGCTTCCCATGCCTCTTACTCTTTAGTGCTCGTCGAGGTGAGATTTCTAGATAAATGATTTTCAAGTTGATGGTCAGATTCAAAATAAAATTAGAGAAACGTAATTTTTCCGAAAATCTCCACAAACTATTCTTACTTATTAATAATAAGGTTATTTTTAATCTTCATTTTTTCTAACAATCATTTTTAACCATGCTTCATTGCTTTGAAAATTATTTCCACGCTTCAATGCTTCTCCATTATTGCTCTCACATCTCTTTGACCAATGACCGCAAGTTCTCCCATAAAATTATTTTAAACCCCAACACCTTTCGGGGCGAAAATGTTTTTACAAAACGCGCACTACATTCTCCTCCACTCGAAATAAGTTATTAATTTGTTTGGCCAAGGTCTCCAATGTTAAATGGGATGAGAAAACCAAACTTCTGCAAAAGAATTAACTCTTGCAATTGTTGCAGAACTGACCCCGAGGAGGAGCTAACTAAAGCGTTGACCAAACATTATTCTTGAAAAGATTGAGTTTAAGTTCGCAAATCAAGAATGAAATAGGAGAATCAAGTAATAACATTACATGGTGTGAAAAATTAATAAACGTTGTCCCAACTTTAAACACCAAAAAATTTTTTTAATGAAAATGATCAGTCATCAAATTTCTAAGCATGTTCACCATCCAGCACTTCCCACGTAGCAAACAAGAACTCGCGTGGCACTAAAATACATGTTAAGATCATCCAAAGCAGCATAAATCGCACGGGTTCAACAATGGAAACAAAGTTTTAACCGAAATCATAAAAAACGAGTCCAATGAAGCGAAAAATTCATTGATGAAGAGATGCAGCCACTGCTAATCTAGACGATCTCAACATGTATCTAATTTCATGCGAATTTTTGCTTGCGACAAGTTGTTCTTTCTTACAGTTAAGTGTGAATAGCAGATAAGCAATGGTTCCCATTTCAAAGTCCTAAAGTAATGAAGTAACACCTCCAATTACCACAGTAACAAGCCAATACCATTTGAATCAAACTATCACCACTACATGCAATACACGCATGAAGACCATGCTCAAATGTTTTACAACCGGTCAGGCAACTGTCAAAATCTCACACGTCGCAGTGAGCTACAATATATCTCAAACTGTTGTAACTACTTAAAGAAACAGAGTTACAATTGTACCTTCTGTACAGTATATGCAATCTACTGGAGTCTTGGAGAAGAATGTCACTCAACTTCATCCACCTGAAAGAAAATATGAGTCAATCACTTGTCTTCATACATTACAAAGACAACAGAAACTGAAATATCCACAGCAAAAAACATCGGAGAAGAGACCTACCATTCATCTCATAAATTGGATGAGTATTATGTCTCTGTATCATCGGGAGTTCTACCAGATTCGCCTGGATTAGACTGTAGACTATCAGGACCTTGAGGAAACACTTCAGATTGTAAAGATGGGAACATTTTATTCACATGCAACCATGTCTGTTCCCAAATGCTATCTCCACCTAGAGTACTGGTTGGTACAAGAACTCCCTTTGTCTTCATTACAAGCAAGGTGTTCTTTAGAAGCTCGGGAACTAACTCTTGAAGCTTCTCACTTCTTTTAATCTTAAGCTTCATATACTTTTCCATCCGACCAATGACATTCCGCCAAAGCTTGCAGAAGCTAGGCAACTGCGATAGCTCATTAAGTAAATGTAAGAACACTTTCATTAGGAGTTTTAAGGCCAGGACAAGTGTCCCTTCTATGTTTCGATACTCCTTTTGTGTTTGAGAGTTCCCCTGTGCAATTTCAGCCAAATCATCGAGCATTGTGACTATGACCATTTCAAAACATTGTGACCACAAGCCATGAGGAAGGTGAATCTCGTCGACTCCTATTAAGCACATCTGCAATGATACTAGAGCATGGTTGCGTACTTCTTCTCTCTGGTCCAAACAAACTTTCCTTAAACCCTGAACAAGCCGAAGCCACATATCCCCAATATCTTGAGACAATTTTACAGCCTCGACCTCTGCCATAGCATCCCTAGTGTCCTGAGCCCATTGTCTTAAACAAGCAACAGAACCTGCCATAAGATCCACTGCTCGGAGCGATCTATCAGTCTGTCCCAGACGAGACTCTGCAAACTGCCTGGCTGCATCTATGCAAAGAATGAAATTAGCTGGCAGCAAGTGAGCTCCATCGGACATGATGAATGATAGGGCATCAAATCCCGGTTCAGAGGCATCCGGGTGCCTAGCAGTAGTAGAAAGTAAAGAAGCAATAGTTCGCCAACCCATTTGAGAACGAATGTGAGTTGCATTTGCTTTAACCAAACGACTAACTTCCTGAGTAATCTGCTCACAATATTGGTCAGCAACCCGAGCATCAAGCTTGAGAACCAGTTGCAGAGACCTCAAAAGTTCATCGGCCAAGTTTTCTTTATAGGGAAGCAGTCGCTGACAAATACGAAGAAGTCCAAAAACAGCCTTCTCAACTAGCGCACATGCCACTACAGTTGACTGAACAATACTTGAAATGTGCTCATAAACGCCCTGCCACAGAAGTCCAATCCTATCTCGGTTATTAAGGGTAATTGCAATTAGCAATTCCAAGCAGAAAACTGCCGTGTCCTCATCCTCGGGAGAGCTATTACCCTTCTGAGGTCTCCCAGCAGCCCATATGAGTGCCTGTGCAAGTTGTAAGAGAGAATCAGCTAACAGGAACTTGCTTTCTGTGAAGATACTGTCAATATGACACTTCTGAATTGTTTGAAGCGTTCGTTGATGAGCTGCAAGTTGTTGCTCGGTGGGTTGAGACCTTGTCTCTTCTGTCTCAATAGAAAGGAGCTGACTGAATCGGCCCATCAGGCCAGACGATCTCCTAGGAGTACCAATTGATTGTATATGAGCAGAAGATAATGAATTTGTAAGAATTTTCCCCTGTCCAGGTTCAGATGAAGTCTCTGAGTCATCAGCTGCATCACTGGCCACACGAGCAGGAAGAAGGCCAAGCTTGTGTAATCTTAAGATACAATCCAAAATATTTCTCCAGCCTGTACGAATAAAATCCCCATATCTGTTGGCGATAGTGAACACAGTGACAGTAGCCATCCTAGCTTTTGCATCGTCACCAAAGGCTAGAACAGGTTCCTCAACAGACGATGGATTCAACAGTGTAGTGAACTTACAGAGAGACACTACCAAATCATCCAAAACATCTTCAAGATGATGGCATGCTGAAATCTTTGCAACTGCCAAGAACCCATCTATACATGTTTGATAAACATCCTCATGTTCTGCATAGTCAAATACCACTGAAATAGCAGCAATTGTTGGACCAGACATTATAGCAAACATATCGTGGTCAAGGTAGGCTCGGGAATCAGCGACAATGTATGGGGAAGTCTTCTTCGATTTGTGCATCAAATCAATCCATCGGCTAGGAGT
Organism: Jasminum sambac; assembly: GCA_018223645.1. Lineage (NCBI taxonomy): Eukaryota > Viridiplantae > Streptophyta > Magnoliopsida > Lamiales > Oleaceae > Jasminum > Jasminum sambac. Next base: position 454,826 of record CP073645.1, read on the forward strand.
CATCTCAGCAAAACCGGCACCTTGTTCAGGCATTGTGCGGATCTCATTCTTGCAGATTGAGTAGTATAGCTCTGAGAGGTACTCACGAGGAAGATCATTACCTCCGTTTATCTTCCTATTATTGTGGATGAAATCCTCCTCGGTCATCTTTTTCTTAACCTGTGCGTTATGCTGATCGGTGTTCAGCATTATTAGCGAATAGGACAACACAAAGGCAACATCTTTATTAGCTAAAATCTGTTGTGATTGCTCGTAGTATCTCTCTGCAAAAGCCTCAAGCACTCTTTGTATCTTTTGCGATTCTCCTGGCAGTCGGAAAGTCTCCAAAAAGAGCCGCAATGCAGTATCAAGGTTCATATCTTGGAAATCAAATGTTCCAGCAAATTCATGTAGAACCTGGACGCAGAACTCATCATGATTTCCAAGAAAATCGCCGACAAGATTTTTATCTAATCCAGCAGTATACCGGAAAAAGCAGGCCACACTTTGTGGATCAAGCTTCTCAGGTAACAAATGCGTTCCTTGAAGAAATTCAAGCCCCTTTTTAGGGTCTCGATTGAAGTGATCTGCACCTATCATCAGCCTTCGTTTTATGTACTTCCTTTTGCCAACAAAAGGAACCCAGTGATCAGGATCACCATAGTTCTCACATTTTACCATCCAGAATGGAGTATACTCCTCAAGATTTACTGGACGCAATTCTGAATTAACTGATCCATTGCCTATTCTCTCAGCCATTCCTTGAATGACAGCTATCAGACCATCCAAAGCAAGAATGTGCATAGAAGACAGAGGGCAGTTTACTGGAAATGCACTCTTGGATAACAAATTTGCAAGATCTTCAAACACGTTACTGCAGGTTATATCACAATCTAAATTTGCATACATCTCAGCCATGAAGGTTTTCTGTCTGCAGAAATCAACAAGAGCTTCCATGGCAACCTCCTGCTGCTGGTATGAAGCACCATAGCGACTTTGTGCAAGCCTCAATATCACACAGGAGAAAAAAGCTTCAAGTTGAAGCTTCAGTTCGGTTCTCAAATGCTGATATAGATTGAGAACAATGCTACACACCATCGAAAGGATCAGTGGACTCATTGAAAGGCCAAATTGCATCAAATTGCGGAATAGTTCATCTTGTACCAAACTGAGCAGTCTAGGGTGGTTGCGAATGGCAGCGCCACCCAATTGAATAGCTGAATTGATCAAACCTAGGGCAAAGAGCGGCACATCTTCGTCAAATGACATAGTGTTAGCTCTGGCACCCATTCCTACGTGTTCAACAACATTCAACAACGAACAGAGGAAGTGAAATATCTCAACCATGCATGGAATGCCATATGGTTCTGTCAATAAATGCAAATCATAAGGAACAGCATCCTTCCCATTATCAGTCCCAATCGGAGTTTCATCCATCATTCCACTAACTAGACTGCTGGAAGTAGTAGAATTATAGGTTCCAGAAGGGGGCAGCACATCATATTCAGATGTTCGACTTCCATTCTCTGATTTGCTGCTGAAACTGTAATCAGTATCAAATCTGGCAACCTTCACTAGACAGAAAGGCAGAAGATTACTAGCCATATATAAATCAGGAAGTAGAAAGCATATCAAATTTCCAAGGCGTGATCATACATTTGGATAATAATGTTCCACGAAGTGAATGGTAATCACTTAGTTGCTGGCCATTCTATGCATAGGAACATGGATAACATCTCAGATCTAACAAATTTGAGTTTTTTTTTTCTTCAAAGCTAATTGTACCGTATGTTTCACCGATATGGACAAGTGTCCAACACAACAAGTATACGACACACCGACACACTTTTTCAAGAAAAGAATCAACATATTGATTAAATTTCTCAAAATTCTTCGATTATATTGTATAATTTCAGTTTCCACATATTATTTACTTTTCTTATTAAAATCTTTTAAATAATAGTGCGTACTTGTTTTGTTATAATATCTTACGCTAAACCAATACATTACTGTTGCCAAAGAAACAAAAGTCAGTGTACGACATGCCACAACACAACACAACACATGACAGACAGTTGTACATAGACACACCATCTTTATTGTCTGTTCAACATAGATTATACTTTCTCCCATGCTTACTCAACTATATCCGAATCGGAAAGGCTAATCATTTTATCACTTGCAACTTATTCACGCATGACCCAGTGTTTACATGTAAACACACTCATGGTCTGTGATTCTGTGTCAATATACAATAGAAAGATGAGGTTTGACAAAGTTTTTTTTAAAAGTAATTGTTTTGAAGAATGTTTGGTTAAAAAATATGGAAACGTTATAAGAGAAAAAAAAAACAAAATAGAGAGGCACAAGAAACAGATTATGCTTTTTATGGAGTGTGTAGTTGAAAATATGCATAACATAGAGCACGTGGTCCGTTAAACTTCTATGTTGTTAGAAACTAACTTTTTTAGTTGAATAGTGATGGGAATCGCGAAATGTGTGGATAATCATGAGTATGATTTTAGATGTGTCGTTAATACTAAAGTTTGACATTGATTGAGTAGTAGAAGTTATTTAGTTAGAAACAAGTGAAAAGGAGCTATGGTAGGCAGGCTAAAGCCCTAAGTTCCTAAGGGTCATCAGAAGTCACCAATGAGCTGGAACTACTTTTTTTTTTTTGGTCACGCAAACAGGAAGAGAATCCAATAGATTCGTGTACCTGATGTTTCTCCTTTGCCAGTTACCAAAAGTCTGATGCATAGGACATTCCCAAAAGAAGAGAGAAAAATAAGAAATAAAGAAGATACACACCTCATTTTTACTAGAATTGCCTCCCTTCACAAGCGACCGCTCTGTATTGTCAACATTTGGAAGGTGCGAAAAAATACAACAAACAAGTTCATGCATTGTGTGGCGAGCTATCCGCTGCAACAACTCACCTTTAGTTCCAGCTTGATGAACTACTCGGAAGCATGTATTCACAATAGTGCAAACATGCTGATTACTCAATGTAACGGAAGCTTTACTTTTCATGCAAGCCAAAAGAACTTGAAGTATTTTCATCAGTACAACTTCTTCAGATGCAGGATCAGTTACCTCAAATCTGCAGCTGGTCACAGCATCAACTACCAGGTGCATAGCATCTTCAACATTCACAGTGTTTAGGTCCAGAATATCAAGGCTCAAAATCTTGTAAACAGATGATAGTGCAACACCAGTAATGGGTGCACCTGTTTCGTCAGACCGAATTACATCCAGAAATGGCTGGAGATACAAAGCAGGATTGACAGATTGCCACTGATGCTGCCACGAAAATATTTGCTTTCGCAGTGCTTTCAGGGACTGGATGAGGGAGTGTTCATATTGATCATCTCCTGATACATAGCGACCTCCCCATCTCACATTCCGCCTCATTACTGCCAAAACAGCGCCTATCTCTGAATTAATCATACAAGCAAAAGCAGCCTCACTGGAAGTGGTATCCCCACAATCTTCTGGTTCCTCTTCGATTGCATTGATACTAGATTGTAGCCTCAAACGCCCCATTTTAAACTAATTTTTGCAGATCACAATCTCAACAGGTAATCAACAACCAGTTCAAAGGTAGCTGCCAGAACTTGACAAAGACATGCTCTAGCGTCCTGCAAACGAAACTGATATGGATACATGTATTACGATTTAGGACTGGATATGATAAAAGTAGGAAACAAAAAATTTCCCCCAATACGATGTCTGCATACAAATTGCATATAGTTTGGAAGTGTATAAGGTTCTTGCGCAAGCAACTGATAGTGAATCATTCAGTACAGAGAACTTTGAAAGAGGACTTCAAGTGAAACTGCTAAATTCGTGAGTAAATCACTGCAGTAACACTGAGGACAGTTACAACAAAAATTTCTGCCACAGCACGAAATGATAAAGCTTCAATTGATGCTCCATTGCAACAATTACCCATTAATCTTAGAGCCACAATTTATGCCAGGAGCCCAGGACATTATTTTATCAAAGCATGGCACTATCATTAAATTTCTGACTACAATTGTGAACAGACATATTAGCTCAAAACTCTAGACAGGTTGAAACAATACTATCGTGTGCAATCAGCCTGTGCATAGCCAGAAAAGCCAGAGAACACATTTAGATATCATGCAACCTATAGGAGTTTCCAAATACAGATTCTGAGTAACAAATTCATGGTCCTTCTATAAGATTCACATACAAGATAAACAGACCAACAACCATGCAAAACATGCCAAAAAGTTGACAGTGGACCGAATAGCATGTCTTCTGAAGACCAGATTGAGCAACAAGAGAGACAGCATAGGAATATTACGAAGGAAAATGAAAGAAAAACGTCTGCTTGGCTCATTCTACCATACCTGATTTGCACTACCCCATCATTACTGGAACTAAACACCTCTAAGTTGTCACTTTAAGATTTAAACACTACAAGCCCATTCTACAAATCTCTCTCGCTAATTCTATAATGAACCAAAAAGTTAAGTTTAAATCATATCACAAAAAAGTTACATGAAAAAAAAATAAAACAATTCAACTTAAAACTTAAACTCTGCTGTCATTATCCACATAGTAGTGAAACACTATCAAAAAAGTAATAATAAAAACAACAATAATAATCACAATACTAGTGAAACTTAGCTTAGAGAAGTTGATGATCAGCAGATCTATGCTAACCATTGGCGATCTAATCCCCAATGCTTGATCACTAATAAATTATACTATTTTGCACGACCTAGTCAAGAATCAAAACAAATTATTGGAGCAGCTCTATTATCTAAATTCTCCTTAACTAATATCAGAAAAGAAAATCGCAGGGGCACTATAGATGTAAAACAATCAACTAAAAGAGTCTAACCTAGTTACAGTTGTTGACTATGTTCATCTTTCTTTCAGCGAAATATCAGTTAAATATCTCTAGACTAACAGGAAATGTGGAAAGGGGAGAAATGAATAGGAAAATGTGACGACCAAATCGAATGAATGAAGATCGAGAGGAAATGGCTCCACCCGGTTGCGGATCTGTAGGGGATACCTGCCGAGAAAACGGGAGGAAGATACTAATGAGAGTAATGAGTTGCTTTTCTGCTGTTTCGTGATTAGCAGAGAAATGGAGAAGAGAAGAGGAGCGAAATTTTCTGGTAAGGACCTCAGGTTTATGAATAGGGTGCAGCCAAAGACACCCCCAAAATTACCTCCGCACCCCCTTGACTCAAAATACCCCCTTCACCAATGTGACCTCATCCCAATTACTCTGCCCTGCCCTCAACTAAAAAAAGGGTATGGGCAAAATTATTAGATAGGTATTTCTTATTTCTCCGAAATATCACTTGAGCGTAAAAAATATTTTGGGCGATACTTATGTCCATTTTATAATTTATTTGCACATATTGGCCCATAAAACTCACTGGCGGTGAGAGATGGAGTAAAATATTAATTTCCTAAATTTTTTATCTTTTTTATCTTTTGTTTGTATTTTCTTATTATTATTATTGGCACAAATAATCCTCAAAAAATGTGTCCATCGTACTTTTAATCCAAAATTTTAAAAAGAAAGGCTGTTCAAATTATCCAAAAAAACTTTGGTGCAGATTTAGTCAATTTGGATGGAATTCATCCAACATCGTAGCATTTATTCGTATTAATGTCATAATTTTTCAAAAATTTCTTTAGCATTAAGGACACGTATATTTTGATTTTAATCGATAATTAATAATAAACATAAAGGAAATTGACGCAAATAGTCCAAAAAAGTGTGTCCAATGCACTTTTAGTCCAGAGTTAAAAATATACCCAATATAAAAAATTAATCAGATTAAATAAAATAAAATAAAATAAAATAATCAAAAATAAAAAAAACCCTCTGCCACCACCACCACACACCCATGCCACCTACCAATATCCCACCTATCCCTACCCCTACGCCTACCATACCCCAGTTGTCCCACACCAAAAAAATCCACCACCAACCCAGTGGCTTTTTTTGTGTTTGGAGGGGAAGATGGGGGGGTCGTGGTCACTGGTCAGCATGGGGACCAATCCCACCCCGACCCCAAAAACCACCACCAAGTTGGTGGTGGTTTTTTGGGGCAGGGGTAGGGTGGGCCAAGGCCGCGGTGGGGTAGGTGAGGGTGGGATAGGGTGCGTCGGCATGTAGGATGCGAGGTGGGGGTGGATGGCGAAGGGTTTTTATAATTTTTGATTATTTTATTTTATTTTTTGATTTAATTTGATTAATTCTTGGTGTTTTGTATATTTTTAATTTTGACTAAAAATGTATTGGACACGCTAAAAATGCATTGGCACACTTTTTTTAGTTATTTGTACCAATTTCCCTCATATTTATTATTAATTATCGGTTAAAATAAAAATATGCGCATCTTTAATCTTAAAAAAATCTTTGAACAGTTGCAATATTAATGGGAATAAATATCACGATGTTGAATAAATTTCGTCCAAATGGACTAAACGCACACCAAAGTTTTTTGGACCATTTGAACAATTTTTTTTTTGGACTAAAAGTACAGTGGACACATTTTTTGGGATTATTTGCTCCAATAATAATAATAATAATAATAATAATAATAATAATAATAATAATAATGCAAAAAATGGTAAAAAAGAATAAAAATTCAAGAAATTAATATTTTATTCCATCCTTCACCGCCGGCGAGTTTTATGGGCCAATATGAGTAAATAAATTACAACATGGACCTAAGTATCGCCGGAGACATTTTAAATACTCAAGTAGTATTCCGGCCAAATAAAAAATACCTATTTGGTAGTTTTGTCAAAGGTTATAGCTAAATGCACCCATCAAAATACTAAGTTCACCCACTTTCTTTTTAAAAGAAAAAAGCAAAAAGACAAATACACCCCCTCCTGTACTTTTTTTTTTCAAAGCTTGTTCACTGTAAATGCAGCGAACAAGATTAAAAAAATTAAAGAAAAAATAATCAATTTTTATCTGATTTTTCATTCGTGAATATAATTTTTGCTATCATTTTTGTTCAAAATTTTTGCAACCACTTTAATATTAATTTTGAAATTTTAAGTTTTTTGCAACCACTTTGATGATAAATGTAACGCCCCGCCCAAATTCGTCCCGAGAGATAGGAGAGGTTATGATAATGTTTATACGGGTAGATGATATGTTCACGATATGAGTTGACGTATAGGAGGTACCAGGAATCAAAGCGGCATCCCTGACGAAAGGAAACGAAAAGAGGAAAATTCTGCAGTTTGGATAGTTACGGTCGTAAGTTTATGGTTTACGGCCGTAATTATAGGGTTACGGCCGTAAATAATATTGTTACGGCCGTAAGTGATGAAGGGTGCCAAATTTATAGAGAGTTTATTACGGCCGTACAACTTGAGGATACGGCCGTAATGATGGGTTTACGGTCGTAATAAGTATTCTTACGGCCGTAATGTTTGAAGGATGAGATGTATGGATTTACTGAGAGGCTTCATTACGGGCGTATAACATTTGAAGTACAGTAGTATCGTATGGGTTCTGTAGAAGGTTATGGGTTACAGCCGTAAATTTGGGAGTTACGGCCGTAACATGGAAATTTACGGCCGTAAATATAAGTCGACAGAAACTGCTGGATAGGATTTATACACGTTTGCTCGGCCATTTACCCTCATTTTTGACCCCCAACCTCCCCAAAACTCTAGAGAACACTCTCAAAGGTGATTCTAAGGATTTTATATGAGTTTTGGCTTGTGGATCATTTAATCACTTCTAATTGCCATCTTAGATTCAACAAGAGGAAGGGAAGAAGAAAGGAAAGGGAGAAGAGGAAGTATCCAACCAATTCATTAGCTTGCTTTCTTGTCTTTTGAGGTAGGTAGTAGATGAGTAAATATATGTGTTATCATACATACTATATGTTAGATAATGTTATGATATGAGGCTATGTGAAGGAAGTTATGGCATGCTATGTTATGTGAAGAGATAGGTTATGTTATGGTAGGGTTTACTATGCTATGTTATGTTAGATTATGTTAGATGATGTTATGTGTGTTATGCTATGTTATAATGATAGATGCAAGATGAGCTATGATATGATGCAGAGCATATGAGGCTAAATGGTAAGAGGATGAAGTATGTATGACATGAAAGTATGATCATGCATATGTGGGTTGTAGATTGTGTGCTTACAATATGTATGATGTTACGGGCGGTCTAAAGCGTAAAAGAACCTTTAGACGACGGCTCACGGCACCCAAAGCGTAAAAGAACCTTTGGGGGATGGCCATTACGACGGCGCCGCAAAGCGTAAAAGAACCTTTGCGGGACGGCCAATGATATGATGATGCTACGGCGCCTTGTAAGCATATGATCCACAACCGGCGCCAAAAGCATGAACATGACATGCATTAGTATTTGCATCTATTGCCTACTGAGTCCCCGTGGCTCATTATGTTGTACATTGATGTTTTATGTGCAGGCGGTGGTGGAGAATCCTCCCGAGCGTGATGTGGGATGTGAGGAAGAAGGGGGAAACCTAAACATCTTGCGGCCGCGTTTTGTTTTGTTTATGTAATAGTTTAGGTGAACGAACAATATATGTTTTTGACATGTATATAAATGTTTCCGCTTTTGAATGTATAAATGAAATGCATTTCATGTGGGTAAGAAAAGGCGGGTCGTTACAATAAATTTCAAAATTTTTTTATGATATAGTAATTAACTTTATTGTCGAACACAATTATTAAAATATTTAAATTTTTTACAACCACTTTGACGAGTAATTTTAGAATTTCTTTAAGTTTTTTGTAATCACTTTCAAGATAAATTTTGAAATTTGGTTGATGATACAGTAATTGATTTTATCCTGTTAGTATTGAATACAATTATTAAAAAAAAACTTTAAGTGGTTGTAAAAAATTTGAAAAAAATAACATAAATTTTTGATCTGTTATTTTTCCTATCTTTCTTTATTATTATTATTATTTTATTTTTTGACTGTTCACTCCACTCGCAGGGAACAGCCTAAGGGTGTTCGCTCCCATATACGCAGACAATTTTTTTTTTTTTTTATACGATGAGGGTATAATTGAAAATTGGAAAAAAATGGGTGTATTAAGTAAGTTTGGTAGGTGCATTTAGTCTTGGCCACAAAGGAAAAAAAAAACCTCTTCACACACCCCATCGTCTTCTTCTTTTTTTTTTCTTTCTTCTTCTTCATCTTGAAACCACCATTAATAGTGGTTTGGCCACCATTGTTAGTAGTAAGCTTCTCTTTCTTCTTCTTCTCTCTGTTTTTTTTTTTTTTTTGTCCAAATCATTACAACAAAAAAATAAAAATAAAAATCAAGTGTTCAGAAATTTTGGGTGTTGGACGAAAATTGTGGTTCGTGGTTTTCCACCATTGTTGGTCGTCCACAGCTTCATCTTCTTCGTCCATAACTTGGTCGCTACAATTTCACAAATAAAAAAAAAGGGTTTCGGCTGCAAGTCGAAACACCTTTGGGTGTTTCGACTCATAATGGTAAAAACACCCCCAAAATTTTTTCTACTCTTCATCCCTTTGGTTGTCATTTCGAAGCCTTCAATTGGGGATGATAATTTTACCCATCAAACCCGGAATCCGAGTACCTGCGCCTAATGGGGCGGATCCGCTCCTACTAAATGGATGATAAGACGAATCTAGGACGGACATTACAACCCGTAAATATACTAGGGCGGGTCCGGGCCAGCATGTACTCCCCCAAACCGGCCATATTACCCACAAATATATTTATATTTTCTAAATTAATATGAAAAGTCAATATAACTAAAAATATTCCGATATTTGTAAAGTTAAATATTTTTCAACTCTTTAAATTACACACACGATTAAGTGTTTGACACATACTCTATTCATAATTTCTATGAGAAAAATCTAAGATAAAAACAATAAAAAATAATTTTGTGCATCAACTCGTGGGTCTAAAGATTGATCCGTCCTACCCCTCGATCCGCCCCTAGAACTTATGGGTTCAGGGGCGGATTCGAAGCACTCTATAGCTCGGGGTCCGAGGCGGGTCTCTACTAATCCATACCCGACCTATTGTCATTCCTACCTTCAACAACCATTAATGGCTGTTTTCCCTTCCATTTTCTTCCCGCCCCCTTTTGTTGTTGTTTTCGGTGGAGGGCGTGCAGAGGGGGAAAAAAGGGTAAGTTGGTAATTTTAGTATAAAGTTTAAAATTTTAAGTGGAGGGGTGTAAAAGTAGAAGATGAGAGTGCAGATAGTCGGACCTTTATGAATATTATCGGATTGGCCAGTGATTTTAGAAATTTTACTTCCGAAAGTGGAAACTGGTAAGTATTTATTGACGTCAGTGAGAGCACCTATTTTTGTGCAACTGTCAAGTACTACAATTTTTCTCAAAAGACAAAAAACAAATAATAATAATAATAACAACTAGTACACCATAGTATCTTGCGGTGGATCCGACCGTTGGTAGGTGGAGGATGAGAATAGCCAGCGACGTCGGGTGGAGAAGGAGGCGGCGATGTTGAAGAAAGCCGGTTTGGTTTAGAAGAGAAGAGGAGAGGAGAGCGATGTTGAGGAGGAGAAGGAGGTTAAAGACGGAATGACAGACGCGAGGCGGATATTTCATTTTTTCCGTAAGTGAGGGAGAAAATCAATCTCTAGCCAGGATAATAATAATGATAACAACAACAACAACAACTACTAGTATACCACTGCTTCTTCGTGGTGGATCTAACAGTGGGTCCAATTTCTCTAGCAGCTGTTTGTAGATTTGACGCCAATGATGCTCCAACAGTGATGATTGAAGGCAATAGACAAAGACGGATTGAAGAGGCGAGAGTGAAGGAAGAACTGAAGGGTAGATCTATGGTGGGTGATTGAAGGGACTGTGGGCGGATGTTGAAGACGGCAGGGAAGGAGAGAAGCGATAGAGGTTGAAGACAAAATGATTGAGTTTAAGATGTATATCACTCTTTTTTTTTTAAGTTAGTATGGACTCCCTCCAGTCGGTGATGATGATGATGATGATGATGATGATGATGATGATAATAATTAATAATAATTAATTAATTAAGAAGAAGAAGTAATACTATTTGTACTAGTGCCCCTCAAAACAAAAAAAAATACTGCTCCATCCGTTCCAAATATATAGTCAACGTTTCCTTTTTGGGGCGCCCCAAATATATAATCTTCTTTTCATATTAAGAGGTCTAATTTACATTATTGTGCTAATATACCCATATTCAATACTTAATTGCAATTATTGATTTTCTTTTCTTTTTTTCCCATTAAATAGGGGTAAATCAGGAGCACGGATAATAAAGTGTATGCTTCAAATAAAATTCTTCATATTCGTGAAAATGCAAAGTGAACTATATATTTCGGATGGGGGGAGTATTTGTACGAGTGAAGAATGATAATTGATTTGTTATTTTAAATTTTATATTTAAGAGAGTGCATTTAAAATTAATTATTGTTAATGAACTGTCAAATCAACGACATCATTTTATAAAAATAAAAATAAAAATCAACGACATCATTATTAATTTATTTGGTGAGAACATTGCCAAGTGTTTGCATACAAATTCTAATATATTTTTATGAATGGGAAGAGAGAGAATAAGTGGAGTTTGATGGTGGAGATTTAATAATATTAAAAGACCATACGAGATGTATGAATATGATTTGTTTGATTAAATTTAAATTTTAAAAAATATAAATTAATAAATTATGAGAATATGTTCTTAAGCAGCTGCTTAGGACCTTAGATTTCAACCTTTTTTTGTAATAAGAAATGGCTCCAAAGTCAAAACTTCGCAAATTCATATGCAAAAATTATCAACATCAAGTTTTGTCTAAACTTCTAATATCAAGTATTGCTTAAAGTCAAATCTATATATATATATATATATATATATATATATATATATATATATATATTCCGTAGCATTTATAGTAAGAAATCATGCAGAAGAAGTAAGAGGTAAAAGCAGAATGGTAATAAATTACAAAAGACTAAATGATAACACAATACATGATTCCTACAACATTCCTGATAAAAATGTACTCATAAACAAGATACCAAATTGTAAGATTTTTAGCAAGTTTGATTTAAAAAGCATATTTTGGCAAGTTAAAATGCATAAAGACAGCATTCCCTGGACTGCTTTCACTTGTCATGAAGGACATTTTGAATTGTTAGTAATGCCCTTTGGTTTAAAAAATGCACCTAGTATCTTTCAAAGAAAAATGGAGTCAATTTTTAATAAGTATAGCAATTTTGTAATAGTATATATAAATGATATATTAGTTTTTAGCAAAAATAGAAACGACAATAAAGAACATTTACAAATAGTATTTTCAGAATTCATTAATCATGGACTTATAATAAGTAAAAAGAAAATGCACCTCTTTAAAAAATACATAGATTTCTTAGGAATAAATATAGGTAAAGGAAAAATAAAACTACAACCCCATATATATATATATATATATATATATATATTTATTTATTTATTTATTTATTTATTTATTTATTTATTTATATAGCTTAAAGTCCTAATATCTCGGAACTGGGCCTGGGTGACAGGTTCTAAAAGAAAAAGGTCAGGCTTTGATATGAAATTAATAACCAACTCAAAATTTCAGTAGTAAGAGAATAAAGAAGAATCAAACAAGAAATTAGCAAAAATATTTGTGAAAAATTAGTATTAATCAATATTCAGCAGTCCCATTTCGTTGCCTATAGTGGGCTTGGATCAGTGATACGTGTGGGGAAATTGTGGGACACCTCATTATTAGAGAGACGTGTCGTTGATCAACCATCGTGGTATCGTAATGATACCCATCGAATCTAATACTCGCCCAATATTCAAACCGGTGATTTATGTTGGAATTCGATCAAAGGATTCATTTTAAAGTTTTAATAGTAAATAGATACATACAGATTTTTATAAATATAGCTTTTGAATGTGGGATTGAAAAATAAAATATCAAATCAATTAAATAAATAGTTGGAAATAATGATGGAAAAATATTTTTTTATAATGAATTTTGACAGGGGAGCTCTTATCTTAGTTGAGAGAGAGAGAGAGAGAGAGAGAGGTTGACAATCTACCAAGAGCAGTGAAAATTCATTATTATTATTATTATTATTATTATTATTATTATTATTATTATTATTATTATTATTATTATTATTATTATTATTATTGTGGAAGGGAAACACAGAATATTTAAATGCTTGATTGCTTTCTCTTATACTATATTGCAAAAGGCATTGACTTGCTTATTGCTAAAAATTGCATGAGTACATGACTACATGCACTTGAATTCTGTAAATAACTTATGGGCCTTGTAACATACGTTGTTTAGGTACCTGATTTTATGTGATATTGTCTTCCGATTACCTCAAAGAGTTTACTGAGAAGTATGATTATTAGAATCACAAAATCAACATGCATGTTCATTATTTATTACATATCACATTTTAACACAATTTTAATTTTTAAATATGGGGACAAAAAAAGAGCGAAAATTTTGAGAAACATATTTGCTGACTCCTTTGCCATGCGTACTGAAGAGAGCATTTAAGTTTTATAGTTTACAATATAATCAAATTTGTTTAAGCTGTAACGTAGGGATAAGCTGCAAAAGTTGCGAACTTCCGTCAACAAATATTCATCACCAAAAGATTTACCAATAAGCACTCCTTCAGCAAGTGACTAAAGCATCTAAATGCTTTAAAAGTTACATTACATTATATTGTAAATGCAAATTCAACGGTGACAGTAAATTAGTATGACTTTGAGTTGCATCCCCAAGGATTTCTCTTTAAGCATAACCAATAAACTGTTGTGACCACAAAAGAAAAAGATTAATAATAAAAGAACATAGAGACAAGTATTAGAATACCTGAAATGTCCATCATGGTTGATGAAATATCAGGAGGTTCATATTATGCCATACTGCAAAATGAAAATACATGATAAGATAAATTCCACAATCATGACAAGCAATATGGAGAATCAACCAATATTTTTGTGGGCTTTTCCTCAGTGGGCAACGGAGCCGTGCACATGCCCGACGTGACGGCCATGTCGGACTGACGTGGGCGCCAAAACCAAGATAACATCATGGTTTGCACGCCACCAACGTATGCCACGTCCGGGCGTGTGCACAGCCCTTGCCCGGGAGCGAAAGAGGCGTTTTTGTGCATAGCTACTTAACTCTAACATTATAATATACCTTTAAACAATACTAAAAGAATTGAACTAAACAAGAAACTTTCACAAAATCTCAAAAGAATGCACCAAATCAGGATGCAATGCAACCCAAATCCTGATCATGTTAAGTTGAATTCTTCACAATAACAATATATATACTTACGGATCATGCTCTGTGAATTAGCATTGAGGTACAGCAACATTCAGTAAAAGATTATGCGGATTCTATCGAGCCAACCAAAACAGCAAATGAAAAGAAAGAATAATGCTGTCCTTAATTTTCTGTCACGAAACTGAAGTAGAAACCCCAAAATTACTGACAAGACCCTCTCTACATAGGATCAAAATTAACACATCCAGGTGATTCAAATAAATAAATAAATAAATAACACATCCAGAAGAGTAGGGCATCACTAATAAAGAAAACCAGAGTTTTGCTCATACGTAAAAATATGCCAGTATATTCTAAAGTAAAGAATCCTAACAGTTTTTATTCTAAAATAACCAAAACTGTAATTTTCATCCGTGCAAGCCCCAAAAATTGCATCAATTAGACTATACAGTCTCAGAACCTGGAGGAAACACCTCAGATTGTAAAGATGGACACATTTTATTCACATGCAACCATGTCCCTTCCCAAATGCTCTCTCCACCTACAAGAACCCCCTTTGTCTTCATTACAAGCAAGGTGTTCTTGAGAAGCTCGGGAACTAATTCCTGAAGCTTCTCAGCCTGCTTAAACTTGATCTTCATATATTTTTCCATCTGACCAATGACGTCGAGCCAAAGTTTGCAGAAGCTGGGCAGCTGAGATACTTCATTAAGTGAATGTAAGAAAACTTTAGTAAGCAGTTTCAAGGCGAGGACGAGTGTGGCTTCTATGTTTCGATACTCCTTTTGGGTTTGAGAGAGTGCAATTTCAGCCAAATCATCGAGCAGTGTGAATACGACCATTTCAAAACACTGTGACCACAAGTCTTGCGGGAGGCGAATCTCGTCGACTCCTATTAAGCACAGCTGTAGTGATACTAGAGCGTGATTTCTAACTTCTTCTCTTTGGTCTAAACAAACTTTTCTCAACCCCTGGACGAGCCTAAGCCACATCTCTCCAATATCTTGGGACAATTTTGCAGCCTCAACCTCATCCATAGCGTCCCTAGCATCTTTAGCCCACTGTTGTAAACAGTTAACAGAGCCTGCCATGAGATCGATGGCTCGGATTGATCGATCGGTCTGTGCCAGACGAGACTCTGCAAATTGCCTTGCTGCATCTATGCAGAGAATGAAATTAGCTGGTGACAAGTGAGCTCCATCAGACATGATGAATGATAAGGCATCAAATCCAGGTTCAGAAGCATCGGGGTGTCTAGCGGTGATAGAAAGTAAAGAAGCTATAGTTCGCCAACCCATTTGCGAACGTATGTGAGTTGCATTTGCTTTCACCAGACGACTTACCTCTTGAGTGATTTGCTCACAATATTGGTCAGCAACCCGAGCATCAAGCTTGAGAACCAGTTGCAGTGACCTTAAAAGTTCGTCGGCCAAGTTCTCTTTATAGGGAAGGAGACGCTGACATATACGAAGAAGTCCAAAAACAGCCTTCTCAACTAGAGGACATGCCATTACGGTTGATTGAACGATACTTGAGATGTGCTCATAAACGCCCTGCCATAGAAGTCCAATCCGATCTCGGTTATTCAGCGTGATCGCAATTAGCAATTCCAAGCAGAAAACTGCTGTGTCTTCATCCTCAGGAGAAGTATAACCCTTCTGAGGCTTCCCAGCAGCTGATATGAGAGCCTGTGCAAGCTGTAATAGAGAATCAGCCAAAAGAAACTTGCTTTCTGTGAAGATATTATCAATTTGACAATTCTGAATTGTTTCAAGTGTTTGTTGATGAGCAGCAAGTTGTTCCTCGGTGGATTGAGAACCTGGCTCTTCTGTTTCTAGATATAGGAGCTGGCTGAATCGGCCCATCAGACCAGAAGATCTCTTAGGATTGACAATGGATTGTGTGTGAGCAGAGGATAATGAATTCATAACAATCTTCACCTGTCCAGGTTCGGAAGATGTCTCTGAGTCATCAGCTGCATCACTTGCGACACGAGCAGGAAGAAGGCCAAGCTTGTGTAAGCTTATTATGCAATCCAAAATATTTCTCCAGCCAGTACGAATGAAATCACCGTATGTGTTTGCGATAGTGAACACAGCAACAGTAGCCATCCTCGCTTTTGCATCATCACCAAAGGCAAGATCAGGTACCTCAATAGATGAAGGATTTAACAGTGTAGTGAACCTACACACAGACACTACCAAATCATCCAAAACATCTTCGAGATGATGACAAGCTGAAATTTTTGCGACTGCCAAGAACCCATCTATGCATGTTTGGTAAGCATCCTCATGTTCTGCATAGTCAAATACCACTGAAATAGCAGCAATTGTCGGACCAGACATTATAGCAAACATATCGTGGTCAAGGTAGGCTCGGGAATCAGCGACA
The DNA here is from genome assembly GCA_018223645.1 of Jasminum sambac. Taxonomy (NCBI): domain Eukaryota; kingdom Viridiplantae; phylum Streptophyta; class Magnoliopsida; order Lamiales; family Oleaceae; genus Jasminum; species Jasminum sambac. The sequence goes on from CP073645.1 coordinate 471,542, forward strand.
ATGTATGGGGAAGTCTTCTTCGATTTGTGCATCAAATCAATCCAACGGCTAGGAGTCATCTCAGCATAACCAGCCCCTTGTTCAGGCATTGTGCGGATCTCGTTCTTGCAGATGGAGTGATATAGCTCCGACAGGAACTCACGAGGAAGATCTTCGCCTCCATTTATCTTCCTATTATTGCGGATGAAATCCTCCTCAGTCATCTTTTTCTTCACCTGTACATTATGCTGATCGGTGTTGAGCAGTATTAGCGAATAGGACAACACAAAAGCGACATCTTTATTAGCTAAAATATGCTGTGATTGCTCATAATATCTCTCTGCAAAAGCCTCAAGCACTCTTTGTATCTTTTGAGATTCTCCAGGCAATCGAAAAGTCTCCAAAAAGAGCCGCAATGCAATATCCAAGTTCATATCTTTGAAATCAAACGTTTGAGCAAATTCATGTAGAACCTGGATGCAAAATTCATCGTGATTTCCAAGAAAATCTCCAATAAGATTTTTATCTAATCCAGCAGTATACCTAAAAAAGCAGGCCACACTTTGTGGATCAAGCTTCTCCGGCAACAAATGCATTCCCTGAAGAAATTCAAGCCCCTTTTTAGGGTCTCGATTAAAGTGATCAGCACCTGTCATCAACCTTCTCTTGATGTACTTCCTTTTGCGAACAAAAGGAACCCAGCAATCAGGATCGCCATAGTTCTCACATTTTACCATCCAGAATGGAGCATACTCGTCAAGATTTACCAGATCCAAATTAACTGATCCATTTCTTATCCTCTCACCCATTCCTTGAATAATAGCAATCAGACCATCCAAAGCAAGAATATGCATAGAAGATAAAGGAGAGTTTACTGGAAATGCACTCTTAGACAATAAATTGGCAAGATCTTCGAACACGTTACTGCAGGTAATCTCACAATCTAAATTCGCAAACATCTCAGCCATGAAGGTTTTCTGTCTACAAAAATCAACAATAGCTTCCATGGCAACCTCCTGCTGCTGGTATGAGGCACCATAGCGACTTTGTGCAAGCCTCAATATCACACAAGAAAAGAAAGCTTCAAGCTGAAGCTTCAGTTCGGTTCTCAAATGCTGATATAGATTGAGAACAATGCTACAGACCATCGAAAGGATCAGGGGACTCATCGAAAGACCAAATTGCATCAAATTGTGGAATAGTTCATCTTGTACCAAACGCAGAAATCTAGGGTGGTAGCGAATTGCAGGGCCACCCAATTGAATAGCTGAATTGATCAAACCTAAAGCAAAAAGTGGCACATCTTCATCAAATGACATAGTGTTAGCTCTGGGCCCCATTCCGACATGTTCAACAACATTCAACAATGAACAGAGGAAGTGAAATATCTCAACCATGCATGGGATACCATATGGTTCTTTCAATAAATGCAAATCATTAGGAACAGCATCCTTCCCATTATCAGTCCCAATCGGGGTTTCATCCATCATTTCACTAACTAGACTGCTGGAAGTAGTAGTATTGTAGGCTCCAGGATGTGGCACCCCATCATGTTCGGATGTTCGACTTCCATTCTCTGATTTGCTGCTGACACTGTAATCATTATCAAATCTGGCAACCTTCACTAGACAAAAAGGAAAAAAATTACTAGCTATAAATCAGGAAGTAGAAAGCATATCAAATTTGCAAGGTGTGATCATACGTTTCAATATTATTGTTTGAAGTGTTAATTGTCACTTGCTGGCTGTTACATGAATAGGGACATGGATACACATCTGAGATCTTAAAAACTAGTGCAATTTTCATTTTTCTGTCCTTGAAAGCTGAGTATACTTTCTCTGGTGCTGAAGAACTCAAGTATATTCTTATCCAAAAAATCAAATTATTTTATTACCTGCAACTTACTCAAAGAATGCAACAACATTTTCGACTACACTCATCTAGATCAATGTATGATATCATGTTCTTAAGAATCATCATTCAGTAGTCACCAATGAACTGGAACTACCACAGAGAAAGACAGAACACCATAGATTGTGGGTACCTTGTCTTTCTACTTCGCTAGTTACCGAAAGAATGATATGTCAGACATTCAGAAAAGGAAAGACAAAACAAGAAATAAAGATGACATACCTCATTTTTACTAGAACAGCCCCCTTTTGCAAGTGACCGCTCTGCATTGTCAACATTCGGAAGGCGCGAAAAAATACATCTAACAAGTTCATGCATTGTGTGGCGAGCTATCCGCTGTAGCAATTCACCTTTAGTTCCAGCCTGATGAACTACTCGGAAGCATGTCTTCACAATTGTCAAAACATGTTGATTGCTCAAAGTAACAAGGTTTACTTTTCATGCAAGCCAAAAAGAACCTGAAGTATCTTCATCAGTACAACTTCTTCAGATGCGGATCAGTTACCTCAAATCTGCAGCTGGTCACAGCATCAACTACAAAGTGCATAGCATCTTCAATATTCAGAGTGTTTAGATCCAGAACATCAAGACTCAAAATCTTGTAAACAGATGATAGTGCAACACCAGTAATTGGTGCACCTGTTTCATCAGACCGAACTACATCAAGAAATGGCTGGAGATACAACGCAGGATTGACAGAATGCCACTGACGTTGCCACGAAAATATTTGCTTTCGGAGTGCTTTCAGAGACTGGATGAGGGAGTGCTCAAACTGATCATCTCCTGACACATAACGACCTCCCCATCTCACATTCCGCCTCATTACTGCCAATACAGCACATATTTCTGAATTAATCATACATGCAAAAAGCTGGCTCCTCACTGGAAGAGGTAGCCCCACAATCTTCGTTCCTCTTCAATTCCACTGATACCAGATTGTAGCCTTACATGACCCATAGCAACTAATTTTCACAGATCACAAACTCAACAGCTAAACAACAACCACTTCAATTGGAGCTGCTTTAACCTGGCAAAAAGCATAACCTAGCGTCCTTCAGAAGAAACTGATACCCTATGCACGCATTTCAGCATTTAGGACTTGATAGGATACAAGTACAAAACAAGAAACGCCCTGCAATATGATATCTGCATATAGTTTGTGAGTAAAGTATTAGGTTCTGGCACAGGAATTGATAGGGAATCATGCAGTGCACAACTTTGAAAGCCGAGCTCAAGTAAAACTGTAATTTTTTTTCACAGGATACTGCAATAAAGTGAAGGACAATTCCAACCAGAATTTCAACCACATGAGGAAATGATAATGCTTCAGTCAATGCTGCTGTTCTGCATTGCAAATTACCCTCTAAGCTTAGGGGCTACAGTGTCTGCGAAGACATCATTTTACCTAAGAATGGTACCATCATTAAATTTCTGATTACCATTGAGAATTGAGATATTCACCCAGACTGTTGACAGGTTTAAAGAATTGATATTGTGTTCAGTCAGCCTGTACATACCCAGAAAGCCAAAGCACACATTAAGATATCATGCAACCTATAAGAGTTTCCAAAGGAAAATTCTAAGCCACAATTTATCGTTCTTCTACAAAAATTCTCATAAAAAATACATAGAATGATAACCAGGCAGAACATTCAAAATGTTGATAGTGGACTGTATAGCATGTCTTTTTTGAAGACCAGATTGAGTAAAAACAGAGACAGGATGGACGTATTAAAAGGAAATAAAAAGAAAAAAACATCATCTTGTTTCATTCTTGTCTACCTGATATGAACAACCCCATGAGTGATGTTGCTAAAAACCTCTAAGTTGTCAATTTAATATTCATATAGACACTACAAGTCCATTCTAATCTATCAAACTAATTCTACCAAAAAAAAAAAAAACACCTATTAAAATCATAAATACCAAAAAAGTGCATAAAAAAATATAACTTAACACCGAAACCCTGCCAGTTTCCACATAGGTAAAGCGAAACACTTCAAACAAAAAATTCAAAAAAAAATTACGAAGAAAATTAATAATGGTAATAATATCAGTGAAACTTAGCTTTAGAAAAGTTGATGACCAGCAGATCTCAAATAGCCATTGGAGATCCAATCCCCAATTTAATTACTAACAGCTGATACTAATCGCACGAGTTCTATTAAAGAATCAAAATCAAAATTTTGAACAACTCGATCATTAAATTCTCCTTAATTAGTATCACAAAACAAAATCACACGAATAATACAAACGAAAGACAATCAACTAAAGGCGTCCAACCTAGTTAAAAGTGTTGACTATGCTCTTCTATCTTTCTTCTTTCCACGAAATATCAGTTCAAAATCTCCAAATTAACCGAAAATGTGGAAGGGAATATATGAATAGGATAAATTGAGGAGAAGAAAAATTTGAATGAATTGAGATCCAGAGTAAATTGTTCCTACCTGATTGCGGATCTGTAGTAGAATCGCAGGACAGGGGAGAGGAGGAGACCAACGACTTGTTTTTCGTACTGTTTCCTGTGTCTGGTAGAGTGGAATAGAGAAGGTGAAATTTTCTTGTAAGGACCTCATGTTTCTGAATATTTTCCAGATTGGCAACTTATTTTGAAAAGGAGTAAATTATACGTTTGGTTCCCAATGTTTACACTTAGGGTGTGTTTGATTTTTTTTTAGAAAGTATTTTCATTCATTTGGATTTTAGAGAAAAAAAATTTTCACCTCCATCTTGAATTGGATTTTCTAAGAAAATGGCTCATTTTGGGAATAAAAAAGTTGCACATAGATAATATTTTTCGCTGAAAAAATTTAGTATCAAACATTAAAATAAGAAAAATTTTCTTTGATTCGACATTTTTTAGAAAATTTTAGTGAATCAAATACACCTTACACGACTTAAATCGCCCCCAACCATTTTTTTTTTACGAGCAAGACTCAACGTTTTAAAAACATGCATCATTCGTCAAGATCTACTATTCTCCATAACTATTAGTTAAAATTGATCCGTTGCTCCTGGGTGCGCCGTAATTACGGTGCTCCCGGCCTAAAATTTGGCCAAAAAGTTTGATCGATCCCACGGCATTCACCGGTGTCGCAAAAATTTTTTAAAAATTATAGGAGCTCCATCTCGCCTTACTTAATCTAGATCCGATCCCGGATTTCAAATCGGAGATCGGATGGGGCTAAAAAAGATCCCCGGAGCGCCGTAATTACGGCGCACCCGGGAGCAACGGATCAAACCTGAACTATTAGTCCCAATTTTTTGAATTTGTACAATTTTGACTTTTAACTTTCCACATATTTCCATTTTGGCATTAAATTTAGTAAATTAAATTCGTCATAATTAAATAATTTTTATCAAAAAATTCTAAAAATTAGCACTTGTTTGTATTAATATTATAAATTTTTAAAATATTTACCTTTAGTATTTATGTACAGAGACATTTTGATTTTAACAAATTATTTATTTAATATTAATATTGTGATTATATCTATATAAATTTGTAATTTAATACTATTGTTAAGAAAATAATTTTTGAATAAAATTATACCGAATGAAACAAAAAATGTATAATAATAATAACTAGAAAAAACACCTACCACACTTCTTCCGGCCCACCCTCAAGCGGCCAGTGATTTCATTGGGTCATTTTTAATGTATATGTCCATTACCAATTTTCACCCATAAAATAAAAAAATACAAGAAGTTAGGTGGTTCCATATATATATTTTTCCTAATTTTCTCTTTTTTAAATCACATTATTCATTCACCCCACTTACATGAATTCTAGTGCCATGAATAGAAATAGATACTTACCTAGAATTCTTTCACTATTATTTTATAGTTATTTTTGAATTTATTTTTATACTTCTAGTCTTTTTAAAATTTTCCCTCTTTTTATTTTTTCTAAACCTCTTTCCATTCCTCTTCAATTAAAATAATCGCATGTCTCCATTTCGCTCCTCCACACCATCCTCCAATTCACATTCCCATTGGAGATGGCGATTGGTTTTCCAACACAAGTAAAACATCCGTTTGTCAGCTGGTCTCGATGCTGGAATGCAGCTTAGTTCGATGGAAGGATTTCGGGATGGATGTGGCGTTTGGGGTGGAATTGCAACGTCAATCCTCAAACTTTTTAATGCTCAAGGAAAATTGTAAAAATAAAAATTTCCACCCTTTTTCTAGTTTCACCAAATTTTTTCTATATTTTTTCTCCCAAATGTTTAAATTTTTAATTTAAAAGTTTGTATCAACACCTTGTTTCTCTTATTGTAAAAGAATATTTTTTTGGCGCCTCGGCGATGCTTGCTTTACTCTTGAAGCGAGGACCGGCTCTCATGGAAGAAGAAGAGAGAGCTTGGATGGAGGTAGGTGTTTAGGGTTTCATGTGAAAGTAAGACTAAATTACTATTCCTTTATTGAATAAAAAGTTCTGAAAAAAGTGATTAACAAGGAATGTTTTTTGGGGGCGTTGGTTGGGCATGCACAGAGTAATGGATTTTGGATGAACGGTGTCCATTTTTAAAATGTTGGTGTCAGGTTCGTCCAAAGAAAATGTTGATCACAGAAATGCAAATGAATGTAAAAATGAAGGATTAAGGCGTATGGTACTCTTCGGAAAATTACTCCCTGAAGTCAATGTCCTAAAAGGAGGGAAAAGGTGCCGCATAGCGTGTGAGGCATGTGTAAAGCGCCCGTATAGTAGCGGGTGGGGAAAAAGGCGGTCAATTCTAAATTGACTTGGAAAAAGCGCGCCTAGGCAAGACAAAGGGTGTCCTTAGGTTTGGAAAATGCGCGTGCCTTTTTCATTTAGTCACTCGTTAAAATATACCTTATAAATTTATGATATATATGTTTAGAAAATTTGAGGGAAGACGAGGGCATTTTACTTTAATGCAATTTCTTTATGTGAGGCTCCAATTAACAACTAATTCTTATTACTGTTAATGCAATTTCTTTATGCAAGACTACGTTTAACAACTATATGCATGAATTGCTTATTTGCTAACTACGTGAGACCTAGCGATAAAGGCATTAATACTTTAGAAATTATAGTTTTGTTGAAAAGTATGTTGAAATTTATACAAAATTGTGTAAATATGTGTTTTTTCTCACTTAATTATCACTATAGAATTATTAAAATAATTTTAAAAAATCAAAAATACCTTTTTACGCCTATGTTTTGCCTAGGCACGTATAGGATCAAAGGCTTAAGGCTTGGAGTTACTGCCTTACTACATCTCGCACCTTTTAAAACCTTTCCTAATGCATAACCATTGTCAATAATGGGCTTTTCTTTTCTTTCACTATGTTTTCTTCTTTATTGATGCAAAAATGACTTAGAGCTTGCTTGATACACTTTTTTTAAAATTATTTTTCTTATTTTTTTAATCATCTTTTACAACTCATAATCAATAGTGAAGCTAGACCACCAATGTTCCAAAACACTAGGGTGTGCCATAGTTATGGTACTTCTGACAGTTGTGTAACGATAGTAACATCAATTTTCACAACTTTAGTTTCCAATTCCACCCACGCACTTTTCAACTTTAACATAATTATTAGTTCCATATACTATGATCCAACCCCTATCAAGCCGATTTAATCGAAAAAAAAGGGAGGACCCTAATTTGATGCCTGGTGAACAGTGCAGTGTAGCTTTGATATCAAAGGCAAAGAATATCTTTTAGGAAATTTGTGATTAAAAATAAACATATGAAAATGTAATGCCACCTTTTAAGTTTTATCAAATCATCTAAATGTTCTTTTAAGAAAAGTATTTTTTTCCTTAAAACAAAAAACATTTGAAAACAAAAATGTGGAAAATATTTTTTATGGAAAATGTGTGACTAAAAATACATATATGAAAATGTGATCTCTTCTAAGATTTGTCAAGGGACCTATACATTCTTTTAAGAAATATATTTTCAACGGCTCTTCATAACATTTGTTTCAAGGCACACATACTTGAAAAGTTACCTTTTCTGGAAAAGATTTTTTTTTTTTTTTTTAAACACAACAAGTTCTATACACGTTTCACGTTAATTAATAGCCTTATTGGAGCATTTTTAATGCTACAAGTCGAGATCGCTCTTCAATTCGAATAGATCATGCATGTGATGACACCGATGTCAAATCTAACAGCTAAATAAAAGAAAGTTAAGGCAAACCCAAATGGGTCCATCTGCTGTACCTTACGCAGACGAAAAAAATTCTTGAGGATCCCACCATTTTCTGATCAATCGACATAAGATTTATGTATTATTCATCTAACCTAACGTAGATATCCATATATATATATATATATATATATATATATATATTGTTAATGAGGCGCCACGTCGGGCATGGGGATGGGCTTATGACTCCCACATTGGGAACAAAGCCAACCCGACCAAACTATGTATATTCACAACAATATAAAATTTTGACCTCTAGGAAATATGTAGTATTCATATTGCATTTAAATCATTGAAATGATTACAAGACAAAACGCTGGTGACCTTATGTAAGTCGGTGAATTTATATTTTTCATTGTAAACTTCATCAAATTGTAAACTTCGATTATTATAATTTTGCTGATTGTCATTGTCATGATTATCTTTGATTTAACAACATATATAATAAAATAGCAGATTCATAAATAAAATCTCACTCACGTATATATATTGATGCTAAAAATAATTACTGCTAGGAATTATCGTTTGTAGTTTTACATGTATTAACGGATATTATTTTGGGACAATAACTACACATTAAAGTCGTAATGTTCTTGTTTCATGGAGTTAAGACCACATCGAAGGAAGCATATTTAAAATATTAAAAAAAAAATGAAGAAGAAAAGAAAATCGATATAGCCGTCACCGTGCTTGATTTTCGTTTTTTTTTTTTTTTTGAAGTACTTGCTTGATTTTCAAAATTAGTCCTCAATAATGTGATGTTTTAACATGACTTCTCTTGACCAAAAAATATAAATAACTAAAATTAAGTAGTAGAGAAAAATTATCCAATAAAGATCACAAACGTAATAATTAATAAACATTGTCCACGCCGATTGTTAAAGCCCATTTGGCCTACCGAATTTACAACATGTTAAAGAATGTATAGTTTGAAAATGATTGAAAAGTATAAAAATGATGGATCCCGTGAAATATTAATTAAAACAAAATTGCAAAAAAAAAAATTACAAAAAAGTATCGTTGTCAAATAGACATTAACCCTGAAAGATGGAAATTGATCATAATATATATGTTACCTCATCGGCTTGGGAATTTTGGTGGGTCGAAATGGAAGAAAAAGTGAGATAATTATTAAAGTGTAAAGTGTGTTTTTAGGAGATGGGGAATAAAATCCATCTCTCCAATAAAATCTTTTCTTGGTATTGAAAGTTAACATATAGTCTTTATACCCTTTATAACACTTTGTCCTTATCGAGTGGAATAAAGGCTAGTGGTAAAAGAGGACTATATGGTTTAAGTATATAACAAAGGGCACAAAATGAATCTATTTTCCGCTCTAGCCCTCCTTGCTCCAAGGTCCAAATACCTTCTTCACAATTTTTAAGCACCCATAATTTCCAACTTGGGAAGTTTATATCCGAGGCCAATCCCAACTAATTATCTCACTCTACTATGTGGGAAAGACACGTTATCCATAATCCGTATAGTGTGTCGTCAACAGATGGGGAGAAACACATCCAACAAATTAGTACCCAATTCTCAATGATGTATTCCCCCGTCTGATGACACACGATAGATGGGAGAATTGTTCCTCCGCTCTACGCGTGAGGAGGAGATCATCTGTGATCAGCCAACCATAGAGATATTTTACCCCGAGAATAACGTACATATCCTTGGGAAACGCCAACTACGACATTTTTCCCATTCACAAGGAATGCTTCCCGTGTTAGAGTATGCTTTTATGATGTGATATTGATCACCACATCACACCATCTTGCTAAGGATCGTCTGGCCAAGAGGGCTCAAGTTAGTCGATGTACATGAATCCATTGAACAATGCCTTTGAAAACAATATACCGCCTCGTGCCAAAATCTAATCACACCGATCCTATTGGATAAAGATAGATCTCATTCGAATACATAATTTAAATGAATAAAAAGGCGTCTTAAGTTTTTTAAATGAGGTGGTTTGAGACAGAAGAGAAGGGACTAAGAGTGATCCGCTCTTACCAAGATTGTTAACCATGTTTGGCAAGTTTAAAGTCAAAGCTAAAATTTACAAAATAGTTTGCGTTTTAGTTATCCAAATATGCTATAACTTAAATAAAATCATTACTTCAGTAGTAATTCTAAAGCTTTTATAACGGAGAAGCAATTAAACAAGATCACCTTTGAATTTCTCTCCATTTTTCTTGTTTCAAGACAAACTCAACACAATAAACTACATCCTCTCACAATGAGTTGAATCTCGTGCTTTTTCGCATCCATCGACATTGTCATTGTTTATGACTTAGGTATCACCATATATCCTGCGTGACTACATTTCTTGTCCGGCTGACAAATCCGGTGGCTCTACATTTAAATCGTCCTAAGTACAGAAGGTAGAACTGCAACTTACATTACTGCCTAAATGTAAACCGATTATAGGACGGAGTATACTATTTGAGGATCACCTGATCTAAGTAGCAATAAGCCGTTGTGTGATGCTACAAATGTTCGGGTACGGAATTTGCCCAAAGGGAAACAGAAAATTGGGATTGCTTTAAAGGAAGGTTCGTTGCAGATAAAACAATGCCATTCTGCAATCATAGAACACCAATCTTTTCATCAGTGTAGACATTTTAATAACAATGAATCCATTTCCTTGCGCATTAACAACTTTTCATGATATATAGCAACTGTGTTACCCCCTGTGATAATACAACAAAAAGCTTAAACCGGCACAAGATTACACCCAGATACATTATGAACACAATGAATGAAGAAAATAAATCCAAAACTAGACTTCCAAGTCAAGATTTCTGTGTATTTTCCGCTTTTCGTTTGGAAGTTTTCGATCTCTGTCAACGTGAGAGCACTTACTATCTGCATGTCGATCATATCTTACCATCCAATCAAAAAGTAGTCGGACTTATGCAAGTGACACAATTCTCGTCCTCTTCATTACTGGGCGTCCATCACTCCAGATGTAGGAAATACTTCGTCTATGTTCAACCGAAATCCGAGGGAGACATAAAGGCCGGCCCTAGTGAAATCATCCACACTGTGGGCTCTCACAGAGGCACTCTTGAGGATTTGCGTAAAAATAATCTTCTTCTTTAGAGCTTGTCAGCAATCCTACGGTTAGCGGGCTGTCCCATTTTTCGCTCATGTGTAGAAGTCGCACTGCAACTGAAAACTCGTCCCAGGAAAAGTGTCCCACTCTGATGTAAATCCAACAATTATAAAAAAAAAAAAAAAAAAAAAAAAAAAAAAAAAAAAAAAAAAAAAAAAAAAAAAAAAAAAAAAAAAAAAAAAAAAAAAAAAAAAAAAAAAAAAAAAAAAATGTAATTCACGGTTGTCTCAATTCAAATTTTCACATAAATAGAGCTTGATTATTAATAAAATTAAATTCACGAAATTCGCTTAGAATTAAATTCTCTCAAATTCTACTATTGTTTACATCTTTTATATGATTTAGTAAATTTTTTTCTTTTTGGTTTTTTTTGGTTTGGGAGAGATTGGGGAGAGAGATTTGAAGAAATGGGTCTAAATGGCCTCTTTTAGTTAGAAAAATGAGGAATGACCCTTGACTAGTTCTTTAATTTTTTATATCATTTTTAGCTTTGTTTACTTAGATATAAATGTCACTTTTTCCTTCATTTCTTCTGAGATTTTATAATTCACATCTTCTTCTCTTTCTTTCGTTCTTCATTTTTTCGTCTTTAAAAACACCTATTATTCATTATCTTTTATCTTTTTCACATTTTCACCTATTGAAATTGTATGAAAAATCATCTTTTTAGAACTTTTTCAACCATTCAAGTTGTATGGAGAAGAAGTCACCGACTGGAAAAGTCAACCATTGGAAAAGCAGAAGAGAGCTATTTTATGTTTGTATGTATTAAATTTTTACTTTTTAAGTTGTTTTTGTGAAAGCTTGACTTCAAACGTTGTTGTTTGTTTTTGTGGAAAATAGTTTTTTTTGCTATAAATGGTCATTGAATGACCCACACAGAACGACTATAGTTATTCTGGAACGACTCGGAACAACCATGGTCGTTTGGTAAACAACTATCGTTTTGAGCATTTCGTTGTGGTGGTTTTGAGCGATTAGAGTTATTGCCGTGTTGGAAAATTCAATTTTTAAACATGAAGAATTAGGGAGAAACTTGTTTTTAAATTAGGTTTAGCACATGAAGAATTGTTAAGGGTGGTTTAGCACATACAGAATAGGACAGGCCTCCTAAAAACTTTCTTAAAGAAAGCGAGGCTTCAAAAAGTGTAGAAACACAAAAGAGGCCGTTCTGAAATTATCATAACAAATTTTGGGTTTCCCCTCTTAAAACATTCAAAATAATGTTGGGAACTGAACAGCTAAAAACTCAAAATGGAGAGTTAATTCTCCAATTTGGGGCTAAATTTGGAGAATGGACCTTCCAAATATACCCCACATTTATTGATATTGTGCAAGAATCTTGTACCTTATGGTATAATAAAAACACTATTATTTGAACTTTGGTAGCAAATGACTACTTTTTAATTAATTTAAATCATAAAACATACAAAATACTACTACACCCAAATTTTGCCCCAATTTTTCCCATTGTACATTATTTGAGAATTATATTTTTTCCTCCAATTTTTTCCCTTTGTCTTTTCCCCTAACATTAGTTTTACTCTTAGATAATTTTTATTTTTTTGATTTTTAGTTAGGTCCCTATTTACTATTTTGTTTACTATTATAAATTTTTAACTTACACTTCGGTCTGTTAAAAAGTAACAATAAAAATAAAAAATTAATTTTACTAAATGTGAAAAATCTCGATACTTGGTATTTTGGGGAAATTGCAATAGTTTTTGACTAATTATATTGACACTACACTATAGTTTATAATTACACTACAATTAAATATCACTAAAGATCCTAAACTTTGATTATTTTAGTAATTTTGGCTTCAAATTATTTTGAGTCAAAAATTTTAAATCTAATTCTAACATATAGCATATATTATTTGTAATAATGAATTTCCATTAAATTGTTTGCCAAGAAGACATCGAAAATCTTATTAGTATTACATAAATAAAAATACTAATTAATAGATCAATCCAGAAAACAAATATTTTTATATTAAACTCAAACTGGAAATTGAACAAAAATCATCATTATGGATTAAAATGTATTGTTTAATAAAGAACAACATGTGAAAATTTGACCACAAAGAAAAAAAAAGACTTGGCGCTAATAAAAAAAAAAAAAAAGCCTGGGCAGTAATCTATACTGGCTAGAAAAGTATGGAAGAGGTAAAGAAATTTTTGGACAAAAGTACCCCACAACTTTTGTTTGAATTCTAATTACATGTCTTAATAAATTATAAATTTTATTAACATCTTATAATAATGATATACTTTCTTCATTAAAAAAGTTTAAAAAAGCCTTTCCAATTGAAAAGCCAAATAATTTAAACATAAAATATTCTCTTTTAAAATAGAGAAACCCTTAAAAAGATTTTTCTAATGTACATCACATTTGCTTATAAATAAATATAAGCAAAGCTTGTCATATTATATTTTACAATTCCACCCCTTTTTATAGAGTTTGAAATTTCAATTAAATTTAATTTTACAAATGCATAAATTAAAAATATAATTATTCACTATAAGAAATATCGATTAACTGACGAAAAAATATTATTAAAATATTACTCCTATTTGGATTCTTCCAAAAGGATCATTGGTAAAAGTTTCGATCATGAAAACTTTTATCAAGAAAATAATTTTTATATTAATTATAATATCACATACATCACACGATTTATATACTAATAATATAAAAAAATATAGTATTAATATAATCAACCTATTATTATTTTTAATTTTTTCTCTAAGCTTCTTTCTATTGACATTATTATCAAACAACTCATTAGCACCATAGGCTATCATACGGTAAAAACGTTAGAACCACAGTGGAAATTGAATTGTGCATCGGCTATGATTAGTACATGCTAGTGCTCTCACTGTGGCTGAGTAGGAGAGTGTCATGCACCCTCACAATGTGGTGTGCGTGATGGCGTAGCGTTATCTAAATTTTTTTAAAAAAAAATATATATATATATATATGTATATTTTGAATCTACGATAAATTAGTGGTAATATATACATTGTCACGCAGAAGAAGTAGGATTATATGTCGCTTGAATTTTTGGCTTAAAGTGTGCGAATATGAATATAAGTATGAAGTGCAGGAGAGCGGGGCAGATTGGTATACATCAAACGACCAAGACAGCCACTACTTTCATAACCTTAGGTCAGGGAGAGACGGCTACGGATACCAAAGACTTTGGAATCTACGCACTATGCGCCTGTTGGAGAGAAGATATAAGGAGAGAATATCAAAGCTAAGAAGGATCTTCCAAGTGATTGTTCCAAGAAATTCTTCTGTTTTTCATGTTTTTCACTTTAAGGCACAAACAGGAACTACTCTACATCGGTGAATCACTGTTCAACTTCAGTGCGATTATTAAATTTCAATCTTCATAATCCAATGTTTTCATCTTTCAGTTGAATTTCTTTTCTGCGTATTGTTCGTTGAATCATTCAATTGAATCTTTCTCTTGTTAAGTCTACTAGCACAACCAGTAGCAAACTAGGGTTTTTCTTCCCCAATTTATTTGGCCTAATTAAAGAAGATAATCTCAGTTCAATTTCGATTATAAACATTTCAGGGGTAAAAATGAGTGAACAAGGTTCAATTCTGGTGACAATAGGGCTAGAAAATCCGTAACAATTTTCATAGTAGCTGGTCTATGCTGCTTCTTCTACTTACTAGGGCATAGCAGAGAAAGTGGGTTTGGGAAAGGTGACAGTATAGCATTGCAGATAACCAAAGCAGCTCATAAACTGCAACATCCTTCCAGAAACTTAATTTTGAAACACATCACCTCTTGGTGAAATAAGCGACTCAAAAATCAAGGCCCAGAGTGTATAAACCTTATCATCCCCGATACACAGATTACACCCCTGCCAAGATCAACGCCGCGCAATGAAGTTCTCGAGGGAAAATATGTTCTACAGAGAAAGGCATTGTCCTCCTAAAGAGAAGAAGCGGCATTGCCTTATTCCAGCTCCGAAAGGATATGTGAACCCATTTCCATGGCCAAAGAGTCGGGATTATGTGCCCTATGCTAATGTTGCCGTATAGAAGCTTGACGGTTCCAGAAGGCTATACAGGGTGGATTCAGTCATGAAGGTGATGTGTTTAGGTTCCCCGGTGGAGGTACTCAGTTTCCTGAGGGTGCTGATAAGTATATTGATCAACTTGCTTCAGTTATGCGATTGACGGTGGAGGTTGTTCGGACTACGTTTGAGACACTGGTTGTGGGGTATGTTGGAGCACTACAAGTATATCTTGTATGAAACTTTGCACGTTTGTTGCTTTTTATTATTTGTCTTGCAGGTTTTAGATTTTTAATTTGTTATAACCCAATATGTTTGATAATTACCTAAATAAGATGTTGTTCTCTTTGCGTTTAACTTTTCAGTTTCTGAATTCATTTCAATTATCTGTTCCTGAAGTAGGAGAAAGAAAACATGGGTTTTAGTTGTTCTCAAGATTTTTGAATATTTTCACTCAAAACGACAAAAAGTCTTCTTTTACAATCCTTTTTTTTCTTTTTTCTTTTTTTTTTAAATATGAAAAACCAATTTTCCGCATTTGAAAACCATGAAACCAGCTAAAAAAAAACAACAAAGGAACATAAGCAAATTATGTAAGATAAATTTTATTATCGTAGGATTTGCAAGTTGGGGTGCGTATCTTTGGAGCAGAAATGTTTTGACTCCAATGTCGTTTGCCCCAAGAGACTCACACCAAGCCCAGAGATTCAGTTTGCTCTTGAACAGAGAGAATTGTACCTGCTGTTATTAGTGTACTTGGAACAATAAAAATGCCATATCCATCTAGAGCTTCGATATGGCGCACTGTTCTCGTTGCTTACCTAATTCCTTAGGGAGCAAATAGGTGAGCATAAAATGTTGAACTTTATTTTGGTCTTTTTATTTTTTATTCCTTTGTTGTACCACAGAACAACAACAGCCCATACTTTTACACTATCTTTTTGCAGATGGATTATATATGAAGGAAGTTGATCGCATTTACTTACGACCTGGTGGCTATTAAGGTGCTTTAGGGCCCTCCCATCAACTGGAAAACCAACTACAAAGCATATGTGCGCCCAGAGGAGGAACAGAGGAAGAACAAAGGAAGATTGGAAGAGATTGCTAAACTTCTCTGCTGCAGGAGAAAAAGTCTGAGAAGGGCGAAACTGCAATTTGGCAGAAAAGAACAGATTCAGATTCATGTCTTTGCTTCACAAGAAAATTCTGGAGCCATGTTTTGTAAATCTGGCTTGATCCCGATGGCGTCTGGTAAATTTCTTCAAAGTACATATTTAAGAATATTCTGATATTTATATTTATAAAGAAATAAAAAGTAAATGAATATTTTTTGTTTTTCCCTGTTTTTATTAGGTACAAGAAAAATGGAATCATGCATTACTCCAATGTAACAATGCTAACAGTGATGATGATTTGAAGCCATTTCCGGAGAAGGCTTTGTATATGCTGTTCCTTCAAGGAGTTTCCTAGTGGCTCAATTTCTGGAATCTACTGTTGAGGAAACTTATTTGGAAGACAACAGGCAATGGAAAAAAAAAAAGCATGTGAAAGCTTATAAAAAATATCAACAAAGATTATCGACTCTGGGAGGTACACGCCCAATATTATGAGATATGAGCAGCTTTGGATTGGGAGGTTTGCTGCTTTTTCTCTTCATTGGCCTCCCCAAATCTTGGGTTTATGAGATGTCATTCCATCATTTCACAGAGGAAAAAAATACCCTCGGTTGTCATATATGAACGTTAAGACTGATTGGCATCTATCATGATTGGTATGCTGTCTGTCCCATCAATTTTTACATTTCTAATGTTAAAAAGAATAATCTTATTATGTTGTTCCTTAGAAAAATTAAACTTCTTTTGCTCAATTATTGTCTTTCAGGGTTTAGGTGTGAAGCCTTTCTCTACATATCCAAGGACATATGACCTAATCCCATGCTAATAGTGTTTTCAGCCTATACAATGGAAAGTAAGTACCAACACAATATCCTCATATTCCTAATGATCATAAGTTTTCCACAGTTTCTGAGTCGAGTTTTCATTTTGGTACTCTTGATGGGGGTCTCTGATCTGTAGTGCAAGCTAGTTGCACAAAACCTTGTGCAAAGGAGTTGATGTAGTGCGATTTAGACGATGTTGCAAGTTGGAAAACAGTTAATGTGACATGTTTAAATCGTGCCACGCATGAGCTGCTCTGCCGGACAAGATCGAAAGTACAAGAAGCTTGCACCAAATCAGGGAGTATTCATTTTGGATTGTGTTTGATGCGCAAAGGGAATGTAGTATTTGAACTAAAGCACTTTGGTGAAATTAATGCCAATACAGGTGTGATTTTGAAGATATTCTTTTAGAGATGGATAGGATTTTGAGGCCGGAAGGTGCAGTCATATTCGGGATGATGTCAGCATGCTTGTGAAGAGTGAAGAAAATGATTGGAGAGGAGTATGAGATGGGATGCCAAATTAATGGATCCACGAGGGGATGGTCCTCTTTGTTCCAGAGAAAATACTGGTTGCAGTTAAGCAATATTGGGTGGAGCAACTCCACTTCAACACAATGAAAGCTACAAGAAATGTCAAGGTAAAATGATAGATAGCATTGATGGCTTTGATTTTCAATTCTTTGATTTTTATAGTAAGTTTTGTGAATTTCAATGTGTTACACCATGAGAAATTTTTAGAAGATAGTTGCCGCCGAGGGGACTCGTGATGATGCTATATGCTGCCCATTTAATAACTGTTGATTAGCCCATAAGTTACTAGAATTGGATTATGATGTACTTGTAACATGTAACAGATTGTATTTACTAGAGCTTATCTCAAGTATGTTAATACAAGTGATTTCCCAAGAGCTTGCTTCTTTCTTCCCCCAAGACCCCGGGCTCTCTAGGGGAAAATTTCTAGTATTGCTGGTATTTTTGTGTTTTTGGTAATCCAGGCCAATCGATACCGGATGCCCACGCACATCAGTTGAAGGGCTTCACTTTTATTTAGTTATGGCCCTGATGACATTGTGTATTTTATAGTTATATTGCAATAATAGATTTGATCATATACACGGTAAGATATACTCTGGATTTCTGGGGTTTGTATTTCTATTTCTGTGAAAGAACTTGGAGGTTGTGATTTTTATTTTTATCTTTTTTTTTTGGTTTTGCGTGGCCACTATACATGACGGAGATTTTGACCTGGTCACCCTGAGGCGGAGTCGAGGCGGATTGTGATCACATTTCTGTTTATGGGTGAATTTGTTGCTAAGGCATGTTTAAACATGGTATCATTAGAGATCCAAGAGCTGCTGGCATTACATTGTGTGGCCAGTTTTCTTCAGCACTGGATTAGAAGCTGACAAATATCTATGTACCCCAAAATTGATGTTGTGTCTGGCAGAAGCAAAGCTAATGTGAGCACTAAGTCAAACATCATTGGCAAGAATTGCCGACACATTTGAATCCCGTCTGGCATACTGCTTTTTCTTATGGTTCGACTGTAAAGTCTTCCATTAGATGTCCCAAAAAGAGCCAAAAAGCTACAATGCTAATGCATTTCACCACTCCAGTCTTGTAGTGATTGTTATCAAAGAGCTGTGTCATGTAAGTAAGCTTAGATATTACTCGCCACTCAATTTTGCTATTTATCCTGGAGTCTCTGGTGGTGGCCAGCACAAGTGTTTTCTCTCCAACTTACCTCCTGAAAACATAAACCCTTTTAGGGATCCTTCACTCTTCCTTCTTACTTGAATGCAGCAGATGGAAGCAGCATTTTGTAGTTAGGCAGGGTTTAGGAAACTGAAACTGAGGTATTGGTGCTGAGAAATATTACAAGAATGCCCCAAGTTGCCAATGAAAGACGAACAGTGCAGCCCCACATACGCCCAGTGAAAATGGAACCACGGAGGATTTAATCCAAGGCGAGTTTTAAGTGCTCTTGTAGGGACAAGAATTCCATTGAAATATATGATCGTACAAGTGACAACTATTCCAAGAAGGGATTTGAGACTGATGATCATTTCAGCTTCGCAAGAATGGAAACTTGTGATGATGGTGAGTCAAGTTCAGATTTGTTTGAAATAGAGAGCCCTATTGAGTGAAGCTACCATCGGTTGGAGCAGAGTCACTAACAGCATGTTGGACTCTGATTCTGAGTCTAATCATATTGCACGCCTATCTCCTCGATTGCAAATCAACATTTGCAGTAAGTCAACGTCCATCTCTAAACAGATTTTATCGTTTTCGTAAGTAGGGACTAGGTTTTAATCCCTAACACTGATTGGTTGGGCTTTGGCGTGGTCAGATTCGGAAGAGCAAAGAACGACCGCAGCTGCACCCCGGATAATGGCCATTGATGTGAAAAAAGCAAAGGGGAAGAGATGTGATGAGATGGCGTCCCAGTGGGCTGTCGAAGTAGCAAACGATTGTATTCAAAATTAGATTTTACTATCTAATTTGGTATGCAAAATTTTCGATAATAAAATAAATGAAAACTTAAACTAAAAACCATGACTTTATTTATATATTTATATTTTTAATTCTCGTATCTACCATAAAATCTAGTAGACAGGCATTATCTTGTACATATAGTTATTCTTCTTCTTCTTCTTGAGACTCCAACTTCATAATTCCACAATCATCACTCTTCATTAGTCATCACAATACAAAATTTCATTGTTATCATAATCTACTCTCGATTCCTACTCACTGCTCTGAAGAACTACGATCAATGCTCATCGTCCACAGTACCATACAATGACAAATGATTTACTTGATTTCAAAACATCGGAACAAAATAGAGTAACACATTAGTTCCAATATTTCCATTGCTTGGGATTCATTTATTATTATTTTGTTTTTCATTTTTTGAATTTACCATTATAATTGTGAATGTTTAAGTTAGGATGGGACTATTCACATCCCTCTCCTTACTAAACACACCCCAAAAAAAACCTCCTTCCCCAAAAGACCCCTAAATTTACTTAAAAAAAAAAAAAAATTGTTTGGCCGGACATGGCCGAACAGCACGAAAAACGAAAACAAAAAAGTCGGCAACGAGCTTTTGTTGAATGGCAGCCGGGGTGGTACCCCACCCCCTCCAAAACCGCTTGCAATTTCCACATCAATGTTGCCAAAAATTGCAGCAAGTTTGCTGCCATTTCTGACATCGGTGTTGCTGGAAATTGGTAGCGCCTTCTTCATTTTGCTATATATATATATATTTTTTAATATGAAATTGGGAGGGTATTTTGGGGATAGTGATTTTTTTTGGGGTGTGTTTGGTAAGGTAAGGAGAGGGGTGTAAATGAGTCCCACCCTTCAAGTTATGAAAAGGGATAATTAATTACGATAAAATTTTTAATGTTTCTTGAAATAAAAATTATACTTTTCTTTTGACACCTATATAATTTTTGTTTTAATAAATCAATAAAATATATGGGGAAATTAAAAACGAAGATATGATACGATCAGAAAGAACAAAAACCGAAAATAAGATAAGAACAAAGATTAAAAAGCTCATTTCTTCTCTCTTAATATCAGACTTAAATAAATAGTTGTATATTAATTGATAATGATAATGATAATGATGGGGATTAACATTTTCCTATTTTTATGTCATCCAATAAAATTCATTTGGTTTTTATTTCTCATTACAATATATATATATTTTTCAAAAACGGATGGGAACCTACATTGACTATTTATGAAATTCTTTTGGGTATTTTGAGAAAATAATATATCGTTGGCAGAATTATGAATTAAATTTTTAGCTGTTACTCTAAAGTTCACTTTTTAATGTAAATAAATAAAAATAAAAATATTAATAAAAAGAGGAGAATAGGAGAGAAAATAAAGTGAATTTAGTCCTATTTTTATATATTTAATAGATAAATTTAAATTTAATAAAAATCTTTGGTTTCTAAAAATCGTAACATATATAAAACCTTAGATCCAAATATTGGGATTTTAGAACTATGGTTTTACCATATTTATTTGTGGAAAAATTTATCAAACTAGATCGATTAAATTGGATTATAGTGAATTCGATTGGGGAACAGTGTGGGAATTAAGATTTTCTATGTGTTTATGGAAAAATATAAGAAACCAAATTGATTTGATTTAAAAAAAAACAACAACAACAATAATAATAATAATAATAATAATAATAATAATAATAATAATAATAATAACGAGAAGAGAAAAATTTATATGATGTAGGTATGAAACGGTCCAAGAACACGGGCAATGAATTTGCTAGCTAATAACTCGCTTAAAATTCCAAAGGCGTTGTTATCGATCATCATGTCCATGCCACTCCTTTCATCCTCTCACGTGATTGATTATACAACTTATACTTGTTTACGCCAGATATATATTAGTATGTATGTACACTATATGAATTATATATTTATACATACAAATACATAACGCGTGCAGGACTCATACATACACATACTATATATCTATATCGACCATACATACACTGACCACCAATGCCTACTCCCACACACCCACACACAGGTCACAAAGGCGGATCGAGGGGGCTCACATCGCAGGCTATAGCGCTCGACCCAAAAAAAATTCACAAAGTTTATATGGGAAAAAAAGGTTTTATATATAATTTTCATCGAATTAAATTTAATTTTTTTTTTCTCTGGTATTACTAGTGCCCTGACTAACAATGTCAACTGTGCATCCGACACCGTGAGCAAACAAAAGGCATCACAGTTAGTTATCCGAACTTGCTTTAATGGCCTAAATAAATGCCTTATCAGGTCCATTTGCAAGTTTCAACTCGATCGTCTAGTTTCTTCGTTAACATTTTTGGAATTGGTGCGGAATGAGGACGAGATCTCGGACGCAATGTCAACTGTGCACTCGTCATGTTGCCAACAACTTGGTTAGGGGATTTATCGTTGTTGTCCTGTTTCAGCCAGTGCCCAGTGGGTTTTGGCTTTTTTTTTTTAATCTTAATTTGTTCTGTTTTCTTGGTTTGCGCATTTGAAAATGTGGGCTTTTAAAGAACGTGGAGTTCTTCGGAGATGGAATGGACTCTCGTATGGCGCAAATTTGATGTCGCAAGTGACTTTAAATCTTCCCACTCGAAGCA
Organism: Jasminum sambac; assembly: GCA_018223645.1. Lineage (NCBI taxonomy): Eukaryota > Viridiplantae > Streptophyta > Magnoliopsida > Lamiales > Oleaceae > Jasminum > Jasminum sambac. The sequence continues at coordinate 493,871 of CP073645.1, forward strand.
TTGGTTCAAAAGTTGCAATTTATACTACAGTGGTAAGTCCAATAACTAAATATGCCATCACTAGCACACCGACTGCTAATGCTCTAGAGGATATGTTGAGTCCACGTATTCACAGATTTATCATCAGGCTTTGGTGATTAGTACACTTATTGTGCCTTTAGCCATTCAATTCTTAGGCCATCTTCAACGCCACCGTGAATTGCCCCCATGCTACAGTGACCCGCAGTAGAGAGAGAGAGGAGAGAGAAAGAAAGAAAAGATTATTTTATATTAAAAGTGAATGGAAAGTGAATGAAAAAAGAGAAGAAAAAATGAAAAAAAGGAGAAAGATAGAGATAAATTCAAAATAAATAATAAAATAGTAGTGAAATAATTACAGGCGGTTTATATCCTGGGCGTGATCACGGGTATCGATGAAGAAAAAGTGGAGAAAAAATGGAATAATTGAGATAAAAGTGATTAAAAAATAAAAATTTAAACAAACATGGGTTCCACTATTTTCCTCCATTCCTATCTCTCTCTCTCTCTCTCTACTGATGCAATCACGTGAAGAAAGGCAATTGAAGCCCAGCGTTGAAGATGGCCTTAGGAAGTATGATGGATTTTGTGGCGCATTTCTTGGAAGAAGTGCCTCAGATCTTGTTCCCATGTCTATGCTACCTAAAGATTGCGAAAGCTTCTCGAAAAATCGGGACAAAGTTGATATTCATCGTGATAATTCTTGTATTAGGCTTTCTAGTGGCCGTAATGGGCACCTACTTGTCTGTGAGAGAAATTGTAGAGAATGCCTGTGCAAAAATGAGTATGTACTAAACACGTGTACTAAGATTAGTGTTACTTGTACAATTTTTTGTTGACAACCACGTTGGAAAGTTGCAGTGTCACAAGTTTGTAGTTTTGATGTTAGAAGGGCTGTGACTTTTAAGTATTCTAGCAAAAAATTTCCAAGTACCTGAGAATAGCAACAGTAGGCATCCCATTTATAACTTAAAATTCAATTATTAAAGTATTCATTATGAATAATTGAGAATAATTTCGTGGTTATGAATTATGAGGAATAATTTGGTGGAGGAATAATTTGGTGGAGGAATAATTCTTGAGTAAAAGATGTAATTATTATATGCGAACGACTATTATACCTGGCCACTTAAATTATGTAATTACAGTTTACTCATTCAAGCTTTCCTATAAATAGTGCTCCGCTTATTAATGAAATTCATTCCCGGTAATTCCTTAATTCATTCTCTCTAAATTCTCTATCATTTTTATACTTTTATAACACGTTATCAAGACGCAGTCTCAAATTCTTCGAGTAATATGAAAGAAGTATGCTTCACACAGATCTTATAGATGATCTTCAGATTTAAACCTGATTATTACCAATGAATTAATTCATCCTCATCAATCCTAAATAACTCTCTCTCTTTCGCAAATACATCATCAAAAATTCCTTTGCTCATATTCTTCTCCCACAATTCCTCATTCTACACAACCTCGCTGAGATGTAAATTCCAAAATTGGAAGAATGGAGTCCAAAGAATTTTTCCGATCACGTAAATGGATTGCCAAGTAAATCTCATCCAATGGAATAATTAGAGAAAAAGGTAAATCATACGATTTTATAATATAATAATATATTAAACTATAACATTCGTTTTATCGAGATATAAGGAGTATACATTATCAAAATCAAATTTTCTCGACTCCATTATACTCGATTTAACGAGCTTCGATTTGACACAAACATTGATAGGAGTAATAACTGCTTTTGAAATATGTTATTATCAAACTTTCAAAATTTACAAATCAAGACACCAACTTTTGAGAAAAGTTACAAAATAGTCATTGAATATTTTTGATATTGATAAATTGAAGTAGAAAAGGAGATAATTTTCCAATCAGAAACATTGATAAAATATTTTTGACAATTTTACCTTTATGAATTGGAATGGACAATTTTACCCTTAGGTAAAAACCGACCTAATTTTGACGATAAAGTGAAAAATGGATAGAATATTCATGAAGAAATTCTAAATCCATTGATTATATAAAATGGGCAAGTTCCATTTGAGTTAAAAGATCGAAATATTAATGTAACTCCAAGAAGAGTTCCTAATTACATAACGCATTTTATTCGTAAGGATGCAAGTGTTGCCTCAGAAGTGAATGAGATTTGCTCTGTAAGAACAAATTCCCCGTAGTGAAGCAGCTCAATATTTAATTCTCGTGACTTTATTTAATGCCATGAATTTAATTAATCGCAATACCTCCTACTTGATGATGGGTTCAAACCGTCACTAAGCGGAAGGTTTTATATATTTACACTTTATACGCTAAGTGATGGGTAATACCTTCTACTAAGCAGCATCCTACTCCCTCACGAAGAAGTAGTTAAACATTATGCAATTTAATTCTTGCTATTTAAATTCGTAGAATTTATATTTATTGCAATAATTCCCATAAGGTAGGTTCGACCACCTATTGGAGGAAATTTAATTTCGCAATTTAAATTTATGCACTTTATAGTTTGAGTATATTTCCAATGTGGTGGGTAATACCACTAACGATTGGTGTGCATATTTCCAATGTGGTGGGTTATACTACGATTGGTTATACCTAATCCTACTCTGTAAGAAGTAGTTGATCAAATATTCTAATCATACTCTCGAAGAAGTAGGCGATGAGAATAAAATTACTTCTTCATATATACCTAATATGAATGGAGAAAATTGAGCAAGTGGTACTTGAAGTTACCATTGGATAAATAGACTAAAGTAAAATCGAATAGATCCCATGTTGATAAATCAAAGATAATATATCGCATGGAGAAATTATATGAAGTAATCTCATCGATGATATGAGATTGTATTAATATGAGAATAAAATGCTCTTGAAGAAGCATAATCACTAGATTGTATTTGAATAAAGCCAATATGATATTATTATTACTCCGTAAAGAAGTACAAACAAATGAAGTGGAACAATATTGAGAATATCAAAAGATGGCATTAAACACTGAAAATATAGAAATGCAAAAAGAATATACATACTGAATCCATAAATGAGGGGATGCGTCTCGAGAGTATAAATACTCAGTGAACTCGCCACCATCAACATTAGGATTCATAATGAAATATTTAAAGGATCCGAATTTCTTTTTCGCTTGACACCAAAGGTGCAGTGATCGACGGACTGGCTTCCACAGATTCTTGAACATATGCATGAAATTTGGATGAGTAGTTCATCAACAAAGACTAGCGTAAATAAGTATTTTTCTCATTGAATGAGAGATAAACTTATTATTTACACCTCGATCTAGAAACGCTTAGTAAGCCATAAAAGAAATTATTAATATTCAACAAACCTATTGGTTTGACATGAAAGTTCCACTGTGCCAACGAGGCTATATTGAATATTTCCTCCAGGTGTGTTGTAGCGCTGGAAGGACAATGAAAGCATCACTATTATTCATCATATACATCATGCAGGTTGTGGATGGATTGCGCTTGTAGCCCCAACTCTGCTTGGACCCATGGTAGAACTAGCTCCAATTCGAGTATTAGATCCAACTAAATGGAAAGGTATTACGCCGAAACTCTTATTCCCATGATTGTGCGGCCATTATAAGTCTAGCTAAAAGTTTGTTGTTGGTTCCTCCGTATAGTATATTGATTTCTTGTCTCCTAACTCTTTATTTAGTTGGTTTGCCATATCCACATATTGGATATGGCCTACCATTAGATCCACCAAAAATACATACGGTTTTAATATGGCGAGGTAAAAGTTGACTTGTATGAGATGATTCTAAAATCTCCACATCCATCTCTACTCCTATCTCTCTTTTGCACTATATTTTCAACATGAGAGATATATGAATCCCTCTATTTAAAGAAAAATTTTAAAACCAATAATTGAGTGCACTATTTACTTTTTGACAAATATGAAAGCAGAAAAGCGAAATTTTTCTTTAGTGATAGCTATTTATTATCCACAGGTGATTGAAAAATAATATATATCTTAAAATTGAAAGCGATATTTACAAATAAAAGAAATATATTGATCTTTGTTATTACAATCGAGCTTTCTTACATAAATATGGGAAAATCATTATGCTAAATTTTTCTACTAAATTTACAAGCATGTGATCTTCTAAAGTAAAAGTTTTTCAAACTGTAACGCGTTTGTTGATCTTTGAATTTGGCCCATAAGGCCATTAGCTCACCTTGTACGTGTCCACTAGGATGTGTCTCAAGAGCCTGTTGAATATCATCCAAAGGCTCCTTACTCAATCCATCCTTAATGAATGCTATTTTATCTTCTCGCTTTACGGACAAGTACCCACATGATTTACATCGAGTGTCACATGTCCACCGAGCACACACTTGTAGCATCCTCCCAATCTTTTTGCTCTCCGCTTTCTTTGAAAAACTACTTTTACCCATACCAGGCATGTATTTAGAAGGAATTCAGAAACCTCACGGTATAATCGAACCTTTGCTTCAATCAAGTATCGGATATCTTGTGGGATACCCTTATTCATTAGCATCCTTAATCTTTCCACTTACATCGATAAATCCTTTTTAGGATTTTGATCCAGGTAGTGATGGATAGTATTTTCAAGATTTGAGAGCATATGATCCATTATAATGTATAGACCCTTGTTAGACGAATTTTGCAATAATTTTGATGATTTATTTATAGAATAATACGATGCGTATGAAATAAGACTGGAATTTTAAATAAAGCGTGAAGAGCTACGATTTCTAATTAAATAATAGCCTGATGTGATGCGTATGAGTGTAACTTCGTGTTTGAACGATAGTAGACAATAATGTCACCAAAAGATGATGGAATATGTCGGTGAATTGTTTCTATGATAAATCATGTTGAGCACTATACGTATACTTCAGTGAAATCGATATAAGAATTCTATCAACTAGAAGTTCAATAATACTCGTTTGCAAAACCGGATTGACCATCCCGGTTTAAATAATTATTGAAATCAATATTTCAAGCTGAAGAATTAAAGGAATTCTTCAATGATTGTTCTCGATAAATGATGTAAATCATTACTAAATTAATATTGAAATAAATCCCAAATATATCCTGGAATAAAGGATGAGAAATATGGGCCCACTCTATCCTCCATGTGGACTACTAGATATTATGATATGGATCCACTAGATAGTCACATGTGTATATGATTCGTAATTTGAAATTTACTGAAATATTTGCTCACTGTATGAGCATGATTTCCAGATTTAATGATAAAGCTAGTGAAATGTATATCCCAATACTTGAATAAATCACGAAGGATTGAGTATGCTGCATACAAGTGGGATATTATACGGCAAATTATTTAAAGTCCTCAAATAAATTGCCGATATCGAGAATAGAATGCAAACGGCCTAAATTCCCATATTAAATTTGAATGATGAGAACATATATGATTAAAATCATACCAACTGTATGAGTTTTGGTGTTCTAAATTTTCTCAAAGCATGAGGGGGAGTATTAAAGGTTAAAAATGATATGTGAAATGCATCATGTTATATCCTCACAATTAAAATATGAACTTGAAGTTCAAAGATGCATAAAAGATGCTATGAACAATCACATATATCGATTAAGATGCTTTGATAAGTTAGCACGCTAAGCGTTGATATTATCGCATTTCCCCAAACATATATATCAAAGCAAATTATAAAAGATGGTCTTAATAACGAGGCATATGCTCTTGAAGAGTATATAGACATAACTATATTGTGTAATCCTACAAGAGGATTAATAATGAGATATCTCGATAAGTTTATGTCGAGTATGAAATAAATGAAATTGAAAAGTGTCGTATTAATGCGATATGAAAATGTAGCGCTACATATGATCAATGATAATGAAAATATTGAGATATATTGAAGATGATAAGTGGTGAATGTGAAATCCTTGATTTATGAGATGATGAGATGATGATGGTGCTCAAGTTTAAAGATAAACATGGTGATCATTATATGTTGCATGCTCATGAAAGTTAAATTACCGATCGTGTATGTAAATCAAAAGAAAATTAAAGGATCGGGTGAGCTAAGCTCGTGTTTATAAGTACCCTAAAGGGGAGTTAAGCCCTGGGAATGAAATAACCTATTAAATGAGTATTAAATGTTAAATGATATATTTTAAGTGTTAGTTAGTTATGAAGGTTTACTTATATGTTTACATGTTTTTATGATGAATTTATATGCTTTAAATTGTGTGTTTTGAGACATGTGTTCATGGTGAATGTTTTGTAGTTGTGTAAGAAAATTGATGCACTCTAAATGAACAAAGAGTATAAAACCAATGTATATGATACTCATACAAATGTATGAAAGATTTTGAAATGCTTATAAAGATATTTGTATAAAATACGCGATTGCACTCTTTTCCTTACTGAGGTTTTTATCCCATTGGGTTTTCCTAGCAAGGTTTTTAATGAGGCAACTTTAAAGGCGTATTCACATGAATAATGTACTCTTTTTCCTTCATTAGGGTTTTCCCACTGGGTTTTTCCTAATAAGGTTTTAACGAGGCATATTCATGGTATATTGAGAACGATAGGAGAAATCGATACGGTGTATCTATTGGATCAAGTTATAAATGGAGCTAATGCTTTAGATCCAAACGATGATGATATTGAAATCATTTACCGTATAAAGATATCGATTCTCAAGATATGAAATCAAACTGAGCTTGTACTCTTTTCCTTCGATCAAGTTTTTTCCCACCGGGTTTTCGACAAGGTTTTAACGAGTGACACATGAATACTCCTAATCTGAAGCTGGAAGACATCGGGTGAGCAATGTTTTGATGAAGCGATATAACCACTCCAAGCTATCTCGCAATCGGTTTGGAAGTTTTTTCCCACCTGGGTTTTTCTCCAAACAAGTCAGGAAGACATTTGTATTAATAGTCATTCAAGGGAGTGTTATGAATAATTGAGAATAATTTGGTGGTTATGAATTATGAGGAATAATTTGGTGGATGAATAATTTGGTGGAGGAATAATTTGGTAAAAGATGTAATTATTATATGTGAATGACTATTATACCCTTGATGAAATTATGTAATTACTATTGTCTATTCAAGTTTTCCTATAAATAAAGCTCATTATTAATGAAATTCATTCCTGAGAATTCCTTAGAATTCATTCTCTCTAAATTCTCTCTATCGCTTTCTATACTTTTATAACAAGATCAATCACATAGCATTTTAGCTAGAATACATCAAGGAAAAATCAGGATTTTGCAAATATTTTGATTATCTAATTTTTGAAATTTCAAACTTTAGCTCCTATTCTTCTATATCTTTTACACGTTTTTATATATTTTTACATATTTTTTTAACCATACTAATTTTCTCTCCCTATTTCACATCCACATATCTCGCGACCTACCTACCAGACATTTCTACACAAATCTCCATCATTCAACTCCACTTATTTTCTCTTCTTCTATATCACATAAAAATATATAAAAATCCATTTTTACACACATCTTAAGACCCGCTTACTTAAATATAAGATTTCTCTATTTCAAACCTCTATTATTTCACATTTTTTTCCATTTTTTTGTTGTTCGAACAAATCTCATAAATCATTTATGAGTATGTTTGTAAACATTTTGCTAACATACTCTATTAAAACTTTGTAATTTAATTTCCCTAATTAGCATAATAACATTATTATGTTCCATCCATATGACAAAATATTACCTAAAATTTTTAATTAAATAATTAATTGGGCATGATAATCCAGCATCATCCACTGAAAATAATGGCCTCCACTTGGCGCCAAAAATCAAACTCTTGCCCAATTTCATGGCGCGAGAGGGAAAACCGTATGCAGAACTCACATTCCCGCTATTAATCTTCATCAGAAATGAAAATCCACATTTCATTTCATATCTTCAACTCCATCGGAAGGAAAATCCCGACCATTAGAATATGGATATGACAGACATAGCCAGGAAATTGGGCCTCTCCGAATGCAAACAACTCATCCGTAAGGCCTCTGAGCTCCGCCGCCTGGCTGACATTCAATTCGACTCCTCCATCATCGGCGTTGTAAGTTTTTGGCTTAAATCTCCAATCGGAAAATCCATTATCGTAGTCTTTTTTTTTTCATTGTGACGATAATCGATTTTTCGTTTTTATTCCAATGTACAATTATATTTTCGTTGATTTGCAGGGGAGATCTGTAAAGCAATTATCTGCTTAGAGATCGCTGCTTCTAGGTAATATGTACTGATTTACACTCGCAGAAGTTATTTAATAGTTGTAAACTGTGTTGATCTCTAGATCTGATGATTCTTACATTTTCCCCTTTTTTTAAAGCATGGGAGTAATATTTGATCGTCAAACTGCGATAAAACTGAGCGGTTTGTCTGAGAAGGCTTATAGTAGATCCTTTAATTCGATGCAGAATGGCCTTGGTGTCAAGTAAGCATCACATTTCTTCCTAATTTTCTAGTTTTTTCCGTATCTCTACGATCTTACCTAAATACATGTTTCTATTTCTTTGTTTGATTTGTTTAGAAACAAGCTTGATGTAAGAGAACTTGGGCATTCAATTTGGCTGCGTTAGGCTGATTCCCATTTGTTCTCAAAGGCCTCTCTCTGTAAGTATTCATTGTTTGTCAAGAATCTGTTTCCTTGGTGTTTGATGAAATGACTGGAGTGAAGTAATGGGTGTTATTCTTTAGCTGTTCATCATAGGAAAATGGATTAAATTTCTTCAGATAATGCATATATTAGTCCTTTTCTGTGGGAACTGATCAACGATTGTTGTTTATTAGGTACAAAGATCGGTTTCTTGCTTCATTGCCATCTTCTCGTCGGGCAAGTACTGATTTCACTCGTCCTGTCTTTACCGCTGTTTGCATTCTATCTCTGTGCAAACGACACAAGGTACTCCACATTTTACTCATTGCTATGCGGTTGATATGCATATTAATGGCTACGTTGTAGATTTTGTGTTAGTAGTGTTATTCATTCTTTGTTAATTGCTTTGCAGCTTAAGGCAGACAAAATTAAGTTGATAGAACTTGCTGGATCATCAGAATCTGAGTTTTCTACGGTTAGATTATAATCTTCTTGTTTGTATTGTACTTAGGAAAAAGTATGTGCTTCATTTTAAGTAGGCAAATTATGAATGCTCATTTGAAGAGGCAATTTCAGTGTATCTACCTCAATGAAGGACCTATGCTTTGATGTCTTTGGAGTAACTAAGGAAAAGAAGGATGCAAAAGAAGTTAAAGGGAACCGAGGTATAAATTTTAATAGTTGATGCTCCTAATTCTTTACAAAACATAGCTAAAAGGGCTTTCATTACAAAACATAGTCGAGACTTCACACTTAAAAGCATTCAGCTCAGAATTCGACTGTGATATCAATGCAGAGCTTTTAGATGCATTGCCTGAAAAAAGGAGGATTAGGGATGGTGGCTATTCATCTGATGATGGAGAAGAGGTAATCATTTGCATCACTCTTAACTTTTATGATCTCAACAGTGATCATGTTGAGATTTTCTCTAGTTGTAAATCGATGAGGTTCCATGTTTGCCTTTTGGACAGAGTTTCCGGGTGTGTGGAACATTATATTAGGATTAAACGTTCTTCAAGAAATTTTCAAGAACAGAATGAACCTGTTCTTGTGTTGCTTTCCGATTTACTTCCTTTTAATGCATTCAAGATGTGTTTACAGTTTCTGGTCTGGTCCTAACTACTAAGGCTATATATTTGGTCGATATTAGTCTAAAACAATTTTAAATAAGTTGTTGAAAGTGAAAGAAAATGATATATAAAAATAAAATAAAACAATTGTTAGATTTGATTAAATGAGTGGTTGAATATGAAAAGTTGAAAAAATGATCTTGGTTTTAAGAAGTTGTAGGAAACACACCTAATGTTGAATTGTGATCTCGAGTGGTTGAAAATGAAAGTTGAAAAATAATTGTAGTTTTTAGTTGTACCAACTGTGTTCCAATGTTGAACTGTGATCTTTTGCAGCACTCGGCGGACAAGAAGCGCAAAAAGATGGATCAACATTCTTACAATGAGTGGAAATCTGCCGTTCTTGAGTCCAATAAGACCAGTAAGGCAAAAAGGTAGTGATGCTAACTCCTTTTCCCCATATTGGAGTTTACACTAAATTTCTGATTGTTTTTAACCTTCTTCCACGTCAAAATTAGATTCTGCTACTCATCTCAAACTTTATTAACTGCACATCTCAAATTCTGGTAATTGTTATACATACATCTTGTGATCGCCAGCATTATTCCAAATAACTAATCTAGGTAGCAACTTCGTTTTGCACAAACTAATTATTGTGGGTTTTAATCTTACAGGTCCAAAACAGAAGCACACAATCTGGTCTTACCTTCTGCCAAGAAAGTTAACAAAGAGAGCGTGGAGGCTACGTAAGAAATACTTTGTACCTTTGGTTCGACAAAAAATTTTTGCCTTTATGGAGAAATTTTCTGGGAGATTCTACAGGAATTTTGTTTTTATTCTTTGTATAAACAACCTGATTATTTACTAGTACATTATTTATCATCTGGTTATCTTAAGAAATATGATCAAAAAGTGATTCTTTTTTTTTTTTTTAAACTTAAAGTGCTCAATTGGAGTGAAGAATCCTGTAAATATTGGAATGCTTTTGTAACTTGTACATGGTCTATGCTCCAACATTCATTTTGTAACCAACTAATATTTCTTTAATCCATGACATACTTTCCCTTTATCTATCTTGGCTTTTATGGCATTCTTTTACGTGTTACATGGATGAATAGGGTAACACTTAATACATCCGCTTTTTAACTGGGTACATCCCATTATCACCATCTTTCCATTTTACCCTTCAATACAAAGCAACCTGTTGTAGTTCTCGATAGCAAGTATTGCCAGAAATTGTAGCAGTTGGCTGTCATTTCCAGCGGCAAAGACCAAAAGTTTTTTTAATTTTTTTTTTAATTTTTGTGGTGTTTGCCATGCACAGGCTAAACGCCATTTAGTGTTCGACTTGTGCAGACTGAACACCACCCAAAAAGAAGGGTAAAATTGGAATAATTCTGAAATTATTCCAATTTGAAATTTGAGACCAGATTTAGGTCGTATGTGTTTTCCGGTTATCTACGATTTTCATTTTGAAATTCAAGACCACATCTAGGACTAGTACGGCAAGGCGAAGCTTTAGCAATTGAAATAATTTTCCTGTGCCACCGTGGTCCCCGATGGCTGTTGTAAAACTTTCCGAACTAACTGGGCCCCCTATTGATGCTGTACTGGATCAAGATCTGATCTCAAATTTTAAAATAGAAATCGTATATGGCGGAAAAATACCGGGAGAGCGCCATAATTACATCGCTCACGGGAGCATAACAACAAAGCCACAATTATCAACTCATCTATGACGTCTTTATGGACTGACTCTTCTGTGTTTGAGATGAGATATTTCGTTGAATTTTGCCCCAAACTTTATAAGGCCAACTCTCATCAGTATCATTATCATTTTATAATAATTGTCTAGTCAAGTATTGTGTCAAAACATGGTAGATATACATAGTTTAGATCTATTTTTAAATTCTTGTTTTTAAATTGTCTCATTCAAATGAAACATTAAAAAGAGATAATCAACCGCATTAATTCAATAACGTATATTATTTTACTTAAACTTTGGAAAATAGCACCTTGTCTCGACAGCCTTTTAAGTGTAAAAATTGCTCCAAAACTTTTACAACATGTCGCGTTTGGATTTTGGCATGAAAATAATTAGTAATTACATCTTCATGCAATATGTAAAACATCAATCGTGTTCTAGTGCTGCCGTTGCCGTATAATGGCATCAACATCCTATGTGGTAGTGACGTTGCAGCCAATACCCCATCCAATAGGGGGCACTTGGTGCCATTTAAAAATATAAAAACTGATGTTTATTACATCTTAACTTTCGGTATATTAGAAAAATATTCTTAAATTACATATTTACAAGAATATTAATTAAAATTTTTAATCTACGTGAAAATAAAACGTGAACTATCTTTGCGGTATGGAGGCATTATTTATTAGCCACATTATGAATGCACATTGCTTATCAAGAAGAAAGGGTACATAAGTACATTAGAGTGAACCAGGACCTCGTCGGCATAAGAGAATTCATTTCTTGAATGAAAAACCGACAAAATAATTATTGTCCATTCATCAATAATAATTAGGGGTGGACAAAATAATCGGACCGAACCTAATCAATCGAACTGGACCGAACCATTGGATTTGATTCTGTTTTCGGCAAAAAAAATTAACCGCTTGTACATAAAATTGAGAACCGTATGGTTCGGTCCAGCTTTGCTCTTATGCCGAATCGTAAAACCCAAATCCAATTACTTTGTGTCTTTCTATTTCCATTTTCCCATAAATCATCACACAAGTTACCCTCCTCATTTTTCTTATTTTGAAATTTAATATCTTAATCTTAGTTCTAACTACACTACACTAAATTTAATTAAGAGTCCTACGGAGAGAACCCCAACTACACTAAAGTGCTTGGAGATAAACATAAATATGTGGGATATACATGATATAAGAGTCGTATATAAGTTGCTAGACACATGGATGCAAGGAAAACTAAATGAAGATAATTACAAAGAATACATTGAATTAATTAACGAGAGAATTATGAGTAGTTGTCCCAATATGTGATATATACGCCCAAGCTCTCTCTTTCCTTTTAAAAAATGAAGAATCGAAACAAGAATTGAGCAAAAACCGAGAAACCGTATCAGAGTCAATCCGCTTAGTTCATTTAAATGAATGGAACCTAACCTGAAACTTTTGGTTTGGTCCCGACCCTTTCAATACCCGAACCAAATTGTGGTTTGTCCAACTCCTAATAATAAGGGTGGCGCTATCTACACCCCATTTTTTAATCCTCGCACTCCACATTTTTTCCCAATACCAAATATGCCATTTTTTCCAGTGGTGGCCAAATGCACAAACGAAACATCGGCCAAGGATGGCTTGGCTATTCTTTTAATTTTTTTAATTCATAATGTAATTAGTTTATATTTAATAATAATCAAATATTAATAAGATTAATTATTTGTTTATGATAATAATTATTTATCCATATTAATAAATTTTATATTTATAGTTACTATAGAAATAATAATTGTAACTCTAAAAATTATTATAATTAATATTAATTAAATATAATAATTTTCATATAATTTTTTTACTTCAATTGTTAGTTATATAATTAATTGGCTATTATCTCGTATTGCAGTGTTCATTTATTCATGCCCAAAACTAATAGCTTTTGAAAGAATGCATCGTAGACGAGATTCCAATGAAGAACAAAGACATTAGGGAGATCTCAGTGGACAATGAAGAATAAAAATATCAGACTACGATGATTTATGCTGCTTTAGCAATTATTATGTTTTATAATAATTAAATATAAAAATTATATTAAAATAATTATATTTAATTAATATTGATTACAATAATTTTTAGAGTTACAATTTATTAATATGGATAAATAATTATTATAAATAATAATTATCATAATAAATAATAATAATAGTAATAATAAAATTATTATTATTATTATTATTATTATTATTATTATTATTATTATTATTTCGGAAAGGGATATGGTTGATAATCAAAATTGGGCAATGCCCGCAGTTCGATTGGGAGGTACCACTGCACCAATTCAGGCAATCTCAAATAATTAATATTATTAACACGCGATTATTATTAAATATAAATTAATTATATTATGAATTATTTAAAAAAAAAAATGAAAGGACGGCCAACAGGATACTCGGCCAAGGATGCCGAGCATCCAACATGGACACTCGGCCATCCTTGCCCGACATTCCACTTGCTTCCTCCTTATCCGTGGCTGACTAGTGGGGGACATGTTCATCTTGCTTGATAAAATATAGGTGTAAAGATTAAAATATGGAGTCTAGGAAGAGGCCCCTAATAATAATATCCTATAACAACTATCGGTATTTTTTCAGGAGACCAAAACACCAACTGCACACCACAGAAAAAAAAAAACCGCCCAGATCAATAATAATTTGAATTGGGTATTTCATTTTTCATTTTCCCTTTCCTGCGTTTCTCTGATTCCAATTTTGCTCGCTTCACAATCAGAAACCCATAAAATCAGAATCGTGATCGATGTATTTTTCCCAAAAAGGGATTAGTAGTAAATATGCAGATAACTAAAGGGGGTTTGTAGATTTCAGATGAAATATTGGGGACAATTGCTCCGATTGTTGTTTATTGGTTGTACTCAGGGTTTTATGTAATGCTTGGTTCGTTGGAGAATTACAGGCTGCATAGTAAGAAAGATGAAGATGAGATGAATTTGGTGTCTAAAAAGGATGTAGTTAAAGGAGTCCTCCTTCAACAGGTGGTCCAGGCCATCGTCGCCACCATCCTCTTCGCTGTAAGTCTTTCGATTCCCTGAGCGAAAATACATGTGCTGTGTATGTATATATTATGAGTGATTGAGGACTTATGCCATGTTTGGCAAGAAATTTCTTCCTGAATAGTAATGGTGTTGTATATGTTTTGAAGGTGATCTGATGAGTCATTTTTGTCAATTGATTGGGCCTTCTTCTAGAATTTGGAGTGTCTGTAGTTAATGACTCTTTTGGAGCAAAAATCTTTCTTTTTGGGAAAAAATGAGAACACGTTTCTTGTTTAAGGTGTGATCATGAAGTTTCTACAATACAGAGAAGCAGTCTGATTGTATTTTATAGTTTTTCACCGAACCGGTAGAACAATCCGGGACTTGTGGACACTTGACTGGTTGATCTTAGAGAAATATTTTAATCTCTATTGGGCCTTTGAGAGGGATTCCAGATCATTGGCTATAAAGTAGACGAGTTGCTAGCTTATTGTTCTTGTTGACGTTGTTCGGGTTAGTAATGTATAGATTATGGAGCTTGGGGTTGGCATTTCCAAATGGTTTCAACATACTTTTGGATGTTATTCATGTTTTCAATGTTTGTAGGACAAGAAACCTTGAAAGTTTGTAATCACACATACAGTGTCCGGTTTTATGTTTTTGGAGGCCTGATGGGATTTCTTAAAATGGGCCCCTTATTAAACTATAAAAACTATTTAAATTTATAAGTGCTTTATGAAAATTAATAGTTAATTGAAAATAAAATAATAATAAAAAAATATATAAAAACATCTCTATGAGACCTCGTTTATCGTTATAATATAATAGTCAAAAGGTGTAATATTTCTTACTTTTTGCTATTAAAGGAAAAATATTAATCAAATTTTCAATAATTTAGCTTTTTCCCTAACACACTCACACAAGTTATAAATTATAACTCTAAAATCATTGTTGTGAAGTTCATACAGTTCACCAATAAAGAAGTGCCTTCAACACTAGAACAACTTCGTTCAATTTTTATTTTTTAAAATCTTTTATAGTTTATTCATGGCTTAAACTAATTAAGTTGTTTGGAGGATATTTAATTTCATAATATCAAGTTTTGTAAGGAAAGTTTAATCAACCTCACACAGATGAATTTTGAGAAAATGATTTATTGAAAATCCATACCTAGAATTTTAGTTGAAAATAAAATGAAATTTCTTTCTTTTTTTTTTTTGAGAGAAAAAATTCTAAATATTGGAATACATATTAAATATAGTGTTTTGCGATATGAAGAAAATTTTTGATTTTTAACACTTTCTTTCCCTTTTTTTTTTTTTTTTTAAAGATCTTGCAAGAGAGATTTAACATAAATGATATTCGTCTTCTGTCAAAATGGGACAATATTCATTGAAGCAATTTTAACTACTTTGCAAGCAAATAGGGATTGATATATGAATTATAAATGTGTTTGGTGTATATATTTGTTTCTTTGATTGAATAGGTTTTAATTAGGGGTTGTTTGATTGGGTATAAAGTTAATGCACATGATTCAGTAAAATGCAAGTTAATATTATTTTGAAATGTGGGTGTGGTTGAAAATGAAGATGAGATATCACGAATGCGTGCTTGATTTGGTTAACACCAAATAGAACAAGGCCTTAATGACCAAATAGAGTCTGATATCAGACTTAGGCGCAGCCTTTTTACTACTTGTTGGGAGTCAGTGAATATGTTCACAACATTTGGCTTTTTGGGTTGTCTTCATGTGATGATAGTCATATGAAACCTTAACACTGATTTTCAACATTTTATCTTTATTTCCAAAGTTTCATGTTGACACTGTTATATCAATCCTAAAACTCGGTTTAATGTTTTTATCTTTTACTTTTTATTTTTTACTTTACATGCTGAATTACGCCGTAAAAATGACTTGACTTAACTTGTCATATAGGTTACTGGAAGTGAAAATGAAGCCCCTCAACCAACTTCCCTTATCGTCCTCATCAGACAAATTTTCATTGCGGTGTTGATTCTAGACACGTGGCAATATTTCATGCACCGATACATGCACGTGAACAAATTTCTTTACCGCCATATCCATTCTCGGCACCACAGGCTAATTGTACCTTATGCTTATGGGGCGTTGTACAACCACCCATTAGAAGGGCTATTTGTAGACACAGCCAGTGGAGCTCTATCTTTCCTCTTCTCTGGCATGTCTCTTCGAGCTTCCATCTTCTTCTTCTCCTTTGCCACCATTAAAACAGTTGATGATCACTGTGGGCTATGGTTACCGGGAAATCTCTTTCACTGTTTCTTTAGTAACAACTCGGCTTATCATGATATGCATCATCAACTGTATGGGAATGATAAAGTATAATTATTCACAGCCATTTTTCGTGACGTGGGATAGGAATCATAGGATTCTTGGTACTTATATGCCGTATTCGCTTGAGAAGAGGATAGATGGATGTTTTGAAGCTCGACCGAGTAAAGATTGCAAGAACTGATGTTAATCTTGTTCATTGTTTGTCATTAACTGTGTACTGATGCAGTTCTTTATGTTCTCTTGCTTTGTCCTTTTGTTGAATTACATGAGAATTGTGTATATTTTTATCCCCCATATAAGTTGTATTGATATAATGTTTGTGTACTCGGATTTTTTTCATAGATAGGCGTCGAAACAAATGATGTTCATGACACAATAGTATCTCTACCATCGGAGTGCCAGTGTGCTACAATTCTTTAAATATCACACTCTCTATATAAGTGGTCAATATTGACTCTTTATGGAGGTAATTAATGCTTGGCCGCCTTGGAGTCACCGAGTATAAATAGTAGAAAATTTTTCCCAAGTAGGAGTTTACACTGTAAAAGAATAATTTGTACCCTGTACACGTACTCAATGTTGATTGGCTTGGAGTATTGAGTACGGATACTAGAAAATTTTCCTTCTAAACAGTAAACACAATCTTGACTTAAGAGTTTAAATACTCTTCAATTGCAAAAGAAAAAACATTTAATATACAGACTACAAACGAATAATCACGTTCTTCAATTTCGAAACTTCGAGGGCAGAACGTGGAAACACATTGCAAAAAGCAAACGATACTCGACCTGGTTTGTGTGTGGCAAATGGCAATCAACTTCTTGTTCAGTGCAGAGAAGAAATAGATGGAAACTCAGTTGAAAAGAAAATAAAGCTTTGGAGAAGTCAAAGAACAAGGTCTAGAATGGCTGATCAGGTACACTTTTTAACTGTAGAAAACTAAACAGAGAGACAAGTATGCTCTGGAAATCATTCTTCAAGCAAGATAATCGATACATTCGCCTATCAGCATTATCCCTCTCCAAGAAATCTCGTTCGATAAGAGACTCAATCCTTTTCTTGATTTCACCAGGATTTGCGAGAAAACGAGACTGCAATTGCTTAGTAACCTCTGTGATGATATTGTTGTGATCAAGGACCCTACGGGATTTCATAATCCTTACAATTGCAGCCTCGATTTGGGGCTTTCTGTCCTCCTCGACCCTCTGCCTTGTCTCTTGCTTCTCGGGCTCAGATTCTTTTTGGGCCACTACAGTTCCTATCTTCACCTTTCGGAGTTTGCTGGTGAACTTTTCGTTGACAGAAAATACATCGTCTTCTCCGATATCTTTGCTCATGGGTTCCTTTTTAAGCACGTTTTTGCCTTTAACACAAGCTAAAGATTGCAGACACCTTTTCAGATCAGAAGAGGGGATCTCAGTGGCTTGCTCGATTTCCTTATAGCTAAGAGTATCTGCATTGTTGAACAACATTAGGACACACATCTGATGGGTTGAAACATTCAACTCATACCTCTGCCCATTTCCAAATGTAGCTCTCAGGTCTGCTGTGCCCATATTTGTTTGCCAGGACAGTCTTCGACCGGTGTGGGTCCCGAGGTAATATGATCGGAATTTCTCACATAGAGCTGACATCTCGGCTGGAAGGTTACAAGTGACGCTGGGTTGAGTGGGCCAAGACCCAGTTGTGAGAACCTGGACAACAAGGGTCGGCCCATTTCCTAGCTCAGTACCATGGGCTGCATTGAAGCCTTGCATGGTGTCCTGAGATGTCTTCATGTCTGTAAACATGCCCTCTAATTTGGAAGTGAACTGATACCCACATTCAGTTTTCAGTTTAACAATCAAGCTTCTTTCAGCATCATCAGAGACCGTTTTTCCAGACAGCAGCCGCTTAGCCAAATGTTGTTTATAGTATTTCTCAAAAACATCTTTCTCCTGTAGGTAACGGAACAACATCATCACCTTATCAAGAATTGTCTCGATGTCTTCCTCTTTCACTCCCTTCAAGCCTTTGCGCAGTTTATCATCCACAAACAATGATATGTACTCGGGAGAACGAGGATTCAAATTTATGAAATATTCAAAAGAAGAGTTGAGGGCATTCTGGAAGGTCTTGTCATTGTTAAAGGCTGTGATTATGATCTTGTCATACTTATCCCTTTGAGCAAGGAGGCATTCGACAAACTCCACAGGATTCTTTGATTTCTCAGGATCTGTGACGAGTTGTTTACCTGTATCTCTAATGTGAGACGTCATTACATCTCGAATTGTAGATAGACCATTAGGCACCCGACGAAATAAGCTATACATTCTTCCCAAATATTCAAACTTATCCTCAAGAAGCATCTTTACCAAACCCGAATTCTCCATATGAACAAGTCTAAGCATGTGATTAGCTATCATCTCTTTCTCCACCACACTAGTTATCACGGCTTCACTTTTTGCATCCAAGTAGTGTGATACCCTCTCTATTTCTTCATTGAGACGTCTTTCAGCTTTCTTTAGGTAGTCCCCACAATCACTGCACTCAATAAACTCCTGGGACTCGGCTCGATAAAATTCGGCCGAAACTTCTAGAAAAGGTTTCTCAAAATCATCATGGTAGACTGAAGGTCCCAAATCCGTTAGCATTTTAATTATATTTCTCATCAGTCCCCTATTGATAACTTCACCAGTTCGTTCTCTAAGTATCAGCTCAAGAAGTGTGTTTAGAAGCCTCGTCTGGATTTTAGGGGAGTGAATTACATTGTCCCTCCAGAGATTTAGCCCAAGCTCATGAACAGGAGTTCTTCGAGTATTTGGGATGAAAGTCCTGTCCATGTACATTAGTATGTCTCTGATCATCTGCAGTGCTTTGTTGTGATCAGACCATTTTAAATTAAGCTCCTCCAGGAACGAACCACCATGGGCAGCCTCTATACACTTTGCCATCTCCTGCAGATGGAATGTCATTGTAGACACAAGTCCCGCATATAGTTTCTCGCCAAACTTATGTAATACCATGTTGTAAGCATTTCTGAGTCCAAGAAACTTGAATGTCAGTGAGAGTCCGGCAACTATAACCAAATATTATGTTCAAGAGAGATAGAGAGAGATGGGAAAAGTATCTAATCACCAAAGATTTGACAGAACAATATTCTGCCTCATGTAGTTTTGCTCGAAATAAAAGGTATGAAAGAAACCAGACAATCCACATTCATACAACACAGAAATTCAAATTCCATGTGAAGGAATGGGCAAAAGCCATTTAACACACCAAAAACAGATGGGAAAAAAGAAAAAAGTTTGCTTTCTTTTTTCCTTCTATATGTTCTCATTTGATTAAATAGAAGGTGCAAATATAATGCCACAATTCAAAAATTTGTTGCCATACATAACTTTCAAGGAAATTGGAAGTAATTACAGAACAATCTCTATGACGCCTTGACTATAAACAGGCAAAGCTGAGTGCTGGAGAAGTCTTAATCCATAACTCATAGCGTTCCCAATTAGCTTGTGACAAAAAGTTTGTGACAAGACTAATCTAACCCAAGATTATTCCTCTAATATCATCCCAACAAGCATTTCCTTTTTATGACTAATCTAACCCAAGATTATTCCTCTAATATCATCCCAACAAGCATTTCCTTTTTATGACTAATACATATCTATCAAACATTGAAGAGGAGCAATTTTAATCCATCTCTCTGTCCGAAAAGCTTTGAAACCCAACAAGTAAAAGTGTAAAACACTGCAATTTTTGCAAACCTAATCAAATGATAGGTGTGTGGTGGTTGTGCGAACCTCAAAACAAGAGCATCACCAGTTGATGAAATTAGAGGGAAGCACAGAAAATGGCCAGTACTACACGAGAATGATTCGTTATCAATTATCACAATATGTTCATTGCATGACTGTAGCTATGATGTCCGTGAAGTTCCCAGTTTCCATCAGAAGGTAGTTTTGTTACACAAACAACTCTAATCCTTTAGAAAGAGAAAAGGTCTTGTGTGTTGCTAAATGTTATGTGCTAGCCTGAGAAATTCGCTCTAATAAGCCAGTCTAGCAGGAGAGGAGTCGTAACAGCATTTCATTCAATGTTAACATTTTTCGTTCACATATATTTCTTAACTTATTCAACCGTTGGCTTGGTGCACAGCAATACTTCTTTAAACCTGTTTTCCAGGACTTTCTTTAAACCTATTTTTCAACTACATATGGCAACCAACACCATATATGATATATTCCCATTGCAATCAATTGCATTTAGGGCAATGATTACGCTTATGTTGTAGTGAAAAGAATAACTAGAAAGTAAAAATCAGGCAAAAGATTGAGGATCCTCCATGTTCCGTAACCACACTGATGAAGGGAGAACCAAGTTTGGCAGGCAAAAGATGGAAAGGGAAAAATCATTTAAGTTAGATTTTATTCACAGTTCAATATTTTAGTACAATTATCGAACAAGAAAAGGACTCTTACGCCAACATGTCTATTTTCAATAATCTTAAATCTGCTACAATGGAGAACCTTCTTGTGCTCACCTACTCCCTTGTTACCTAAGCATGCCAAATTTCAAAGGTAGGGAGTGCATCACTGCTTTAAGGATGCTCAAGTTCATTTCTGAATAAAAGCGCATGCAGGCAATCAAGACAACTATGTAGCACCGACACGGACACGAGTGTCCGACACGACACGTATCGGGCACGCCGAGACGTAATTTTCAAAAGAATTTGGGACACGACACGTTAATTAATTATTATTTTTTTAAGATTTTTTATTTTTTATTATTGAAATTTTGAGAACGTCAAATTTGTAAATATTCATGACTTGGTCCTCAAATTTGTAAATACTCATTACTAGTAATAAAATAATATACTTCACATTTTCCAATTAATAACATGTGATAAGGCATGTGATGAGGCATAAAAGTCAAACAATTAGGAAAAAGAGCAACCAGCATCTCAGCCTTAGAACGACAATTCTTCTTCTTCTTCCATGCTTAATTCAGATCTCCGATGCACTCCAACTTCCGGCAGCTTTGCCTTCGCAATTACCTGATGGTCGCAACTCACAACTGTTGGCATCTCATTTTCAACAGTACGACACCACTACACAATATGAAGGTTTTCTAAAGATTAGAGCTTTTCAAAATTAGGGCTTTTTTGCCTCAATACTCATCGTCGCCGGCGTGAAAGCTAAGTTTTGGTCGTCTTCTTCCTTGTTTTGCTTCATTTTCGCACTATTGAACGTGTCCGACACTTTCAAAAAGCACCTTGACCTTTCGGACACTCCGGGAGACGTGTCTGACGCGTGTCTCCGGCGTGTCGGAGCGTGTCCGTGTCCGATACGAGGAGTGCGAAAATGAAGCAAAACAAGGAAGAAGACGACCGAAACTTAGCTTTCATGCCGGCGACGATGAGTATTGAGGCAAAAAAGCCCTAATTTTGAAAAGCCCTAATCTTTAGAAAACCTTCATATTGTGTAGTGGTGTCGTACTGTTGAAAATGAGATGCCAACAGTTGCAAGTTGCGACCATCAGGTAATTGCGAAGGCAAAGCTGCCGGAAGTTGGAGTGCATCGGAGATCTGAATTAAGCATGGAAGAAGAAGAAGAAGAATTGTCGTTCTTAAGGCTGAGACGCTGGTTGCTCTTTTTCCTAATTGTTTGACTTTTATGCCTCATCACATGCCTCATCACATGACTTACGTATTAAAGTTAGTTACAATCAGCTACAAGGTCTCCTATTAATCTTGGGGTGACAACACGCGTATCAGCAAGTTGAGAATTTCAGAATTTACAAAGTGAATTGGGTGCAATCTTCAGAAAAAGAAGGCATCTGGGAACCAGCTAACAAAGTAATAAGAGACTTTGATATCGGCACAACAGATCCACCTGCAAGACCACTTTGCTTATGGCAGGATGATGTCATATCACAAACCTTAAGTTTCTTTTCCCAAGAAGCTGTGTCAGTCACTCAAATAACGTGAAGACGTTGGATAATTTAGTTAATTAGTTCAGCAATTGTGGTGCACTAATAAGCTTCATAGTGTTCTCTATTTCATATGAGGTTCCTCGTGATTTTTAATTTATAGTTGAGAAATTCAGATTAAACAATCTTTATGACTTTCTACACTGTTCACTTTGAGGCTTACTGTTGCTTCACAATTGATGCTTTCTGAATGTTGGTAGTTATGACTTATGAGCTATTCCATATTCATGCAAATTATGGGATTACAATTTTTTTTTTTTGATACAAGACTTGCCCAAATAAACTTGTCTTTCAATGTCAGGGCGAGCTTGGAGTGCTTTTTCATTGTTCACATGTTGGATCTTACATAACGCGTTGACAACCAGTTGGAAAGAAAGTCATGGATCATTCCAATGTGAGGATAACAAGTATCAAAGCTTGTTTGAACAGCTTATAGGAAAAACATGCACTTAATATTTAAGATTATAAATATCAAGTTCTATAATATAGATACTTTCATGCTTCAACTACTGCCATAAGCAATACATAGGCCATAGCATTCTACATCCAAGTAGACCTAAAACATATGAGACAGCCGTCCAAGAAGTTTGAACTAGCTGCTACCTCTGAAAGCAGAACATATGCAGATAATCGCATGACAACAGGAAATGATGGTAATGGAAATTTCTTTATTTGGTCAGTGGCTATTGCATCAGAGATGCTATGACCGTTGATTGTTGATTGTTTTTCTTCCTTTTTATTTTTTGTTTCCGGATTTTGGCCCCTTCAACATGCCAACAAAGATCATCCTCGCAACTTCTCCAAGGAGGTACAAACAATCAAAAGCACAAAAGACAACCATATTCTATCATTTTATTGGCAAATCCAATCTATTGTAGCAGCTAAAAGTCACAGAGCATCCTATTCGTATTCTGACAATATTATCAACGAAAACTCTAAATGGAAATACAAGAATCTTGTATATACATGCACCCTATTATGAATGTGTAACCACGACCCTAAATATCAGAACATGTTACCAAATCTCATGGTGACAAGAAATGCAAAGCATTAAGCACCTGAAACATGTAATGATAGATGGAAGCAGAACAAAATTCTTACAATGGAGCTTGTGCTTGTAATTGCAAACATTAATGCTCGGAATTCTCAAAATCAGCAATTCAATTGAATAAATGTTAAAAACCTAGATATATGCTAAATTTCACTAAGCATATTTTGCTCCCATCTGCTGTTAATTCAATAAGTCAAAGAATTAAAGTAATCAAAATCCATCCCCAAATTAAGCAGAACAGCATAGGCAATAAATTCCAACGAGCATGAATTAACATTTTCCGAAAAAAAAAAAAAAAAATTCCACGGCCAGTTAAATCAAGTTCACAGATCACCAGCACGATCGATGCATGCAGTTAAGTAAATTAATTTTGACTTCAGGAAATCGGAGTAAAATAAAAAGAACCTGTAGAGCTCTTCGAAGCTAAGGCCACTAGCGTTATGATTATAAATCTCATGAATGGCGTGTTCCAGGATCTTCCACGTTTTATCAGCATACTTCGGATCCACCACGACTTTATGCTTAAACGCCTCTATCTGAAAATTCCTCTTTTTCTGCCCACTATTCATCCTCTTTTTCCCTTTATGTTCAGCACCCAAATCGAAAATTCTCAAAATCCAAAAAAAAAAACCTAAGGAAAATTATCCAAAAAGTCTGTAATAATTATTATAAGCGACGATCAATCCACAAGCTAGAATTTATTCGAGAACCTAGTCGATTTGTAATAGCAAAATTTATAAAACAGAGAATTTTAGGGTTTGAAATGGGAGGGAGAATAAAGAAGAAGATTGGGATGTACGGTAAACCAATCCTCCCAAATTGGGTTATGGTGCAGAAATGGGTGAATTTGACTGTGTAGAGACAGATAACAAATCACTCATTGAGAGAAGACAAGGATATTTGTAAATTGTAATTGAAGATTTGTATTTTCTTCGGTTGTTCATCCCATTTTTGCTTTAATACACTTCTAATTTTTTTTCATCAAAAACACCTCGAATAAAATTACTAATCTACCCTTTTTTCAAAATTAAAAATCAACTTGCTAGCGCTGTTCGACCAACCAGGGTAGAATACCCACACTGGTTGAACATATCCAACGGTTCCAAAAAATTGACCAAAACTTGATTTTCGCAACAAAAATTACCCAAATTTTGTAATGTAACATCACCCACTTACGCATAATTTCCACTCAAGAAAACTCTAAAACATGCACAAAAAATAGCAAACACACAACCAAAGATGGCAAATGATGATGACCAGCAAATGAGGATGACGATGTTCGAGTGTTTTGACACCTTTCTTTAATTGTTTCTTTTTCTTTTTTTTTTTTGGCTGAAAGGGCAAAATGGTAATTTATGGTGGTGTATTAAGTAAATTAGGTTTTATACAATTTTTGGGGTGGGTGTATTGAGCAAAAATGGGGGATACATTTAGCCCCACAGAAAAAAAGCCTGTGCATTACGGCCGCAACAGAAAGCAACCTAGAATTAAAGTCTCTGCAGGCCGCATACGGGGTGCACCTTACAAAGGCGCGCCCCTGGGTTGTGACCCGACTTGTCTCCCCATCCCCTAAAACTCGATTCTTGATCCAACTTCAATCTCTTCTTGTCTTTATTAAACCTCATGTGCATGACAAACGAAGAAAGCCGAAAAACCTTCCAAAATTTCGAATAATCCATTGAAATTCGCCAAAAAAATTTTACAATTTTCGAGACCCATTTTCATATTCTACACTAGAATGAACACTTGGGAGGATTTTCATACCTCTAGGGCAAAACTTCTACTTTCTCACATTAATAAGTTTTAATTGTTTACTCAAATCTTCTTTTGAATTGGGCATTAATGGACGAAATTGTGGTGTTAATTGGTGAATGTGTGCCTTTGATAGATAATGAACATGAATGTGAACATGATTGTGATTGTGATTGTGGTTGGGAGATGAGAATGAGAAGTTGAATTTTAGTTATGGGTTTGCTAATTTTGAGCATTTATATGTTGCGCTAATTTGCTAATTCTAATTTGAACTCATATTTTGGATTGATTTTGAAAGTTTACATGAAATTGGATTGGGGTTTGTAGGAACTCCCATTAGTTGCCATTTTAGAGTTTCAAAAGTTATGCAAGCAAAGTGTGTGATTTAAGGGTGAATGACAAAAATATTAACTTACTTTTTCAAAATTTCATTCATCTCAACTTACTTTTTGAAAGGACGAATGTAGCAAGATTTTTGATTGACTATCCCAAAATACTTCTACCAATTCTATATCTTAGATTTTATAATATAGAATATAGAAATCCGGCCACCTTCTCTGGTTACCTTCTACAATGTCATCTGCAACTCTTTCACGTCATCTGCAACTCTTTTTCTTTTCTGGCCACCTAGCAATGAAGACATTGGTGGATTTTTCATGGACCTAATTGAATTAAGTTCAAGAAATTACATTTATGGTGAGTAGATCTGGTTCTCCATGGACGATGAAATTGGACCAGCCATGGTGGACGAACCAGATCTGGATATGCATGTGTTTTTGGGTTTGGGAAAATCTGTAGGAGAAGAAGAGTTCTCACTTGAAAAAATGGACATGAAAGTTGGAGAAAAAGAGCACTCACTGGAAAAAATGGAAGAAGTATTGCCTGAAAAAATTGACAAGAAAGAGCAAATCTGGTCTAATGAAGGGCTGAAGGCCATTTTGGTCCCTTCCATTTGAAAATTCTGCTACTATTGTCCTTTCACAAAGCAAATATTTAATTTGGGATTCATATAAAGGTTGACATTTTTGGTATTTTTTCTTGATTTGGTGCCTCATCGAAGTTCAACTTTGAGAATGTTCACTATGTGCTTAAACTTTGATTTCTACCACCTCATTATGCTCATCCACGTTTCTATGCACTAAATCCGCACCATAAAACACACTTTTGTTGAAGATACTTGTAACTCCATGCTTAAAGGGAACATGATGTATTGGGAATTGTGACCCGAATTCTTTTTCAAGTCAATTTTGGAGAAGTTGAAGATTTCTATTGAGATTAGGATTTTATTCTTATTCTCTCAGTATTAATATTTACCTATTCTATTAGGATTTATATTCCTCATTCTGCGAGTATTAGTGTTCTTGTCCTACTGAGAATAGGCTTATTTTTCTCCTATATATGCCATGCCATAGAGCACATGACATTCATAGTAAGAGTCAAAAAATTATCTCCTCTTATAACTATCTCTGATATAGTGAAATTATCTCTGGTTTCTGCCTGTGGGTTTTTCACCAAGGTCTTGGGTTTCCCACGTAAAACAAATATGCGTGTTCTTTCTTTTGTTCTTTAATTTTTGTTGTCAGTTATCGTCCGTATTCCTAACATGATGTTTTAGAGATTTGTATAAATTGTTTTCCATTTCCATTGTGCAATTTTCTTGCTCCATGCATTACTTCACATGGTAGAAAACCTTTTAGATAGATCATACTTGGTAGAGAACATGCTTATTTAATGTTAAGACCTTCATTACTCTTTAAGGTAAATATATAATGCATTCTATACTTTGTAGAGCATTCACTCATGATGCTAACAACTAGTAATGGTGATAGAATTTAAGTCATTTGGTCCTTTGGCAATCATGGTTTCCTTGGTGATCTTTCTTAACCCAAAGCTCTCTGAAAGTCATTGACATTTTCAGATGCAAAAACTTAACTTCAATTTGGCCCTTCTAGTTTATTTTGTGAGTAAGGAAAATTCCTTCTAAAGTTGCTATATAATGACACTTGATGATATGAAATTAGAGTCTAATAGTCCG
Source organism: Jasminum sambac (assembly GCA_018223645.1). Taxonomy (NCBI): domain Eukaryota; kingdom Viridiplantae; phylum Streptophyta; class Magnoliopsida; order Lamiales; family Oleaceae; genus Jasminum; species Jasminum sambac. Next base: position 521,450 of record CP073645.1, read on the forward strand.
ATCTTTCTATTTTTGCAGGGAATAATTTGCTTCTTTGTATCTCAAGGTCTTTGTGTTATTTACTATCGTCGTTAGCAAAACTACTTGAATTGGTTAGACTCCTATATACTTTTCGAAAAGTATATTCCGCCTCCTCCGATAGGATTCCATCGCAGGAAAGCAGTATACTAGTTTATTTTGGCCTAATCCACAATAGATATTGCATCCCAACAAGTAGTGCCGATTCTGTGATCTGTAAGGCCTGAGGTGAGCTTCACGAAAATGGGACATATTGCCAACAAATAGTCACATGTTGCCGCAAAATTTTGTAATCTAGAGGCCTTAGCGAAATTCATAAAATGGGCCCTTTAATGATACTTGTTTATTTGGATGAAACTTATATTGTCGTGATTAAATAATTGGGATGAAGTTCAAAGTGATATCTCAAAAGAAAAAAAAATCATAAAATACTTGTGTCCTAAACAAACAAGATTAAATTATTTGGGAGACTTTTATTTGAAGATATGAAAATCTTCAAAGAATGTTCGAAGAAAAAGTTATTTTGTCTAGGTGAAAGGAATATACTACCGATTGAGAATTTTTTGTTGCATACGAATGATTTTGAGAAGTCGGTTTTTTCAGAAATCATTAATTTTAGTTGAAAGTAAAAATAAGTTTGGAGTGTACACCCAAAATAGTATCTTGTAACTTCTAAAAAAATTAATTTTTCTTACTTTCGAGCTCCTTTTTTTTGTCAAATTCTTGCATGAGACATTTAACATTGCTAAGAATTATGATGAAATATTTTTACATAATATTAAGTCAATGAATATAATTGAAGCAAAAAAAAAAAAAAAAAAGAATGCATTTGTGCAAAAGTATCATTAACAATAATAATTAAGTAAAAGAAAATGAGAAACTTCCCCAAAACTATCACTAATTAAAAGGTAAAGAATACGAAAATCCTCAGTTTCAAGAATTGAACCCTAGCACTCATTTAAGAACCAAGGAAACCAATTACAATATTTGTCATCTTACCACCAACTATTATCACTTTTGTTTAGCAAGTGTAAAAAAATCTTTATATGTTAATAATCTATAAATATGCAAAGAATGGGCCTCTTATATTCATGGTCCTGAGACGGTCGTGTCGCGTACCTCCAAATAAAATTGGGTCTGCGAACAAGGGCACAATTGACGACTGATTTCTAACGGCTCTCGATTGAATCGGAGCAGAAAGGAAGGTGGTTTGCAATCAATGGAGTTAGGAGAATGTAAATCGAAAGGTGTATGAAAAAAGACAATGTAGTACGCGTTACCTTGGGAGATGTGTGGTTCAATAAGACAAAATGATTTGCTTAGCTCAGTAGATGGTGGTAAAATAAAGAGCTTTCTCGGAACTTATTATCGAGCATTTAAATGGTGAAGTTGATATTGACGTTAGAAATTTTGAAATCTTTAGCCATTCAGTCGGTTGGCATCCGAATATTGTTAACCTCATTGGGATAGGGAAGTGAGAAGAATATTCTTATTTCGTGATGGAAAACGGAGTGTCTTTTAATGCATTTCTTCAAGAAAATCCTAGAGTTGATGTGATTCACAAACTAATGAACGATGCTGCTGTTGGAAGAAATTACCTATCACAGATTAAATTTTGCCTTCTCCAACTTGGCCATTCGAGATGTTATCATTGTTGATGATGGAGCCGGCAAATGCCATGCCAAACTATATGGGGTCGAGATGTCGAAGCTCTCTCGTAGCTTACCTGAATTGAAAAGTGCGGATTATCGAGCACTTAAATGGTGAAGTTGATATAGACATCAGAAATTTTGAAATCTTTTTCCATTCATGTAGGCATCCGAATATTGCCAAACTCATTAGAATAAGCATGTCAGAAATATATTGTTATTTCATGATGGAAGACGGAGTGTCGCTTGATGCATTTCTTTAGGAACATCCTAGAGTTAATATAATTTGTAAACTAATGAAAGATGTTGCTGTGGGATCAGGTTACCTATCAAAGATTAAATTTAGCTTCTCAGATCTGGCCTTTCGAGATGTTATCGTTGTTGATAATGGAGCCGGCAAATGCCATGCCAAACTATATGGGGTCGAGACGTGGAAGCTTTTTGGGAATAGTGCAAATCTTTCAAAAATCAGTGAGTTTTGTTTAAATTTTATTTTTTTTTATTTTTCCTGTTACACGTTGTGCGGGGAATTTTTTTTTTTTTGTTTTATCTTGAATGTTTTCCTAGAAGTATGAGGGAGGAGGAAAAAATGCCATAATGGGTAACCAACATACCAAGAGAGTTTTAGGTGATTTTTTTAACAAAATCACCAACATTTCTAGATCAAAAATCTAGAGAACTCATCGGGCATCTCATTCAGAACCTTCGAGCTACTATCTGGTAACACCTTTTCTTGGTACAGTGTTGTAGATTATTGTGTCGTCAATCAATAATAGAATTTATTTTGTTATTGTACAGCTATCTCCGTCTTGCGGACTGTTATCCTTTTTTGGGATGCTTACAAATGTCTGGAATTTTTCTTCGACGTTAATCATTGGCTGACTTCTCAGTCTACTATTTGGGGTATCCTTGATGCCCAAGATACTAGCTTCATGTACGACGCGCAAAATGGTTAGGCGTGCTTGATTGGTGATGACATTTTATGGAAAATTATTAGGGATGGAATTCCGGTTGAAGATGAAATGCTCCACAATAGTCACAAAGAAGTTTCATACCTTTTACGAGGAATAAGAAATATTTTTACGCATATAAGGGATTACGAGGAACATTGTCGTACCTCAGATTCAAGGGGCTTCGGTCAAGATATAAATAATGGATCCTAATCCATAAAAAAATAGTTAAATTTGTTGATTTCGAATACAACACGATAATTTCAACGATTCAATATATAACTTAAAAATTATTCAAGTAGACAATCAAGGATTAAAAATTTAAAGCTGAAACGACAAACTCCAATCAAATTATACCGGTATTGCTTTCAACTAGTAAAGCATAAATTGTAATATTAAATATATTAATTATAATATCAATGAACTTTAATGGTCTACCAAAATTTTTCTGATCATTCTTCAGAAAAAATGATCAGTCTTTCGTGTTCTGTGCGAAATTAGATATGGCCATTGGTCTTCCTTAAAAAAAGAGTATGGCAAAGGACATGAAGCATTCGAAGGGCCTTGTCGTCTTCACGACTATTTTTCCCTTAGATTTCTAGCTCTTTTGAAATTCACTTACGCGTCGTGGAGTGGTATATGATAGAGCCGGCAAATGCCATGCCAAACTATATGGGGTTGAGACGCGGAAGCTTTTTGGAAAAAGTGCAAATCTTTCAAAAATCAGTGAGTTTTGTTTAAATTTTATTTTTTTTAATTTTTCTTTTTACATGTTGTGCAGGGAAATATTTTTTTGTTTTTTGTTGCATGTTTTCTTGGAAGTATAAGGGAGGAAGAAAAAATGTTTTATTGAGTAACCAACACACCAAGAAAGTGTTAGGTGATTTTTTTAACAAAATCACCAACATTTCTAGATCAAAAATCTAGAGAACTCATCGGGCATCTCATTCAGAACCTTCGAGCTACTATTTGGTAACACCTTTTCTTGGTACGGTGTTGTAGATTATTGTGTCGTCAATCAATAACAGAATTTATTTTGTTATTGTACAACTATCTCCATCTTGCCAACTGTTATCTTTTTTTTGGGATGCTTACAAATATCTGGAATTTTTCTTCGACGTTGATCATTGGCTGACTTCTCAGTCTACCATTTGGGGTATCCTTGATCCCCAAGATACTAGCTTCATATACGACGCGCAAAATGGTTAGGCGTGCTTGATTGGTGACGACGTTTTATGGAAACTTATTAGGTATGGAATTCCGGTTGAAGATGAAATGCTCCACAATAATCACAAAGAAGTTTCATACCTTTTACGAGGAATAAGAAACATTTTACATATATACGGGATTACGAGGAGCATTGTCGTACCTCAGATTCAAGGGGCTTCGGTCAAGATATAAATAATGGGTCCTAACCCATAAAAATAAAAAAAAATAGTTAAATTTGTTGACTTCGAATACAACACAATAATTTCAACGATTCAATATATAACTTAAAAATTATTCAAGTAGACAATCAAGGATTAAAAATTTAAAGCTGAAACGACAAACTCCAATCAAATTATACCGGTATTGCTTTCAACTAGTAAAGCATAAATTGTAATATTAAATATATTAATTATAATATCAATGAACTTTAATGGTCTACCAAAATTTTTCCGATCATTCTTCAGAAAAAATGATCAGTCTTTCGTGTTCTGTGCGAAATTAGATATGGCCATCGGTCTTCCTTAAAAAAAGAGTATGGCAAAGGACATGAAGCATTCGAAGGGCCTTGTCGTCTTCACGACTATTTTGCGCTTAGATTTCTAGCTCTTTTGAAATTCACTTATGCGTTCGTGGAATGGTATATGATAGAGCCGGCAAATGCCATGCCAAACTATATGGGGTCGAGACGCGGAAGCTTTTTGGCAAAAGTGCAAATCTTTCAAAAATCAGTGAGTTTTGTTTAAATTTTATTTTTTTTAATTTTTCTTGTTACACATTGTGTAGGGAAATATATTTTTATTTTTTCTTGCATGTTTTCCTGGAAGTGTAAGGGAGGAAAAAAAATTCCATAATGAGTAACTAACATACCAAGAAAGTGTTAGGTGAATTTTTTAACAAAATCACCAACATTTCTAGATCAAGAATCTGAAGAACTCATCGAGCATCTCATTCAGAACCTTCGAGCTACTATCTGGTAACACATTTTCTCGGTAGGGTGTTGTATATTATCAGTTTCAATTATAATTCGGATGGTAATTAGATTCAGGCTTATTTATTCAAAAATGGCTAGTCTTGGGTCTTCCTTGCAAAATTATATGTGGTATTTAGTTCTTCCTTAAAAAAATGGGCATGGCAAGTGGAAGATATTTTCTTTGGTCTTCCCTACTTGCCAATTCTCATTCGCAATTATAATTGGGATGGTAATTATGTTCAACCCATTAAAAAATGGTTTTGTCTTTCATCTTCCCTACGAAATTTGATGTGGTATTCAATCTTCCTTAAAAAAAGGGTATGGCAAAGGACATGTATTATTTGGTATTCCCCGTCGCCAATTCCAATTGGCAATTATAATTGAGGTGGTAATTAGATTCAACTCTATTTATTCAGAAAAAATGGCCGGCCTTCGTCTTCTTTGCGAAATTATATTTGGTATCACAATTCACAAATAGTTGAATTGAGCTCATTGATAATTTAAAAAAAAAAAAAAAGAGAGACGAACGGGAATGGTTGAAAAGGACTCGAACCCGTGCACAAAACATAATTTTACCCCTACCAAACCGCTACACAGTCAAGTATAAATAGTTTATAAACTTCACATGGACATATATATATATATATATATATATATATATATATATATATATATATGCCTTTTTGAAAATTTTGGGCTCCAAAATTTACGAATTTTTGGACCCTCGGGCGGAGGCCTCTTGAGCCTTATAAAAAGTCTGTCCCTGACGAGAAAGGACATGAACCATTTGAAGGGGCTTGTCATCTTCATGACTATTTTGCACTTAGATTTCCAGCTCTTGTAAAATTCACTTACGCATACGTGAAGAGGTATAACTTGAGTGACAATTATTTGTTGATGAAGTACTGATTCTAGCCGGACTAAAGACTGTGAGTAAGATGCGCGTGTCCCTCTTATTGCCTCTTGGTAAGAGTATTTTGAACTTTGAAAGACTAAAACTCAAAAACACACATTCTCTTTTTGTCCCCGGGTTGAAAGCTTGCATTTGAACATTACATGATCATTAAAATCTTTTAGTTTGTTAGTTTCCCTGGTAGTTGGATTAGCGTAGGATGTGAGCAAGTTTTGGACTGCCTAAACATGGAAAACATTTTATGCTGAGCATCTAAGAATGTCATGATCTATGAAGAAAAAAGTTTAAGAATAGAGAAAAAAAATCATCAATATAGATCAATTAAATGATGTTGAAATATTACCGGTCTCAAATTTGTTGTCGTTAGTGGATAATACACTAGTACAAAAAGAAGCTTAGGTGGCGGTTGTTTTAAGTTTAGGGTAGCGGTTTTTTGATCGACACCCAAAGTCGTCGAAATGGTGACAGTTGAAAAACGCCACCCAAAAAAGACTTAGGGTGGCGGTTGTTAAAAACAACCGCCACCCTAAGTCCTTTTTAAAACACTTAGGGTGGCAGTTCTAGTGCAAAACCGCCACCCAAAACTTTTTTTTTAATGATATGAGCAATGAAAAACACAGAATTAGGAGTGCAAGTAAGAACGAAATAATTTTTATTAAAAGTCAATCGCATCTAATTACAACAAAATGAACAATCTAAGAACAAAAACATGAAATTATAAGATGAAAAACTAAAAATTACATTTTGAGGCCTTAGATGACCTCAGATCGGCCTGAAACATGGGGTCATAGTGATAGTAGTGAGTGTCGTAGATCTCATCGCGACGATTCCGGAATGGTGTAGTGGGTTGAAAACGGACATCATATGCAAAAGTTATGGCCATTTAAAGTTTACATGCTCAAAAACTTGAAAAAAATTATATTAACTATTACACGAAAATACACGAAATTGGGACCAAAAGATAGAAGAAGCTTACCTTGCTTAAAATGTGCCATCAATTTGTGAAGAAATTGAACTTAAATCAGATTTGAAGTCGTGAATATTGCAAGAAATTGCGAAAAATTTTCGAAAGAAGAAGGAAAGAAGCGGAAATATAGCTATCTGGTGAGTTGGTGAAATATTTAAAGAGAAATGGTGGCGGTTGTAGCAAAAAACCACCACCCAAAAATATTTTTAATAATAAAAAAATAAAAAAATGGGTGGCGATTGTAGTACGGAACTGCCACCCAAAGTTTAAAATAATTTTTTTAAAAATTCTTTGACTTAGGGTGGCGGTTGTGTGTACAACCGCCATCCTAAGTGTTTTATTATTATTATTTTTTAAAATTCTTTGACTTAGGGTGGCGGTTGTGTGTACAACCGTCACCCTAAGTGTTTTTTTTTTTAATTTGTTGGTTTTGGGTGGCGGTTGTGTGTACAACCGCCACCCTAAATGTTTTATTTATATATTTTTTAAATTTGTTGATTTAGGGTGGCGGTTGTACACACAATCGCCACCCTAAGTGTTTTATTATTATTATTTTTTAATTTGTTGGTTTAGGGTGGCGGTTGTGTGTACAACCGCCACCCTATCCATACCATAGGGTGGCGGATTTCAACACAATCATCACAATTTCTTCAGTACAAGCACTAATGGTGGCGTTTTCATTAAAAACACCACCTAATGGGCGTCCCTTAAACCAATTATGTACTAGTGATACAATCTGGTGTGTCATTTCTTGCCCTCTCTCTATCATGCACATTCACAATACACAGTGGTGAGGTGGAATTGACGGTCAAATGGCTTAGCTCTTGCCGGCCAATGGCAAGGGTCATCTAACAAACTCTTGATTTGATATTTGATCATATTTATTATTTTTATACAAATTTTGAGGTTTGCTTGCATCCATTGTGACCTATTGATGACTTGACTTCAATGCTACCACATTGTCACGCTCCACCTCCTTATGCCCTCACCCCACCACCACAACCAATGTCACAACAGCCAGCACCTCCCTATCACAAGCCTCCTTCAGGTCATCCGTACCCTCCTCCACAACACTAGTAATTGGATCTGCATTTTTTTTTTTTTTTTGTGCACCTTGGTTTAGGCCCCATTTTGCATGGAGACCCGTGAAGCGATCGCCTTAGTCCTAGAACCTACCGGGCCCATTTTTGAAATTTCTTCCCCATGCTTATGATTGTATAAAATGAGAAAACGTTGCATGTCATAATAAAATTAGTTTTTGGTGTAGTGATGGGGGAGTTAATGTTGTATGTACAAAGCGGCGGAGGTTCAATTCCTCTTGCCAACCTAGAGATGTTTTTATTTTTTAAAATTTTCTTTATTCAAAATTTTGATCAACTATCTTCTTTACTATTTAAAATCATACGAAAAGTTTTCTCAAATCTTTAAATAAAATTTGCAATATGTAGCATTTCTTTTTAGTTTCAACTAAAATTCTTGGTATATTTTTTCAACAAATTATTTTCCCAAAATTCATCTGGGTGCAACCACAAATTCTACATATATACAACACTCTTCAAATCTTAACATTATCAAATTAAATATTCTCCAAACAACCAAATTAGTTTAAGGCATGAATAAACTCTAGAAGATTTTTTTAAAAAATAACAATTGAAGGTGTTTATTGTAGTGGTAAAAACACTCCCTGGTTGATACATTAATCCAAGTTCAAGTTACCATTTGACCCATATGTTGCCCATATTTTACTAAAAAATAATAGAAAATATTCAAAATTGACCATATGAACTTTGACAATTATTTAACCTTGAAAATATGAGTTTTACAAGTATTTGACAGAGGTCATCCATCACATCTCTGAATTTCTTGCCTGCTTCCCCCATCATTGAGTGACGAAAACCATGGTGGATAATATCCACAAGCATATTAAGAGCATTTATGATACCTCTTGCATTCATGGAAGATGCAACTCCTCCGCCCATTACACCATCACTGACATTGAGACCACTCGCACAATCTCTTGTGTCCTCTAAAACACGCAGAATAGCACCTCTGACTTTGAGATTATAAGAGAGAGAGGCAGGATAAGCAGTGTAAAGGCCACTGATGTGGCTCCAAGGACACTGATTCTCTGGTTCAGCCCCAATGACTTCCATGGCATAATCAGCTTCCTCGCACCTTTTGCTCATAAAACATGCTTCAAGCTCTCGAACTTTTTCAAACCGAACACTATCAGCATGCATATTCGGTTTGGCCGCATTAATTTTCGGCACCCATCTCGCTACCACAAAGCATCTCTGGCAGGCAAAAGACGGCATTCATTACATAGAAACTAAAACAACAGCCAGACGAATGGAAAATAAAATTCATAAGGTAACTGACAACACCAATAAATTGATCCGGGAATATTCATAAACCTAGCTCTAACAAGCTCGTGCACTTGTGATGACACTAACTTGTGAATTGGTGGGGCTAGCTAGGTATTGCGGTCGTAATAAAGTAACCAGACAGTACCTGATCCCAAGCAAAGCTATTAAAACTGTCGTCTTCAAGGATTTTAGCACAATATGCAAGTTCATCTTCATCCTTCCAATCTCCACCAAATGTTTGAAAGACCCACTGCATAAGAAATTGTCAAACTTTCCAGGCCAGGGCAAACAAAATACATATAAAAAGGTAAACGAAAAACATGAAAATGACTTTATTATTAAAAACAAGGTGAATTCCAATTTACCTGTCTATGTGACCAGGCACGGTAGTTGTAGGCATCCTTGTTTATGATATTCGTTGTAAATTCAAGCTCATTCAATGCAGCAGCGCTGGTACCAACATTTTTGACAAGCCACCGCCTAAAATCCCTGCAGACATATTGCATTGACTTATATTCACGATAAGCGTTCACATACGCGGGGTACTAGAAACATGGCAACGACTATGCTTTAAGATGCACACAGCGTTGAAATTGAATAGGGCTTTGTGTTTAGTGCACAATTTTGACGCCATTTTGATACGCATTGAATGTGTTTAGTGCACAATTCCTGCAATACATAAACTAGCAGTGGACTACTTTTTCTTCCTGCTCTGTAGATTAATTTGCGCATAACTTGTAACTTTACTTGGTTTTACAATCATTTACAACCAAAATATGTCCACTGAAGTTGAAGGGGCTCCGAAGCTCCTTTTATGTTTCAAACTACAAAAGTCACCTGGTAAGCATTGGGAAAGTTCAGCACATTTAAAAACTCCAGCAAACGAATACAGAACGGAAGGTTTCAAACCACGACAGACTGATCATCATGTATGCTTGTTACTTGAAATTACATTATTTACGAGATGTCGAGATGGATGACTATCATTTACGATATGGACAGTTATTATATCTAAAAGTTTAAGCTCGTATCAAAAGGCACTTCAATTAGATAAATTGGAATAGCTAAACCAATAAAATACACATATCGCAGCATCGCTTACCACGTTAGACCATGTAAGGTATCATCTTCAGCAGGTACCAAGAGGAGGCCATGTCCTTTTCTTTTTTGCAAATAAGTTAGAAGTGTCTCAAATAGGCGTTCCCTCCCCTGCCAAAAAGACTGAAACTTATATATCCAATTCTTGCTCCATACGTACATTTATAATTCAACAAAGAAAACGAATAAAGCAGCACCCTCTCCATATATAAGGTTTCGCGTGATTGCGATATCCTGCATATTGCCAACGAGTACAGTGAAGCAATGTACGGTAAGCTTTCCAAGTTGTTCTCTCTTATCAAACCAAATATGTGATATAAACACAAACTACAAAAGAATTCACACACCCCTAACGTTCAACAGATGCCCACAGTCCCACCAACCATAGGCTATGGATATAAACACATACTGAAAAAGAATCCATACACTTGCCTCATATTCAATACACGCATCAAGCAAATTAACAAAAGTGGACCTACACATCTGATGCTAACTAAGTTGTACAATCCAAACTAGAGGATAGTGTGTGTCATGTATATACTAAAGTCTTAAAAAATCCTGTCGACTTCTTAATCTGTAATTACACAAAAGTTCTTGACCATCCGAGAAATACATAGCTTTGCAAGAGCGGGGTTGAGAAACATATGACTTCCTCTGGGAGGAAAAAGAGTTGAAAGAAAAAATTACCCCGACATTGGGTGCAAACTGAAGATATCATGTAGGACCGGGTGCTGACAAAGTGAGGTTATCAAGCCCCCTGACATGGAATTTAACCGCCCCAGTGATTGTGGACATAATGTTGTGTCCGTGGCCACGATCTCTGAGACAGACAAATAAGATATTATGTGACATTAAAAGAAAAGCACAGCAATCACATAGGCGGACAAAAGTGGTCAGTGGAAGATTATGAGACTTCCAGCTTATACGTTTAAAAATTTAAAAACGTAAATGATAAATTGGTCAAAAAATCAATTCAGTCACCAAGGTAATGCAGACTTCAAAGACAGGCAGATTACCACATGGCGGTTCTTCCTGTCAATGCTCCAGCTCCTCAGGGAAACATGAAAGTCCCGAAACCAAGAATACCCATGATAAGTGTAACAGTAGTGTATCCGGTCGGCATCAAGGGAGAGCATGAGTGCACAAACTTTTCTAAAAATTTCAGAGGTCATCTCAATGGTCTTGGGATCTACTCTTGAGTTAGAGCCACCAGAATTGGCAAGTAGAACATTCACCGCCTCAACCAATCTTCTGTTTCAGGTTCACCTTATAACCAAGGATCATAAGATCCACAATGAGGGTTAAAGCATGTACGCAACCTCTTTGGTCCACTAAAGCATACGCCATGTTGTAACGAGGATAAAGTTCCACAGCAGATTGCACACGATCTGCTTGCTCGGCCAAAACATCCACATAAATGCATTCCAAATCGGGATTTGTATAAAGTCTCTTCTTGTCTTCCGCGTAGAGGAATTTAAGGTATATCCAAGGAGTCAAGGACCTTCATTCCCAGGTTGAGCATAAATGGCATTTTTAGCATACATGGCTTCCTTATCCCTCAACTCATTCTCCATGTTAGGATTCAGTCTTACTGCATGGCATATCTGCATACAATAACAAGAATAAAACGAAGACGAGGGGAATACAACAAGATCATACCCGTATCACATAAAAGAGAAAAGCTTCAGAAGCCCTCAAAGTGTATATCCAACTGGGCCAACAACGAGCTTTATCATCAACATCACGTCTTACACTTACGATGACACTTCACATTAAATTGATAAGTCGTAAAATATCTACCTGGTCCCACGCTGAGACATTAAAAATGTCTTTCTGGAGGACTTCATGACAATATTGAAGCTCAGCCACCCACCAACTTCTATCAAAATTTTGAATAATCCACTGCATGAAGTAAAAAGAAAACGGAGTCTAAAACTCCCGCATCGCATACATACGAAATATTGGACTCCACGATATAGAATTCACACAAAACTCCTTTCTCGGAATACAAGATACACTCCATTGTACCTCTCTATGGGACCAGGCTTGATAGTTTTTTGTACCCTTGGATAAAATTTTCTTGGTAAATTCAAGTTCCTTGCTTGCAGCTTCAGATCCAAGCTTCTCAACAATCAATCGCCGATAATCCCTGTCATACAATATTGCATTTATTTATGAAGTTGTCTAGTTGGGAAAAAATGAATATAGAATGCACCTCCCCCCTACTACAGATAACTATCTGAGGACCAGACAAAGAGTACTTTGACGCTTTACCATGCACTTGGTGCATTAAATCCAAAAAGAAGACGTCTGGTACTCTGATGAGAGAGAGAGAGAGAATCACTTCAAATCTTAGCTTATGAACTTGATGTTTAGGGCCTGCAATTTCTTCACCATATTGAGAGTAGCCTACTTTTAGTTCCTATTATATAGGTTAATTCGGACATAACTTCTTACTTCACGTTATCGGACAACCTCTTCGTTCTTATTTTCATTTAAGACAACCAATAAAAAGCAATTGAATGGAAACAGCAGCATTCAAGGGGCCGGATAGCTCCTCCTCTATTTCGAACTTCGGGTCTTGAAGCTTAAACATCTACCAAGAGAAACTTCAGTTTGATAAATTAACATACCTAACCAATAAAATAAATTTATCACGAAGTCGCTTACCAGATTAGATAATTATTGGAATGTCGTTCAGCAAGTTCCCCAACAAGGTCCAATTCTTTTTCCCAGTCAAACATAGATTCCTCAACCAGCGAACGCCTCTCCTCCAAAGCCTGATATAGAAGATTTAAAAGTTGCGAAGAATCTCCATGAATGTGTTAAAGTAAGCTTTGAATTAGTCAACTAGAATCAAGTAGCTAGTTCTAGAATAAATCCCTATTAATGAGGACGTCTGGATAAAGTTTCTGTTAGTCTATGCCATAAGTCTAGGAGTTGTTAAGATATGATAGATTATTTCTTCTTTACATTGCATTGTAAAGGCTATATAAGCTTTGCCTTCATTTGCTTTGATGTGTGAAAAACTCTCCAAAATTATTCAAGTTCTTTTAGTATCTCCTTTATAGTTTAACATTTGGTATCAGAGCCCCCACTGGGCCTGAAGTGAGAAAAAGAAAGCGATAGCTTACTTGCAGTGACAAACGGATGGCTTGAAGCAGTTTTGTGCAGCCCGCAATTCCAAAACTTGATGGACATTATGACCATTGGAGCATGCTAATGGAGAACTTCTTACGGTCTAAAGAATATTGGGAGTACGGTGGAGAATGGCATCCTGCGGCGTGAAGGAGCTCTGAAAAGAAAGCGATTGAAGATCTCAAACTAAGGGACCTGAAGGCAAAAAACTACCTCTTCCAGGCCATTGGCGCGGTACTAGAGACTATCTTGAAGAAAGATACTGCAAAAGATATCTGGGATTCCTTGAAGCGAAGTATCAAGGAGCGAGTTAAGCGTGCACAATTGCAAGTTCTTGAAAGAATTTGAGGTACTTCATATGAAATCTGGTGAATCTGTGAATGATTATTTCGCCAGAACTCTTACGATAGCCAACAAAATGAGCTATGAGGAGCAATTGGAAGATGTTCTTTGTTGTTGAAAAATCTGCGATCTATGACAAAAAAATTTGAATATGTAGTGTGTGCCATTGAGGAGTCAATGATATGAAATCTTTGTCTATTGATCAACTACAAAGCTGACATGTTGGTGTATGAGCAGCGTGTGAATTCACATGAGGTGGAAGAACAAGCACTAAAAATTACCTGTGATGATCGGTCGGAGGCTGGGACAAAGGCGTGGTGGCTTTGGAGGAAGAGGGAGGGAAGAAGCGAGAGGAAGAGGTAGACAAAGCTTTGACAAGTCTATGATTGAATATTCACGATTGTCATAAGCTTGGACATTTTCAATATGAATGTCCAAACAAAGTAGAGAATGTCGGAAAAGCAAACTTTCTTGAAAGAGCTTGAAGAATATTCTTGATGGCTTATGTAAGTAATGGCGAAAATTCCATGGCAATGTGGTTTCTTGATTCAGGATGTAGCAATCACATGTGCAGTCAAAAGGAATACTTCTCGATTTTTGATGCAAGTTTTAGAGAATCATGAAATTGGGGAATAATGCAAACATAAGAATTACTTGGAAAGGCAGTATGCGATTGCAAATTAATGGGATCATATATGTGATCGGTGGGGTTTTTATGTTCCAGAGTTGCAAAATAACTTGATTAGCATGGGACAATTGCGGGAGAAAGTGACAATTCTCGTTCGATGCAGAAAATGCAAAATTTATCACCCGGAGAAAGGCTTGATTATGGAGACAACCATGACGTCCAACAGAATGTTTACTTTCATGGCTCATCATCAACCATGTGAGCAAAGTTGTTTAAACTCAGGAATAGAGGATCTCTATCAACTTTGGCATATTGAGATATGGCCATTTAAGTCTAAATGGTCTAAAAGTTCTTCAGGATAAGCAGGATAGGTGCAGCTGCCACACCTCAAAATCTCATCGGAAATATGTCAAGATTGTAGTAGGGAAGCGAAAAGGGATTCTTTTCCAAAGAAGAGTACCGGAGAGCCACTCAAATCCTTCAAGCCAGGTGCATGCGAGACATATGTGGACCCGATCACACCAATTTCAAATAGCAAGAAGAGGTATATAATCACTTTTATTGATGATTTCAGCCGTAAGACTTGGGTATATTTCTTGGTTGAAAAAATCAAGCCTTTATCACATTCAAAAATTTTAATAGTCGAGTTGAGAAGGAAGCGAGGATCAAATATACAAAGTCTTCGCATGCATCGTGGAGGAGAGTTCACTTCAAGAGAATTCTCAGATTACGTGAAACAAAATGGCATTGAGAGACAATTAGCGGTAGCAAGGCATATTCCCAAGCAAAGCGGGTGAGTGAGCGTAGAGAATCGAACCATTATGAATATGGTTGGTGTATGCTGAGAAAGAAGATTCCAAAACATTTTGGCCTGGTTTATTAATTGGACTATCATGTTTGAATCGCAGCCCAACATTTGCGTGAAGAATAAAACTCTGAGAAGCCCTGGAGCGGAACCAAGCCATCCGTTGAGCACTTTAGAGTCTTTGGGAGCATTTGCCATGCTCATGTTCCCGATCTAGAAGAACTAAGCTTGATGACAAGAGTGTGACATGTGTGTCTTCTTTGGGAGTCGATGAAGAATCAAAGGCTTCAGATTGTATGATCCATCTTCCCATAAAATATTAATAAGTAGGGACGTGGTATTTGAAGAAATGAAAATTGGAATTGGGAAAAGCGACAAGAAGCGGTATTATTCTTTGATCTAGAATGGGAGAAAGTGACAGGAGAAGCGACGTAAATTGGGGCAGATTGTAGCACCCCAAATAAATGTTGAAGGAGAATTCTTATGTAGAAGAATTACCCCACATACCGACTCATAGAGGCTCAAACAAGAGCAAGAAGACCACGGTTTGGATGGGCCGATTATGTGGAGATAGTTCTTTACGAGGAAGATGACATGGTACATGGTCATGTTCTTGCTAGTGATCCCATTTTTATGAGGAGGCCGTGAAATCGACAAATGGAAAAAAAGCCATGGACTTGGAGATTGAAGCAATAGAAGGGAATGATACTTGGGAATTAACAAATGTGCTGCTCGGGAAAATCATAGGTTTGAAATGGGTCCTACGGAACCAAATTCGAGAATGGAGAAGTTGACAAACACAAGGCTCGACTTGTCGCGAAGGGCTATAGTCACAACATGGAGTAGACTATTACGAGGTATTTGCACTGTGGCTCGACTAGATACAATTCGTTTAATAATTGCCCTTGCGACCCAAAATGCATGGATAATCTATCAATTGGACGTGAAGTCACTTCCTCCATGGAGAATTAAATGAAGAGGTATTTGTGGAGCGACCTCGAGGTTATGAGCTAAAAGGTGAAGAAGATAAGGTGTCTGAGACTTAAGAAGGCTTTATCGGCCTCAAGCAAGCCCCCACGAGCTTAGTATAGTCGTATAGAATCTTACTTCACAAAAGAAGGTTTCGGAAGTGTCACCATGAACATACTTTGTTTATTAAGACAAAGCGGCGGTGAGATTCTAATTGTGTGCCTTTATGTGGATGATCTCATTATTCAGAGGAAATAGTCAGTCCATGGTTGATGAGTTCAAGATTCTATGAAATCGAATTTGATATGTCGATCTTGGGAAAATGAGATATTTCCTTGGCATTGAGTAACCAGCTGATGGTATTTTGTTAATCGTAGGAAATATTGGAGATTTTGGAGAGATTCGGTATGATTAATTCTAATCCTGTCCAAAATCCAATTGTACCTGGATTCAAACTAGAGAGGAATAAGGATGGAGCCACAGTGGATGCCGCCTACTATAAGAAAATTGTTGGAAGTCTTATGTATTTAACAGCAACTAGGCCAGATTTAATGTTCTCTGTTAGCCTTATTAGTCGATATATGGAAAGACCAACTGAACTTCATCTAGCAGCTGCCAAGAAAATCTTAAGGTATCTAAGAGGAACAACTGAGTTTGGGGATATTCTATAGCGAAAAAGGAATGAAAAATTGATTGCATATACGGACCGACTATCTGGAGACCCAGATGATAGAAAGAGTACTTGAGGTTGCGTGTTTCTTCTAAGTTAGCATTTGTGTCTTGGTCCTCCAAAAAAACAGCAGGTAGTCACCCTTTCTACCCTGCAGAGCGAATTGTTGCTCGCAAGCATCCTGTGCATGTCAGACTGTATGGTTAAGAAGAATTCTTGAAGAACTTGGTCATATTCAGAAAGAATCAACCACTGTATTTTGCGATAATAGTTCGGCCATCAAACTTTCCTTGAACCCAGTACTACATGGACGCAGTAAACATATTGATGTCCGTTTTCATTTTCTTCGTGAGCTTGCAAGAGATGGAACAGTGAACATGAAATATTGCAGCACACACGAACAGATTGCAGACATAATGACAAAGCCACTGAAACTTGATGCATTTGTAAAGCTTCGAAGTCTGTTGGGTGTTGGTCCAGAGCCAATAAACTAATTGCTGTAGCATTTAGTTTAAGGGAGGCTGTTAAAGTAAGCTTTGAATTAGTCAACTAGAATCAAGTAGCTAGTTCTAGAATAAATCCCTATTAATGAGGACGTCTGGATAAAGTTTCTGTTAGTCTATGCCATAAGTCTAGGAGTTGTTAAGATATGATAGATTATTTCTTCTTTCTGTTGCATTGTAAAGGCTATATAAGCCTGCCTTCATTTGCTGTTTGATGTGTGAAAAAACTCTCCAAAATTATTCAAGTTCTTTTAGTATCTCCTTTATAGTTTTAACAGAATGCATTCATAATCAAAACTAGATAGTCCCAAAATGCTGTCAACTCCGCAATTTATGATAATCGAAAATTCTTGAACCATCCCAGAAAAAATAAATTGTTACCGTCACATAATAACAAAAAGACAGACAAAATGTATCGGTTAACAAGATTTAATAATATATATTGGACAAGGATGAGTTCAAAGAACAATTACAGTGGGATCATTAGGACTGACAGCGAAGACTCGAGAGTTGTCCTTGAGCATCTCAGCGGTAGGCTCAGTTCGCGATTCTCTTGTTAATGTGCTCAATATTATACGCTTACGTTTGTGAACATTTACGTTTAGTCCCCTTCCTCTTTGTTTTCACTTCTGTTACTTCTGCTCCTATTCATCAAAAATTTCCTCCACCAATTTCTGCAATTCCCTCTTCAATTCCATGGCCTTGGCTACCATTTCTGGATCACTTTCAAACACACTACTCTTCGCCGTAGTTGTGCAAACAAAAGAAGGGGCACCTTTCTGCGCAAATCTGAGAATGTGGAGAAGATTTGGGCAAATCTTGGGATTAATTAGGATGAACGCGTACGATAATGATGAATCAATTTAGCGTCTCAGTGGATAATCTTCGAAAAACCTGTAGTATTGTCATATAAACTTCTCGGTGGATAAAATTCAAATTAGAATGAACGCGTATGATGATGATGAATCAGTTTGAGAGACTAGCTCTTGATGAATGAGATAATCTTGAATTTCAATTGGATATTTATGGGGATTTCCTTAACACAAAGGACCCAATTGACGCTGATTTCCGGATTTCATTAACATAGAATGCGGATTTTCGTGTAATTAATTAATTAATTAATCTATTATTAAACGAATAGATAAACTAAGTATAAACTAGTATACAGCTAATCTGCAATGAATCCGAACGCAAGACTTATCATCAAAATTTATAGTTATTAGTATTACACCCGTGCGACGCACGGGAAAATCATGATCTATTTAAAATGATGTTAAAACTACGAATTAAACAATAGCAATATATAAAAATATTTCAATCCCCGCGCATATTTTTGTAAAAGAAATCACATGTAATTTATCATAAATATGTGTGATTTTTGTTGTAAACCATATATATGGTTTACTGTGCGGGTATAACTGGCATAGGTTCTAGAAAATAGCCGTGGAAACGTATTAAAGTTTGAATTAAATAAATAATTTATTTTCGGATCATTGAACCTCTAATACACATTACCCGTAAAAATTATTTAAAACTACCATTTTAATATGGTAAAAATAAATAAAAAATATTTTTTATTTAATATTTTTAAATCAATAAAAATAAATTTTTTAAAACAAAAAATCACTGCTAAGGTGATATTGTACCAAGTTGACATTCAAACTTATTATATATATATATATATATATATATATATATATATATATTTCAAAAATTAAAATGTACATGAAAAAGTTAATTTTTATTTTTAAAAATAATTCAAGTACTATTGTACTTTACAGCTTTGACCTTATAATATCACATTTTCATTAATGTTTGTATATAATTCATTTTAAATTATATTTATAATTCCCAAATTAAAATTTATATAAAAAATTAAAGCAAACACAAAAAAATAAAATAAAGAAAAAATACTAAATAAAAAAGTAAAATAAATTAAATAAGAAAAACAAAATAATAAATGTAAATTTAATGTTTGTTTTCAAACTAAAACTTTCTTTTTTTAGTTTAAATAAATGCAGAACTTTGTCGATATAAGACATTAATACAGTTACAGACTCCAATTTTTTTAATATAAATACTTTTTTAAAAAAATGGAATATGAAATAATTTCTTTTTTTAAATAATAACCTCCACTAAGTAAGAATTGTCCAACGTAGCTCATTTTTTTTATATATAGTTAGATAATAATAAAAAAAAAAGATAAGCGCATTCATAATTAAATTAAAATAATAAAATCGCATCCAACATGGCTCATTTATTTTTATATATAGTTAAATAATAATAATAATAATAATAATAATAATAATAATAAAAGATAAATGCATTTTATAATTAAATTAAAATAACGAAATCACTTGTTTAATGTAAAAATTATTCGTATTAAACAATTGAAATTTATTTTTTAAATAGGCGCATACCGTGAAAATAGAAAATTCTTTCTTTTTCATTTAATTAAACCCTATATAAGTTATATAGAATTTATATCATAACAGATGCTTAATTTTGGAAAAAAAATGAATGGACAATTAGTGTCCTTACAAATTCGTTTAATTAGTTTTTTCTTAAAAAAAAAAATTTGTGAGCCAGCTAGGCACTGCCTATATGGGAAAGTGCCTAGTTGGCACTTCAAATTATATATATATATATATATGTGTGTGTGTGTGTGTGTGTGTTATAAAAGTATAGAAACAATAGAGAGAATGAATTCTAAGGAATTCACAGGAATGAATTTCATTAATAACTGAAGCCCTATTTATAGGAAAACTTCGAATGACACAATCGTAATTACATAATTTCATCAAGGGTATAATAGTCATTCACATAAATAATTATTCATAACTACCATATTATTCACCAAATTATTCTACCTAATAATTATTCTCCACCAAACAATTATTCATAACACCTAATAATTATTCTTCAATTATTATTCATAACACTCCCTTGAATGACTATTAATACAAATGTCTTCTAAACTTGTTTGGAGAAAAACCCAGTGGGAAAAAACTTCCAAACCGATTGCAGGATAGTTTGGAGTGGTTATATACTGCTTCATCAAAACATTGCTCCCCCTGATGTCTACCAGCGGTATAGGAGTATTCACGTGCTGCCTCGTTAAAACCTTGTCAAGAAAACCCGGTGGGAAAAATCTTGATCGAAGGAAAAAAAGTACAGCTACTCCATCTGATTTCATATCTTGACGACGGATATCCTCACTCCTGGTAAAGGATTTTAATATCATCATTTTTTGGATCTAAAGCATTGTCTCTATTATAACTTGATCCAATAGATACATTGTGTCGATTTCTCTTGTCGTCCTCAATATACCATGAATATGCCTCGTTAAAACCTTATTAGGAAAAACCCAGTGGGAAAAACCCTAATGAAGGAAAAAGAGTACATTATTCATGTGAATACGCCATTAAAGTTGCCTCATTAAAAACCTTGCTAGGAAAACCCAGTGGGATAAAACCTCAGTCAAGAGAAAAAGAGTGCAACACATATTTTATACAAGTATGCTTCAAGCATTTCAAAATCTTTCATGGATTTATATAAGTATCATATACATTAGTTGATACGCTTCATTCATTTCCAAGTGAATGAAATTTATATATTATATAATATCATATTATATTCAGTGCTTATATGCAATCAACAGCTTCGATCTCATTTTCTCACTATATCGAGATATATACCTAAATCTCTTCTGGAGATTTCATATTAGTTGAGATTGGGCTGCCTTATTAAAAACCTTGTTTGAGAAAAACCCTTTTGGGACAAAAACATCAATTAAGGAAAAGAGTACAGCATATGAATTTCTCAACAATATCAATGTAGATATTTTGAGCCTTTGCATGCACTGATATAATAATACATTTGAAACCTCTTCAAGAGTTTCATTCTCATTTCTCATTAAGCCCGTGCATGAACACTTTAATCATAAGGGCATATATTTCAGCATCGGTATTTTCCGATAGATTTCAATATCCTCACTATCATATGTAGCGCTATCTTTTCATACTGTGTCGACACTTTTAATCTTATTTCTTTCCCCATATCGACATAACTTATCGAGATATTTCATTATCAATCCTCTTGTAGGATTACACAATATAGTTATGTCTATATACTCTTCAAGAGCATGTGCCTCCGTTATTAAGACCATCTTTTATAATTTGCTTTGATATATATGATTGGGGAAATCTCATAATATCAACGCTTCTGGCGTGCTAACTTATCAAAGCATCTTAACTGATATATGTGATTGTTCATAGCATCTTTTATGCATCTTTGAACTTGAAGTTCATATTTTAGTTGTGAGGATATAGTATGTGCATTTCACATATCATTTTCAGCCTTTAATACTCCCCCTCATGTTGAGAAAATTTAGAACACCAAAACTCATACAGTTGGTATGATTTTAATCATATATGTTCTCATCATTCAGCCTTAATATGGGAATTTAGACCGTTTGCATTCGATTCTCGATATCGGCAATTTATTTGAAGACTTTATATAATTTGCCATATAATATCCCACTTGTATGCGCATACTCAAATCCTTCAGGGATTTATTCAAATCATTGGGATATATATATTTACTAGCTTTATCATTAAATCTGGAAATCATACTCATACCGTGAGCAAATCATTTCGTAATCTTCCAATTACGAATCATATACACATGTGACTATCTAGTAGATCCATATCATAATATCTAGTAGTCCACATGGAGGATGAGTGGGCCCATATTTCTCATCTTTTATTCCAGATATATTTGGGATTTATTCCCAATATTTATCGAGAACAATCATTGAAGAATTCTTTTAATTCTTCACTTGAAATATTGATTTCAATAATTATTTAAACCGGGATGGTCAGTCCGGTTTTGCAAACGAGTATTATTGAACTTCTAGTTCAGTAAATTCTTATATCGATTTCACTAGTATCTGTATAGTGCTCAACATGATTTATCATAGAAACAATTCACCGACATATTCCATCATCTTTTGGTGACATTATTGTCTACTCTTTGTTCAAACACGTAGTTATGATTCATACGCATCACATCCGGCTATTATTTAATTCCGAAATCGTAGCTCTTACGCTTCATTTTATTTATTTAAAATCGGAGTCTTATTTTATACGCGTCGTATTATTCTATAAATAAATCATCAAAATTATTGCAAAATTCATCCTAACAAGGGTCTATACATTATAATGGATCATATACTCTCAAATCTTCGAAAATACTATCCATCACTACCGATCAAAATCCTAAAAAGGATTTATCGATGTAGGCTGGAAAGATTAAGGATGCTAATGAATAAGGGTATCCCACAAGATATCCGATGTTTGATTGAAGCAAAGGTTTGATTATCTGGTGAGGCTTCAATTCCTTCTAAATACATGCCTGGTATGGGTAAAAGTAGTTTTTCAAAGAAATGGAGAGCAAAAAAATTAGGAGGATGCTACAAGTGTGCTCGGTGGACATGTGACACTCGATGTAAATCTGTGGGGCACTTGTCCAGAAACCGAGAAGATAAAATAGCATTCATTAAGGATGGATTGAGTAAGGAGCCTTTGGATGATATTCAACAGGCTCTTGAGACACATCCTAGTGGACACGTACAAGGTGAGCTGATGACCTTATGGGCCAAATTCAAAAATCAACAGGTACTTTATAGTCTTGAAATACTTACTTTAAAAGATCTTGTTTGTAAATTTAGTAAAATAATTTAGTATAATGATTTTTCCATATTTGTATAAGGCAAATTTATGTAATATAGAAGATCAATATTTTTCTTTTATTTGTAAATATTGTTTTTCGATTTTAGATTTTTTATTTTCAATCACCGATAGATATATGTCATTTTCACTTAAATTTTTCTGCTGTTCTCTTTTTTTCATATTGTCAAAAGGTAAATAGTAAAATCACTCATTGGTTTGAAAATTTTGTCTTTAAATAGAGGGGTTCATGTATCTCTCATTCATATGTTGAAAACTTTTAGTGTAAATAGAGATATGGAGACTGAGATAGCGATGGGAATTTTAGAATCATTTTATGCAAGTCAATCTTCACCTCACCGATTAAAGCGTATGTGTTCTTAGTGGATCTAGACTGGTAGGTGATATCCAATATATAGATATAGCAAGCCAACTTATAAGGGAGTTAGGGAAGCACAACATCAATATACTGTATGGCGGGACTAATACCAAACTTTTTAAAAGTCTTACAATGGCCGCACAATTATGGGGAATAAGAGTGTCAAGTGTAATACCTTTTCATCGAGTTGAAGCTAGCAATCGTATTGGATCTAGTACTATCATGGGTTCGGCTGAACTGATGGTACAAACGCAGTCTATTCATGATTGCATGATGTACATGATGAGCAATAGTGATGCTTTTATTGTCCTTCCAGGCGGCTATAACACACTAGAGGAAATATTCAATATAACGTCATTTGCACAGTGGAACTTTCATACCAAATGCATAGGTTTGTTGAATATTAATTATTTCTTTGATGGTTTGCTAGCATTTCTAGATCATGGTGTAGAACATAAATTTATTTCTCGTTCAGCGAGAAATATACTTGTTTCTGCTAATACAATTGCTGATCTACTCATCAAGATTCCATCATATGTTCAAAAATCTATGAAATTGAAACCCATCGGTTACAGACCATCGGTGTCAAACGAAAAAGAGATCCTTTGGATCTTTCATTATGAACCCGAATGTTCGGGGTGGCAGAGTTACGGAGTATTTATACTCTCGAGACGCATCCCTCATTTATGGGTTCAATATATATTTTCTTTTCGTATTTCTATATTTTCGAGTGTTTATTGCCATCTTTGATATTCTCAATATGTTCCACTTCGGCTGTTTTGTACTTCTTCTGGAGTAATAATAATATCATATTGGTTTTATTCAAATACAGAAATCTAGTGATTATGCTTCTTCAAGAGCATTTTATTCTTATATCAATATAGTCTTATATCATTAATGAGATTATTTCGAATGATATCGTCATATCAATGAGATTACTTCATATAATCACTCCATATGATATGTTCCTTTTATTAATATAGGATCTATTGAGCATTTTACTTTCATATATTTATCCAATGGTAACTTCAAGTACCACTTGTTCAATTTTCTCCATTAATATTCGGTATATATGGAGAAGTAATTTTATTCTCATCGTCTACTTCTTCGAGAGTAGGATTAGAATATTTGATCAACTACTTCTTCTGGAGTAGGATTCGTTATAACCAATCGTGTAGTATAACCCACCACATTGGAAATATGCACACCAATCGTGTGGTATTACCCACCACATTGGAAATATACTCAAACTATAAAGTGCATAAATTTAAATTGTAGAAATTAAATTTCCTCAAATAGGTGGTCGAACCTTACCTTATGAGAATTATTGCAATAAATATAAATTTACGGAATTTAAATTGCGAGAATTAAAATGCATAATGATTAACTACTTCTTCAGGAGTAGGATCTACTTAGTAGAAGGTATTACCCATCACTTAACATATAAAGTGCAAAAAATATATATATAAAATCTTCCAATTAGTGACGGTTGAACCCATCATCAAGTAGGAGGTATTGCAGTATTTAAAATGTAATAAATAAAGTGCGAAAATTAAATATTGAATTACTTCTACGGGAGCAGATTTGTTTTTCTAGAACAAATACTTATTACTTCTACAAGAGCACACTTATCCTTTTAGAACAAGTATATTATGTAATTAAACTTTTCGGGAGTTAAAATAATATTCTGATCTTTTAACTCAAATGGACTTCAAGCCATTTTATATAATCAATGGATTTAGAATTTCTTCATGAATATTCTATCCATTTTTCACTGTCGTCAAAATTAGATCGGTTTTACCCTAAGGGTAAAATTGTCCATTCCAATTCGCAAAGGTAAAATTGTCAAAAATATTTTATCAATGTTTTACGATTGGAAAGTTATCTCCTTTCTACTTCAATTTATAAATATCAAAATATTTAAAGACTATTTTGTAACATTTCAAAAGTTGGTGTACTGATTTGTAAATTTTGAAAGTTTGATAATAACATATTAAAAAAAAGAGTTATTACCCTATTAATATTGGTGTCAAATCGAAGCTCTCGTTAAATCGAGTATAATGGAGTCGAGAAAATTTGATTTTGATAATGTATGCTCCTTATATCTCGATAAAACGGATGTTATAGTTTAATATATTATTATATTATAAAATCATATGATTTACCTTTTTCCCTTTCTTTAATTATTCCATGGATGAGATTTAATGGCAGTGTCTTGCAATCCATTTACGTGATCAGAAAATTCTTTGGACTCCATTCTTCCAATTTTGGGATTTCAGACATCTCCAAGCAGGTTGTGTAGAAGGAGGAATTGTGGGAGAGGAATATGAACAAAAGGGAATTTTCAATGATGTATTTGCAAAGAGAGAGTTATTTAGGATTGATGAGGATGAATTAATTCATTGGTAATAATTCAATTTCTGATACAGAATATCATCTATAAGATGCAACTGTAGAGTATACTTCTTTCATATTACTCAAAGGGTTAGAGACTCGTGCTGATAACGTGTTATAAAAGTATAGAAACAATAAAGAGAATTTAGAGCGAATGAATTCTAAGGAATTCATAGGAATGAATTTCATTAATAACTGAAGCCCTATTTATAGGAAAATTTCGAATGACACAATCGTAATTACATAATTTCATCAAGGGTATAATAGTCATTCACATAAATAATTATTCATAACTACCATATTATTCACCAAATTATTCTCCCTAATAATTATTCTCCACCAAACAATTATTCATAACACCTAATAATTATTCTTCAATTATTATTCATAACAATATATATATATATATATATATATATATACACACACACACTAAATAAGAAAAGCAAAATAAATTAAATAAGACAAATAAAATTATTAAATGTACGTTTAATGTTCATTTGCGAATCAAGTTTTTTCTATTTATAATAAATGAGTGTCAACTTGGAAATATATAAAAAATAGCAAGTATGAAAATAAAAATAAATTAAATAAGAAAATAAATTATTAAATGTCATTTAATGTTTGTTTTTAAATAAGATTTTTAAAAAAAATTAACTAAAGGAGTGCCAATGTGGCAATTTACCTAGTTGGCACTCCAGTTTTTTTAATATAAAGATTGAAAATTCAATAATTTCAAATTTGAAATTTTATAATAATCGTAGAATAGAAGTAGAGGATCAAGCATTTATCTTATCAATAGTATTTGTTGATTGTTGAAAATGACATCGAATTTAAAAACATTTTTTTTAATAGCAGTGGAGTCCAAGCAGCTAAGTATTGCCATTACAAACGTATATAACATTTTAATTCTTTCAAAACTTCTAGAAATGAACTCCATCAAATATTTGATAAAAAAAATGTGCCTCTTAATAGTTTGATATAATTCACACTTAACGTGACAGCAGGTGGGATATAATATTTTATCGAAAATAACATTGGAATAAATTTTAAAACATTATCTACTTGTTGAATGCATAGTAATGATCAAGCTTCACTGATGGTGCCATAGTTACAACACTATCGGGTGTTTTCTAGTTACCTTCAACCTTTATTGGGAAAATTGAGATCAGATTCAGAATCAGTACGGCAATGCGAAACTCTAGTAGTTCGAAAATTTTATGGTAATGCCATTTGCACGAAATCAAAGTTTTTGCTTAAAAACGTTGACTTTGAGCAAATAGCGTCATCCGAAAATTTTTCGAACTGCTGGAGCTTTGTCTCGTCGTGTTAGTTCTGAATTTGGTATTAATTTTCCCAATAGAGATCGTACGTGACCAAAAAACACCCGATAGTGCTTGATCATTGCTAATTGAATGCGATAGTGTCCAAATTAGAGATTTTACCACATAAATTTGAATATCAAAATCAGTAGAAACTCTATAATGCTTTTTGCTCTAGAGATGTAAATTGGGTAAAAGTAAGAAATTTGTGCAAATAAGTTTAACTTATACATAATAAACCTAACGATGTAATAAAATAACCTCACAAGCAACAACTTTATTTTGCACAAATATGAAGCTACATTAAACATCTAAATGTCATAAGTTAGTTGATAAAACCATATGTTCAACAGATCACGATAAAATGAGAACTTAATATTAGGTCATTATAATTCAAAGACTAATTGCAATAAATCCCAAACTTCTCATGTTAGTACAATCATGTCTGCACAGGATTGTAACAGAAAATTGGCGTTGCTATCACTAGTTGCCTTTATTACCAGAATCAACAATATAAAACCATCTTAGCGAATTTCCCAAACATGTGCACTGTCATTCCTCAAAGTAAAGATACTCCTGTTTGTGGAGCTCTAAGAACCATATAATACATTCCACCACCGAAAGGAAGTGGCCATAATCAAGATCTTATCCCTCAATTATTTTAGCTGAAAAAGTGATGTAAATCAGCACCAATATTTCTAAATACAAGATAAACGTGATTATTTTATCGGAATAATAATTTCCACAAAACAATTAGAGCTTCTTTTTTTTTTTTTTTGCCCAATTTCAATCGATCATGCTACAGGGACATAGAAAGTTATATAAAGAACTAGTATCACGCCCGTGCGATGCACGGGAACAATTAAATTTATGTACGATAAATAATTGATATAAAATTATAAATATGAATGTTGAATTACATAATTTATGTAATTTGTGCATAGGAGAATGCATAATTGTAAAAAATTATTAAAATCTATAATATTGTATATTATAGTCAATGCAAAAATTACAGAGTAAATTCACAGTTGTAAATTATAAAAATTCACGTGCATCGCATAATTAAGAAGTTTATCAAAACGTGTAACTTTAATTCTAATTCCCGTACCTAGCATTATACAGCAATGCTCGTGAAGATTAATTAATTGTAAATGAACCATTGGGAATGAATATATAAAAATTATTTGATTATCCAAACGTGTCTTTCTCATTGGTACATATCAAATTTATATTGAACACATTTTTTCCTTCTGAAATGGACATTACACACTCTAAATTTTATGATTTTATGCGTTCTTTTAGTGATTAGTTGTAATTGCTACTTAATTTTATGTAACTTAAAGTTGTAATAACACCGACAATTATCCTCATCTATATAATTCATTTGATTTCTTTTCATTTACATAAACTGTATGTTAATTGTAGAATGAAAAACGTTTTATTTGTAATTTTATATACTTAGAAAAGGCAAAAAATAGGCAATGCAAGTTCAGGTTAGTGAGCATATCACATCAAAAGCATGAAAAATAAAAAATATTATTTAATTTTTTTAATTAGAAATAGTATGTCATGCTGGCACCGCCAATAGGGTGTTCACCAAACGTGACACTTCAATTATAATAATATAAGGATTAATAAATTACTATTTTACTTAAAAATAAATAAATTATTCTACATAAATCTAGTTATAATTTTAGCCACTCATTATTTGATTTTCAAAAAGAAAAAAGTAAAAAATTCTCACTATTTTTTAATAGACCAATTCACGTAACTAAGCAAAACTATCAAAACCTACAATTTTATCACGATAAAATTAAAAAAACATAAAAAAATTATTATTTAATACTTTGAATTATACCTTAAAAAAAATGAAATTATATATAAAGTCTTTCCAAAATAATTTTTTTTTCATTAGATGTTTGTTTTAGATATTGGTTATTTTTAGTTATATTTTTAATTACTACTAATTAATGTTGGTTTATTTCCAAAACTAATTTTATAATTTTCTTAAAATATTTAATATATGCCACATTTGCATCTTTGCCTATGTGGCACTTCACAAATTATAATATAAAGATTAATGGTATGATAATATAACAATTCAAAATATAAAGATAAAGATTAATAAATTACTCTTTATTTAAAAATAATAAATTATTCAATGTAAATTCAATTATAATTTTAGCACGCCCTATTTTATTTAAGAATAATCAACTATTTGAATAATCCACTGCACATTACAAATCAAAACTATCTAAAACTATAATATTTTTTAATGCGGTGAAAATAAAATACTTATTATTTAATGTTTTTAATTAAAAATTTGAAAAATGAAATTACATTTAAATTTTTTCAAAAACTATTTTTTTCTTATTAAATTTTATTTATCACATTTAATGATAAATTTATGTTTCATTAAAAAAATAATTATATTTAAAGAATTTTCCCTATTTACATCTACCAATTAATATTGGTTATTTCCAAAAATAGAATTTCCTTTTTTTAACTACAAAATTGATTTTTATGTTTTTTTTTTATTATTAATGAGTGCCACATTGGCACTCCAGCCAACGTGGCACTCCAGTTTTTATAATATAAAGATAATATAATTAAGTAAAATGATTATATGACTCATACTCTTCTATATAGAATATTACACAATCATTAAATGTATTATAAGACTTTCACCTCTACTCTGTCACCTATTATGGTAAACACTATGTATGTTTAGCATTATCCAATTTCAGTAATATTTAACATTTACATCATAATTGCTGCGAGACTACAATATAAATCGACAGCAGCTATATTCAACTCATAAAACATATTCTCATCAATGAGTGCATAAAACAAGTTGATCCACGCATTTATGTATCTAAAAGGCCAATGCACATTAAATACCAATCAACTTAGCAACATGGTCCATGAGGAAATGTGAAACGAAGTAATTCAATCGATGGTTTCAAACAGGCTGCATTAATAGAAATGACCTTAACTTGAAAAACTTTTTCTTGCTCCTTATCTTTATCAGCGTTACCAAATTGACTGTCAAAATGTCGTTATATGTGGCTTCAATTTTCCATTGTCATCCCATGTCCAACTGTGAGTTTGTCCGTATTTTAAATTATTTTCCACGACAACTTCAATTCTACTGCTTATTTGAAATCAAATTATATTTTAAACTATATACTCAGAAATACTCCCACGTTCAACAAAAAATTTGAGTTTTTTTCGATAATAATAAAAAGAGGTCAAAATTTTGATTTTATACAGCATGTTTAGTTGGTAAGTAGAAGAAAAAATGTAGTAAATTATGTGTAATTATGAATTATATAATGTGATTTTGATATCCTAACAACAGTTAATATAATAAGCATTTAAGGTCGACAAACTGTTGAGACGATTATAACTAATGTATCATTTCTTGCGGTGGAAATTGACTGTAAGAATTTGGAAAAACAATTGAAGAAGACAGACAAACAACAATTTATTCGTCTTTCTGTGTGTAGGAAAGAAAACCTCTTTACACTGATGATTATAATCTATTACAAAAGCATTACCGATGTGCGATAATTTTAACGTGTTTGAGACGATTATAGGCTATATAATCCATCTCGCGTGAAAAATGGTGTCATCTATGGAATAATTTAGCACATGACTGTTTGAAATCATAACAATCATGGCTGTATATCAGGAAAAACCTAAGTAATCGATCGAGCTAAGTAGTCATGACTGCTTGAAATCATAGCTTTATATCAAAATTGTTACTTAATGCGGAACTAATCGATCGAGCAAGCAATTATTGCACCGTCCCTAAAAAAATCCTAAAATTTGCTACACACACCCAATGTAACGTAACTTTCTCCAACGTTACCAAGCAGCCCACAAAAAAACACACACAAAATCCACAGATAACATCAAATGCCAATTGATCAGATGTCGACATTCTTTGCTCATAAATTTCAGTTTTTCTCTCCTTAAAATCTAGTCTCCCTCGCTGCAAAATCCATCCTTGATCGAGAATCAATTCATCCCAATTAAAGAATTGGCGTCAGAAACCCATCCCACTGATCAACCATCTTTGATCAATCACTGAGTAAATTCAAGAAACAGAGACCTCTCCCAATCCTTACCTTCGTTGTAGGTTTAAACACCATCTACCCACTTCAAGATTCTCCAAGTCCATCCACCCCAAATGATAGAATCATCCTCACAAACCTTGTAACCCAAGGCATGGTTGTGTTAGAAACCAGTGAATCTCTGTTTAATGACATGTTCTTTAGTAAAGATAGTCAACCACCTGCTTCAAAAGAGTCAATTGAGGCCACGCCCAGTATGGAAATTAGTGGTAATGGAGATGTAGGGGATTGAATCCAAACTTAATTATTGAATACCCATCTTGATTCAAAGAAAAAACAAGAATATAAAAGCGGAAACGTACATGATTCCATAATCTGGCTGAGATCTTAAAAACACGAGTTAGGATTTACCAATTAATGCGTAGCTCCTTAGGGTTTCTTCTCTGTTGATGGGGATGCAGAGAGAATAAAATATACACATAATTGGGGACCATGACCCCTTCAAATAGATGGCTGCTAGGGCTATAGCTACTTGTCAATATTCCTAAATTTGCCCCTCATCAGTTAAGGAATATAAACTCGTCTCTATACATTAATTCCACGATCACTTTACTACCCAATGAATCAAACTAAACTTTATTTATCACTTTTAATATTGGTCAAACCTTAAGATAGCCATCGCATATTTAAAACACATGTGTGGCCCATATATTGAATAATTATTTATAATTATTCCAACAATCTCCCACTGAGGCATATATGTAACCTGACAAATATGCGTCACCTTATGAGCTCAAACTTTTGCTGTCATTGTAAATGGTATTTCCGAACAATCTCGTCCATCGATCATACTAATATAGGATCAAAGCGATTTTCGTCACATTTAACGTGACTAAACCCATCAATGGTCACGAATATCAATAGAACCAAATGACACAGATCAATCATGGATGCGTAGCATGGAAATTACATGTGATGTGATCTGAACATGCCTATTTCCAACTGGTCCTATCTTATTCCTTAGTGAGATCAATACCAAACATACTATAACTGAGTGGAATGAACTGAATACTTTATTTCTGTACCAAAAACCAAATATACTAGTGTTTCCCAAACCAAAACCAAAATATAAAGCACTCAAAATACAAACTCCCACTAAACCATAATATCATTAAACAACAAAACACTCATATAGGCAGTATTCACGAAGGACCTTGGGTTGTAATCATTTAATAAGCAGATCCACAATCATAGAGTTTGTCCAAATGTACTTTATGGAAATCTGTTCACTCTATACACTTTCTTTCACAACTAGGAACTTAATGTCAAATGCTTTGACTTAGATGAGTTCCTATTATTATTGTAATATAAAACTGTTGATTTAGTCACAATATAACTTATCACAAAAACATTATGAACCAGTACCAATAATATTTGAATTTAATGAAAGACTTAATTGATCGTTTCCAAATGAACAATAATAACCTGACTTGTCGAATAAAGAAATAGAAACCAAATTCCGTCTAAAAGACGGTTCAACGAAAGTGTCTTTCATATTCAAATAATAATCAGTTCCTAATTATAACCTCAATGTGCCTACTACATCAACTTTTACCGTTTTCCCATCGCCTATAAAAATGTGTCTTTCACCATCATTTGGCTTTCGGTAGCTCAGATAATCCTTTCTTTGCACACCAAGCGTGATATTTGGCACAATCTTTCTTCACGTGTCCAAACTTTTCGCAAAAGAAACAGCCCTGGATGTCATTTTGTTGTTCCTTTTGTGCTGGATCCTGAGGAGCAGCATCATATTCTTTCAACTTTCTCTTCCCCTTATCTTTAGTGTTGTTAGCTTTAGAGGTGTTATCCTTAGAGGTGCTTAAATAAGCACTTTCAGTGATTTCTTACTTTAACATTTCTTCCTCTTGCACACAATATGAAATAAGCTCATTAAGAATCCATTTCTCCTCTTGGCAGTTATAATTGATATTAAATTGTGAATTGTGCAGGAAGCGATATTAATACCGGATGCACGAGCAAGTCATCAGACAAGTCGAGCTTTAATGCCTTAAGTTTTGAAGCAATGTGAGATATCTGCATGATGTACTCCCTAATATTTCTTTTGTCTTTATACTTTATTGAAATCAAGCTTTGCAACATTGTGCTCGTTTCAACCTTATCTTTTTTCGCAAAATGCTTCTTAATTTCGACAAGGAAATCCTTAACATTCGTTACCTCTTCAGATACAGCGCCCCCAAAGATTTCTGGAATGCCGTACTTAATGATCATTAGACTCATGCGATTTGAGCGATCCCATTTCTCAAAGTTCCTCTTATCATCGGGTGAACTTTTATCCGTAAGAGAAGCGAGTTGTTCAATCCTTAGTGCATGGTCTAGATCCATGCAGCCGAGAACAATTAATATGTTCTCTTTCCAATCCTTGAAGTCGGTCCTATTCAGCATGGGAATAGAACTTAAGTTGGCAGATATAATAGTAGCAGACATATTAGCTGTAAGAGAACAAAAAAACAACCAAATAAATTTTAAACTCACATAAACATCCTTAGTCAATAATCAATAAATTCAAATAATGGCAAATCCATCACAAGATACCAAGCACAACATTAATATCAAGTCTTTGGACATTAATATTAACTGTAAGTAGTATTCTTGTTGTAGTGATCAAATATTGACAATAAGTCACACCAAATAACAAGTCCCTCTTTGGATTGACTTATTATTCGCATGAAAACCGAAAAATTGCCACACATTTACCACCACAGATGAGCTTGAAATTCGGCAAAATATTAGACTTCCTTTGGGCCGACTAATATTCTCAAGAATAGACACGCACACGAACATTTAATACCTCAATAAATTAGTATTCTCAAGAGAGGTCACTTTGGTGATATATTGTGTTGATTAATTTATACAAAATATTAGACCACCATTATTTAAATTAATTGATTCACCTTAAAACTGAATTAATCTAAAATTTCTTATATCGGGTTAATTTCCTGCAAAACCGAATTTTCCCAAATCGGTGTAGTAGAGACTACCGATTGGTCAATATATGGTAGCATGCATGAATTGATTAAGAAATAACAAAATACTAGTATCACGCCCGTGCGATGCACGGCAACAATTAAATTTATATACGATAAATAATTGATATAAAATCATAAATATAAATATTGAATTACATAATTGATGTAATTTATGTATATGAGATTGCATAATTATAAAAAATTATTAAAATCTATAATATTGTATATTATAGTAAATGCAAAAATTACAGAGTAAATTCACAATTGTAAATTATAAAAATTCACGTGCATCGATAATTAAGAAGTTTATCAAAATATGTAACTTTAATTATAATTACAGTGCCTAGCATTGCACAGTAATGTTTGTGGAGATTAATTAATTGCAAACGAACAATTGGGAATGAATGTATAAGAATTTTTTGATTATCAAAACGTGTATTTCTCATTGGTACATATCAAATTTATATTAAACATCTTTTTTCTTTTTGAAATGGACATTACGCACTCTAAATTTTATGATTTTATACGTTCTTTTAGTGATTAGCTGTAATTTCTATTTGATTTTCACTCTATTGTATAAGAAGCATTATGCTTAATTTTATATAATTTAAATTTGTAATAACACCAACAATTTTCCTCATCTACATAATTCATTTGATTTCTTTTCATTTACGTAAACTGTATGTTAATTGTAAAATGAAAAACTTTTTATTTGTAACTTTATGTACTTAGAAAAGGCAAAAAATATGCAATGCAAAATTCAGTTAGTGAGCATATCACATCAGCCTTATTAAAAATAAAAAATATCATTTAATTTTTTTATTAGAAACAGTGTGTCATGTTGGTACTGCCAATAGGCTGTTCACCAAATGTGACACTTCAATTATAATAATATAAAGATTAATAAATTACTATTTTACTTAAAAATAAATAAATTATTCAACATAAATCCAGTTATAATTTTAACCACTCACTATTAGATTTTAAAAAAGAAAAAAGTAAAAAATTCTCTATATTTTAAATAGACCAATTCAAGTAACCAAACAAAACTATCAAAACCTACAATTTTATCACAATAAAATTAAATAAAAAAGATTTATTATTTAATATTTTGAATTAGAACTTTAAAAAATGCAGTTATATATAATTTTTCCTCGTTAGATGTTTGTTTTAGATACTGGTTTATTTTCAATTATATTTTTAATTACTACCAATTAATGTTGGTTTATTTTCAAAACTAATTTTATAATTTTCTTAAAATATTTAATATGTGCCACATTTGCATCTTCGCCTACGTGTCACTTTAAAAATTATAATATAAAGATTAATTATATGGTAATATAACAATTCAAAATATAAAGATAAAGATTAATAAATTACTATTTATTTAAAAATAAATAAATTATTCAGTACAAATTCAATTCTAATTTTAGCACTCACTATTTTATTTAAGAATAATCCACTATTTGAATAATTCAATGCATATTACAAATCAAAACTATTAAAAACTATAACATTTTTTTAACACGATTAAAATAAAATACTTAATTTAATGTTTTTAATTAGAAATTTGAAAAATGGAATTACATTTAAAGTTTTTCCAAAACTATTTTTTTCTTATTAAATTTTATCTATCACATTTAATGACAAATTTATGTTTCGTTAAAAAATAATTATATTTAAAGAATTTTTCTTATTTAAAACTACCAATTAATATTGGTTCATTTCCAAAAATAGAATTTTCTTTTTTTAACTACAAAATTTATTTATATATATTTTTCTAAAATATTAATGAGTGCCACGTTGGCACTATTGCCAACGTGGCACTCCTCTTTTTATAATATAAAGATTTCATGGATATCGTTGCATTAATTTACAACATCCAACAATTGCAATCAACTCCAGAATCAAAATTCAATCCCACCGAGAAATGTTCTAATGCCCACGCGTAGGCATGCCCATGCTCGGAAAAAAATTCATGGGATCCACACGGATCCTGCACCATCAGGGGATAGTTATGTATTATTCGTCTCATCTAATGTAGATATAAAAATAAAAAATAAAAAAAATTTCGCCGAATGACGTGGCACTCTCACAGGGCGCCACGTGCACACGTGGACATGTGGCAAGCGTGGGCATGCCAACATGCCCACGCGTGGATAGGTGATCACGGGCGTAATCCCACCAGCCTGATTCAAAACATGGCCAAATAATAGCATGCAAAAATTGACCATGTAAGTCAAAGGTCACAGTGGGATCAATGATGAATATAAAATAATTCATCTATTCAATCATGTGAGATCGTATCTATAATGAGATATATATTGAAGGTCAAACATATATGTCCGTATTGGAGAATGTTCCTCAAGTTCCAATCACAATTCAATTATAAAAGCACAATCGGATTATAAAAGCACAATCGGATAGTATTCAAATCCTAAAATCGAGAACCCAATCTAAATCCCATAAAACTAATGCGCCTTCAATAATAATATGTGGATTTGAAGGCTGACGCACTTTATTTCATACGCGTATCCAATTTCATGAAATAATCAAACACATGTAGTAGCATAGGGATTTCATGACAAACGACAACCCCCTAACATTTAAAATTAATTCCAAAATCTATAAAATTCCCTGTGAATCAAGAATGGATCGGCTCTGATACTACTTGTAGGGGATTGAATCCAAACTTAATTATTGAATACCCATCTTGATTCAAAGAGAAAACAAGAACACAAAAGTGGAAGCGTCTTGATTCTATAATCCTGGTTGAGATCTTAAAAACACGAGTTATGATTTACCAATTAATGCGTAGTTCCTTAGAGTTTTTTCTCTGATGATGAGGATGCAGAGACAATAAAACATATGCATAATTGGGGACGATGACCCCTTTAAATAGATGGCTGCTAGGGCTGCAGCTACTTGTCAATATTCCTAAATTGGCCCCTCATCAATTAAGGAATATAAACTCGTCTCTACACATTAATTCCACGATCACTTTAATACCCAATGAGCCAAACTAAACTTTATTGATCACTTTTAATATTGGTATAGCTATCGCATATTTAAAACACATGTGTGGCTCAGATATTGAATAATTATTTATAATTATTCCAACAGGAGATGCAGAGGAAATTGAAGAGTGTGTGATATGCTTAGATGAGTTGATGGCTAAAGAAATGGTTAAAGAAATGCCTTGTAAGCATAGGTTTCATGGAGATTGTATCAAGAAATGGTTGGAAATTCATGGATCTGGCCCTGATTGTAGATATAAGATGCCTGTGATTGAAAATGATGATTTGAAAAAGAAGAGTAATGGGCGTAGAGATATTTGGTTGAGCTTTAGGGAAGAGGGACATGGAGAAAGTGATCAGATTGTAGATAGTTGGGTAATGATTCTTCTTTGAGTCATCAAGAAATTGAGGATTGAAACCATTTTGTAAGAATATTTTCCCCCAAGGATATGCAGATAACATATAGCATCTCTAATGACAAATATACTACAGAAAGTATCAGAGAAACTAGAG
This sequence comes from Jasminum sambac, assembly GCA_018223645.1. Classification (NCBI taxonomy): domain Eukaryota; kingdom Viridiplantae; phylum Streptophyta; class Magnoliopsida; order Lamiales; family Oleaceae; genus Jasminum; species Jasminum sambac. Next base: position 559,125 of record CP073645.1, read on the forward strand.
AGAGAGGTAAAAGAGGACACTGATTTTCTCATTTTTGATAATTAAGAGTACAATGGAATATATACACGTTGCAATTAAAATGAAAGGGGCAATTCTTAAATTAACTAACAAATATTCAATTTCAATAGCAACCTAAACTAATAACTAATAGATTTTACCCTAAATTAAAAATTAATCAAGAAATAATTGCAATTTGTTCAATTTCAATACAAAACTGTAAACTAATTAAAATAATTAAATAACTAAAGCCTAGATAAAAATGCATACCACCACAATTATCTATTCAGTTTCTAAATGTCAATATTACACTAAATTAATCTAACTCAATTAAATAAAATCAAACCACTAAAAGAGCTCAAGGCTTCAAGCAATTAATTATTAAACCCGATTTATTATAATTATTCTTAGAACTTAGAAGTAAGACCTAATAGCCTAAATTGAAAAACTGGAGATCAAATTAAGTCAACATTTCAACAAGCTCAGCTTATAAACTCAAAGTCTCAAAGCCCAAAGCAGTAACACTAACTACTAAAACCCATAAATTTCTAACACACAACAACTACACATTACACAAAACACGAGCACGGAGCATCAAGCTCAAATTATCTCAAGACTTCAACTTACCAAAACATACGAGAAAACAAGGCTGGCAGTCGGTGGAGGTGGCAACAGCTGAATCAGGTCACGATGGTGCCGAGGAGACGAGAGGCGTCGGAAATCGTAGTTTGCGTTTTGGTATGTTGATTTTTGAATTCTGGGATCCAAAATTGATTGTTTGGCGAGGAAATTAGCCTATACATTGCTTTTAAGTTTGGAAATTCAATTATCAGAAAAATCAATTAATTTAACTGAAATCATGTTATCCCCGCCTAAACCGATTGTGAAAATTTTGGACTCAACGGACCAGTGTAAAGATGAGTTCGGCACTCAACCAGGACCGATTGACAGAGAACGACGTTCCCCCGGCAGCCCTTCTTCTTTCTACTTCCTTCAAGGTTTTTTTGTGTGAAACGTGAGGCGTTGAAATCATCAGTTTGTTTTAACTATGGGGTTGTGAATTTCATCTATGTGAATTTCATCATCGTCTCTGTATTCACAATCTTCTCTAATGTTCTATTAGGTGAAATTCTGGAGTTGGATGAACTGATGAAACAAGCATTTCAATTCTATATGTATCTCTGCATACTTTATATACACGAAGGAGATGTATGTTTGTAATTTACGAACATGGAAGGGCGGTGTAACGACCCGACCCCCGTCATGGCCCACCCGGATTCGGCCTGCTGTGCCCCGGCGAGGGCCATACGGATTTGGGTTCGGTCCGCTACCGACCCGATCCACTTTGGCATGATATTGTCCGCTTTGGACCTGACCCGCACGGTTTTGTTCTTGGGCTCACCCCAAAAGGCCTCATGCCTAGGTGGATGGGTCTCTTAACTTATAAATTGAACTGCCCTCTCATACCCAAGCGATGTGGGATTGTGGGTGTTACAATCACCCCTTCTAAAGGGGCCCAACGTCCTCGTTGGCCACACTTCCGGTTGGGCTCTAGCTCTGATACCATCTAAGATTGCATCAAGTTTTCCTTTCAAGTTTAGAAAAGTTGTATTGCACATTTTTGCTCATAATCTCATATCATTTTGTAGAGCATCATGGCACGTGGTGGTGCAACAACTCGCAGTCAGGCACGATCTCATGCTCAACACGTTCCTGAAGGAGACGTTAGGCAGAAGGAAATAGTAGAGGAGTCGGTTGATCAGTCCTGTTGTGGACCTGCACAGGGGGATATGGCTCCAACTAGAAATGAACACGAAAATGCAACCCCGAATACAAATTTAACTGCTCAGTTCGCTTCAGCCCTTGCCTTCCTTTTACCACAACGTGAGCAAGATACCAGTATTGAGAAGGCACTTAAATTAGGAGCGAAAGAGTTCGAAGGTACGGATGACCCAGCTGATGCCGACGCTTGGATAAGGAGCATTGAGCGAATATTCAGAATCATGGAATGCCCTCAGGATAAGAAAGTCCTCCTTGCCTCATTCTTATTGAAGGGTTCAGCTGTTGATTGGTGGGATTCTTTCGAGGCTAGACAAGTTGATCCGACCACCGTTACTTGGGAAGCTTTCAAGACATCTTTTGATGAAGCCTTTTACCCCCAATCCTTCCGGAGCAGCAAACAGAGTGCATTTTTGAAGTTGGTCCAGGGGTCTATGACAATGACTCAGTACCATAAGAAGTTTATGGACTTACTGAAATATGCCAGGAACTTGGTGCCAGGAAAGAATGACCAGTGTAGGAGATTTGAAGAGGGGTTAAAATGGGAGATTGCAACTTCAGTCACCTGTCAAGGTCATGGGAGTTTCAGCACGCTCGTGGAGACAGCTGTAAGAGTTGAAAAGTATATTGCTAAGGGAAACAGTCGAGATCTGACCATGAAACATCGGAATAGCCAAACTCAGCCTAGAAACTCCCATGGGCATTTCACGAAGAATAGACAGAATTTTTGGTCGGGTGTAAATCATACCAATAGCTTCAAGTCTAAGTCTCGAGGTTCCGGTTCTAGTCAGAGCTCAGGATATAGTCAGCCTTCTGTACAGCAGCCTATGAGCTATCGGGCAGAATCTCATCATCCTTCCCAGAGAGTTGGGTCAGCACAGAATTCAGGATCTCACTCCAATAGATACCCTCAGTGTTCAACATGTGGGAAGTTCCATCTAGGGGAGTGCCTGAAGGGGGCAAATGTTTGCTTTCACTGTGGACAGCCAGGGCACATGCGTCATAATTGTCCAATCCTGCAAGAGGGTAGGGCTTCGCACGTCATATCTCCACAGTTGGGGGCCAATAGCATGAGACAGGGTCAGAGAAATATGGTTGAAGGAAATAATAAATCAGCGAGTGTAGCACAGCCGCATGTGACTAATAGCGGTGGTGGCAGGCAAGGAAGTCAGGGTGGACGTCCAAGAACTCAAAGAAAGGTTTTTGCTGTGACTCAGCAGGAGGCCGAAGAGTCGCCTGACGTTATTATGGGTACGTTGTCCATTTTTGGTAAGAATGCTCGTACATTGATTGATTCTGGTGCTACCCATTCATTTGTTTCACATGCATTTACTGTTTATGCTGACCATATGTTAGAGCCCTTAGATACACTTTTGGTGGTGACAACTCCAGTCGCGGTGTCACTAGTAGCTGACAGTTGGTATAGGGATTGTGTTGTTAAGGTGAATGATCAAGAATTAAAGGCAAACCTAGTTCCTCTTGAAATTTTTGAGTTCGATGTTATTCTTGGCATGGATTTTTTAGTTGAGAACCATGCCACAGTTAACTGTTATCGCAAGAGAGTTGTGTTTGAGAGGACGGGAGAACCTAAAATTATTCTGTATGGGGAACGTAGGGTTCTATCATCTTGTGTTATATTTGCACTGGATGCTGGAAGATTGCTTAGGAAAGGTTGCCAAGCGTATCTGGCTCATGTGATAGATACCCAGATCACCGAATTAAAACTAGAGGATATTTCAGTTGTGCAAGATTTTTTCGATGTATTTCCAGAGGATCTCCCAGACTTACCACCAGACAGGGAAGTGGAATTCACAATTGATCTAGTACCAGAGACAGCACCTATTTCACAGGCATCGTATTAGATGGCTCCTAAAGAACTCAAGGAATTAAAAGCTCAGTTGCAAGATTTGGTTGATAAGGGTTTCATCAGGCCCAGCGTATCTCCCGGGGAGCGCCTGTTTTATTTGTGAAAAAGAAAGACGGCACCATGAGATTGTGTATTGACTACAGGCAACTGAATAAGGTCACTATTCGCAACAAATATCCCTTACCCCGAATCGATGACTTGTTTGATCAGCTCAGAGATGCTACAGTATTCTCGAAGATTGATTTACGTTCAGGGTACGATCAGCTTAAGATCAGAGAGACGGACATATCGAAGACGGCTTTCAGGTCTCGATATGGCCACTATGAATTCTTAGTCATGCCATTTGGATTAACCAATGCTCCAGCGGTATTTATGGATCTTATGAACAGAGTTCTCCAACCGTATCTTGACATATTTGTGATCGTCTTTATAGATGATATACTAATCTATTCTCGCAGTCGTGATGAGCATGCCGAGCACTTGAAGATTATTTTACAGGTTATGCGGGACAAGCAGCTATATGCCAAGTTCAGTAAGTGTGAATTTTGGCTTGACAAAGTAGTATTCTTGGGTCATGTAATCTCAGCAGAAGACATTTACGTAGACCCTATCAAGACTGAAGCGGTTCTTAAGTGGGAACGCCCTACTAATGCAACAGAGGTTCGGAGTTTTCTTGGACTCGCGGGATATTACCGTCGATTTATAGAAGGATTTTCTAGAATAGCTCTTCCATTGACCAGTTTGACTCGTAAAGATGCTAGATTTGCCTGGACAGAACAATATGAGAAAAGTTTCTTGGAATTGAAGTGTAGGCTGTCTTCTGCACCTATATTAACGCTCCCGTCTCCAGGTGAAGAATTTGTGATATATAGCAATGCTTCACGACAAGGTTTGGGTTGCGTTTTGATGCAGAACGGGAAGGTCATAGCTTATGCTTCAAGACAATTGAAGAAACATGAGTTGAATTACCCAACACATGATCTAGAATTGGCTGCGGTGGTATTAGCTCTTAAAATTTGGAGGCACTACCTTTACGGCGAGAAATGCAAGATTTACACAGATCATAAGAGTTTTAAATACATCTTTGATCAGAAAGAGTTGAATTTGAGACAGAGGAGATGGCTTGAGCTGATTAAAGACTACGATTGTAAGATCGACTATCATCCAGGAAAAGCGAATGTGGTGGCAGACGCTTTGAGTAGAAAGACTAGTTCCTCATCACAGGCTAACGAAATGGTAGCTTTGTTGATTGGTGAGTTCAAGAAGTTGAATACCAAATTGTCCACAACTCCAACAAGAGGGATATTAGCTAGCTTCCATGTGAGACCTACATTGGTTGCTAAGGTTAAGGAAGCACAATTTCGGGATTTGTCACTTAAGAAACTGAAGGAGGAGGTTGATCTCGGATTACGAAAAGATTATGCGATCGCAAATGATGGTGCTTTAGTTATGGGAAACAGATTATGTGTGCCTAACATTGAAGAATTAAAGAGAGAGATTTTAGAGGAAGCGCATAGTTCAGCTTATGCTATGCACCCAGGCAGTACTAAACTGTATCACACTTTGAAAGATCATTACTGGTGGTTGGGCATGAAGAAAGAGATAGCAGAGTTCGTATCAAGATGTTTGGTTTGTCAGCAGGTAAAACCAGATCGTCAAAAAACAGCAGGACTACTACAGTCCCTGTCTATTCCCGAGTGGAAATGGGAACATATCACTATGGGTTTTCTATTTAGCCTTCCTCGTACGCAGCGTGGAAATGGAGTTTGGGTGATTGTTGATCGGTTGATGAAAACTGCTAGATTCCTTCCAATCAAGGAAACCGATCCTTTAAATAAGTTGGCTAAGTTGTATGTAGATGAGATTGTTTATATGGAGTTCCAGTGTCTATCATTTCGGATAGAGATTCCAGGTTCACATCTAAGTTTTGGCTGAAACTACAGAATGCTTTAGGCACTAAACAACACCTAAGTACCGCATTTCACCCGCAAACAGATGGTCAGTCAGAACGAACCATACAAACTTTGGAAGATATGCTTCGAGCTTGCGCCCTTGAATTTAAAGGAAGTTGGGATAATCATTTAGCGTTGATGGAGTTCGCCTACAATAATAGCTACCATTCCAGTATTGGGATGGCTCATTTTCAAGCTTTATATGGTAGAAAATGTAGAACTCCAGTTTGTTGGAATGAAGTGGGGGAACGAGAGTTAATGGGGCCTGAGTTGGTTCAACTCACTTTGGAGAATGTAGCGATAATCAGAGAAAGATTGAAGGCAGCTCAGGACAGACAGAAGAGTTATGCAGATAAACGCAGAAGGGATCTTAAATTCGTGGTTGGGGATAAGGTATTTCTGCGTCTATCTCCATAGAAAGGCGTTTTGAGATTTGGTAAACGAGGAAAGCTAAGCCCACGTTATATAGGGCCTTATGAAATCATCGAGGAGATTGGTCTAGTCGCTTATCGTTTAGCTCTACCAAGTGAGCTATCTAGGATTCATGATGTCTTTCATGTTTCCATGCTTCACAAGTACATTTCAGACCCATCTCATATCCTAGAAGCACAACCAGTTGAGGTGAGGGAGAATTTGACATACGATGAGGAATCTGATCGAATACTTGGTAGAAGACAACAGATCAAAAACAACAAAGTGGTCGCCAATCTAGTTCAGGTATCGTGGAAGAATCATCCAATAGAAGAAGCTACTTGGGAGAAAGAGGAGCAAATGCGAGCTAAGCATCCCCACCTCTTCAGACACTAGCTGGCTGAATTTCGAGGACGAAATTCTTTTTAAGGAGGTAAGGTTGTTACGACCCGAATTTTTGTTTATTTAAATTTCAGCTACTACTTGGTCAAAACCATTAATTGTGGGTCAAAGTCAAATTATTAAAGAGATTTAATTTGGTCTATTAAAAGTTTATGGATTCAATTGATTTAATTGGAAACTTGTGGACTATGGATGCAACTAAGGGTCAAAGGACCAACTTAAATCTCTTAATTAAAAGACAAGGACCTAAATTGCAATTATATACATGTATATATATATATATGTGAATCAAACAAGCCTGGGAATTCCATCGTGAATAGCAACAGGGACCCGAAGCCGACTTCAGCGTGAGGAGAAAGAAAAAAAATGGAAAAAAAAAGAGAAGGAAAAAGGGAAAAGGGAAAGGAAAAACTTGGATTCGTCGTGGTTTCGCGTGGTAAGTGAATTTCTTCAATTTTATCTTATGGAATTCAAGGTATATAGTGAAATTAATGCTAGGGTTTTACCATTAGATGTTGGGAATTCAAATTGATCATCAATTGGGTAAATTAGGTGTTATTAAGATGTTTTATAGCCCCAATTAAATATTTTGAAACGGAATTGATGGTAATTGAGTAGTGGGTGATGAAGTGGATTGAAACTCACCTTACCTACATGCTGAAAATTTAGGGATTTATTTTATGATTCAATTGGGTGGCTTCAAGCGTATGAAATATTGTAAAAATCGGTGAAAGTGAAGGAATAAAACAAACGAATGGGGAAATTAGAAAACGTTGGAAAGGTTACAGTTTGGCATTGAATGTGGTTAGGCATTGGTTGGGAGTTCATGTGTATAGATGTTGATTCGAGGATTGTTATTATTTCAGGTGGTGACGAGACGATTGGGGACGCCTGCCAGCCGAATTAGGAGCAATTCACAGCTTTATGAGTGGAAAAAAATTATAGTTTTCATAAAGTAGCATGTTTTAAATCTCAATATGCTTTTAAAGATTATTATGATATATTATTGCGATAAATATTCGGGAAAACGATGGATTTTATTTGTAGCGTTTCTTTAAAAGAAATTGTTATATGATTGTTTTCAAAACCGCCAAAGTACCTTGGTGATCTTTACCCGCTCTGTACTGTTGTGATTCGTTCCACAGTGTATGACCAGTTTATATAGGTCTTGGGGACCCATCGCTATACACACATAGGCTTGGGGCCGTGTATGGTGGTGTTTAGCCTTTGGGGCTTGCTCTGCGTGCGTATGACCAGTTATTCAGTTATTAGCTCATGTTAGAGTAATTCGCCTTGTGCATCGAGTTTCTCTGCACATGTGTGTTACTACTCGTTGGTACTTTTGGTGATATTTTCAGGTTAACCATAACTAAGCAATGGTATCTTTAAACTTAGCTTACAATACTTTGAAAACTTTGGGACCTTGTCAAGTCTCGAGTACCAGCTTCTAGCATTAGTTTCATTGATGTGATTCAGCTTTATTTCAGTATTTCATTTGAAAACTTACTTAGCACTTCTTGTAGTATTTTTCAGTTATTCTTATACTTAACGAGTTCAACAGTTTCCTCAAAAGCTAGATGATATGGAATACTTTATAAATATATGTTTTCAAACTCATCCACTCACTAGGTTACAAAACTCACAATTTTCCCTAATGTTTTTCTTACCAGGAAGCAGTTGAGCGTGAGCTTGGACCGCCCGTTGACCACCACCCTCCTCACATTTCCATTTAACTAGTAGGTTCATTTATTTATGCATTCATTTATTAGCATGTAGTTAAGACTTTGCATTCAGTTGAGAACAGGTTTTTAAGAATGGATCCATTGGGTTGTTCATTAGTTTATTCATTAATTCGTTTCAATATTATTCTCATTCAAACTTTGAAAAACGATACTGATGTTGGATTACGATGGTCGTAATGGCTTTTTTTGAAAGATTTCAATGTTCTTTGATTTGAAAGGCGATCGGTATTGTGTTGGATCGAGTGTTTGGAGATTTGAATGGATCCCTTACAGGTTGGATATGTTCAAAATATAGAGGAAACTCTGTCGAAATTTTCACAAAATACTTTTTATTACTATTTAAATTTAGATAAAATCACGCAGTTACAGGGCAGTTACAATTTGCTTTAGCGATGGACTCGGCACTTAGTTGTCATCCATCATTGGCACACGCCACGTGTCAGGTTATTAGAGATAATTTGATGCGGGGCGTGTCAGGCGGTGGGACCTTGAAATTAGTGATGGAATGAAAATGAAAGGATATGACATTGGTTGAACACATGTTTGCCTACCTAGCGTGTTGTTGTTGTTATTATTATTATTATTATTATTATTATTATTATTATTATTCAACCCATCTGTTGCATGGGATGAAAATCCTCTAAAAGAGCACGTGTTATAGATACAAAATGTACATTTTTTTAAATAAAATGAAATATATGCATATGTAATTGTGATAATAAAATGCGTATTATTTGTAATGTGTAATAGAATACGTACTAATGAATTATATATTCTATATGTAACTAATATGTAATGAATTGCAAACTTTGTTTAACAAATGTTTAATTCATTAGTGCATTACACTTTATTTGTAAGACATGTTAACACACTACACATTTTGTGTGAAGGAGAAATAAGAATTTTAAAAAAGTAAATCTTAAATAAACAAAATGTTAAATTTTTGCATTATGTTTAAGGAAAGAAAGAATAACGTGATAGGAATAATTACACATTCTGCGCAATTTATTTGTAATGTGTCATAAAATATAGAATAATAAATTGCATATTATGTGTAACTAATGTGCAATGAGTTGCACATTTAGTGTAATTAATGTTTAATTCATTAGTTCATTCAATTTATGTGTAATTATTATATGTAATGCATTGCAGATAATCTCTTATTAATGGCAAAGAATATGTCATTAATTATAAATAATCTGTAATGAATCATAGCAAATATGCAATAAATTACAAGTAGATTACAAAGAATATGTAATGCATTATATATAATCTTGAATGAATTTTGCAAAGAATATATAATGTATTATAGAAATTCTGTAATGAATTACAAAGAATATGTCATTCATTACAAATAATCTATAATGAATCATAGAAAATATGTAATAAATTACAAACAGATTACAGAAAATGTGTAATGCATTATATATAATCCTTAATGTGTAGTAGTATTGTAATTCATAACACACTCTACACAAATTTTACAGTGTACATTAATCAAATTAAAGGGCCAAACTGCAAAATTATACAAGAAAATGAAAAAAGAGTATTTAAAATTGAAATGAAAAATCAATAATAAAAAATAAAAAATTAAATTAAAAATCACAATATGTAGTTCACATTAATTAATTAATTAAATGCTCAAACTACAAAGTGATAAGAAAAAATGGAAAAAGAATGCTTAAAATGAAAATGACAAAATGTATGAAGAATTATATGAAAAAAATTAAATTGAAATCAATGCACACACAAGTTTTTAATTATATTATAACATGTAATAATTAAATTAAAGGGCCAAATTTCAAAATTATATGAAGAAAATGAAAAAAAAAAATGTTTAACATGAAAACATGGCAAAATCTATTAAGAATCATATAAACACTTAAAATTTAAATTAAAAATCACAATACGTAGAATATATTAATTAATTAAATTAAGAGGTTAAACTATCAAATTATAAGAAGAAATGGGAAAATAATATTTAAAATGAAAGCAAGGAAATATACCATGAAATATGGGAAAAGGGAAAAACAAAATAATGTTTAAAATGAAAATGACAAAATATAAAAAATTAAAAAATGAATGAATTAAAATTCGACGTCTTACCAACTGCACTAGGTTTAAATGCACTCAATCCCCTATCTTCCAGAAATATATTCTTGCAACCGAACCGGTCCAAAAATACCAGATTTTTGTAATTAAGCTAGATTTACCTTATATTTGAAAATTTAAACATAAATATATTTGTATTAGTGTACAAACCCATTGGTCGGTCATTATTAAATTGTCTTAGTGGGTTGGGTGACTTGGGTCATGGGTGGATTTTAATTGAATAATACTAATTGGATTATTGGGATTTTCTTATTGGGTTTTTACATTTAATGACTTGGCCCAATAATTGTAAGCAATAGGCCCATTCTTTCCCCCCAAAAAAGGCAAGCGCCCTCTTCCTCGGGCAGACAGCAAATTGAAATGCGCGTGCTCCACTGCGTTCGCTCAAAACCAGAATTTGTGGATATAGCTCGTGTTTAATATTTTAATTTAAGATACATTATTATAGCCTTGTGTTACAAAAATTTGTTTGATTTTTCACAGTAAGCAATTTATCTTACTTCTCCAGTATGCGCTCTTTATTTAGGCTTATTTTAGTATTTACACGGCCAATGTGAATTCTGGTATGTTGATAGGATTAGCTTCATTTTGTTTCCTGGTTGAATCCGAGCACAATGGAACAAGTTAGCTTGGGAGATGTGTCTTTCAATAGAAGAGATGGTTTGATTAGGTCAATAGATGATGGTAAAATAAAGGTCTTTGTTGGAACTTACCGGCATCAAAGAGTGCGGGTTATCGAGCACTTAAAGGGTCAAGTTGATATCAAAGAGAGAAATTTTGAAATATTTTGCTATTCAGTGAGTCGGCATCCAAATATTGCCAAATTAATTGGGATGGGGAAGACAGACGAGTGTATTTATTTTGTGATGGAGGATGGAGTCTCTCTGGATGAATTTCTTCAACAAAATCCTGAAGTTGGTGTTGATGTAATGCGCGCAATAATGACAGACGTTGCTATTGGAACAAATTACCTATCAGATAGTAAATTTGGTTTCTCCAACTTGGAGTTGCGAGACATTATCGTTGTTGGGGATGGAACGGGCCAATACCACGCAAAACTTTCTGGGGTAAAGATGTGGAAGTTTAATGGGACCGGTGAAAATCTCTTACAAATCAGTGAGTTTGTGTTATATTTATTTATTTATTATTATTATTATTTTCCTTGTTGCATGGTAATATATATATATATATTTTGTTGCTGCATGTTGTACAGAGAAGTACAAGAGAGGAGGCAAAAGTCCCTCAATGAATGACGTGCTTACCAAGAGAGCTTTGGGTGATTTTTTTTACAAAATCAACGAGATTATAGGACATTCTCTGGATAAACAGTCTAAAGAACTCATCAACCATCTCATTAAGTACCTCCGACATGCTAACCGGCAACATCTTTTCTCAGTCCGGAGTCCGGTGTTGTAGATTGTGTCGTCAATCACTAATCTAATTTATTTTTTTATTGTATAGTGATCTCTTTCTTGTGAGATGACATCCTTTTTTTGGAATGATTACAAATCCCTGGAGTTCTTCTTTGACATTAGTCATTGGCCAATTTCTGAGCCTCCTATCTGGGGTGCTTTGGATGTGGTGGACACAAGCTTCACATATGAAAATGATTGGGCTCAATTGATTGATGACGAGGTTGTGTGGGAAGCTATCGAGAATGGAATTCTGGATGAAGAAGGACGGCTCGACGATAGGGGTAAGAAAATTTCATACCTTGTGCGAGCGATACGAAACACATTTGCACACATACGGGATTACAAGAAATCACATTTAGCATTCAAAGGACCTCGTGAGCTTCACGCTGGGAATCTGACTGCAAAATAAGCGTGAAGCTCACGAGATCCTTTGAATGCTAAATGTGATTTCTTGTAATCCCGTATGTGTGCAAACGTGTTTCGTATCGCTCGCACAAGGTACGAAATTTTCTTATCCCTATCGTCGAGCCATCCTTTTTCATCCAGAATTCCATTCTCAATAGCTTCCCACACAGCCTGGTCATCAATCAATTGAGCCCAATCATTTTCATAAATGGAGCTTGTGTCCTCCGCATTTCAAGGCACCCAGATAGCGGGTTCAGAAATGAGCCAATGACTAATGTCAAAGAAAAACTCCAGGGATTTGTAATCATTCCAAAAAAAAGGATGCCATCTCACAAGAAAGAGATCACTATACAATAAAAAATAAATTAGATTAGTTATTGACGACACAATCTACAACACCGGACTCCAGACTAAGAAAAGATGTTACCGTTCAGCATGTCAGAGGTTGTTAATGAGATGCTTGATGAGTTCTTTAGACTGTTTATCCAGAGAATGTCCTATAATCTTGTTGATTCTATCAAAAAAGTCACTCAAAGCTCTCTTGGTAAGCATATACTCATTGAGGGACTTTTGCCTCCTCCCTTGTACTTCTCTGGACAACATACAGCAACAAAATATATATATATATTACCATGGAACAAGGAAAATAATAATAATAATAATAATAATAATAATAATAAATAAATAAATATAACACAAACTCACTGATTTGTAAGAGATTTTCACTGGTCCCATTAAACTTCCACATCTCTACCCCAGAAAGTTTTGCGTGGTATTGGCCCGTTCCATCCCCAACAATGATAATGTCTCGCAACTCCAAGTTGGAGAAACCAAATTTACTATCTGATAAGTAATTTGTTCCAATAGCAACGTCTGTCATTATTGCGCGCATTACATCAACACCAACTTCAAGATTTTGCTGAAGAAATTCATGCAGAGAGACTCCGTCCTCCATCACAAAATAAATACACTCGTCTATCTTCCCCATCCCAATCAATTTGGCAATATTTGGATGCCGACTCACTGAATAGCAAAATATTTCAAAATTTCTCTCTTCGATATCAACTTGACCCTTTAAGTGCTCGATAACCCGCACTCTTTGATGCCGGTAAGTTCCAACAAAGACCTTTATTTTACCATCATCTATTGACCTAATCAAACCATCTCTTCTATTGAAAGACACATCTCCTAAGCTAACTTATTCCATTGTGCTCAGATTCAACCGGGAAAGAAAATGAGGCTAACCCTATCAACATATCAGAGTTCACATTGGTCGTGTAAATACTAAAATAAGCCTAAATAAAGAGCGCATATTGGAGAAACAAGATAAATTGCTTACTGTGAAAAATCAAACAAATTTTTGTAACACAAGGCTATAATAATGTACCTTAAATTAAAATATTAAACACGAGCTGTATCCACAAATTCTGGTTTTGAGCGAGAGCACCGGTGGAGCACGCGCATTTCAGTTTGCTGTCTGCCCGAGGAAGAGGGCGCTTGCCTTTTTTGGGGGTAAGAATGGGCCTATTGCTTACAATTATTGGGCCAAGTCATTAAATGTAAAAACCCAGTAAGAAAATCCCAATAATCCAATTAGTATTATTCAATTAAAACTCACCCATGACCCAAGTCATCCAACCCACTAAGGCAATTTAACAATGGCCGACCAATGGGTTTGTACACTAATACAAATATATTTATGTTTACATTTTCAAATATAAGGTAAATCTAACTTAATTACAAAAATCTGGTATTTTTGGACCGGTTCGGTTGCAAGAATATATTTCGGGAAGATAGGGGATTGAGTGCATTTAAACCTAGTACAATTGGTAAGACATCGAATTTTAATTCATTCCTTTTTTAATTTTTTATATTTTGTCATTTTCATTTTAAACATTATTTTGTTTTTCCCTTTTCCCATATTTCATGGTATATTTTTTTGCTTTCATTTTAAATATTATTTTCCCATTTCTTCTTATAATTTGATATTTTAACCTCTTAATTTAATTAATTAATATATTCTACGTATTGTGATTTTTAATTTAAATTTTAAGTGTTTATATGATTCTTAATAGATTTTGTCATGTTTTCATGTTAAACATTTTTTTTTTTTCATTTTCTTCATATAATTTTTAAATTTGGCCCTTTAATTTAATTATTACATTGCAAATGCGTCTTAGCATGCATTTCGTGAATCCTTCCTCGCTACTTCATTGCTTTCAGTGCTATAGATCAACTGCATCTGCATCAACATCCCTAGCAACCACAGTATGTCATGTTAGTTTTGGTCTGCCTCTCTCCATTCTAGATCCTGACTGACCAAAATTTGCATGGATGTCCAGCAAGTGCATGTTGACCATGTAAGTTTCACACCCCCATAAATGGATTTCGCAGTAATCTTTAAACGAGCTAAACAAACATCAAAATAATGGAGACAACATATTTACCTCTAGAGGAAAATGACCCAAGGCTTTGAAATCGTTCTTGTCGTTCGGCTGTGTTATCAAGTAGATATTGAAGTTCTAGAAACCCAAACAAAGCTTCGGTCTAAGGGTTCCGACAATGTCCTACAAAGAGGAAATAGAGAAAACTATTAGATCGTATTAACCAACCCCAGCAACGTGAATACATGATATTGCGTACGAAGCAAAAGAACTTCCAATATATTTCATGTCCACCTATCAGCCATTACATTCGATATATCACATGATAGATTTTTGGAACAATTATTTATTATTAGTTTCACATTATAAGATGGACAGTAAGGACCCAACAGAATGTGAACCAGAGTAATGGAAATCATAATAAATTTTATATAACATGCAACGCTTAGAATTTGCTTCAACAATATCGGTAGTTCACAAGTGGATCCTATATCTTTACTTGAATCAGTTGCTTTATCTTATCCAACTATTTATGGATTCATGTCAGGTTTCCATATCTAATTCATGTTTTAAAGATTATAAAGCAAAGCGCAGTTGTAATAGCAAGTAGCAATCTGCATGAAATCTTGGGTCACAGCTCTTACAATTACAAATCAAGGATTTTCGATCAATAAATCCTGTGCTTTGTTCTCGACAATAGAAGTGCAGGGCTAAAATAACAAATATTTAATCACCAACTTGCTCTACAGTGGGCGCATTTTTTTACACTTCCCTAGTTCCTCCGTCCCATTTATATAAGCTACCTTTCTATTTTTTTTCTTGTCCCATTTATAGTCTTGTTTCTATATTGGTTACTATTTAGTTTGTTCATTTACTTTTTCCTTTTTTTAATAAGAGACTGAGCATTTTATCTTATTCATATGAAATCAGTAGCAAATACACCTAAAGTGGTGGATGAACCATCCACTGAAAAACAGAAAAGGATAGCTTCCCCGTATGGCCATAAACCTAAATAACAAAGCTAGTAGCTACTTGAAACAATGGTATCTAAAAAACTATTAGGATCCAGACGAAACAAAAAATTCTCCAACATGTTGAACAGACCAGCTGCTCTTGCCCATGTGCCTGTGAAAAAGCAACGCTATCCCAGGTATCTTCTGTCGATCGTTCAAGGTTGTCAAAAATTCTTGTCCATATAACCCAAGCTGATGCCATCGCAACCAGCTTCCATAGCTCCTTTGTTTGCCTCCTACTACCCCAAAAGCACCATTTAATGAGTATCAGTTCTGCCCAACTGCGTGCTAGTGCAGTTGATTCACCAAATAAGCCCAACATTCTGCCCCAAATTCCTCTAGCAAGCTCACAATGAATTAAAATGTGATCAATACCTTCATCGGCCTTCCTACAGCTGATTTACTAATATACCGTCATAATTTGCACACACGTAAATTCAGTTGCTACTTCCTACGAGCTTTTATACTTACTAAATAAGGGTAAACCAGGAAATTAGTTGCATAATTTACTTTTTCCAATAAAATTCTTAATCCGTTTGAAAACACAAGCAAGTGTACATAAATGGACAAATGAGATAGAGAGAGTAGATTTTTACCCTATGAGAATTGATTCTTCTTGGTAGAATGTATAGTTGAAATGTGAGAAAAGTTAAAGTACACAGTTGAGACCAAGTTTAAGAACAAAAGATGAATTGAGTAAAAATCTCGATAAAAGCAAGCTCTTAATATGCGAGATAAGGAGCTATGTTCCCCATCTTTTGCAAAATATAGCAAAAATTGGGCATGCGGGTCATCACTTTGGAAACCTTTAATTGTTGTCTATATGGCATATAACTTGCACGCGGGATCAAATTTTTCTAAGAGGTATCAGAGTCAACTTATTTCTATGCCAACCGAGTTAACAACAAAAGATTCACCGCCATTCTGAGCCTCTCACTAGTCTCTACTCACAACCCAACTTATCAGCCCAACCCCCAACCCCCGGGTTTGTGAACTAGAGGGAGAACAAACTCCCCCATCCCTTTGGTTGGCAAAGGCAGGGTATTTTCTCGACCCCACAGTTTGCACGCTCTGATTTTTATTCTGAACTAGGGTATTTTCTCACGTCTGCTTCAGGATAACCAGGGATTTTCCAAGATTACAGAAGAAGGTGGGTGAGAATTAGGGAGAAACAAATAGGAACTAGATTGACAAAATTACCACTGAAAAAGACTCCATGTATGTCACCTGTGACCTATGTGCTAATTCCGCAAAGCCTTGTCATCCAAAGACCTCATGAGACTGAATGGGGACCCAATGGCTATTGCAGAAAAGGATTGGACCCCAGCTGCAACTTTTTCCACAAGTTCCTCCAGTTTTTACACAGAAATAAAGAAAAATAGAGAACCGAGATTCATCAGTCACCACCCACCCTGGTCACCAAACTTTCACCAGCCATAAACCAAGACCTCGACCATCATCTCGCAGACACCAAACTAGTCATCACCAATCAACTACCCAGTCAACACTGTCAAACACAATAACTCTACAAGAGTGACCTGCAAACGAAACATTCAGTTTGCTTAGAACTGATTCCTGCTAGACCAGGGCTTCTGAATCTACTCTACTACGCTTATGTGCGGTAAGATCAAAATATAAGGCAGTTTTGAAATTCAATGACAACGAATCACCGACAAGGCGAACAGATTCACTCACTTTCAAGAACCACAAAAGGGGCAACACTTCAATTTTAATTCGAAATTAAGGTTGTAAAATGAGAGCGGCCTAACAACATGTCATCATTACAGCAGCAAACACAAGAAATATTTTCCAAGATCTTCCTTTATAAGTCAGAAATATGGTAAAAACGTATCGCAAATAATTCTTGTACTTCATCACATTGAAAATACTAGAAGGAAGCCCGTAACAGATATATAAAACTATGTAATCATCCTACTAGTCCCAACTGTCCTTGAGTACTATTTTGGTCCATACAACAGATTGATCATATATATATATATATATATATATATATATATATATATATATATCACCCGTCCCCTCAAGTTGATGAATTGATACTGGAATTAACTAGGACATGATGCACAGAACATCCCACTACTTGAAAATGCAACTCCAAGTAGTTAGCAAGGTGCCCCCCTTTTCTTCAAATCCAACAGTCCTCTTAGGTAGAATGTTCTCCGTGATGGGTTAACATGGAATAGATAAGAAAAGAAAACTAATTGAAAAGCTGAAGTTCACGTGTAAACATGACAGACCGCACTCACAAGGAGGGATCTTCACACAGAGATCATGTAACATGCATCCACGAAACGAATGACCCTTTCAGCAGGATCCTTACTCAAAACACGAAATTATACGGCGGGGATCGGGAGGCGTAAAACCCAGCAGTGATCAAAATCACCTGATCCAAGTTTAGGTAAACCTAAACAAGACTCAAATAATGAACAGAGGGCTGAAAAAATGGCAACTGAAGTTCATGGATCATTTTGCCCAAACTGAAGCTATGAGGGCCTTTTTCAAAAACATGAGATGCAACTTTTGGAAAGATTAGGAACCAAAGGGCCAAACCCAAATGTGTACCGTGCAGTTTTTGAAAGATCTCGAGTGATTTGCACAAACTGGGAACTTGGGGAAGTAGACCTTGCAATAGCTCCATCGGAATAAAAGCCCTTCCCCAACTTGTGCATCACCCGACACAGCAGCAACCCTTACCCTAATAACCACAACACTATTTAAATAATGTGCAAGTGTAATAGCCCACCGTACCAATCCTTATGACAAGACTAAAGCCCAATTCACTAATTTGAATCCCAGTAACATAAATGAGCAACGCTACTGCCTACTTGAAACACATAGAATTATACCCTTGGGAGGTAGTGAAATACTTTGAAGTGAGATTTTCTATGACTTTTCTCTCACATCACAAGGCCAATAACACATTAAACCCTAATTCAACATGCCCCTAGCTTCACTGCCAGGAAAACTTGGTGAAGAAACATCTCCACCGGAAACCAGAGCCCCAGAGCCCATTTCTTACTCTTCCTTTTCTTCTTCTCCTTCCTCTCATTTTAATACTATCCCTTTTCCTTCTTCACAATTATATTTTTGTTTGAGAACCACCTAATCATCAAACACAGAAGAACCTTGTTGGCATGGCAGTTCCACTGAAACACAGGAATAGAAAGACGTAGGTCCTAACGAAGTCGCTCGCATACATAGTGAATTAAAACCAGAACCTTGTTGGCATGGCAAAGAAGAAGAAAATGATCATAGGAAAACGATATTGAACTTTAATACCTTTGTTATATTTTAAGGATAACCGTAATGCTTCTTTTTCTTGTGCATGCATATAATCAGGAAAGGCGAGCACCATTACTTTTATGAGCTTCCTTCACCTAAGTTTAGGCGGAGTTAGAATAAGTACCTTTTTTTCTGATAGAAATTTCATTGAGAACAACATTAACTTGAAGACATAAAATAAATTTTAGGCCTTGTTCTTTGGAAATTAAGTTTGATTTACTCGAATTACGTTTTGGATGTGTAGTTGAAAATTGGAGAAGATATATACAAAAATATAAAGGAATTATAAAATCAATGTTTGAGTGGTCGAACAAAAAAAAAAGAAAAGAAGGAAGTAGGTTTTAATTGATTAAGTTTAATGTGTATGGAACAAGCTCCTAAAATTCTGAAATTCCAGTAAATGTCCAAATGTGTTGGAGGAGTAATTATGTATTGATATCTTGAAGTAGTTAAATCTATCAATCATCACTCATCTTTACATTATATGTTATTAATACCTAACACAACTTCAATTTGTCTCCTGTTCATTACTCACTTAATACCTCGCACAAATTCAATTTGTTGCCTGTCTATTACTCGCTTCGATAAAACCCTTTTCACCCATCATTACTCACAAATCGGTTAAATTAACAGAAATTGTGATGTGTCAAACAACATTCCTACATGGCTTGAATAACCAGTCTAAAGTGTCCAGCTCACAGACCAGGCATCCTCAATGTACTTTTTCATCCATCATTACCCACTGTCCACGGCATCCTCAATGTACTTTTACATTTCACTTCACATACCGAGATGCATTTTGTATTCAAAATCTTCGGAGATTTCTTAAATTGCCCCTTCTCTGGAGACCACGCCAATCTTCATACGTGTGCATCAGTTTTAAATTGCTTATAGTCTTATACTTTGGTTGTGAATAGTTGAATTCAAAGTTATGAAAGAATAGAAAAGGAATCGCTCACCACGAGCTTAACAGATCTCATATATATATACTAATGTCATAACCCTAACAATACACCATAAGCCGTCATATAATACTAGAAGAACAAAAAAAACCCTACACACTTAACCTAGCATGGGCCGGGGGAGATAGGCCCACGAGAAGCCCACGGCTTTCTTAACACTCCCCCTCAAGCTGGAGCATACAAATCAAACATGCCCAGCTTGAAACACAAGGTCAAAAAACTGTCACGAGGAAGAGGCTTGGTGAAGATATCACCCAACTGATCTTCAAACTTCACATATGGAGTAACAATCTGCTTTGACATCATCAAATCACGAATAAGGTGACAGTCAACCTCGATATGCTTGGTGCGCTCGTGAAACACTGGGTTGCTTGCTATAAATATTGCCGCTTTATTATCACAATACATCGGCATAGGAGAGGTTATCATAATACCCATCTCAGACAAAAGGGAACGAACCCAAATCATCTCAGCTGCTGTATGTGCCATAGCTCGATATTCAGCTTCAGCACTTGATCTAGCCACAACATTTTGCTTCTTACTTCGCCAAGTAACAAGATTACCACCAACTAAAGTACAATACCCAGACGTTGACCGACGATCGGTGGAGTCACCTGCCCAATCAGCATCTGAGAATCCACTAATATCGATATGCTGTGAAGGCCGATAAAGAAGTCCCTTTCCAGGAGAACCCTTCAAGTATCGTAAAATCCGAATCACAGCATTCCAATGAGGAACGCGAGGACTGTGCATAAACTTACTAACAATACTAACAGCATAAGTAATATCAGGGCGAGTCACCGTTAGATAGATGAGACGGCCAACAAGGCGTCGATATCTATCCGAATTAGGAAACACCTCCCCCTGTTCGGCATCCAGCTTCATTGTAGGATCCATAGGAGTATTTATAGGCTTGGAACCGAGAAGCCCAGTCTCAGTAAGTAGATCCAACACATACTTACGCTGAGAGAGATTAAGGCCATCACCTGAACGAGCAACCTCTATCCCAAGGAAATAACGAAGGAGGCCTAAATCTTTCGTATGGAACTGCGCCCCTAAATATTCCTTCAAAGCGGAAATACCAGCAACATCACTTCCAGAAATTATAATATCGTCCACATAGACAATGAGAATAATGGTACCAGAAGAGGAATGCCGAACAAACAATGAATGATCACATCAACGAGCGAAGGCCAAACTGGAGAACCACATAACTAAACCGATCAAATCCACGCACGGGCCGACTGTTTCAACCCGTAAATCGCCTTCTTCAGCTTACACGCCATATGTTCTTGGCCTGGAACAACAAACCCAGGGGGCTGCTCCATATAAACCTCTTCATGTAACACGCCATGCAAAAAGGCATTTTTAATATCCAATTGATATAAAGGCCACCTCTTACAAACAGCAACAGAGAGCAAGATTCGGACTGAATTAAGCCGAGCAACTGGAGAAAAGGTCTCCATATAATCCACCCCATAAGTCTGAGTATACCCTTTGGCAACCAAACGAGCCTTCAAGCGTTCTACAAAGCCATCTGGTAAATACTTAACCGTATATACCCATCGACATCCTACCATTGTTTTTCCAAAGGGAGCGGGTCAAATCCCAAGTCTTATTCTCATGAAGAGCGAGATATTTCCTCCGTCATGGCGAACTTCCAACCAGGGAAGCTAGTGCCTGAGTAAGAGAAGATGGGACCGAAACAGAAGATATGGACAATGCAAATGTACGAAAAGCAGGAGCAACACGATGAAATGAAACAAACTGAGATATAGGATGGGCTGTTTTGGACCTGGTTCTTCTAGCAATGGGTTCTACATCAACACTCTCGCATTTAACGACAGAGCCTGCAGAGGATGATGATTGGTGCAAAGGCAATTCACCTGCAGTGTCTTTTCTCACAGTGCGACGATGATATTGAGCATAAATGGGCATATCACGCAAAGTAGTAAGCGGAACACGACCTGACACTTCCTTGACAGCATCACAAGGGACAACTGGGACAGGAACGACTGGAGGAGATGGACTAAGAAGCTCCCCCTGACGACAAGATACTAACTCTGAATCAAATTGCTGCCCAGAAGAGGAAAAATAGGATGTAGACTCAAAGAATGTGACATCAGCACTAACATAATACTGATGGGTAACAGGATTATAACAACGGTACCCTTTTTGCGTGCGGGAATAGCCAACGAATACACACTTGACAGACCGAGGGTCCAATTTGTCACGACCAGGGCTGAGAACATGGACAAATGCGACACAACCAAACACTCTAGGTGGAACATGATAGGTCTTTTGACCAGGGTACAACAACTGGAAAGGCGATCGCTTAGCAATGACGAAGATGGCATACGATTAACAAGGTAATTAGTCAGTAAGAATACCAATATGGTTTAGGAACTCCCATAGCAAACATCATAGTACGAGTAACATCTAGTAAATGACGCAATTTACGTTCAAAGAACCCCATTTTGTTGCGAGGTATATGGGCAAGTGGTTTGATGAATAATCCTCGATCTTCACAAAAGGATTTGACACGATTGGGTATATTCTAAGGCATTATCGCAATCGAAATATTTTAAGTTTAGTATGGAATTGGGTCTCAATTTCATTGTAGAAATTTGAAAGAATACGAGGTAACTCAGTGCGATCTTTTAACAAATACAGCCACGTCATTCGTGAATAATCATCGACAAATACCACAAAGTAAAGAAAACCAGACAAACTTTTATTTCTTGCAGGACCCCAAATGTCCGTATGGACTACATCAAATGGACACAACGACCATTTATCAATCCTATCGTGAAACGTACTACGGTGATGTTTTCCCAATTGACACGCTTCACACTCTAAAACAGACATAGGACTCAAATTAGGAATTAACTGACGTAATTTAACAAGAGATGGATGACCAAGACGACAATGCCACTGAAGTGGCGACACAGATGCACTTTCGGTGGCGACGAACCTAGACTCCTCAACATCCAACACATATAATCCATCGCTCGTATCCCGAACCAATCATCATCTTCGTCTGGAGGTCCTGAAAAACACAACCAGTAGCGGTGAAAGTTATAGAGCAGTTTAGAGCTTTAGTAAGAGCACTAACAGAAACAAGGTTAAATGAAAGATTTGGTACATAGAGGCCCGATTTCAACTCTAAAGATTGAGTTGGATGGAGGGTTCCACTACCAAGAACTGGACGCGAAGAACCATCAGCTAAACTCATACTAGACTTAGTAGGAACAAAGTTGGAAAGAAGAGAGGAATTACCAGTCATATGGGCACTAGCTCCTGAATCAATGATCCAAGATGAAGAAGGCATTGCCAAATTAGCAGACTTACCAGAACTCACAACGGTAGCAGTGGGCATGCCAGAAGATGTAGACAATGAATTTAGACGACTCAGAATCTGATCCAAAATAACTGGAGTCGTGTTATCAAAGGATGTGGGTGGCGCCACATCAGATGCCTCCAGAGACTGATCAACAACATGATTGGCATAAGCTGGCTTCCCATATTTATCCCAACAAAATGGTTCAGTATGTCCTTCCAAACCACAATGTGTACATTTCCTTTCGTCATTACCGCCATTCTTTCCACCACGACCACGATTACTTCTACCACCACGTGAACTCCTACCATTAGAATTTCCACGACCTCCACGACCATAAGAACCTCGACCACCACTCGATCCTCCTCGTCCACCAATACTAGAAGCAGACAGTAACGCAGATGACTCCTTTGAAGGATAACCAGAATCACCACTCTCTTGACGTCGCCTTTTAAGACGAGAGAAAGCCTGTGCAGCTGTAGGAACTGTTTCACTAGCTAGAAGCTGATCTTTGTACACGCTATATTCGGAATTGAGCCCATGCAAAAGAAGCGCTACCTGAAATTGTTCTCGAGCTTGTCGTTGTTGCTCGAGATCCACTGTAAGCGGTTGATAAAGCAGAAGTTCTTCCCACAGTCCCTTCATAGTGCTGTAATACTCATCAATAGTTCTCTCACCTTGTTTGGTCTTAAACAGGGATTCATACAGATCATAAATACGTGAGATATTGTTCTCTTGAGAATACATTTCCTTCAGGGATGACCAAACCTGTTTAGCTGTTGGTAAAAACTGCACATTAGTAAGAACTTTGGGTTCCATACTGTTCCATAACCATGTTAGAACCATCGAGTTAGAGGATTCCCACTCCTCATATTCTGGATCAGTACTACTTGGAGGATCATCCTTAAGAAATTTGATTTTCCTTTTAGCACGAATGAAGTGCTCAACAGCATAACTCCAAGACAGATAATTATTCCCATTCAGACGAATGTTGGTAATCGGCTTGCCGAGGTCATCATTAACATAATACAAAGGTGACTTGCTGCCAGACGCAGCGGTTGATGCGGGTTTCACAGTCTCATCTCCCATTATTCACCGGATCAAGCCAAACAACAGACAAAGCGAATTTGACTTTTCATACCAAAACAACCAACACAAATATATACTGTAGCAATCACTGTAGCGAGATTACTGTAGCATCAATTACTATAGCCGATCAGATCAGAGCAAATACATCAGAGCGAGATTATCAGAGCAATGACATCAGACCGATCGCATCAGAGCAAAGATCATCGTAGCGACATCGTAGTACGACATCAGAGCCGAGTGTTCTGTAGCACGGCGTTCGTGGCGACATCAGAGCGGCGACATCGTAGCTCGATAGAAATATCGCACAAATTGGACAAGAATAAACGAGATTTGATCGATGTAGACTTGATTTCAACAACTCACAACACATGCACCAAAGAACACTACGTAAGCCCACACCGATCGAGACACAAAGACAAACCCACAACTTTACCAACTTTAATACATTAGAGATGCAACACACTTGACACAAAGGGTTTAAAAAACCCCCAAGAACACTTCAATTATGGGAAAACAAGGGGAAGAAAAGAGGGGAACGAAAGGTGTTTGAAAGAGGAAAAGGAGAAGGATTTGGCTCTGATACCAAGTTGAATTCAAAGTTATGAAAGAATAGAAAAGGAATCGCTCACCACGAGCTTAACAGATCTCATATATATATACTAATGTCATAACCCTAACAATACACCATAAGCCGTCATATAATACTAGAAGAACAAAAAAAACCCTACACACTTAACCTAGCATGGGCCGGGGGAGATAGGCCCACGAGAAGCCCACGGCTTTCTTAACATCAATAAAATCTTAAAACAAGAAAAGTTATTTTACATTGTTACCGTCAGAATTCAAACTGCCCTTCCCTCATCATCCATATATCTCTCATAAAAAATCAAAGTTCTCAAGCCACATAGGCACATCCAAAATTCACCTTCAGTATATCACGCCAAGCACCTTTATCAAATGTCCAGAACCACATACAAAGACCATGATCGACAGTTACATCATGAAGTAAAATACGGCATGATTAACTTCAGAACAATAGCAAGATCAACATCATAGCTTATTCACATCAAACATTAACCTGGGAAAGCCTTGCAATCAAAGTATAAAATATATGCAAAAGTAGAATTACTAATTTGCATATAAGAAATCGTTATTTTAAAAATCCTGCATGATCCAACCTAATTTTTTAACATGGGGGGGAATGTGAGGAATAAGGTATAGACTTCATATGTGAATATAGTAAAATCTACTGGCCTCGTAACCAGAATTGCAAAACTAATAGAATCTAAAAGAGGTACTTACAATACCTCATATTTAAAGAAAGGTTTTTGACGAAGAAGGTTCTTCAAATTCCCATCATCGGTAATGCTAGCAGGCCAATCATGAAAGAGAAAGATGTCAATTGGTTCCTCAACAATTCCAAACTTGATAACTCCTGTAAATCCAAGGAAGTAGATCTGCGGTGCAACCCATCCTCCAAGTATCTAACAAGTATAAGAATTTTCCTTGAGCTATACAATTTTGTCGTGTATTCTCATTGTCCAACTTTATATAGGTTGAAGATTGTGGCTTCATCACAGCAATAATTTTTTTTGGTAACCGAGGGTATTGGGGGCCCCACCCCCCACTAATCCCACGAGGTCTCAGCACTTCAACCAAAAGATGCCCCAGATACCACAAAAGGCATCGTTTTTTACGCAGCAGGAAATCAAACCCGAGACCGTGCGCCATTGTCTCCATTCTGACCACCCCAAAAAAAAAAACTTTTGGCTACGGTATGGTGCATAATTTTGAATCCTGTGTATCAAATTATTGATGTCATGATTATTGCTGTCATGATAGCAATAATTTGATGCCCAGGATGCAAAATTATTCACCATACCGTAGCTAAAAGTATAGGCGGTGGCGAGGGGAAAAAGCCTATTGGGAAGCATAATATGTTAATCTTATAAGCATCACAAATTTAGAAGTTTTTAAGGAAACTCAATATTTGTTCGGGAAGGAAACTATCAATATCTTCTTGTAGATATAGAAGTCCTGTGTCCATGTGAAACAACATGTGTCATTTTTTGTTAATATAACTGCACATTCAACCTATTTAGTATAGTTTCAAAATAAAATAACTTTATCTTCCACTGAAAAGAAGTCAGAACTCTTTTAAGAATATAGGTCAGATGTTAAAAGCAATATTCATCTTTAGCAGGTTTATCTACAGATCTCCAAATAAATAAATAAATCCAATGATAGGCGACATGTAGGCGACATGCTAGTGACTACGACCTCGCAGAAAAGACGTCATGTGGATGACTTTTTAATGAAGTGCAGTAACAAAATGTAATGTAACTAGTTGAAGATGTATAGGAATAGGTATACACATATACTTAAAATAGAATATAGTTGATTCATGATATAAACGCTTAGTCTAACCACTTTTCATGTAACACATTCCATTGGATTTGAACCAACAAGTACTACCCATGTTTACCCTACTCATTGATCATATACTTTTATAACAAGACTGTTTATAAACACTCTCAAAGAAACCGTAAGATGTTAAACATAAGAGGGCCAACTATATTGTCAAGATAACTGTCATAGAGAACCTCCATAATGTTTTTAACTTCGGCTGCCCCTACATCCCAAAATATGTGGAGTGAACAATTACAATTTGAACAAAAACTAGGAAAGAAGAGATGCTCCAAAGATCACGAATAAGCCATCATTAATCTCCAAGCCATCATAATCTCCAAAGAATATATTTAACACAAGAACAAATGAGGAGGAACAAATGATGGGGATGAACAATAAACTAGAAGTATGAAAAGGGAATTGGGTGAGCCACCTCTCAAGTTTATGAAAAGAGAATTGGGTGAGCCACCTCTCAAGACGTAAAAGTCGGGAATTTGAAAGAATGGGAACAATTTAATAACAACAAGCAGCAACACTAGAGCGCATCAGGACATCTAGCTTTAAATAAAATGTTTTCTGGGGGTTAAGTAGTAAAAGTAAGAGAACTTTTTACGCCATCCTTTGGGGGGAGTGATCCTATAATAAGGAAGCTTGTCCCAACTACAGAAGTCCATGGAATTGAACGGAATGACACCAATGTATATCAGTGACACTTAGATATTTTCATAAGCCAAATAAAAGCATAATGGTCTAGAGCAAAACTTGAAGAGAGTAACACAGTGGAAGATATGGTTTAGGAGGATACAGAAGATACAAGGCTTAAGTCCACCTTAACTAAACATCCATGTTGTATAACTCATGAGTGAATATACATATCGGTAACATAAATTTAGTGATAAGTAATGTACCTAAGCTTTTTTAGAAATGATTTCATATGCCCTCTTAAATAAAGAATCAAGAAACCCCAACATGTGTGGTAACAAACTTTCATGGTTTCTTGTCCTCAAAACACTGAAAACATGAATAACATCCGAAAGTATGTTGAAACTATTTGGAGATGCCAACCCCAAGCTCCATAATCTATAGCATTACTGACACGAACAACATCAACAAGAACAATAAGCTAGCAACTCATCTACTTTTTAGCCAATGATCTGGAATCCCTCTCAAAGGCCCAATAGATACTAAAATATTTCTTGAAGATCAAGCAGTCAAGTGTCCACAAGTCCCGGATTGTTCTACTGGTTTACATATTATCGGTCGAAAACGATCAAATACAATCAAACTGCTTCTCTGTATTATAGAAACTTCATGATCGCCTTAAACAAGAAACATGTTATCATTTTTTCCCAAAAAGAAAAATTTTTGTTCCAAAATAGTCATCAACTATATACAATCCAAATTCCAGAAGAAGGCCCAATTAATTGAAGAAAATGACTCATCAGATCACCTTCAAAACATATACAATACCATTACTATTCAGGAAGAAATTTCTTGCCAAACATGGCATAAGCCCTCAATCACTCACAACATAAAGAGGATGTCATGAGATGGATAGGTTAGCCCAATCTATTTGGGGCTACTTGGGCTTTAGTCAAAATGGCAGCCCAATATTGTTGCCTAAAACCAGGCTGTAGTCCCATTTGCAGCTCAGATTGAATTTTGGCCAAGCGTCGTCTTCTCCCTAGTCTAAACTCTCCTTCACCCCTTCTTCTTCTTCTCTAAGTTCTCATTCTCTGAGTCTCCTCTATCCCCTATTCTCTCTCTTTTTCCTTTACCTCAAGTTCTTCTTTCAGCAATTATTTGTATTTTTCAATTAAACTATCAATATATTGGAAATACGATTTTATATTTTATCTACTGTGCATTTGGTTCGATTAATCTGTAATTTTCGAGTTTGATTAGTGACCGTAATTCGAGTATCATGACAGAGGACTTACAGCGAAGAGGATGGTGGCGACGATGGCCTGAACCGCCTGTTGAAGGAGGACTCCTTTAACTACATCCTTTTTAGACACCAAATTCTTCTCATCTTCATCTTTCTTGCTATGCAGCCTGTAATTCTCCAACGAACCAAGCATTACATAAAACCCCGAGTACAACCAGTAAACAACAATCGGAGCAATTGTTCCCAATGTTTCATCTGAAATCTCCAAACCCCCTGTAGTTATCTGCATATTTAGTACTAATCTCTTTTGGGAAAAATACAGCTATCGCGATTCTGATTTTATGGGCTTCTGATTGTGAAGCGAACGAAATTGAATTCAGAAAAGCTACTGACTGTGCTTTATAGGATATTATTGATGAAGGGTGCGGCTGGATACACCCCAAAACACACCCACGTACTTTACACACACCTATCTTTTCATTCACCCCCCTCACTTACTCAATACACCCCACTTTTTTCCATTTTTACCCTTTCACATATTTAATCACTTAACCCCACCTTATCCCCATTTTCAACCCTAGGTTTCTCCACTATTGCTTCCTCTTTCTTCCTCCAGTGTCATCACCCATATTACCCTCTATAAATTGTGTAATGGGCTCCTGTATATAAACAAAATCAAAAGTAAATAAATGAAAGATAATAAACAGGGTCGAGCTGGAAACAATAAATGGAAGGTGGAAGACAGTGCTCCATGTTCAGCCGTATTGGCCGAACATAGAGCTCTATGTTCGACCAAATATGGCCGAATATAGGGCTCTATGTTCGGCCACACATGGCCGAACATAGAGGCTGATGTTCGGCCACATATGGCCGAACATAGAGCCCTATGTTCGGCCCGATTTTTACTTTCACGAACAACCTTTTCTTTCATCTACCGACCATGGCTGAATATTACACAAGTTTCTGGTGCTTAAAATAACGAATAATGCTCAAAATCACTTACATTATTGATATAGATTGATTTTTTATCATCTATTGGGAGAGACTTGTTGTTGCAGATATGGAAGAGCGTTGAGCTTACTGGTACAGAAGACGATGATGAAGATGAGAGCTTACAGGTACAGAAGACGATGATGAAGATGAGAGATAGTTTGACGATGATGAAGATGAGAGATAGTTTGAGAGAAGACAATGAGACGAATGAGTGTGAATGGAGTGTATTTACTGGCGTAAAGTGAAGTGGGTGGGTGTGTTTTATAGGGTTAGGTTAGGAAATTTAATGAGGGTAATTTTGTCCACAAATTATATTAATTTTAGGTGGGTGTGTTGAGAGGAATTTGGGTTGTATCCAGCCGCACCCATTGATGAATGGACATTAATTATTTTATCGGTTTTTCGTTCGAGAAATGAATTCTCTTATGCCGACCAGGAACGGTTTCACGTTACCCTTTCTTTTGTTTATTCGGTACCCACGCCGAAAAATAAATAAATAAATAATTTGTGGACCTTCTACGCAATTATTTTATCGGGTTTTCGTTCGAGAAATGAATTCTCTTATGCCGACCCGGGAAGGTTGACCTTTACCCTTTCTTTTTTTGATGGACAATGTTTATTCCGGTACCCACGCCGAAAAATAAAGAAATAAATAATTTGAGGGCCTTCTACGTCCCCCACTACCATTTATCCGACTCAACATTAATATTATAATAATAAAATTTATTAAAAAAATTTTTAAAGATGACGTGGCACTACATCAGCGTGGGTATCTAATCAGAGGTGGTGCATTCATAGTGTGGCTTACAACTACCTTGTTCGTTCCACAAAGATAACCCATTTTATTTTCACATAGATTGAAAAAATATTAATTAACA
The DNA here is from genome assembly GCA_018223645.1 of Jasminum sambac. Classification (NCBI taxonomy): domain Eukaryota; kingdom Viridiplantae; phylum Streptophyta; class Magnoliopsida; order Lamiales; family Oleaceae; genus Jasminum; species Jasminum sambac. Next base: position 589,466 of record CP073645.1, read on the forward strand.
TTTTGCAGTTTAAGAATTTTTTTTTTAATATACTCTTACACTTAATTATTATATTGCGTTTTATGTATTAATTATAATATATATTAAATAGAGGTATATAAAGGATCCAAAAGTTTATTGATGAAATTGGCTTATCATTTTGTGATGGACAAAAAAAGAATAGTAGCGTGAAAATAATATCTCTTTTTAAAGTGCCCATATATGGATACCGGATGGGGAACCTAATGAATAGTTGTCTACGATGTGTGGTTGATATTAGGGTATGTTCTTTTGGTAATAAAATTAATTTTCTTAATATACACATTGAATGTGTGGTTTAAATTTGAAAAAAAATATATTAATTGAATGAGTGGTTGTAAATGATGAGAGAGAAAAAAATTGATAAAATTTGTATTAAATAGAACAAGGCTTTAGTTTTTGGCTCTGATTGAGATGTATGAGGGCCCACACGGATCGGAGCCCCCCACCCATACCCCCCACCCAAAAAAAAATTCAAAATTTTATATAGAACATTTTTCTATATATAATTTTAGTGGAATTAATTTTTTTTCTTTTATTATAGACCCATCGTTCAAAATACTAGATTCATCCCTGGATGGCTGGATTGAATGGTAAAAATTATTTTTTAAATAAAAAATAGTTAAACAAACACGGATAAAGTTGTATTTTACTATGTTAACTGAATAAACAACGTGATTCAAAAGTTATTTTTCATCGGGGTTTATATATAATTTATGAGCTTTCATTTAACATACCAAATTGAATCACTTATATATCAATTGTTAAGTTGTGAATCAGTTATATATCAATTGTTAACTTGTCTATAATTTTCTATGGTTTCTGTATGGTGGCATAATACGTCACGATATCTATGTTTCTTCATAGTCCATATTAGGGAAAAGGTCAAATATTCTAAAAAAAAGTATGCAAACTGCGAGTTTAGTACAAAAATAAAAAATACAATTCAATTGATCAAAAAAAAAAATTGTGCAAATTTAGTCCAAATTGATCTGTCCACTTTTGTCATTAATTACCTAAAATTCGGCTACTTTGTCCTATTTCCAAGGGTATTTCAGTCATTCGACCTAAAATAAATTGCACAAAAGGTCCTCGCATTTGAGAATTATTATAATCAAGTCTCAAAGTTTGAAACATGTATAAATTAGTCCAAAATTTTATCAAATTACATAATTTCACCATTTATTTTTTATATATATTTATTTGGTCCATAATTAATTTTTTCAAATTAATTCGATACTAATAAAATAGTTTCTATAAAAAATTTTCAACATAGCAGCCTTTATTCGCATTAATATTATAATTTTTAAAATTTTCTTTATAATGAGATGCACGCATATTTTGATGTGAACCAACGGTTCACAATAAATATAATTGGTGGGTGTCGAATCCAACAAATAATAAATAACTCGCTCAAAAATAAAAATTATAGTAGCAGTGAGCAAGGTCGTATCCACAGGGATTGGTAAGATTTATTCTTTCAAAAATAAAACAAATGGAAATAAAAATGGGGGTTTTGAATGTTGAGATTAAAATAATTAAAATTAAAATAATGGCAAAGAAAGTAAAATTAGGAGTAATCAATTAACACAAATATCCAGTCCAATGAATAATCTCAGAATTGATTCACACAAATTGATCATTGATGCAAAGATAAAATCCTCTACAATTTCTCTAAATTAGTTATAGTTATTGGTACGACCTAATTACCTATCTCTCCTTACTTGTTTGATAACCAAGGTACGACCATTGATTATTTTTCTAATCAATAAACAACTTTAGGTACGACTGTAGGATTTAATTTATCAACAGCATTAATTTCTAGAGAGGCCAATTCTAACCAACAAATTCATACGATGATCTGTTTAAGTTAGATCATATATTTTCACAATCATAAATTGAAAACTCTGACCTAATCAATTATGTCGTTTGCCACAAATACTAGAAAACTAAACAATTACGGATTTAGATTTCTAATTGGCAATCTATCGATTTGATAATCACACAAAGTGCACTTTGTATAATCAATCAAATCAATAATTTCATGCAACATAGAAAATATATAAATAGAGAATTATAGAAGAACTAAAAAGAATGAATTAGATCTCACAATATGTTGAATCAATCTTCAATTAACCTTGAACTGGAATAGAAATTTAGAATTTCATGGAGAAGATGGAGAAAAATCCTAGAGAAGAAAAGAATGAAAACTGTAGTATGATCTAGCCTAGGAAAATTAATAACGTGTGTTTTTTCATGTCTTAGGCCAGATCCAATTCTAATTAATTTAGGAAAACTAAATAGCCTAGGAAAATAAAATAGAAAATAAAAGGAAAATAGTTTAGTTTCCTAATTCTAATAAAAGTTTAAGATTTTTCCTAGAGAAATAAAAACTAATTGCAGCAGAGGTCCCCATAAAATATTCATATCCTTTTTGTGAGTAGGAATAATTAAATGAGGTCTTCTATCAATACACCAACTCTTCACTTCAAATAAGTCTTGGTCCTACGTTTCTTTGGATCACTTGGATTGATAAGACGTGGTTGCGCCTTAGACTTGAGGCGCTTATGTCAATTTATCACTTAACTTCATTCTCTTCTAAAAACTTGTAAATTGACTCCATTTTGATCCAACCTTTCACCTGGTCCATAAAATATAAAACACAATTAAAATCAAGGACTTAAGCAATTTTTACATAATATAAGCATGGAAAAATATTGCTATTATATGAAATAAATGAGCGTTATCAATAATTATTTTATCTCTATAAATATGAATCCCGAGTGTACAAAAATAATAAAACAAAAAACAAAATTAATTAATGTTCAAAAAATAATTTTGTTGTATCTCTATAAAATTTTGAAAATTTATTTTTGTTAAGCATGAACTAACAACTAATAATTAATGTCCTTTTGAAAAAAAATCAATATTATTATTAGATTGCTATAAATATATACTTCAAATTTTAAGGAAAATAAACTAAATGTAAAAACAAAAAAAAGTGTAAAAACTAAATAAAATAATATTTTTCCAAAAAAAAAGGGAAACTCCCACAATCGCTTTCCCCACCAACCACGGTTGCTAGTGGTTGTTGGGTGGGGGTGGGGTGGGGTAAGGATTTTTTTTTTTTGTAGAGAAATATTATTTTATTTAGTTTCTACACTTTTTTTACATTCGGTGTATTTTCATTAAAATCTAAAATATATATTTATAGCAATCTAATAATGATATTGATTTTTTTTTTCAAAATAACATTAATTATTAGTTGTTAGTTTATGCGTAACAAAAATAAATTTTCAAAATTTTATGGAGATACAGTAACATTATTTTTCAAACATTAATTAATTTTTGTCTTTTTTATTTTTTTTACACTCGGTACTAATATTTTATCGAGATAGAATAATTACATTCATTGTGAACCACTGGTTCACATCAAAATATGTGCGCATCTCATTATAAAGAATTTTTAAAAAAAATTATGATACTAATGCAATCAAATGCTACTATATTGTAAACTTTCTATAAAAACTATCTAATTAATATCAAATTTATTTTAAAAAAATAATCATGGACCAAATAAACATATAAAGAAATGAGAGGTGAAATTATGTAATTTAATAATATTTTGGACTAATTTATATATGTTTTAAACTTTGAAATCTGATTGCAATAACCTCAAAGGTTAGACCTTTTGTACAATTTATTTTAAGTTGAATGACCAAAATACACTAGCGAAAGATACCAAAATAGCCAAATTTCAAGTAATTAATGGAAAAAGTTGACAGATTCATCTATTTGGACCAAATTCACACAAAAATTTATTTTTTTGACCAATTGAGCTATATTTTTTTTATTCTGTACCAAACTCGCAGTTTGCACACTTTTTTTGAACAATTTATGCCAATTTTCCATCCATATATTGTACCACTCTTACATACGAATATTTCTACACGAACATGATAATTGATACAAGAGTTAGCATAATATTGATGTGTCGAAATCTTGTGAAACGGGATAATAATTTAATGTGTTTGATTGCATTTGTTTTCCGGGAATTCGTTTTCCAAGTACAAGTCCTTAAAGTACAAAAACAATAATTTTCCTGGAAAACTCAATCCAAGAAAAGGGTGGGAATCGGTTTTACGGGAATTCGTTTTCCGGGAATTCCTTTTCCTGGAATCCTATCAAACACACCCTTAGTTCATTACATAAGCTCTAAATAAGAAGAAAGTTGGAAGAAACACTAAGCGTATGTTTGATTCACAATAAATGAAGCGGAAGTTTTGTTTACTCGAATTGCGTGTAAATTGTGTGGTGTAAAATGGAAGATACAATATAAAATAATTGTACGTGTGGTTGAAAAGTAGGAGAGGGAATTGTTTTGGAAATTTATTGTGAATCAAACATAAGATACCTAAGGGAACTTATATTGAACTCAAACTTTTCAGGATACCGATGACAGTTCACGTGGGATAAGAAGACTAATTAGCTCAAGAGTCATAGCTGAATATGGGCAAGAATATGGGAAGGAATGCCCAATACTCATGCTGTATCATGGTTATGGTCACCATGATGCATTATAGAACCCTTTGGCTGTCCAAAGTCAAAACCGTAAATTCTCTAGCTTTCCCCTTACTCTTTCCCTTTTATGAATCTACCTTTGTTGAAGCATCGTTCAACTCTAGCTTGAAATGTTATTTTTCGCATGATTGGTTAACTGTATCAGTTATAAACATAGATGGATATCCTATTTCTCATCGGTACATGATTGCTAACTTGAAGCTTCTTTGGACTGTGTTGGCATGGATAAATGATGCTAAAATGTTGATTGAATGCTTAATTGTTCATTTATGTTCAAGACATTGAAATCTTTTCCACAGAACACTTGCATAGTTGCATTATCAAGATTAAGCTTATTTTGATTCTTATGAATTTGATATTCTGAAGGAGTTCCATGTTGGGTGCTATGTAGTTACGTTATCAATACTCATTTTTCCGAAATGCTATTCAGTCATGATCCACCATTTGCATTTAATAACTGCCACAGCCACATCATAGATGATGGATAAACAATCACCCCCCCCCCCCCCCCCACATCCAAAAAAAACGATGCAGATTTTGGTTGAAAATGTTGGAATATCAAATTTTGCATGAAGCAAGGAACTATGCAAGGTATGCTGACTCTCCCTCTTCTTCTCTTTTTTCTTTTGGCCCTCTAATGACAGTAACAGAAGGTAAATTGATTACCTTAACATAGTTATTGTGGTACCAAAATGATCCTCTGAATCTCACTAGGCTTGTGGAACATCATTGCCTTGGCTCTCTACAGCACCTAACTATTCTCCTGAAGAGAATGAAGATTTGCATGGGGAAATGGAGATTGCTTTCTTATTCCTTGAAATTTAAATTGCGTCATCGTGTTCTCAAGTTCAATTTCTTTCCCGGGCATTCGTGTAATTGATTTCTTTTTCCTTTTCTTGTTTAATACAATGTAATTGATTTCTATGAAGACATGTGGACTTTACGATTGGATATATCAAATTAGTGCTGATTCTTAATTCTTTGATTTGAAAGATGCAGCCAACTTCTCTATTTCAAACCACATTCTTTAAATTATACGGAGTTTGAAAATTAATTGAAGTGTAAAAAATGTTGTATCCCGCATTGGATTAAAATGAATTATGAAGAAGAATTTTTGACAAAGTGAATACTAATCTAGCAACGACCAAGAGCCTAGGGTACGACCAAGAGCCTAGGGTGTGTTTGATTGTAAAATCGGAAAATGGTTGGAAGGAAAACGTTTTTTCGATAAGTAAATTTTGGGAAAAGTTTTTCAGGGAAAATGGTAGCTGTAGGTGTTTGATTGGATTAATTTGAAAGTTGGAAAATAATGTTGTTTTCCTTGTTTTCATGCTTTTTTAATGAAATTTGATCATTTTCCATATCTTTATGATTAAAGTAAATTGTTCATAAAAAAATAAAAAAGAGATAAATTTTTCCCAGAAAATAAAAACCACATTCCCCTAAGGAAAATATTTTTCTCCAAAATAAAGAAAAGTGAGGATTTGGAGAAAAATTAGAAAATATTTTTGGGGAAAAAATACAATCAAATGGTCAACCAAGAAAAAAAATTGAAAAATGACTTTTTTTAGGAAAAAAAATCGAACATACCCTTATATTAATGAGCGAAGCATCCCCACGTCGTGCTAATTTCTTTATACTCATTATGTATCTCACAATTTATTATTAGTAGACCGTTTTGTTGCAATTAAGGGGTTGTTTGATTGGGTATAAAGTTAATGTGCGCGGTATTCTATGTAAAAATGTGTGGTTAATATTATTTTGGAAAATGTGTGTGTGGTTGAAAGTGAGTATGAGGTATACAGAATTGCGTGCGTATAAATTTGTTACCAAATAGAACAAGGCCTAAATTTTGTAGATTACTAAACTCAAATTCCCATAAAATTAAAGACAATGATGAAAAATCTAGAAAAAATAATAAATTTTTGAGTGAAATAAAAGAAGAACAAAATTTTTCTTATAAAGTTAAAGATACAGGGAGTTTTTATATAAATTTTAATATATTTTTATGAGTATGAAGAGAGAAAATGAGTGAAACTGGATGGTGGAGATTTAATAGTATAAATAGATCATACGATATATGTGTTATTATGTGTATGCAAATATGATGTATATCTCAACTTTTCTTTTGAGAGAACTTACTACTAATTACTACCGTAAATATACAGAAATGTTCTATTGCCCATTGTGGGCAACATAAGGCAAAACTCACGGCGACGTGGCGCCACGACCAAATTTTTTAAAATTTTTTAGTATTTACGTTAAATTAGATGAATAACACATGATGGTACTGAATGGTGGGGGCCTCATCGGACTCTTATGAAATTTTTTCCCTAGTGTGGGCAACACAAGCTACCCACAGTGGGTAGAATATCATGACTCAGTAAATATATTCAATACATGAAAGGGAGCCATAAAACTAAATGTACATGTTCCCTAAAATCAACACATCTATCAAAATTCTTCGAAATCTCCAAAATTTTTATGTGAAATCATTGATTTAACCTCCAATTCTCCGTAGCTACCACATAAGCTTTCTTATACAATTGAATTCCACCACTCTTCTATGAAATGTTGTCTGATAACAATTTTAAATTTTTATTCTTCGTATCCACCCATATTTAGAGTATTTTTAATCGAGTTTAAATTTAAAATGGTGGAGAAGTAAGACAATTATCAAATCAATAAGATAAGTGATCGAAAATAATATTAGAGAAAAATTAAAAATTTGTCTCTATATCAAACAAACTAATAAATCAAATCATCCGGTCGGATTCCACTATAGGAAAACAGTATACTAGATAAGGTTTTTTTCCGCGCAACACACCAGGAAAGAATACTAGTTATTATTCAAATAAAAAATAACAAACCTAATAATAAATGGGCAAAATGTTTCAATTGCAGCGCGGCAATACAAATCTAATTTACTGCTCTTTCAGTCTTTCTGCTTAACTCCCCTGAGTTCGGACTCTTCTCACCGTTTCCTCTCTAATTTCTCCGTAATGTAATCTAATTTCTGTTTCTCATTTCTGATTGCCAGGCCAAACGTAATGTTATCTAATTTGTGTTTCTCGATTGTATGGTGTCTGATTGTCAAACCAAAGAAACAGTTCGCGTACTCGAGCTTTCTTGTGGGTAATCTTGTTTCCTAACTTACTTACGTAAACTTGTCATTTGTCAATGATGAATGATTCCCAGTTTGAGTAATTAATTCAGATTTTTTTTAATTTATCACTGAATCTGAGTGTTTATTTATTTAATATTTAGGGTGTGTTTGATTGCAAACCCGGAAAATAATTTGAAGGAAAACGTTTTCCGGGTAATTGAATTCCGGGAAAATGTTTTCCGGGAAAATAGTAGTAGTGGGTGTTTGATTGGATTAATTTGAAAGTTGGAAAATGATGTTATTTTCTTTATTTTTGTGTTTTTTTAATGAAATTTAATTATTTTCCTTATTTTTATGGTTAAAGTAAATTGTCTATTAAAAAAAAGAAAAAAAGACTAAACTTTTACCGGAAAACAAAAACCACCTTCCTCCCAAGGAAAACGTTTTCCTTCAAAACAAGGAAAAGAACGAAAATTGAGAAAAAGCTGGAAAACCTTTTCCAGGAAAAAAAGTGCAATCAAACGGCCTAAGGTGGAAAAAAAGTTGGAAAATGAGTTTTCCTGGCAAAAAAATGTGGAATCAAACACACCCTCAGTTATTTTCATTGAGAAGTTAATCCGATTCAAAATTTTTGATATGGGGTTAGATTCATACATTTTGCTCTGTTGGCTAATCTTCAATAATTTTCCTTTCTCTCTTTTCTTTGAATGATTATGGATGGGATGTTATCTTCAATCTAGTAATCTTGAATGGTATTCTTGTTCTTGGTTGGAGATTGTTTGATAATTTGATTGAGTCATTACGTAGCTTACAAATACTGGTGTTTGGATCTCTGTGTTAATTGAATATTGTCATTTGCTTTGTTTTATTTCCGCCTTACGTGCTGCTTCCGCTGTTAGGTTGAGATTTGCAGCTGCAATTGCCTTCGGCCTTTGTTCCATTGACTTTGATCGAGGTTCTTCAAGGTTTGCGCACATGTTTTTCTTCTTCCGTCCCTACTATAGGTTTCACACTTAAATTTAATTAATTGGTTGTTATTTGCTCATTAACTGCTGAAATTACAGTTTACTGTTCATTCTTTCTGGGAAAAAGATCTCTTGGGAAAAAATTGGTATTTTTTGGTGGGTTTTTTATCAATGGTTTTGCCAGAAGGCAGAGTTGTTCTTGGTTTTGATGAATTTTGCTGTAATCTGATTATCTTGTGAGATTCAGATGGGTAGCTAAATTGTTTTAGTAGTGTAAAGAAGTCACTTATGGACAAAAACAGGGAGAGCCATCCATTTATGTGTATTTGAGAGGCTCTTGTTTTGATCTAGAAACACTTATTGTGCAAATTGAAACTCATTGAATGTTGTCTTCGTAAAAGATGTGGTTTGTTGTTTTTCAGCTGCTGTGTTTTGTTGGGATTGAAGGATTATGGTTTCAACTTGTACGTATCTCTTTGTAATGCATGTAATCTTATGAGTATGTTGATAAATTAGGAATGCCGAGATTTGATTAAATATCTGATTGTTAGTGAGTAGAATAAATTAGGATTTGATTGATGTTGATTAAAATAAATATGATTTGATTAGAACAAATTAGGAGGATCATATCCTAGAATTAAGGGATAGAATAAATCAATCCCTGATTATTAGTTTAGCTTTTTCAGTCTATTTCTATATAAGTTGTATGTTCTCATCAGTTTTATTAAGAAATAATAAAAAGAGATTTCTTCTTTTCTCTCTATATTTCACGACAAAGTATTTTGAAGCTCTTGGTTAGAACTACCAATTCTTCTCATTCATAAACGATTTTCCATATAAGATAGAATGTGAAAACACACTTCTGCGTATGTTGTATGATGTGAACATTCTGATTTTAATTGTGGATTCATCATTCATTTTATGCTTCTAGGGTGCTTCATGAAGGCATGCTGTCTAAGAAGCACCAAAAATTGAAGGAAAAGAGTATCAAAGACAAGGACAAGGACAAGGAAAAGGACAACGACCAGAAAACCAAGTAATATAAGAAATTTCTGCTTTTCATTGATAATGTTTGGAATACAGGCCTTAGATACTAATTTAGGAACTTGCTTTAGTAATACAAATATCTCTAGGAACTTGCTTTAGTAATGCAAATATTTCTAGGAGTTTACCATACATGGTTACAATCCCCAAATTATAGGAAACAAATAATGTAAATCATCCCCTCCCTTTGGTCCTCACATGAAAACGTTTGCTGATATTGTTATGGGCAAGAAGGTAACTCTGTATCTCCAGAATAAAACCTTTGAGAAAGTGAACCACTCTTCCCTTGGATAGTTACAAATGAAGGCCTACCATTTATTTATAAGCAACCTCTTCCACCTCCTTTGGAATGGACGGTGGAGATCAATCCTAATCAACGGCTATGATCGAGCCTCTAGAATATCCTAGACCTTCTAGACCATTCTATGCACTTCTATACATTTCCATCCATTTCTACATTATGTAAAGTATGTACAAGAATGTTCTAGACTTGTCTACTAATGCCTATCTCTTAGAAGTCTCTAGAATCCCGACTCGTCTCATCACTTCCCGCAACGTCCTAGAAGCTTCCTCGAGTGCTCGATCAAGGATCCTTCCAAAACGTACCCGCCTGACCAAGTCTCGTAACCTTTCGAAATCTTCCATTAGCCTCAATGCCTTCTCGGATGATCTCGCCAGCATCCATGATCGGCCCTTCGTGCACGATCCCTTGCCTTCGTCGGGCGTCGTGCCCCGATCATAGTTCCATCCATGCCTTTCGTGCCTGCCTCGTGCACCTTTGCGCCCATGCCTTGGCTTGACTCAACTTTTTCTTGAACGGCTGATCTGTTTGGTGAGCGGAATTAAGATTTTTTTGGGGGGTGTTATTAGGTGGTTTCTTAGGAGGCTTGCTCCTTTTTCTTGTGTTAAGGGCTTGGAAAGTTGTTTCTTTTTAGTTTTTTGGAAGGCATATGTATCAACCCCATTACCCCAACTATCAAATTTGCAACCACATTGTCAAGTTTAGAAATGTTGTAGAATCGAACTTGATGTCGGGGTTCAAACCCTTCGGTCGGATTCCACAGCGGGAAAGTAGTAAACGAGTAATAATAATAGTAATGTAAATCGTCTAGCTTGATTTTCTACAGATATTATTTCTATTTTTAAATCCATCCATTTTTTTAATTAAAAAAATTTCCAATTTAATGAAACCAAAATATCATATCCCAAATGTGATTTCTATTTTTTTATTTATATAATTTTCTAAAATCAAAATTTTCTCTCATAATTTAAATTAGGTACCCCAAATCATATATTTGTTATGGCAAGATATAAACTATTTTTTAATCTATGATACATGTACATTTAAACTATTACTAAAAAAATTTAGTATTTCATATTGTCAGTTGAGCAATATAATTTTTAAAATGGTGAAAAATAAAAATTTAATTAATATTTTTCAAAAAATATAACCCAAATTATTTTAATTATTTTAACTTAATTAAAAAATACATTTTTAGTTAAAAATTTAATTAACCTAAAATTATGTAAGCAAACATTTATAGTCTAAACTTGAATGAATTGAAAAAAAAATAAAGAAAAGTAAAATATAAAAATAAGTAAATAGCAAACCGTGCTTAGATGAGACAAATATATATAAAGTCATTTTTACAATTTTGAATTACTTAAAAAAATAAAAGATAAAAATAAATTATCTCCGAAATCAAATTTAAATAGAAATAAATCAAATAATAATAATAATGAAATATGATTTCCATAAATATAGAAAACCACGTTCCCATAATTAACATGCTATAGTTCCCATAATTAACATGTTAATTATGAGAACCGTATTCCTATAATTTAAGTAGGTTTTATTTATTTTTTTTTTAAAAAGAAAATGATATTGTATTTTGGAGGGAAACTACAGCGGGGCCCTCTATAGAAATTCCTTCTTTTATATATATATATATATATATATATATATATATATATGGGTTTACTATCTTTTTACATTTGATTGAGAAATGGATACACCTTGGATAGGATCTATGATCTGTTGCCAGCGCTAAAAGCCTACCATAGGCTCCCAGCACTGGCCCCTCACACACAAGCCTCCCTCCCCTGCATGTAGGGGCAATAATCTCCCTGCACTAGGAGCCTACCATAGGTTCCCAGTGCTGGGAACACAACATAGCCCCCTTGGATAGATATATATTGCTAGTTCATTAATTAGTATGGATTCTATTTTTACCCCCTTTATCTTGATCCTTCTTTATTAGTAACTATTTCTCATTGCTTTTGTTGAGTTCCAAGGTCGATAAAAGCAAAGCCTTAGTTTATTGATTGTGTGAATCTCAAATTGGACATTTCATTTCTTTCGATTGTGCAGCTTTCCTTTGAATTTGACTAACCAAGAAGGAATCCTGATGCGTTGTTTTAGTCATATGAATTAATTAACCTCTTGCTACTTATCGTTCTTGTGTTGGTTGGACAGCAAAGTACAAGATGTGTCATTGTACAACCCAAAAATATCTCGAGTTGGACATACTATAGACATATCATCTTCAATGGAAATATCTTCTTGGATTCTTGGAGTTGTAACACTTTCCTACAATTGTCTAAATTGGCGAACGATTTCACACTTTCCTTTTCCCTGTACATTTGATCTCGTTAGAACTTTCTAAAACCTACAAACACAATGGTTTCAAAATATTGTTGACTTATCACATGCAACGCACATGACTCCTACTAGTAAATTAAGGGTATGTTTGATTGGTGATAAAGTTACCATACGCGGTATTCCGTGTAAAATATGTGGTTGAGATTGTATTGAAAAATATGTGTGTGGTTGAAAATGTGTGTGAGGTTGTATGGAATTGCGTGCGTACAAGTCAATGTCCAAAAGAACAAGGCCTAAAAGGGCTTCTTGAAAATATCTAATAGTTTAAAATTTTCAGAGTTCAACATACCCATTGGCAGAGGCAAGGATATGTCTGTGTATGCAGAGACATACCCATGTTTAATTAGCCATATTTTTCTTTCTTTTTTTTTAAACTCTTGGTCAACTTTTTTTTTTTTTTTTTAATCTTGATCATTTTTTAAATTCTCAAATTGTTATCCTTTTTCTCTATCACCATCTCCCAAATAAATGATAGTTCAAAACACTTAGCAAATTATATTAGCAATATAATTTTTCTCATGTTTGTCCATTACCATATCAAAATCTAATAATTTTTTTTCCAAATTCTTATATTTTTTCCTTTTATTAAATAATACATCTAGTCCATGAAAATGGTTTTTGTAAAATTTACACTCTTGAAATTTTAAGAAAATATGTTTTCATTTCTTTATTAATTACTATTTCTATATAAGTGATACAAGTAAAATATTTTGATTTCTTCCAATGAACATTGCAATGGAAATCCATTATTATTAGAAATAATATGTGCTATATAATCGAAGTACAAATAAAAATTTTGGCACAAATAATGTGAGACAAAATTGTTAACATAGGTAAAAGTTCAAGAACCTTAGCGATGATTATTATTATTATTATTATTATTATTATTATTATTAAACGAAAGTTTGGTGATATTTAAATGTGGTGAAACTATAAAAATGTGTACTATAAATATAATGGTCAAAAACCTTTCCAAATTGCTATACCCTGACTCTCCTCATCTCTGGTCCCGAATGAAACTAGAAAAAATTATTAGTCTCTACTTCTCTTGGTGCTCATTTAAATCGACAGCCTATGTCAAACTAACTGATTTGTGCATATCCATAATAAAAAGTCTAGATCCGCCACTAAACATAACATATGTTCGACGGGATTTGCACTTTTGATCCTCATCATAGTCGAATTCACTGCGATTACTTTCACACACCTGTCAAATTTGCATAAATGCATCATTAAGATCCTGTCGGAATTTGTGGACACTAAACGATCCATCTAAATCAAGATTAGAAAAACCTTTGTGTGTGGAGCCAAATCATTCCTAGTGAGAACAATTGTAAAGCACCGGTCAATTTTTCTTGTAATAACCACTTTGAATTATAAGCCCAATGGTAGGGACACACTAATTCAAGTGTTGACATAGACTCTTTTGAAGTGTGTAGTTTGTTACATTCCCATTCATATACAAAATCTTGTGTATCATTATTAAAAAATATCAATTATTGTTAAATATTCACATCACTTGCAGTAAAATTTTGTGAATACATTTTCTGCATAAGTATCTTTTTCTTTTGAAATTTATACCCATTTTTACACTCAAAATTTTTTTGCGCCCTTATAAAGTGATTGAGACACTTGCGGATGTAGACTTGAGCTAAAAGTGTACATCAATCCATGAAAAATCAAATTATTTGTTAGATTCACGTACGTTTATTTTTTGGGGGACAGCTGATGGTTATACTTCATAATTAGCTACGTTGAGTTTTTGAAGAGGTGATAAATTAATGGAGCTTGTTTTTGCAACTTTTTTTAATTATTATTATTTTCTCTAATATTATTTTTTTCATTCATTTCGATGATGTGATAATTTTTTTAAATATTTTCTTTACCTTTTTTTTAAACAAATATTTCTTAAATTTTCAACCGTGCATTTAAAAATTATTTCTTCAATACTCTATCAAACAAAACTAGCTAGAAATTAATTAAATACTTCTATGTCCACACTTTCAAAATTCCCCTTCTCCATGTATTAATTAAAAAAAAAATCAATTGGTTAGCAAAATTTGAGGGTAGTAAAATGAATTATTTTGAAGAAGAAATCGAAACATCCCGACAAAATTGTATGAATGATAAGCTTAATAATAAGTGAGAAGGTAAGCCATCTGCATCACCAGCTGACGCGATATGATCTAACTCATTGGTGGATTGGCCCATACCAAAATTTATTACTATATATCATGTTAGATTTGAAGTGGGACTACATAGGGTGAGGCTAAATGTACCCCACATTTTCTAAACTCACCCTCAAAATACATTTCATTCCCATTTTATCTTTTCCCAAAAAAAATAAAAATCGAACTGCCAGAAATTGCTGCAAAAAAGGTTTTGGGGGTGGTTCTCCCCCTTCAGTTGCCACTGAAAATGGCAACAAAATCTCGGTAAATTTTTTTTATTTTTTATTTTTTGTGGTTGTTCAGCCAGTACTAGTCGAACACACCTAAAAAAGAAAAAGGAAAAAAGAAAAAAAGGGGGGCAAAATTGTAATGATTTTGTTTGGAGGTGTATTTAGTAAAAATTGGGGTGCATTTAGCCACACCCTTACATATATTATTTGGATAATAATATAATTACCACTTCGTTTATTGTTGAATTTATCCATCTTCCACTTATATATCCAATAGAGAAAATCTGTTATAAATAGTATGGTACACATAACATTTTTCATATTACTTAGAGGATAATGAGAATATGTAGACAACAAACTATAGGGTATAGAAAAACTCATCTTTTGAGAAATTTAAGAAAAACCTTAAAATTTGACCGTCGAAGTGTATATCTATAGTAATTGCTTTCAGTTTGCTCTTTTTATATTGTCTTTTTTACAATAAATGAAGGTAAATTAAAATGATTATTTCACTCTCTTTGCGTCTTAACACATTTCAAGAGACGCGGTGTATACATAACATTTTCGAGATAAATATTCATGTTCAAAAGTCATTTTTGGGGGGCATTTCCAAGTTTGTTCATGAAGACATTGGGTTTATGATGAAACATGATATTGTCGTTGGTTAAGGTGGCTGTACTTCTGTTTTTGTTTCTTAAAAGTACAAATTTTCATAATAGTGTGTAGGCCTAGATTTCGACGTGACTAAAAGTATGATCTAAACATAGTTTAGGACAAATGAAATTTAAGATTAATATAATGTGCTGGGAGGCAACGTTTAGTCGTCCTAATCAAGTTTCATTAAATTCCATATATCTATGTACGTAGTGTTTACTTTATGCCAAAACAAGGAAAAAAACCCATTATTAAAAAAAAAAAAGGAAAACAAAAGATAGCATTACCTATTGACTATGATGAGAATTTTTGAAATACTTAGTACTGCGATTAATATTTCATGTTTAGTAATTTTTAGTTTTGATATGATGACAACTCGATTGAAATTTAATGCTTATTTAATTATGAATGTATCAAGTCTGACACATTAAAAAATAATATTGATCATTGTCTCATCTCTATGAAATGCATCACGTATACTAAATGAATACTGTCATGTAACAACACTAGTCTAGACTTTAGTTAGCATTTAGGTTAATAGCAAAGCCAATGTAACGATACCAAATCAGCGGTCTTAATTTTTGTCTTTTTAATTGTCCTATCTCATCAAAACAATTCATATATATAATTAATTATGTTGATTCAATAGAATATATAGCATGTCTTATTTGGACGAGACATTGCATTTACTATATTGGAAGTGATTGATTCTAAATTAATCACAATTACATGAAAATGATTTGCATGTGAATCACAAAGAAAGGCTAAAGAGGCAATGATTGAATGACTGAGATCGTGGAGCCACTTTATCGGTTTCACCGCCCCTTTTTTACCCACCCAATATGGGAAAATCAAGAAATTGAGTGCCAATCTACCAGCATTAATCTCTCTTTCTTTATCCATAGAATGATAAAAAGCATCACACGTGGATTCCCAGAGGGGAAACACTGCTATAGAGTTCAAATTTGTTGTTTTAACATTTATTTCTCCACGGCTATTGCTCAATCAAAATAGTTTCTATCATTAAATTAATCACTTAATTGTGTATGTTAGATTGTTTTGATGGAAAGTGACAAGTAAAACAACAATTGAGATAGTACATCTGAGCTCATATCAACATGTCTCGTAGTGACATATATAGCTAGTAATTATTTCATGTAATTTTTACTTGGTATTTTTGTTTTAAAAGTTGACTTCGATCTCGCTTAAGAAATACTTAGACTCGAAACTTGACCTCATAATCATATTACACATTTTATATTTTTGCTTCGCCCAGCATATGTTTATATTTGAAATTTAACTTTTACCATTTAATGACACTTTGCGCTTTTTAAGCCACTAACAAGTATATATGAACATTGTCTCCCAAATTAATTAGAAACTTGAAAATTTTACTTTAGTATCCTCAAAAAAGCAAAGATTTTTGATAAAGAAGATTGCTTTCTCCAGCCAATTCCTCCACTCATATAATTCCCACTCATTATGTTTGTTGCTTAAAGCTTGCACTCACTCTTCTCCTTTCTCTCTCCTAAAAAAACAATCAAAAAAATTCCAGTTGCCAGCTCCCATCTCAAAGTAAATCCCAAGAATCCAACTTATCACTTATAATTAGAGAGAGAAAAAATTAAAAGACCCACAAACATGATCATGGATTCTGATATTGGTAATGGAAACGGAAATTCAAATTCTACAGGAAGACCTAATTTTCCATTGCAGCTGCTTGAGAAAAGAGAAGAAGAAGAACCAGCATCTTGTTCCAACTCAAAAAAAACCGGACCCGGTTCGAGCGGTTCAGAATTATCACCCAAAAAACCGCCGCCAAAGAGGACCACCACCAAGGACCGTCACACCAAGGTGGACGGCCGTGGACGGCGGATCCGCATGCCGGCAACTTGTGCTGCTAGGGTTTTCCAGCTTACAAGAGAGTTGGGACATAAATCTGACGGAGAAACTGTTGAGTGGTTGCTTCAGCAGGCTGAGCCGGCGGTGATTGCCGCCACCGGGACGGGGACTATTCCGGCGAACTTTACTTCGTTGAATATATCCGTCAGGAGCTCAGGCTCCACCATGTCGGCGCCGTTGAGGAACAGTTTTTTCAATCAAAATTATCTTTCCACTTCTCAGTTCTTGAGGAGTGTTGAAGATTCGCAGAGGAGATTTTTGTTTGGATTATCGTCGGAGAGTGACACGACGACTGCAACGGAGGTGGTGGAGATGGGAAGAAGAAGGCGGACGGAGGAAGATCTGCCACCACTACTCCAAGCTCAAATGGGGAGTACTCATCATACTCATAATTACATGTTACAATCAAGCTCGAGCTCGATTCCGGCCAGCCAAGGACAGAATATTCCGGCGACGGCGTTTCTTATGGTGGCGAATTCTAATAACCAATTGATGAGTACAAGTACTAGTGGTAACTCTTTGTGGCCATTAGTAGGAAGTTCAACTTCAATGCCTGCTGGTGGTGGTGGTGGAGGTGGAGGAGGAGGAGGATTGCATTTTATGAATTTTCCTCCACCAATGGCATTCTATTCGGGGCAACAATTGGGGAGTGGTGGTAGCGGTGGGGCGGTGGTCGATGGCCATTCCGTCAGGACTGCGGCGCTCAATGCTTTCCGGCCGATTCAAGGTAGTGCTACGCATTCGGACGAACACTCAAACGATCATCAGCATGTTACAACTAGTCATCACTTCTAGATTATATATTTCAACAAGATAAATTTTCATTATACTTTTCAGACCCTTTTTCTCTCATTTTAAATAATTAATTTTCTTGAGGATTTCAGTGTGTCTCTACAGATATGTCTATATATATTGATCTTGGTAACTTGCATACCCTGTTTTGTGTGAATACTAAAGAAGTATTTAGGGTTTTTGGAGAACCATATGAAGAATGGTATGCATATTAATGTTGTATTTTGCAAAGATTATGGTTTCCTAAATGAATCTTCGGGTATGTTTGATTCATAGTAAATTAAGAGGAAGTTTTGTTTACTCGAATTGTGTATAAATTGTGTGGTGTAAAATGGAAGATAGTATATTAAAAAATATAAAATAATTGTACATGTCATGGTTAAAAATGAGAAAAGAGAAATTGTTTTGGAAATTTATTGTGAATATATCAAACATACCCATCTTGATTTGTTGTCTCGTTAGCATTTTCGTTCAATCAGAATATTTTGCACATATATCTGGTTATGTATGGTATTTTAATTGAACGGGGTAGTTAATGTTGTCCAAATTCGAGCACAGATCTCACTCTTCTTAGCCATATTAGAGCCCAAATCAGTTACCCCAATCCACAAGTACTGATCCTATTTTAATTAGTTGTGATATATATGGTCAATAAGATAGAAAATGTCATGTTTTAAAATATTGCTACAGCTGCAATGTTATGTACAACAAGATATACAACATACACACTTGGCATGAACTAGTTTTTCCACGTATTACATCACCTAAATCAATGTTGTTAAATTATCATACATATGTATACATTGTACACATTGATTTACATTATCGTTGTACCACTAAAACATTTTTCCCTATTTTAATTGAATGTAACTATAGAAAAAGATAACAAATGAGACGACAGATATAAACTCATATACTATATCGAATAACCCTATCTCTGCAGATCTACTTAAATTTTGTTTAAATAATACCATGATTGATCAAGAAACATGCCATAAAATCAAGCTTATCTCTCCAAAGATGGCAACATGTTCGTGTTCCACATCACTCAAATATTATCATATATATTACTATGTCTTTGATCAAATTGAGAAAATCATGGGACCAATGTCTGTATACCCCAAAAGACAAGGAGCCCACATTTTCAGTTTTTTACACTTTTTTTCTTTTTCAGATTCATATTTTTCAGGTGGCTGCTGTGAGCCCATCTATGGAATCATTCCTCTTCTTAAATCTCTTCAACATATTGGCTGCAGGCTACAGTGGTGGTTTGTGGTGGCCCTATGTACCTTTAAATCATCAGAACAGTCAATAAATTGCATATTCTTGATTATTCATACTGGTCACTTGCAAATGATGCTGAAATTCCCCCTTCCCCCCTTTACTTCTCTTGATATTGATTTTTTAAATGATCACTCCAATTAGGGCTGAACAACCGAACCGCAAAACCGCAAATCCAAACCGAAACCGCTTTTTTGAAACCTTAATTTAGATCCACGTGGATCCGGTAAACGCTTTGGTTTTGAATCGAATTGAACAACTTGAAAGTTGTTTGGTTTAGGTTTGAAATTTTCCCAACCATTTTAAACTGCCAAATCACAAAATAATAAAAATAAAATAAAATAATAGGAAAAATTAATTTTGTCCAACCAAATTACACTCAATAAGGTTATAAACCTATACATTATGTTTTACATTTTGGATATACATTTGATACATCCTATTTATTTTTTAAAAGAGGAAAATGAGCAATTTCATGCTAAAGTTCAAATTGAGCACTTAGTGTGCCAACATTCTCGACGGCCAAATTCTCGATTTGTACTTGGCTCATCCTATTATTTTTAGTTTTTCCTTCTCAAATTATTTCCTTCACCGGGTCCTAATCTCTTAGTCTCTCTCCATCCTTTTTTGGTTCCGGAGGCTTATATTAATGTTGATATTTACGTGTTATGGTAAAACTTGAAACTAATATTGTAAAATTTTTGTTTGTAATATTCTATTTAACATATGTTGACTCCAATATATTTTTTAATTGAGTTTATAATAATATTTATACGACGTCAGTAACTTTAGACTAATGCTTATTTTTAACTTGCATGGTATATGTTCATTTTACTTTAAATAGAACCAAACCGAAAAAAGTGATTTGGTTTGGATTGGATTGGAAAGTGAAATGGTTTGGTTTGGTTTGGAATTTTTCCAAACCGCTTTAAGTGATTTGGTTTGAAAATTTACTAGAAACCACCCAAACCGAACCCTGTTCACCCCTAACTCCAATGTTGTTTCTCATCTGGGGAGACCTTATTATCCCATTGCTATGTGAAATCATTAAAGTCTCTCTACATGAGCAATTCTCTCATCTCCTCACATATATATATTATATCCATTAGTAGTAAGCATGTGCACCACATGTTTAAGAAGAGTGGATTACCAAAATCGAAAAAAAAAAACTTTAATTTATCCAAGAAGAATGTGATGTGAAAATGTTTAATAAATTGAAATATAATGTCATAGTCAAAATTTATGCATTTTTAGATAAATTAGTTCTACTTATGTGCTTCGCATGTGGTATAAAAGAATTTTGTTTTAGCTATATATAAATTTTTAAGTTTCGACTTTATATTTTTTTTCAAAAAGTATAGAATTAAACCAACATAGTACTATTAACTCATACGTATAAGCTAAGGGTTTGCTCTATACACAATAAATTTCCATTAACTTCCACTAATTTTTCCTCTCTCATCATTTTCAACAATTCATACAATTATTTTATTTTTTTAATACATTTTCTCTCATTTTAACCACATATCTAACACGTCCGTTCGAATAAATTAAAAATTGTGTAAAGAACAAACCCTAAATGATACTTTTGACCATTTTATAATCTAAGTAAAAATGATCAATAGCTCAATTTTCAACCAAGTTAGTCCAAACGTCTAGTCTCCAAAATCTTTTTTCCCAATAAGATTAGCCACATATATTTGAGTTGATTAGATATGACACCAATCCAATTTTAAAACTATAAAAATATGATATTTTAATTAGAAAATTGTAAAAGATGTTATATAGAAAATGTAATTATATTTAATTATTGGACTAAATAATGTATATGTTTTTAGTTTGAAAAAAATCAAAATGTATTAGAATATTTGTAGTTTAATAATTTCTTCAATGTACTATGAGGAGTCATTCATTAATTATTATTGATATAAATATATTTATTTAATAAAGGCATTTTGAACTAAATAAAATAGAAGTGGGAATATTGTTGAAAAATAAAAAATTGAAAATCAAAAGATTTCCATACACATCCCCACTTTTTACTATAGTATAGATTTGTGCTTCAAATTTTTTATTTTTGTGCAATATATGAAAGTAATTTTTTAAATCCAACATCACAAACTGTATAATTCATATGAAGTGCTATTTACAATTTCATTTTCAAACTTACCTTGGCGGTGATTAAATTATTAATCTATTCATAATTTATATGAAAATAACGCATTCACTCATTTATTAATTTATTTCTGAGTTTGAGTTTTCTAATGTCAATTTAAGTCAACTTTATATTTGAAATGAATGTTGTGAGATTTGACTTATTTATTTTATTTCAACTTCTAATTATCTACTACCTCCATCCTAGAAATATAAATCATTTCTATTTTTACAAAGATTAAAAAAATGCAAGTAATATTGTTAAAAAAGTAAAACTTAATATTATTTTTCTAATATACCCTTTCATTTATTAAATATTTTATTTTAATTACTCTATTTTAGTGATAATAATGCACATTAAATGAAGGTATATAATACAACTAATATTTTAACTACATTTTTAAAAGGAATGTAGCATATATTTTGGAACAGATGAAAAATAAAAAGTCGGCTACATTTTTGAAACGGAGGTAATATTATTTATCATATGCTTCAATCTGCTCGATTTTCTTTGTTTAACTATTTTAATTCAAATATAATATTTTATAAATTTTATATTAATTAAGCTTTTCTTGTAATAGATTGTCGAGGCAATAACAAAAATAAAATAAACGAAGCACCCTAAAAAATTTTAAACTTTATTATAAATATAATATGTATATTGAGTAAGAAACTGATAGGAGATTTAAAAACCTAAGTAAATATGCATTAGCAAGGACATTATATCGAAATATTTAATTTATAGTTTAATTATGTCAAAGTAATTTGAAAATTCACCAAATATTTATTTATTTATATAAATATGTTTTTAAACTAAAGGTACTATGGGTTCAACATTAACAAATTAAAAGGAGTGGGGATATAATTGTAAATCAAAAGATTTACAAACATCCAACGACCCACACATTTATACTAGTAGTGATATATGCATGTGCATATATATATAAGTATATATGTTTATGTACATTCGTGTTTGAGAGTATTAATCGATGGTTTATGCATGGGTGGTATTAAAGCTTCGCTATCTAGGCAACAACTTAGGGGGTTCCAATTTGATTTTTTTTTCCCTATTTTTACTAATAAAAAAACAAACTCAATCATCAGATTAATAGAAAAAAAATATTTTAAATATCAAATTTTACTTAGAATCTCTAACATAATTCAGGGTCAGGCCAATTGTAGGTTTGTGTTCTAGTGGGCCATATCATTGTTATTTGAGGGAATTGACCAAGAATCTAGAGAGCTACTCAAATGTTACAGACCAACAGAAAATAATTATCGCTATCGAGTTTTACCTATTCTCCACATCCCAAATTCGATCTTGATTGAACGTCGACCACGATCTTGAGTCGACACTCATTGGCCCAAGCCACGAACCAAACTTTCAAGCGCTCCAAATAGAAATATAACTTGTTAATGTTTAACCATACATTCTTCAATAAGGAAAAAAAAAACTATTTAGCTTTTTAACAATAATAAATTGCAAATCATTTGAGTATAAACTGAAGATTGTAGAAGTAAAATAATTATCTCAAACTCAGAGGAAATCCTGATAAGAGATTGTCTTTTGATTTTTCCATTAAGACAAGTCACCTTAAATATAAATTGTAAATTTTTAATAACAAAATTGTTTTCAAAAATCATTTTCCCCAAAAATACCAAGGGATCGACTAAACACACTCCCCAAACTTACTCCCACACCCCCTTCTTTTAAAAAAAAATCTCATGCAATTACTAATTTACCCTCTTTTTTTAATACTCTTCACACCCCCAAACACAAAAAAAAATAAAGAAATAAAAAAGAAGAAAAGAAACAAATGAAGAAGGAACCAAAAAAAAAAAAAGAAAAATGGGTGTTCGACCCATTGGGGTCGAACTTTTTTTTTTTTTTTGTATGTTTCTTCTTCGGCAACCATTAATGGCAGCTGAAGCTTCAGCTTCCATTAATGGCTACCAAAGCTGAAGCTTCAGCTTCCATTAATAGCTGCCAAAGTATTATTTTTTAAAAAAGTTTTGTAAGCTTCTGCTTTGTTCTTATTCTCTTCTTCTTTTGTTTTTTAAAATTTAACTGAGTGGTGGTCGCAACCACTATTAATGGTGGTTTTGGCCACCAGGACTGCCATTCCGACTGCAATTGCTGATGGAAATGGCAGCAGAAGGCTACTTTCTTCGTTGTTCTTTGTTTTCTTTTTCTTTTTCTTTTTTTTTGTTTGAGGGGGGTGTAAAGAGGAAAGAGGGAATGCAAAAAAATGGAGTAGGAAGGTAATTAGTGAAGCTTTTTTTTTTTAACGGGGTGTAGAAATGGTAGGGTAAGGGGTAGGTGGGTGTTGGCATTTTGCCGAACCCAAATACAAAAGGGGTTGTCAAATGGGTGAGGCTAAATGCACCCATATCTTTACTGAGTACACCTATCTTTAAAAAAAAAAAAAGACCAATATACACATACTGAGTACACCTGTCGATTTTTTTTTTTATGGTTCGCTGTGTTCACAGCAAACAAAAAAAAAAGAGAAATCGAGAAGAACATGTATAAGCTGCTATTACCATTTAAAAAAAGCTATTTGGTTTTTTTTCCTCATTAGCTTCTTGCAGCATCTTCTAGCTTGAAGAAGAGCTGTTTTTGAGTTTTTTTTTGCCATTGGATGGCAGCTTCTTCAAGCTTGAAGAATAACCTATTTGAATTTTTTTAATTATTTTTTTAGGTTGTTCAGCAGAACAAACCTTTGCTTGTTTGGCCTGAAGAAGTTGAACAAGGTCTTCGGGCAGAATCTATCAAGAAAAAAATAAGAAAAAAGAAAAGTAAAAAGGAAAAGAAAATGAGTGGTGCTACTTACACCTCATTTTTTAATCCCTCACATCCACTTTTTTTCCAATACCAATTATACCCTTTGTCTAATGCTGCAGCATAGGTGTAAATGGAACGTCGGCCGAGGATGGCCGAGCTCCTTCTCGGATGCTCGGCCATCCTCTGCAGACATCCAAAATGGCATTTTATTTTTATTTTTATTTTTTTAAAATTGATAATGTAATTAGTTTATATTTAATAATAATGATGTGTTAATAATATTAATTATTTATTTATGATAATAATTATTTATAGTTAGTAGTAGTAATTATAAATCCACCGATTCAAAAAAAAATTTATTAATCCATGGTCGAGCATCTATGTTGGATGCTCGGCCATCCTTGGCTATCTTTCTTTTCTTTTCTTTTCTTTTTTTAATTCATAATATAATGTAATGAACATTTTTTTGAAATTATTTTTTGATTTGGGGAAAGAATATGTGATGTATGAGTTTGATCGAAAGGGACAAAACCATACTTTGCAGATTTGGTGTCCGAGCTCTGTTTTGGACAAATAATATACCGATTTGGGCATTTGAGCGTATTTAGGCAGCAAAATCACCGTTTTCCTTTTTTGGAGTAATTTAGGTTTTTCGTTTATTTGTTTTTAATTTTATTTTATCTAATTTTATTTTATCACCCGAGTATATCTATGGGGATTTAACTTGATTAGAATTAGTTTTCCTTATTTGTTAATAGTTTTCAATTAATTTATCAATTAGTTTACTTATTCTACAAGTTGTTAACACATGATTATTATTAATCACGTGTTATTAACACATGATTATTATTAATCAAATCACATTATGAATTTTAAAAAAAGAGAGAAGAATGGCAAGCTCGGCCACGAAAGGCCGAGCGTGCAATGGCCATACTCGGCCATGGATGGCGAAGCATGCATGTTGCACACTCGGCCATCCTTGGCCGAGCATCCAAATACTTGCTCGGTCAGGGATGATCGACTTTTCGCTTACTCCCTCGCTCATTTGTAACCGATTTATATTTGGCGGCTCGATAAAATATGGATGTATTGGATTAAAAAAGTGGGTGTAAATAATACCACTCAAGGAAAAAAAAAAAAAAAAGGAGGTGTGGGATAGAATGGAAAAAATTGGGAAATATGGGTGCATTGCCTAAAGGCATAGGTGCTTGTCAAATAAGCGCTGAAAGGACCAAAAGCTGCAGACAGCAGGCTGCCGTGGGTTTTCCCTGAGGTAAAAATATTGCACTAAAAGTGAGGAAAAAATTACTTGAATCATGAAAGGGGAGGGGAAAAGGAAAACGCGTCACTCACCCTCTTCAGACCATTTTTATCTTGGTTGAGTCGCGGTGATTTCGACTGGGATAAATCTTCTTCTTCATCACCCACTTGGAAGGTGAGATCAGATTTCTTTGTGTGAAAAACGTGATTTGGATGTATTAGATTATTAGATTATGTGTTTATTCGCACTCGATTTGATTATTGTGATGATTTAATTTCAACACGATCTACGCCCCAACTGGATCCGCCCCTCGTCATGTTGAATTTTACTGTAATTTGTACTCGTTGTTTTGTTGCCTTTTATGATAGTGTCACTGTTTCCTTTTTATGTTAATAAGACTCCCTGCCCCCCAACCCCGTCTATTTGGGTGAATTTCGTGTTATGGATTTAACTACGACCTAATTATTCAGGGGAAATCTTTGATTTTATGTTCTATGTATATATGGAGATTAGAAGTGATGTAATGAGTATATGCATAGCACCAACTGACCAGGCAAAATGTTTTTGTAAGTAAAGTTAGTAAAATGGGAACTTTATTTATTATCTACAATGAATGGTCCATGGTGCTCAAGTGTGGAGTGCATTGATTCCCACGAGTATGGATTTTATGTATTAGTAAATCAAAAGATTTTGTTGCGGTGTGCTCCACGTCTAAAATAGATTTTCCAGCTGTCAAGTAAGACGATTCCAACGTGTATTGACAAGTAAAACGATTCCAACATGTATAGATTTTCTGTAATAGGATTTATGTCAATTGGGAAATAGTTCTCTGATCGAAATTGTCTTAAGGTTTACAGTTTAGATCTTTGTTTTTCTCTTTTGGGGGCATTGCCCATTCTATGTGCCTTTTAATTGGTTTTACACATTATGTATAGTCTCGTGGGTTATGTCTATTCTTATTTTCATGGTTTGCCCTTCAGTTTCTGGAATAGATGATCATTTTGGGTTGGAACTAGAATTACAATTGTTGATCAAGAAACAAGAGTAACTTGATTTTCTCTCATTATTAGTTGTGGATTACTGGATTAAATTGATAGTTCGAGAATGATATAAATGAAACTTCATTGTGATGTGGTCCATGGGGAAGTATACCATGGAATTTTGATTTAATATAGTGACAGAGGTTGTGTGTATTGGCTTAGAACGGGCGACCAATCGCATGCTTATATCCAAGCTTTAAATGACAAGTAAATCATCCCTAACCAGTTACTGGCCAAGAAGTGATTATCACCTTCTTTGGGAATTAAAGGTACTACCTCCGTCCCAAAATTATAACCCTTTTCTTATCTTCACACAGATTAAGAAAAATGCAATTAATGATATTGAAAAAGTACAATTCAAGATTATTTTCCTAATATGCCATCTCATTTATTAGATGTTTTATTTCAACTACTCTATTTAGATAATATCAATGTATATTAAATAAGGGTATAAAAGACAAATAATATTTTAACTATATCTTTAAAATGAATGTGGCATATATTTTGGGACGGACGAAAATGGAATAGTAGACTATATTTTTGGGACGGAGGGAGTGTTATATAATGAAATTGAACCCCAGGAGTGCCATTCTTTGTAGTGTCAGAAAGAATCTGAGAACACTTGAGTTGTTAGATCTGTAGTAAACGGAGTCTTTGCAAGTTTAACAAATTCATGAAGCTGAAACAAAATTTACTGGGAATTGAGAATTGTTTGTTGTTGGTGCATTGACTGTGAAATATATGGATAGATTGGAAAGTATGAGTTCGTTGATGGATTCATTGAAAAAGACATGTTAATGCTTTTCTTTAAGAAATACTTGCCTTTTATGTTTTGTTGGTTATTTGTATTCTCAATCATATCTGCCCTTTCTTTTTATTTTCTACGTCCTTTTTGTTTTTTTGTCCTTTTTTTTCCGTCCCTGATAACTTTAGTAAGTCTTGGTACAGAGGGCAATGGCGGACTTAGAAAAATTGCTCCTGGAGGCAGCTGGACGGACAACTGGATCTGGGAGGAACCGCCATTCATCTCCACCATCAAGAAGACGTCGAAGAGGACCTGATGATAGGAGTGACTCTAAAAGTGATGACTCAGATGATGATCGAGGTTATTCAAACAGAAAAAAATCTGGCTCACAAGTGCCTCTCAAGAAGAGGCTGGACCCCACAGAAAGAGACCGTGATCGTAATAGTCGAGAAGATGCTAATGAAAATGATGGCTACGAACAAGAGCGTGATAGTGACGACGATTCTGTTGGAAGTGATCTGTACAAGGATGAAGATGATAGGGAACAGCTTTCAAAACTGACTGAACTTGAACGAGAGATGATTCTAGAAGATCGTGCAACAAAAAGAAGTGACAGGGGCTTGACTGAAAAGTTTAAAAAAAGGAAAGGTCAAGATAGAAAGGGAAGCCACAGTGACAACCATCACCCCACACCGCCTACGCGAAGCAGCCTGCGCTCCAAAGCTGAAAGGGGCCAAAGGGCAGGAGCATTGGATGAACTAGTTAAACGAAGAAGGGATGCAGCTAAGGGGGGTTCTGGTGGTCGATACTCCCCTGTAAAGAGGAGATCTTTTGCCATGGACACTTTTAACAGTCCTAGCAGGAGTGGAAGTGGGTCTCATAGTGATGATGGGGATTCATCAGAGGATGGTGGATCGGGTGATAGCGACGATGAGAAATTAGAATCCAAGACACCTACTTTTGAGGATATTAAGGAAATTACAATTAGAAGGTCAAAACTGTCAAAATGGTTTATGGAACCATTCTTCGATGAACTGATTGTTGGTTGTTTTGTTCGGGTTGGAATTGGGAAGTCAAGGTCGGGCCCTATCTACAGACTCTGTGTGGTTCGCAATGTCGATGCCACTGACCCCGACAGGCACTATAAGCTAGATAACAAAACCACATACAAGTACCTGAACGTTGTCTGGGGCAATGAAAGCTCTGCCGCCAGGTGGCAGATGGCAATGATTTCAGATTCTCCTCCTCTCAAGGATGAGTTTGATCAATGGGTTAGGGAAGTAGAACGTAGTGGTGGCCATATGCCTAGCAAACAGGAGGTGTTGGAAAAGAAAGAAGCCATACAGAAAACAAATACATTTGTCTACTCAGCGGCCACTGTCAAACAAATGTTGCAGGAGAAAAAGTCTGCCACATGGCGACCGCTGAACGTCGCCGCCGAGAAAGATCGCCTCAGGCGGGAATTGGAGGTCGCCAAAATGAGGGACGACGATGCAGAGATAGAGAGGATCAAAACAAGACTTCAAGAATTGGAAGCCACTCGTCAAACCCAGGAGAAAGATTCCAAGGCTATTCGCCTGGCAGAAATGAACAAAAGAAACAGGGTCGAGAATTTCAAGAACGCTTCTGAAATGAAACCCGTGAACACCAGTTTGAAAGCTGGTGAAGCTGGGTATGATCCCTTTTCAAGAAGATGGACAAGATCAAGAAACTATTACGTTTCCAATGCAGGGGAAAACCAAGATGCAGCAGCTAAGACGAATGGTGATGCAAGTGCTGCAGTTCAGGTTGCTGACAGTAATGGCAGGGATGGAATGGCGGCTACAGCAGCGGCACTGGAGGCAGCAGCTGATGCCGGGAAGTTGGTGGATACAAGAGCTCCGGTGGATCAAGGGACTGAGTCAAACCTCATGCATAACTTCGAATTGCCCATTTCATTGGCTGTGCTTCAGAAGTTTGGTGGGCCCCAAGGTGCCCAAGCTGGATTTATGGCAAGGAAGCAGAGGATAGAGGCTACTGTAGGCTGTAAAGTTCCTGAGAATGATGGGAGGAGACATGCGTTGACTTTGTCGGTCAGTGACTACAAGAGACGGAGGGGTCTGTTGTGAGTGTTTAGCAAGTCTCTTGTTTTAACTTGCTGGAATGTTGGACTCTGTCATCACATTTACAGGAGCTGCAACCTGGTCAAGTGATTCTTTCCCTTTTTCCCTTGTGTGTGTGTGCGTGTGTGCGCGTGTGTGTGTTTGTTTGTTTGTTTGTTTGCAAAGTGCAAACTTTGCGTTGCGAGGAGTTTTCTGCAAATGTTTTGTTCTCAGTTACAACTGTAAAAGAAAACGATTGCTTAATGTTATTGGATTTGTCATAAACTGTTTTGGAAAAATTACAATTGTAATACTCGTGACCTGGAAATAGGTGCAACAAGCGGATTCTTGGCGTCCTGATTTGCTGTTTATTTGGGACCCTTCCTAGAGCGTCTGTTCTATTTTTATGATATGATGGCTTTTGGAGATAGAATTGGGTTCGATTTTATATTTTGTACTTATAATGACTATAATTTATACGCTTGTCTTTGAGCCCTATAGAAGCTAGGCTCGACTCTTTGTTACTTGAACACAATGATTAATCCAAGAAAGGAATTGATATAATGGAATGTGTCAAAATCTTGTGAAATGATATAATAATGATGTAGACGTCTCAGTTATCCAGACTAGAACCTCTTATATCAGTCACTATGAAAATTGAGGAAAAAAAAGGTATAAAAAATAAAAATTGTTAAATCAATCAAATGAATGTTCGAAAATGATAATTGGAAAATACTTTTTATTTAAAGTTCTATCAAACGAGTTTTGAAAGTGTTAGTAAACATATGAATTAAGTGATACAAAAGTGAGTAGCATACCACCTAAGCTAATCAAATTGTGTGAAATCAAGGATATGTTTGATTGGGATTGTTGAAAAAATGACTAGATGCGTGTTAAAGGGTCAAAAAAAGTATATTGAAAAAACATTAAAAAATGTCAAATTTATGAATGAGTGGTTAAAAATTCTCACAGAAAAAATTTAAATTTAATCAAAATTATCTTTAAAATATAAAAATATTTGCTTTCAAATAGTATATAAAAAATAATTATCAAATCAATGAACAAAATAATTACTATATGGTTTCCAGACTTTATTACGGGCACAGAGATCCACTAGTGCTTGATGCCGTCATGAAGAGGCCCAAATTAATAACTATCCTATGACAAAACCCATTACAAAGCCCATTAGGGTTTTGCAGCCGGTAGGACGACATAAAGCTCGCCCAAATTAACGCTTCCATTCTATAGAACCAGATCACCGGACTGAGGTTCATTTACGGCGGCGGGTAACCGGAATTGGCGGAGGCGGCCTGACCAGTAACGATGGTGCACGTGTCCTTTTACCGAAACTGTAAGATTATACTCCTCTCTCCTACGCACATACTCCATTTGAAGATCGACTCGTGATTTACTCGAATTCGTGTTGTGTATATGTAATGCCATCTGCTTAAAATGAATCGCAATGTCGTCTGGTTGTTGCAACACTTTGTAAAAAAGTCCTGTTAATTCACCTGGCATTCTTTGGATTATTATCAAACGTCGAATTCGAAGCATACGTATTCGTACCTAAGAAAAATCTGTCTGTCTGAAAGATCTACGGCAGTGTTTGTATGTTTGCCATTATCAGTGTTCTACCGTAAATGTTTTCTGGCGAATCTAATGTATCAATGTATCGATTATCATATGGCTGAAATCTGTAGGTGTGAAATGGTAGATAATTTGAAATCTGCACGGTCCCTATAGTCGGCTAGCTGATCGAATCAGAAATTTAAATGCGCTAGCTCATAGCTATTGTGCCTCTTGAAATATGAGGCTCCATTTATTGTTTTTCATAGATGATGTAACTTGCAAAACTGCTTCAATACTAGAAAGAAAATATTGTTGTACATATCTAACACTTGAGGGTCATACATATGCATGATGCATCCTAGATGGGAAGACTTTTAAGAAACCCCGTCGTCCCTATGAGAAGGAACGACTGGATGCTGAGTTGAAGTTGGTTGGAGAGTATGGTTTGAGGTGCAAGAGGGAGCTTTGGAGGGTTCAATATGCTTTGAGCCGTATCAGAAATGCTGCAAGAAATCTTCTGACTTTGGACGAGAAGGACCCGCGTCGTATTTTTGAGGGTGAAGCCCTTTTGAGGAGGATGAACAGGTACGGGCTGCTGGATGAAAGCCAAAACAAGCTTGATTATGTGTTGGCTCTTACTGTGGAGAACTTCCTTGAGCGCCGACTCCAGACACTTGTGTTTAAGGCGGGTATGGCCAAGTCAATTCACCATGCTAGAGTGCTCATCAGGCAAAGGCATATCAGGTAACTTGACTTATCAGTTTCAGTTGATTTTAGTGGAGTTCATTTGGCTTTGTATCTTAAATAAATTATGTGTATTTGATTGCCATAGAAAATAAGATTATAGATTGCTAAAGGCTACATTTTATCAGATGGTTGTGGAATGAATATCTACAACCTCTTTGGAAAGTTTAATGTATTTCTTTGCCTCCATTTTCTCTTATCATGTGTTTGATTACAAAAGGAATTAAGGGTGTGTTTGATTTGCACATTTTACATGTAAAATGGTCAAATCATGGAAAATAATTTCCTACTTTTGTTGTGTGATTGCAAAATGGAAAAGGAATTGGTTTTCCATGAGACAATCACTTTATGCATATTTTTAGCCAATTGCATGTAAAATGCTTTCCCATGGGTGGAGGTGGGGAAACAATTTTCATGTAAATTTTTTTCATGAAATTTTTTTCCTTCGAATCAAACACAACCTAAACATTTTCCGATTCCTTGCAAATTTTCCCACCCTGTCCCAAGGTCCAATTTTCATGGAATTGATGCTAAACTATGGTGTTTGCTTGTACATGGAAATTTTTTCTCATGGAAATGTTTTACACCAAACACAAACCTTGGAAAATTGTTTCCTTGATTTGACAATTTCTAGGGAAAATTGAAGGGATGTAGAGAAAAGTTCACTTCTTTGGCTTTTAGTAATCATGCGCACTTGTAATTGTTGACTCGCGTTGATATTATGACCCAACTAGTGCCAATTTGCTACGGTTGCTATAATGCATTTATTCTAAAATGCTGCCTTCAATATGATTTTCAGTCATGGTCAATTAAGATCATACTTTACAACTGTTTCAGAAATTCATATCCAGGCCATCGCCTGTACTATAGTATACTTGATCAATAACGTTTGGTTTGATTATAACTTCTTTTTAGGTAATGGTTTATCCATTGTTTCTCAAATTGGCTTGTCTAGTTATAGCACTCTAGGTTGCATTCTGGTTGATGCCAATAGAGCTGGTATTCATTAAATATACTTTGCAACTCTTATACGTGGTAATTGCACTTTTCTTGCATAGATCAAAATGATATTGACTTATGATATATTGAAAAACTGCAGGGTTGGTCGACAAGTTGTCAACGTGCCCTCATTCATGGTGAGAGTGGATTCCCAGAAGCACATTGATTTCTCTCTTACAAGTCCGTTCGGCGGTGGCCGTCCTGGTAGAGTGAAGAGAAAGAACCAGAAGGCCGCTGCTAAGAAGGCATCTGGTGGTGACGGATATGAGGAGGATGAAGAGTAAAAGTCAAGCGGCATTGAGATTTAGCCTTTCTTATGTCTTGAACTCTTTGTTGTTTCTTTTGAGATATTTTTGAATTTGGATCTTAACTGCTTGCTCTTTTTGATTCTCAATCATTTTCAGTGTCTTGTGTTTTGTACTTGAATTTTTTGGCAGCTAGTTAATAATGCAGATGTTTTCTGAAATGTTAATTTTGGAAAATGCTGTTCCTGTCTGTCTGCTTGGTTATTGCGCTCACTTGACTAGTCACGTAGGTATCTTGGAGATGATCACCTCGATAGCATGTAATGTCGATGTGATATACAAATGCAATAAATCTGCTAAAATAGGCATTGACTTCTTCTGATATATAAGATTTACTTACTGAGCCGTCGAGCAATCTTCATCATGGCCCGTAATCATAGAAGCATCTTGATCACGTCTCAATTTAGTGAATGCCAGTTCATTTTTCACTTTTTAGGTTACGTACCTTAGGACTTGACTGATAACAATCATTTTTTTAGGTAGTATACCTTAAGACTAGATCAGTGACATTTATGGAAAGTTTAGGCCATCTCCAATGGAGATGTTAATTGTAGATGATGTGGAGGAGAGAGTGGAGGAGAGAGATAGAAAGAAGATGATTATTTTATTTAAAAGTGAATAGGAAGAAGTGTAGGAAAAAAAGTGGAAAAAGTGAAAAAGTATGAGAGAGATAGAAATAATTCAAAAATAATAATAAAATAATAGTGGAATAATTCTATATGGGGGTCCAAATATAGATGGGGCACGGGTATCTATGAAGAAAAAGTGGATGAAAAGTGGGATAATTGATAAAAAAGTGATGAAAAAACAGAAAAATAAAATCCACATGTGTAAAATCCAGGACCCACTTACACCTCTTGTTCCTATCTCTCTCCTCTCTCTCTCTGACACGGTCAGACAAATGGGGGCAATGGACTGCCCCCATTGGAGATGCCCTTAGATATGTGGTTGATAAGTAAAGAAGGTGAATTATAAAATATTGAAAATAATGAGATAAAAATGTGGTTCAAATTTGTATCAAGAAAAGCTTAACAGAACCTCAATCCAATCGTCTTTAGTTCAAATATCATTCAAACTAGTAATTTCATACTCACAATACTACACGACGATACACTAAACCATGTTTCGTTTTCAGTCAAAGATCAATTCGTTGTGCTCAAGGAAAATGTCGCCCTGGACGTGACTATAATGTCATGATGATTATCTCGGCATTCTTTGATTATCTTAATATTATTTGATGCTAATGTTACATGTATCTTGAGAGTACAATAAATCATTACTAACAAGGATATTAAATTACTTGTGACATACATAAATAAACTTCTAGAATGGTTGAACAATCTTCATCATGGCTCATCATCATAGAAGCATCTTGAATGTCTTAATAGTGAATGTCAATTCATTTTTAGATTGTCCCAAGTTGTAACACTTGACGAGTAACACGTTGAATATTTGACTTTTATCACCTGCCTGTTCAAGTAATATTACATACATTGTTTCCGATTTGGTGCAAGCGACTTGCACCAGATCTGTGCAAGAGCGTCAATATTTTGTAGATATGACTTCACATTAATGCTACGACAGCACCACATCAGTGCTCTTGCACCAAATCAAGAATATTACATATGAGATACCAAACGACATATTCGTGTTCAATCAAGATCCATTCGTATACACCGAAAATAAATCCTGGAAAAATCATATACCCTATATTCGAGATAACACATATACCCATCAAAATGTGGTGGGTATCTCAATTATTTTTGGGACAACTCTAAAAATCAAATGGTCCCAATTCCCAGTCCCACGTTATACGATGTATGTCCATATCAGAAAAATCCATACACAGCAAATTGCTTGTTGATGCTTCTTTCCCATGGTTATCGTCCCCACCTGCCCCATCTGGAGCTACGTACAGACTTTGTCTACTTTGCTACCTAAAAGGGTCGTTTTCGTTTCTACAAAACGTGTGTAAATGTGTGAACGTAGGGATATAAGTCTAATATAATTGAATAATAATAAGACAATAAATAAGTGTATATGGTTTTATTATTCTTTTCTTGTTTCTACGTGATAAATTAATACAACGTATTTGAAATTTCTCTAAAAAATTATTTCATATAAGATAAAGGAAAGAAGGAAAATCGAAATTTAGATAATAGGCGCTTCACACATACTATATAAAAATAAGTAATACTCTTTCTATCTCAAGTGTATTTTTTTTTCATTTGTCACGCAGATTAAGCCTGATAAAATATAATTAATATAAATAATATTTTTATTTTATTCTATTAATTAGTCTAAAAAATTATTAGAATTACATTTTATTTTATATGTAAATAAAACGAGGAAATAATTTTAAATGAGGAATTTATGTGAATCCCAATCCGGTGGCAGACAGCGTAAGCTAATTGGTAACCAACTCATTAATGACAATCTGCTACTAGAGGTGTTTGGATGCGACACAATGAGATTTTCCAAATTTGTATACTCTATCAATCACTATGTGGGTCCACATGTTTTCTATAAAAAAAATATGGGATTTTCTTACAACCTAATACTTGTTTTATGTGATTAGGGATAAGATTATTTGAATCCTCTTTGTTTATGTGTACTAATACATACATATACATATATATATATATATATATATATATATATATGCGTATGCATACACAAAATTATGTATAGTCTAGAACATGCTTTATTTATTTATTTCATTTCAATAGACATAATAACAAAATAAAATTTATTAATAGACTAATATCTGTCGTGTAATATTAAAATCTATGTCGTCTAGTAGCATCTTGGTCCGTCTTCGATCCGTAAATTTAAGATTCGATTCTCCTTCTCGACACTCTCCTTTGATCCTGTAATTCAAAAGGAAAAACAGAAAAAATCTATGGTAAAATAATTTTTTATTGAAAAATTGATAATATTCCATTTCACTTGATTCTAAAAATTTAAGATTTGAGGTAACTATAGTATCACTCAAACAATAAACTGAGTTAATTATTTTTATTAATGTAGATGAGAACACACATAATTGAACATATACTTATGTGGCATGTGGATAAAGTGATGAGATTTCGAAATGAAGAAAGTAAAATTTCAATAATAGAATTCAAATGAATTACGCTGCTACTTGTGCATATATTCGTTTATCATTCACTGGCGAGATGGTAGTTGTAATCAAAAAAATGAGATGGTGGCTTATTTTTCTTTCTTTTTTTTTTTGTTTTATTTCTTTTGCCTTTTAATTTGTGCTCCTCTGTTGAATAGCAAGGTCCATTATTATTATTATTATTATTATTATTATTATGAAAGAGAACAAGAATATAAATTTGTGTTCAAGTGCAAGCATGTTCGTCAAATGAGTTTAGTGTATAACCATGTAGTTTTATTCATACAAGTTGTCAATTGTATTATCCAATATATAGTAAATTAAGAATTTCTTTTCCTGTACTTATTATTATTTTTAATTAATCACGCTTTAATATGTGTGTGTTATTTTTCAATTTTCTTATAATTTTTTTTTATTTTTTCGACTTTCCATTGTTCTAGAAAATTACATTTTTCACAAAAGTAAAATTATCAAACACATTTTACGAGCCCGTACGATTTTCGTCTTAAAATTTCAGACCAGATCCAGATCCAGTTATGGCAAACAACTTTGACCGCCGCCACGAGTATCGCCGGAAAATTTTCAAAATTGTTAGAGGCCCGCCTCATCGCAGAGATCTCTGGTCTCGAATTTCAAAACACAGGTCGTACGGGCCCGGAAATCACCCTGGTTGTTCCGTAACTATGGAACATCAGAGTTTACCAAATCATTCCTAAAAAAAAATGAAATTGTATGCAGAGAAATCTATATCTATACTATATATAAAAGTATGGAAGGGGATGGAGTACTTTTTGGACAAAAGTACCCCCACCACTTTTATTTAAGTTTTATTTTGTCTTAATTAATAATAATTCTTATTAATTAATGTCTTACAATAATGATACACTTTCTCCATTTAATAGTTTAAAAAGTCCCTTCAAATTCATAACTTTTAACTTAACTTTTCACTTTCATACGTTACATATATCTCATTCATATGGTTAAAAGAAGAAAATAACTTAATTGTTTTTTATCTTTGAAAATTCAATTAAATTTTTTAATGTTTACGATTGTGTTAAACGTACTTCTTAAATATTGTATAAGTTTTTATTATTTAAAGGTTGATGAATATAATTTCTTTTATTTGGCTCATCTTGTTTTTTTTGTAAATTTTTGATTTTTTTTATATGCGGCATATTTGTTAATAAAGAAATGTCAACAAAACACGTTATATTATATTTTAGAATGCTATATCTTTGTTATGGAGTTCGAAATTTCAATTAAATTTAACTTTATACATAAAATTAAAAATAGAATTATTTACTATAAGAAATATCACTTTTAACAATAAAATTTTTTCATTAAAATATCATTTTTCTGTTGTTTCGTAAAAAAAAAAAATCATTTGTAAAAGTTACAAGGAAATACTTTTATCAAGAAAAATCACTTTTTTTACAGTGATTATTATAATATCATGTGCATCTCATGTGTTACATACCAGTTAATTGAAAAAGTGGCAGCAAAATACTTTTACCATCAAAATCAAGTATTGAAAAAAAAAACGGATGGCATTGCCGTGCTGATTCCAAATTTAATTTCGAATTTCAAAATGGATATCGACCAAAATACCATCAATGATGCCGTAACTACAGCACCATCGATGGCACTGGATCATCTCCGATTTATAATACTTCGAATGCAGCAATCGGCACAATTGAGATATGTGAAATCTTGTGACACAATAGATGGTATAGATTAATTTCTGAAATCTGAATCACCCAAATGTCAAGTTCGCTACTATCAAAAGTGATAAGACGACATGATGGATAGTAATAGTTGATTGAACATTGTGCAAGGTGTTACTCTGTAATAGGGCCAATAATAATGATAATAATAATAATAACAACAACGCTGCGTCATACTTTTTCTTTCTTTTTATCATTTTTTCTCTATTTATTTGCCTTTTACTCAATTTCGCTCCACTCCTTTACACATCACTCCCAAAATTGTACATCTAACTTTATATCTTCTAGTGTTATTTTACCATAATAATAATTGAAATCTTTTCTATATCCCTCTTATTTCTCACTTTTCTCATTCTTTTTTCTCCAATTCCAATCAATTAAAATAATATTGGTCCCTCTCCTCTCAAATTTTAGTTACTTAGAACTACACCCCTAAAGTCACAATTTACGGAACTCGTTGGAGATACTCTAATATGAATATGAAGTAATTCATATAATGATTATTGATTAAAAACAGTGCTCTAAAAAATATAAAGTAAGACTCCAATAAACAGTTATGTCAAATTTTAAATTTAAACGAGTATAATTAAGCATGTGATCTGCAAAGAGTGTAAAAAATCATAAAGCATACAAAGCAACAAAATTAAACTTCAAATTTAAACATTACTTAAGCAAGTTTGAAATGGCCTTTTT
The DNA here is from genome assembly GCA_018223645.1 of Jasminum sambac. NCBI lineage: Eukaryota > Viridiplantae > Streptophyta > Magnoliopsida > Lamiales > Oleaceae > Jasminum > Jasminum sambac. The sequence goes on from CP073645.1 coordinate 628,096, forward strand.
AAAGCATACTCCATCCGGCCCTACAAAGATAGGCTTGTTGATTTTTTCACAAAGATTAAGAAAATATCAATTAATATTATTGGAAAAGTAAAATATAAGAGTATTTTCTTAATATAAGTTTTAATTTACTAATTATTATATTTTAATAATTCTATTTTATTGATAATAATACACATTAAATAGGAATATATAAGGAAATTAATATTTTAATTATTCCGTTTAAAAAAAATTACCTATCTCTATGAAACGGACAAAAATATAATACAAGCCTTCTTTATGGGATTGATGGAGCAGTTTAAAAATGATGCAATAGGTTATGAAAAAGGGGGGAAATATGATGTCAAATTTCTACTGTGTTTAGTTATTATTATATGATTCATTATATTTACATCTCATAACAAATACTACCTCCATTACATAAAGATATGTTAGGTTTTCCATTTTTATTCTTTTTAAAATATAGGCCTCTTTCTATTGATGTCTATTTAATTTTTAAAATTTTCCTATTATGCCCTTATTTATTGTGTATTACTATTGATGAAAGATACATTATTATCTTTAAATGTAGGAGTATATTTGAAAAAATACTATTAAATTTTACTTTTCTAATAATATTAATTATATTTTTCTCAATCCTATGAAAATCAAATTAGTCTTTGTGGGATTGAGGGAGTATAATAATAGCTCTATTAAAAAAAAAACATGTTTTGCCGTACGTTTAGTCGTGCTTAAACTTGAACCATGTTCTAAAAACTCCGTCACGCCTTATAATTTATCGCACATTGATCACGCTTTTATCAGGTATTATTGCACTTTAGCACGCTTAAACCTTTCGACCCTTTGCCACAACTTGCGCTTTTCGAAACACTGAACAACGGTGAGATTGCAAAAAATGTTAATTAATGAATAAAATAAGTGTGCTTTTAAATGCAAGTGTAAAGTTCGGCCCTTCATATGATTGATTTTTGTTATTAATTTTTATATATTTTTATGGGAAATGGGTGAGAAAATAAGTGCAATTGAATAGAGAATATTTATATAATTTATATTGATATCATAAGATATGTGAATGTAATTAATTTGATCAAATTAAAATTTAAAAAGAATGGATAAAGGATATATAAAGATGTATAAAAATTTACAAAATAACATGCCTTGAATATTTAACTAAATAATAACGGAAAGAGAAACCTACAATTGATTCACTTTTTCTCTTTGAATTTGAACTTCTACAATAAATAATATTCTGAGAACTGAAATGGGGCAAGTTCGATATTCTACAGAAGAAGAGGGACCAAAATGAAAAAAATAAAATACTTAATTTTCCTTTCATCCAAACATCCCCGTCCTTACTTCTTTTACTTCATCTTTTTCTCTCTTCAACCCCCTAAACTTCCCTACTCTTTCACTTCTACCCTAAACTACATAAAAAGTTCAGACTGTAACACAGTGTAGTAGTTAGCAGCCTCATCTTCAAGCTCCCAAAAACCATCAAACGAAGCATTAATTAAACCATTATAATTTCCAGAATTGATTTCTTCATCAACTCCATTGTTAGGGTAATTAGGAATTCCAAGCTCATCATCAGAAGCTTCGAGAAGGTGTCTTATCACTTTAATACTATCATCTTCTTCTCCCTTACCACCAGCGGCGGCGGCGGCGGCGGCGGCAGAGGAGGATTGGTTGTCGTCTTGCTCATCAGTGGCGACGGCGGCCTCGGGGGCGTTAACGGTGGTGGTGGTAGTGGTGGAGAGTTCGTTTTCGAAGGTGGAGAAAATGGCTGATAAATCGTGATTTGGTTCGTTTTCTTCAGATTCTTCATCGAGAATGGATAATATGTTGTCGTATGATTTGTGGTGTTTTGATTTTGAGTTTGAATCGGATTCAAACTCGAAGGATTGGTGTGGTTCGTGTGAGTTTTCTTCTTCTCTCTGTCGTTTTGATTGAGTTTCAGCCATTATAAGAGAGAGGAGAGATTAGCAGAGAGTGGAGAGAGAAGAATGGGATGAGGAAAGTGGGTAGGGTTTGAAAGGTTTATATAGGACGAGAGTGGGAGATGTGGTCAAAAGCAGTAAAGATGGAAAGTGAGAATATAAATCAATTTTTATTTTCTCTTCTCACCCATTTGTGCGTCTGTTTGACAGAGGGGGAGACAAGACACACATTAAAATACCTTTTTCTTTTCTGTTTTTTTCTTTTTCTTTTTAAATTCACATTAAAATATTATACATGTTCTATCAGTGTATATATTTTATGTGGCATTTTTCTGGTATCATCGATGACACCATAAGTCAGATTATTTTTGGCTCTGTATAATTTTTATTTTAAAATTTGAGATCAAATCTAAAATTAGGATACGAGTGAGCTCCAATAATTTAAAACTTTTTCTCAGCGATGCAGATGGTGTAGTTTGGCCAAAAGTACCATAATAGCCCAAATTTCTTAAATCTGGTAAGGAATTATATTACTCCCTCCATTCCCACAAAGATAATTTACTATTCCTTTTTTGTCCATCTCAAAATGACAATCCACTTTCCTTAATGAAGTTTGATTTCTTTGTATATCCCTATTTAATATGCATTATAATTAATAAATAAGAAGCTATAAAATTAAATAATAATTAAGTGTAAGGGTCAATTAGAAAAATGTTCTTAAATTATAATTTTGCAAAAATATTAATTATTTTTTAATCTATTATATTCGTCCCACAAAGATAGATCCAGATTGAATTTCACAAAGATTAAAAAAGTATAATTAATATTGTTGGAAAGATAAAGTTTAGATGTATTTTTCAAATATGCTCTTACATTAGATGATAATAATGTATTTTTATTAATATCAAATGAACATTAAATAATGGCACTGTAAGAAAAATAAAGAAATTAAATAGACATAAATAGAAAGTGTACTATACTTTGGGGCGAATGAAAAAGAAAAATGAGTATATATTTAGTGAGACAAAGGGAGTATCTGAAAATGAAAAATAAACTATCTTTGTGGGGTGGATGAAATACTTTTATAATTTTAGTTGATAATAAAGTATTGTGACGAAATTTCCTATAATTACATTATAAATAAATGTGACAATTATTAAATTTTATAACATCTAGCATCACATCTTAGAATAATCGGCAATCTTTATTTTTTAATGGTGCCTAACTAAAAAAAAATATAGTAATAATAATTTTTAAGTACCATTTTACACACAAGCACAAGAAAATTTACTTAGAATGCTTTCGGTGACAAAGTTGTGGACTTGTTGAAAAAAGATGTGGTGATAATATTTGCACAACATTAATGTCAACCTAGCTAGCAACGTCCAAAATTCAAAAGTGACCACAAACTTAAAAGACAATACTTGAATAATGATGAGGTGAAGTCTACATGGCCAAAGCAAATGCAGTTTAATGTAAGGCCAGGCTCTCGTGACAAAATGTGTGGACAATAATATATAATTATTCTGAATATATTATTGATATCGTAATATTGCTTTTATTTAGTATTTTAAAAATTATAAAGTATGATTAAACGTTAAAAATCAAATGCCAAGCTTAAATCAGTATAATGCTCGTGTTGCACGAAGCAAAGTGTAAAGATATGTGAAGCCTGCAAAAAGATGAAAAGTCCAATTTCGAATTTAAGCATCGATTAGACAATATCGAAACGTGTTTTTTAATTAATTTTATATTCGGTAAATGTAATAATTGTAGAAAAGTTAAAAAGAACACAAACAAAATAATTTTGATCCCCTCCCCATATAGGAAGGCTTCCCATCCCAAGTGTCCCCTTGATTGGAAGGGGTTCAAGTGAAATTTTTTTTTTCTGAAATCGACATGTGGCACAGGGAGCTCCCCATATGGGAGGGATCATCATTCGAAAACAAAGAACCAACAAAATACCGAAAACCTCCCAATATTTGTAGTTTGACACACTGTACTAGATATTTCAGGTCTACGAAGCCGACTAGCATTTAATAATTGTAAGTGTCAAGTATTCAGTACAATATGCAGATCGTGATATTAATAATAATAATAATAATAATAATAATAATTTTTATATATGTCAAAATTTGTGTGATAGGGATATAAAGGGCTTATACATGTGTGTGTATTTATGCATTGAAAGAGGAGAATAAGAAAAAGTGAAAGACTTGGAATTCGGTTAGCTTTTTGTTTCACGAGTGGGGCGATACTACTTATTTTCTTGTCAGATAATAATGCAATAAAAATATTAATCTGTGGACTACAAAATATTTATTCTTTTGAGGAAAATATCACCCACTGATTTTTAAATAACCACATATCTGACGGTCACCGGCCTCTTTCAAGTTTAAACAAAATGACAAAAGCTGTAACAAGAACAAAAATTTTAAAAAGAAAAATAAAACAAGGTTTTTCTAAAGCTGTACGCGAGACATAGACCGATTCCCCCGGCCCCCCGGGCCCCTTTTGGTTTTTTGGGAAAAGGGGGATCAAAGATGGAAATAAGCCAGTTTGGTTTTGGTTTTTCTTTCTTTTTTTTTGTTTTCTTTATTTCATCAAAATTGTTTATGTTATTGAATAATACAATTAGTCATATATAATTATATATAGACTGTCTTGATTAATAAGGATTTTTAGTTTCATCAATGACATTATAGTTACGGTGTCATCGATAGTATTTTTAGGCTCGATTCGATATCCGTTTTAAAATTCGAAATCAGATTTAGAATTAGCACGACGAGGGAGAGCTCCAGCAATATGGAAGCGGCCGATCAAAGTTTTGGTCGTAATTTGGATCAAAATTATAGCCAAAATTTTAACCGATCACCACGGTGTTATCGAAAATTTTCCAAATTACTGGAACTCTCCCTTGCAATCCTGATTCTAGATCTAGTCTTGGATTTCAAAATAGATATTCAATCGGGCCCGAAAATGCTACGGTGCCATCGATGGCATTAGATCACTCCTGTCTTGATTGAATGTGTCAATAGAAAAATAGATAGAAAATGTGACCAAAGCTAATGTCGTCATTTCATGTCTTTCTAGTTGTCACGTAATTACTAATGTTTAGAAAACCGAACCGGTCAGTGAACCGGAGAAGCCAACGGTTCAAGAGTCAAACCGTCGAACCGGGTCGAACCGGGGTCGAACCGTTTTTAATTAAAAAATATAAAAAATAAATTAAAACTAATAAATTTATAAAAATAATTTTAAAAAATTAGAAAAACCGGTTCAACAGGTTGAACCGGCCAGTTCAACACCGGTTGAACCGGTCGATTGATTGGTTTTTGACCGGTTTTCTGATACCCAGTTTTAAGGCATAACCGGACCGGTTTTTGGACCGGTTCACGGTTGAATCGGTTAAACCGGCCAATCCGGTCCGATTTTCTAAACACTGGTAATTACCACATGTCATGAAATTAGTATATTTTAACCCATGAAAATTAGTGATGGTACCATTTCAACAGTAATGTTCACTATCTCAATCATAAAGATAGTTAATGAGACATGATGTGATCACTGATCAGGATCTCGACTGTACAATATGAGTGGTAGAAAAAGAAGATGCTACAAAAGTATGTATATATCATTGTACCGAAAATTACGTAATCGTTACAATAATTGAATTTTCATATAATGTGATATATAATAGAATAGATCTATGCGATATTATTGGTTTATATATATAGCTTTTTGTACAAATTTTTGTTGCATGTAGCAAACTCCAAAGTGGTAATGTTTGTGTATAAAAGAAATAGGGTGTGTGTTCAGAGTTTTATTTACAGCATCTGTTTGAACACTGTCGAATGCAACGTCACTGTCGTCAATTGAATAGGAGAGGTGGGATAGGTGTACGTATTAATAGACGGTTCAGATTTATCTAATTGATAGTAATGTGTGGGGCTCAGACCACCCTATCCTAGCTAGAATCTCGAGGCATAAAAAAAGATCTAGAAGACCAGCCTTGACATAAATTGATAATTACAACATGTCATATGTATACGCACTCTTTATTATTTTATTTTCTTTTAGTTTACTTTATCGAGGTATGTAAGGGTAGGAATGAGATTCAAACATTTGAGTTGACACCTTTTGATAGAGTATTGAATTCCACTAATTCAGGAGAGGGGGATAAAAATGTAAGTTTACATTGTTTTCTATTAAATGATGTATATTCAAGTGTATAAAAATAGGCGTACACTTAGTATAATCTTACAAATTTATCTCGATGCTATATGTTAAAAATGATATATGATGTCGATATTGAGTACAAATTCAATAAAGTATATGAATATAGGGTTTACGGTGAACCATAGCTCTATACTCCTGTTGGGCCCCAAATCATGATCGTGTTATGAAAAAATATTAATTTCTCTAAATTACGCTGGTGGATAAGAGAAACGTACAAGTATTTTCTTCATATTGAAAAACAAAAGGCAATAGCTTATAAATAAACAAGAATTTGAATTGTACAATCATATAATGTGTCACAAATTTGTAAAGTAATAGTAGAATGATCATCATATGCTACTCTAAAAAATTATAATACTTCACTTAATTCTACAATTAACATAACCCATAAATAAATTGATGAGGTTTTGAACAATTGTCTTTGCACCTGCATGAATAAAATTCGACCGTCCGATCACCCTTCCAAAAAAATTTGGGGACGGGGTGGGTGGGGAAGCAAACCACTTGGTGATGGACTCTCATTTTGATCACATGCCTATTAATATTTTTCCTTTTCGGATACCCTATTCTAGAGCCGCGGGGGGGCGGCGGAATAATACACTGCCCAAAGTACCAACCATCATAACTTAAATTAAGTCTTGTTCTTTTGTAGGGTTCGCGTATTTTTGTGTAAAATTTATGGTCAGTATTGTATTGAAAAATATGTTTGTGATTGAAAATATGTGTAAGTTACACGGAAATGCGCGAACTCATGAAAAGAACAAGGCCTTAAGCTTGATATTTTTAGCGGGTATAGACAACATATGATTTATCCTTGTGAATTTGTGATTAATTAGAGGTACACTCTGTGTTAACATGCATTTTGAAAATATAGAATTTAAGAAATTTAAGCATTGAGCTGTTCAAAGAAAATAGCTACATGTGGAAAAAAACGCAAAAAAAGAATAAGGACCGAATTTGAGGAGAAGCCCTACCAAAGAACATTTGGGTGTATTCGGGTTACGTGTGATACGAGATCGGATTAGACAGTTTGTGAGTTAGTAGATTGACTCTATAAAAGCTCGTGTTTGGCTTGTGTAAATACATGCTTGAACCTAGAGAGCTGAAAAATTAACCATTGGATTGTTCGAGTTCAGTTCGTGATGTTTGTGGTCATTCCTAATTCGTAAAAACTTTAATTTGTCAAAAATAAGCTTGAGAAATAAATAACCATGATGACATGTGTTTTGTTTAAAGAAGCTGGAAATAGAGAAGGAAGAGCAGGGTTGGAAACGGGAATATACGAAGACCTGCGTTTTGTTTAAAGAAGCTGGAAATATACCATGGTTGAGGACGAACTTGATATGAACAGTGCCAAAACTGAGCCAACGCAACCTACACGAGATTATTATAATCCCAGAAAAGCTAATATTCAGTTGATGATCAGTAGCAACTTGTCACTTCCTAGCGAGGAGGAGGGTCCCTCGACTCAAGTCAACAACACCAACAAATAACAAGGGTGAAAACCACGAGAGGTGATCAATATCTCGATAAGTTCAGTGTCCAATGAAGAACAAAGTGAGGAGAAATCTCAACTCAAAGCATAAAATCTCATACATTCTTCAAAGTTAGAAAATCGCAAATGACCTTGTCTTGATACATATACAAGCAAAGGAATTGAAATAATAGTAAAATAATAAATATCCTAAAAGTAGTCACAAAATGCCTTAAGTCAGTTAAAATTACGGCGGTAAACTTTAATGTTATGGCCTTAAAATCATAAGTTACAGCCGTAAAACAAACATATCCGACCGTTCAAAACCTTCTGCATATTTTCTACCAAAACTTGTGATCTTTAGTTACGACCGTATAATACGGGGTACGGCCATATAATTTGATATTACGACTGTGTAAACAAACCTACGGCCGTAATTTATTCTCTGCATGGTTTTGGCACTTTGGATTCAAAAGATATGGCCGTATGAAAACTTTTAAGGGCGTAAGCCTTGAGTTATGGCTGTAATTATTAAACATACAACCATAAAATTAGGCTGGTTTCTTTAATTTTGATCCCGCTTACTCCCAACACGTAATAGATTGATTTCCAACCCTCCCGTTTCCAGCTTCTTTAAACAAAACGCAGGCCTTCGTATATTGAATTGTTGTTAAATAACCATGATGACATGTGTTATGACCACCAATGATCCGATACCCACATGAGCACCTTAAGGCACACCTATATGTAGGCCGATGATTAATTAACACGTGGTCACCATCCTCCTGATTGTTAGGATGGTACGTATCAATCAATTTAAGATACCCATATATGGGTATCACATAATTACTAGCGTGATGTTATGTTTCTTTAGGAAAGTATCAATGTATCATAGAAGTTAACTTTTAAATAGAAATATATTTACAAGTGTAAAAGTTAAATTTGTTATCCTTTTAATAAAATTTTATAACACTTTACTAATATCTATCATATTCAATTTTGGGATGACATGCATTTCAAAACTATAATAATTTGCGTCTCACATGAGTATAGACCAACTCTGTACTTTAAAATGTTAAAATATGATGAAAATAGGCAAAAAAAAATTAAATACGTAAATTTTCACCTTCTTTTCTCGGAGTATTTAGTCGTCAACAATATTTTCCGACAAGAATTATGAGCGCTATTCCTTGGTCTCGATGCAATATTTATGTACATTTTGACCCACTGTTTAGTTAGACTCAAAATCTCCATGTGGGGCATCGAGATCACACAACTCCAACTACTTAATAATCAATTTTAATTAGATCCCATAAAAAAAATACAATTAATATATAGCATTGAAAACGAACAATTTAAAATTATTTTTCTAATATGTCATCTTATTTATTAGATATTTTATTTCAATTACTCTATTTTAATGATAATAATGTGTATTAAATGAGGATATAAAAATAAATAATATTTTAACTACATCTTTAAAAATAATGTGGCTTATATTTTAGGATGGACGAAAAAGGAATAGTGAATTACTCCCTCCGTCCCACTAAGATAGGCACCCACCATTTTTTACACATAGTAAGAAAACATCTTAAATGTTCTTGGAATTATAAGATATTCATATATTCTTCCAATTTCACCCTTATATTGAATGGTCAAAAAGTAGTGTAATACGTTTAAATATCTTGGGAGATTTAAATATCTATCTTGATATTTAGTATTCCAATTATCTTAAATAGGGATATTTTAGTACATGGAAAATAAATTATACATTCAATAAGGAAATTGAATTTGTAATTTGACAAAAAATATGAATACTACTTTTATCTTAGTTTACGGAGGAGTATATTTTTGGACGGAGGTAATATTAAATAGTCAATCCAGTTTAAAGAAACGGATGCATGAGATTGAGGCCACTCGATAATACCGTTACAGATACAATATTTGTTTATAATTTTCTTTATCGGGTCTCAAATTATAATTTATTTTCTTTTATCAATCGAAATGAATTATATATCATTTAATGTGGAGAGGTATTTAAAAAAATTAATAAATATTTTGTCAATGAAATAATTAAAATTTTTCTTAGAAAATAAAAAAAGGATTATCTTTGTGGCAGTCTAGCAAGCGAGTAATTAACAAATTAGCGTCATCATCAACAAAAATAAAAATAGTATTAATAACGAATATCAAGATTATTATATTATAAGATGCAACTACATCGAAGAGGTTTCCAATGACTCCCATTTAGCAAGACAAAGCCAACAAAATAATTAACACGCAATAAATTATTTGCATAATTTATGTATTGAATGTATAAATATAAATTAAATAAATCATCTTCTCGTTAATATTAATAACATATATCACACTTATACAATAATTTGTAATTTACCTTTTACATTATACTTGCAATTGCATGCACGGATCGAGATGCCATGCACTAGCGAGATCGAGCTTGTTCTAGTGCCAATGGCCGGCCGTTTGATTTTTCGAACACATACGATCTCTATTTTGAAATCCAAGACTAGATCTAAGTTTGACACGGCGATGAGGAGCTCCAGCAATTCGAAAAATTGCTTGTGAGATATATCAAAATGAAACTTGTCTTTCAAAAAAAAAACTTGAGAAATAAATTTTATTTTGCAAAATTTATAGTAAAAGAAAAATGGAATATATAGTTGAACAAGTAATTAACAATAATAATTAAAATTTTTTTAACGTTTTACAATTATGAATAATTTTAGGTGTACATACAAATCCACTACTACACACTACCACACCCTAATACACAAAATCCGAAAAGACCAAAATGCCCCCTGAATGTGGGGGGCCCATACCCCTATTAGTATGTGGTATTTCATCTTTATTCATCGATCTTGTAAGTTGTAGGTATTCACATTACTTTTCGTTTCAATGCATCGATCACAATTAACAAAGTGATTTAAACAATGGATTACGGATCTGAAGGGTGAATTGTTAAAGCTGAAGTGCGTGCCCATTAAAGTAAACATTGTAAATGCAATGTACTCAGTGAACTACCGTACGCATAGGTGGACATGGGTTTATTTTATATACACATGCTTTTTTTAATAATTGACTGACGTCAAAATAAGATATTTACCGTTGATCTAACATATCAATATTGAGGTGATTACATTTGATTTCAAGATGGCATATATTTTGCTTGACAGGTGCTGTTCTCCTATTTACAGTGGGCACCTTACGATGCCCACACTCCGAAAAAAAAGTTCGTAAAGGCTTGTGGGGCTCTTCCACCATCTGTAGGCAGTTATGTATGATTTATCTAACTTAATATAGATATTAAAAAAAAAAAATTGAAGCTAATGTGGCGCCATGAAATGGCGGCATTGTTCTCATGTTGCTAACGTTGGCAACAGAACAATAGCTTATAGTTGACACAATAAGTCTTATCCATATAAATATAAGGTTAGTGCTGATACGATTGAACATATATTAATTAGTCAAATCCCAATATTTTTCCTTCTCAGTTAATGATTTTATTTAAAAAATAAATAATATATTATGATGTACGTATGACTGCGTCTGATACGTGTAGATCGGTGCCACTAAATAATTAGAAGGCCAATTAAATTTGTGATATTGACTCTTTTTGCCTTTTTTTTTTTGCTTTTTCTTTTTCTAGTGGTGTTATTCATGATCATTGATTGTATCCCCATGTCATCGTCTCCCAATGCAGCCATTTTCAGGAGCATTAGATCCCAATTGTGTGAATTATTTCAACAAGTTGACAATTTGTTATATTTACACTAGCGACATGACAACTTAGCCACTGTCAATCATTAATCATATACTCACATATGATTAAACACAAAATAAAACTAATCTAATTTAATTTGACGTTATCAGACAATTTTTAATCAGCATTGATTTAATATTCATTTGGACATACAATTATTGTGTATACATGCACAACACTTATCACTTCGACATTGATATAAATAATGTAATTTTTCTTACAATCCTGAGATGCCATGTGTCTATTGAACAGAGAATAAATTGTGTCTACGTGAGCAATAGATCAATTCTAGTGCTATAGTCCATATATAATGCAAGAGAAACATTGTACAACTATGTGGTCATGTGCCAACAACCAAACATCATGATCAAGCCCATGTGAAACGGATGTATGTAGAAAGCAAGTGGACCTATAGGGACAACATGCAAGAGTACCATCGATATATAATAGTACCATTGTCTTTTAATGTTTTTGATCTGGCACCACTATGATCATTTAGGTTTCTCCAAAAAAATAAATAAGATAAAAATCATTGCATTATTAAAAATCATGCAAAAGCATGAAAATTCTGTTACACGGTTCTATTATGCCCGTATCTCGACCACTAAGCATAGGGACCATTTTTGATATGTTAGTTGCATAGCATAAAATACTTAAAATAATATAAAGTTATTGACTGACAATAAGTACAATCGTCTTATATTTTACATGAATTGATAAATCTAATCGGTTAGTCAAAATGTCAAATACATGGGTACAACCGGTGGCATAGTGGGTTGGGGGTGTTAGCAGGATCTTAGGGCCATACTTAGTGGGGGAGTCAGAAATGTTATTTTGCAGGGGCGAGAAAAATATCGAATTCCATGTATATCTATATATATTAAATGAAATTTCAAAATATAAATATGAAATCAAAGAAATTTCAAAATATTGCACGGTCACTCACCACCACATGCCCATCTCTAAATCCACCTCTGCCCATACTGAAGTTCAACAAATTAAATACTAAAAATTATGGTAAAAAATAAGGAAGTTTATGGAGAAGGTTGAAAAACAATATTCTTTCCAATAAATATGATTGAATATATGTATAATAAACGTGATCATTTAGAGACTTTTATAAAAAAAAAAAAAAAAAAAAAAAAAGCAATTTTTAGAAGTACTGCCATATTATTTTGTTGAATTAAGTTTCCACTAACTGCTTATTTGACAATTTTTTTTTTCAAGCACTATGTTTTCAATATCCATTTTTAACCAAGCACACTAAAAAAGTTGTATTATTTAACTGTGTTAACATTGTTACTTTACCAATCCCTCTCTCTCTCTCTCTCTCTCGTAAAACTACTTCAGAAAAGAAAAAATATATAAATATGAATAAAAATAACTAAAAAATCAATATCAAACAAGGTTGGGCGTAACTGAATTAGGTGCTATATATCGTGCCCTACTCTTCTCTCTGCATGGCGCTGTGAGTCCCACCTCATACTCTCATAGCTCATGCAGAGATGATGACAATGCCTTCCATGGAAAAGAGGATCAAATTGTAGATGTAATTCTGATCCTAGTATGTGTATCATATATATTAAGCAATAAACTTTTACGATGTTGCACAAGCTTCATATAAGTCGAGTCAATGAATTAAAAAATAATCTAATATATAGTCGAGGAGAAAAGTTTGCTTCATTACGAGACTGCATTACTATGGTCCATGCTACTTCTTCTATTTTTTTTCTTTATTTATTTTACTCTTCTTCTACTTTCTTCATTTTTATTTTATTTTATTTTTTATTTTTTATTTTATTTTTGGTGGGTCGAAGACGTACCACTCAAATTAACATTTACTCAACAATCTTGTACTACCATATAGTATATGACACGCATCTCTTTTCGTGCATATCGGGCACGTCCATTAAATTCCCCCATTAAATGATCTTCTACTTCTACCATATGAGACAACGTTATTGTTTGTCAAATTGAATGTAATTGACCAAAATTCATTAAACATAATTCACTTTGACCGTTACTTATTTTTCTTTGTTCACTTGAAACATAATGTTTTTATCATACATGAGGGCAATATTAATATTGGGACTAAAATTTCAAATATAGGTTTTTTTTTTCACTTTTGTTCGAGTTATATTCAAGGGGGAATAATTCTATTTTTTGATTTTTTATCCCTTGAAGCAAATAATATAAAGGATTTCTGTGGGGGATAATTTGCCCCCATTTTTATAGAATATACTTGTTAGCTTTATTTTCGTATAGAAAATTAAGTTAGTAATTGATATTTTTATTTTTCCACATTAATAATTAAGTTAGTTAAATTATGTGTTTAATTAATTTAATTATTGTGGATTTTTATGGACTTATTATCACATTGTATTTTTAGTTTATCTTGGTTTAAATTAGCACATGTGATAATTTCTTATTTTAATTAAATAAGTGAGAGTCAAAGTTTTATTACTTAACCCTAAAGACACGCCTAGGATGGCAGTGTCCACGCTCGACGATCATACATGATTTGGTAAGATACTTTCCATATTATATTGATCGTGATAAAGGTAAGATCTTTTTCCATATTTGATTAACCTTATTTGATTTATCCTACAATTAATGGTAATCTTATTCCTTGTAGGATTTGGTGGTTTATGGTAACTTGGAGACTTGGCCAACAAGTAAGACAAGTTATATTAAAACACCAACAATTGAAGGAACACATTTGAACACGTTTGGAGCATTGAAATTCGTTCCCTACCTTTCTCAAGAAACGTGTCTCCTTCTCCCATCCCGTGCATGGCTTTTTCGATCATCAATTGATCAATCCCATGCACACCAACCTTGATTATTAATTGATTTTGGTTCAAATCTCCGGGAGGGAGTCCTCCAACCAATAGATCTGCCCACAACTTGAAGAGATCAACACGGAGGTGTAGATTCGTTCTTGAAGCAGCGATTCTGAGGAATCACTGAAGAGAGACGGGATGTCTGCTCGCATTACATGCTAAGGAAGATCGAACAGGGAGTTCTTTCATTTATTTCTTAGATGTTGCAATTAATTATGCGTAATTATTGCCTTTGATTTCCTTTGTAAAGTTTTAAACTGATTGGGCGTGGTTGGTAGGTTTTGCTCGTGAGCGACGAGCACGTGGTTTTTTCCCGCTTGGGTTTCACGTTAAAATTCCCGTGTTTTTCTTGTTTATTTTTACGCATTACATTATTTCCGCAATTGCGATCCAGACGCATCTGGCATACATAGACGCATCTAGGATACGCCGATTTACAGACGCATCTTATATTAAGCGATGGCTATTCTGGTCGAATCTGAGTAACGACATAATGCGCACGTGTCGATCACTTAAATCAGATAACTTAGACAACTATAAACTTTCAATACTCTTGATATAGAATTTTCCTTCATTGACTTTTCTTTCTCTTTTAAAATCGATTTTTGCCCTATAATTTTCCATTTTTGGTTTTTTCCCCTTGAGGTTTTCCCCCATTTTAATATTGCTCTAATATATGGTTAAACAACACTAGATCTATAATTTATGGGGTGTGAGGCGAGAGATTTAAAAATTGGTCCTCATTCAAATAGTGCTATATTAAAAATAATTAGCGTAAAGCTAAGTATAATTTGTTATATGAAATACTCCACCTGTCCCATTTGTATACTTCTTCCTGTTTAGTTTGTCCCATTGTATGGTCTTGTTTTCAAATTACAAAATTTATTTTATATTACTCTACAAACATACCTTTATTTAATATTGTAGTTATAAGTATTAATTTAAAAATTAATTATTAAATAAGGACAAATTAGAAACACATTTGATAAAATTTATTTTTCTAACAACATTGTTAATCATGTTTAAAAAAAGGTTTCTT
This sequence comes from Jasminum sambac, assembly GCA_018223645.1. Classification (NCBI taxonomy): domain Eukaryota; kingdom Viridiplantae; phylum Streptophyta; class Magnoliopsida; order Lamiales; family Oleaceae; genus Jasminum; species Jasminum sambac. The sequence continues at coordinate 643,406 of CP073645.1, forward strand.
ATTCCTTATGAAAAAATAAGTAGACCAAATAATTGAGACGGGGAGAGTGTTTAATTCGAGTTAGACAGAAAGATGGAAAACATTGTTCCAAGAGTTAACTACAATATAATCAAATAAAAAGGTAAAAATACTAATCAAAATCTTGACGACCTTTATTTTTCAACATTTTTTTTAATCAACTTACTTGCCTTTTCTTTCCCTTCATCCATAGCAATAATAAATCTAACTGATTTGCACTATTCAAGAAACTAGTTTTGAGTACGTGCTTCGCACGTGTTATAAAATGATGATTTTTTTAGTAATAAATTTTTAAGTCTCGACTTTAAATTTTTCAAAAGGTATAAAATTAAACTAACGTAGTATAAGTAAGTTAGAAGTACAAGCTAAATAACACTTTAATCATTTTATACTGTCAACAAAAATATTAATATCTCGATTTTCTACCAACTTAGTCCAAACATCTAATCGACCAAAAAAAATCCAATACAATAAGATTAGTCACATATATCTTAGTTGATTAAATGTGAATATATGATATCAATCCAATTTTAAAAATATAAAAATATGATATCTCAATTAGAAAGTCGTTAGAGATGTTATAAAAAAAAGATCAATAGAGACTTTTAAGTCATACGCAATGAATAAAAATACATTATATATTCAAATATTTGTAGTTTAATCAAATTAAAGTAATTTTAAACATCACTCAAAAATTAGCTAAAATTAGCTATGTAATTAACTTTTTAATTATTGAACTACAAAAATATGTGTGACATAATTTTAGGCCTTGTTCTTTCCATAACAAATTTTATTAACTTTTTCTCTCTCATTATTTACAACCACTCATTCAATTATTTAATATATTTTCTCCAAATTTCAACCACACATTCAATACGTAAATAAAAAAAATTAACTTTATCACCAATCAAACAACCCCTTAAATCAAAAGATTACCACATAGCTACAATCTTTTATTTTATTTTTTTAAAAAAGAAATTTATTAATAATTATTTTAGGCCATATACATTGAATAAAATAAAAATGTATTAGAATATTTATAGTTTAATTTCTTCAATGTAATATGAAAAGTCATTCATTAATTATTTATATAAATAACTTTCTTTAATATGGGCATTTTGAACTAATTAAAATATAAGTGGGGACATTATTGGAAATCAAAAGATTTCCACACATCCCCACTTTTTAATATAGTATAGATTAACAGGACATTTTAAAATGTTCATTCTTTGTGACCTAATCATAACTAGAAATTATACTTTTGAAAAATTTCCTGATTCTAGACAAATAAAATTGATTTTTGCAAAATATTAAAAAAATATGTAAAAGAAATTTATTCAACAAATTGAATTGAAAATATGTTGCATACCATTAATATTTATTTTTTTTTTGAAAGTTTAATATCTAATTGCTATTCCCTCCATCTTATTTTGATAGACATAGTTGATTTTTCACACAGATTAATAAAACATAATTATTATATTATTATAGTTGAGAATGTAAATTTTTTGTGCAATCTTCTTAAAATATCTTCTTCACAAATAAATATACTAACAAACTACCTAATAAATAGAGGTATCTAAGTCAAGCAAAATATATAAATTAAAATTTCACTATGAAAAATTACTTATAATTTGGGATAGACCAAAATAGGAAATATGCATGTCAAAATAGGGTAGAGGGAGTATTATAAAGGAAAACATACTTCCCAAAACTGGACTTTTTTTTTTTTTTGTATTTTTTTATTTTATGGATTTGCCTCACATTCCTCACAACTCATATTATGCATTTAATTTTAGTCAACAGTCGCATCCATGCAGGCTTGCGAAGTAAAGATGAGTGATGATGGTCAAAACTACCATGCAAGTCGCTAGGAGATGGGTGTTATGAGATGATGATCAATTGCCCATGGGCATTGTAACAGTATCCATAATAGATCAAATCATGATATATATTACTAATTATGGGGCCGCTCACCATCAAGGAATATGTGTCACTAATTATGAGATCTCTCACCATCAAGAGACATGTATCACTGATCCATCCCATTGTGAACATCATAACAATGTTTACAATGGGCAACGGATTAAAACCTGGGTTTCATAGCTTTAACAATTGATATTTTGTCTATATAACGATTTATTTGCTGGAGTTTAAAATAAAAATTACTTTTTAATTATAATTTTTTACTGCACGATTTATTACTATTTTTTTTGTATTTTCTAAATTTTTATTAAGGGCAATGACTTAAATAACGACTCATAAATGCCAAACGCCAAAATGCCAAAATTACTTTTTCAAATACCAAATCTCACGGCGCTGGAAAATTTCAGCAATTTTAAAAATTTTTTGATGATATTGTGGTGGGTCGTGAGGATTGATCAAAATTTTGGCATAAAATTATTGCCAAAACTTTGATCGACCGTCATAGTCCGCCACAGTGTCCTTGAAAAATTTTTAAAATTGCTGAAACTCTCTCTCGCTATGCTAATTCTAGATCTAATCCCATATTTCAACACGGAAATCGAAGGGACCACAAATAACCCCGATGGCTCTTTAGTTAAGGTACCATTATTGGTTCCTTAACATTTTGGGCCCTTTTCATCCTCCATCGTCATCAACCCACTCACCACCTCCGAATTCCGATCATCATCCTCATCACCGGTCATCTTCTCCAACTTTAGCAAAAAATTTAGATGAGACGCCAATTCTATATTCTATAATATAGGGCATAGAAATTTTTTGCAGACCGTCAAGAATTTGGATGACTCAAACACTAATATTCTCCGAAAAATAAGACCTTGAACTCAGGGGACCGAAAATATTATGTTACCGGTATTTTTTCTCCCAGCATTCTCCCAACGCCTCGCAGCCCATTTACAGTCTCCCGAATGCGGTGGGGCCCGCACCCACATCTCTTTCACATTTTTTCACCCAACATTTAAATATTTAACATATATCATTCCCGCTCAGGGGACATATTTCCGACTTGAAAAATTATGTACAGGTCCCCAATGTCAAATAAATCAAAAAAAAAAACCTGGCAAGCAATCAAAATACAAGCAAATCTTTATATTAAAAAAATAAATAAACAAAAATTGTCCAGATCTGCTCATCTACATCAAACATATACAAAAAGCAAAAAAAATGTCTGTAACAAGTTTTCATCTGCCATTATTGCGAGAGCAAAGCTTTCGCTGGCCTAAACTTATTCCTCTACCATTAGTAACTTGATCTTAACCCAGTTCTACCATCTCCGGCGGCTCTTCACGTTCAATCCTTCATTAGCTCCTCTGTAAATAATTTCCAGGCAACACTAGAATATTTTAATGGGAGGAGAGAGAATTGGGGAGGAGAGAACAGTCTGAGAGAGATGAGGGAAGAGAAAAGAGTCTGAGAGAATTGGGGAGAGAGAACCGTCTGAGAGAAATGGGGAAACAAAGATCAGTCTGAGAGAGATGAGGGTATTTTCGTCCGGGGGAAATTCTGGTGAGTTCATGAATTCATCGAAATTTTTTTCCTGTCATTGGTATTTTTAAACCTCGGTATTTCAGTGATTCTTTCTTTTTATTATTATATTACCATTATTCGTTATTTTTTACCATACATTAAAAAATGATTTGGACCATTCTTTGAGTACATATATTTTTTGTGTAATAAAATATCACATACTAATGGAGGTATGGATCTTCACATTCAGGGGGCATTTTTGGTTTTATATTTTGTGTATTAGGGTATGGTAGTATGTGATAGTTGATTTGTGTGTACACCTAAAATTATTCGGAGGATTAAGACTTTAAGAGTTAACATCTAAAATCAATCCTGTTTCCCTTTTTCGGTTTTTCCTATTTGCAAGACGATGTGATCCAGTAACAAATACACAGACATACTGAAAAGGAATAAACCAGATTGTATTTGGGCTGGATCGTCCTGAAAGAGCCCAAAATTTTCCAGCTTATGTTACAACGTGCAAAATGTAAATGAGGTAATACCTAAAATTTCATACTATTTTAGATCTTACTATGATAGACTTGTATTTTATTTTCGTCGGTTCCAAATTATAGTCCACTTTTCTCATTGAGAATATGATTTATTTTCTAATTGATTAAAGTACCCCTATTTAATATTATTGAAGTAATAAAAATCAATTAGATATTTCATCTCCCAAAAATATTAGTGATGTTCACACTATTTTTTTTTCAATTAATGCAAAAGTAAAATATGAACAATATAGAAATATTTTGTAATTTCAACGATATTTAAGATGTTTACTTAATATGTGTAAAAAATAATAGGTGTCTATCTTAGTCAGTGTTTAGAAAATCGGACTGGACCGGCCGGTTCAACCGTGAACCGATCCAAAAACCGGTTCGGTTATGCCTTAAAACCGAGTATCAGAAAACCGGTCAAAAATCGGTCAACCGACCGGTTCAACCGGTGTTGAACAGGCCGGTTCAACCGATTGAACCGGTTTTTCTAATTTTTTAAAATTATTTTTATAAATTTATTAGTTTTAATTTATTTTTTTATATTTTTTAATTAAAAACGGTTCGACCTCGGTTCGACCCTATTCGACCGTTTGACCATTGAACCGCTGGCTTCTCCGGTTCACTGACTGGTTCGGCTTTCTAAACATTGATCTTAGTAGGACGGAGGGAGTATAATACTATTTCCTAAACTATTACACCTCTTCATTTGACCGAGGAACTGCCTCTCCAACGCCACTGACACCCATCGCCTCTCCTAACGCCACTGTCGATGCCATCACTACTTATTTTGCCTCCCTTGTGATCGCGCAATCACTAGCAACCACCAACTGCTAGTACTCGCCTAATCACTAGAGTTTTTGGTAATCTGCGTAGGCTATCGTAATCAAAGCAAATCTATTTCTTGTTAACTGTGGTGGTTCTAGTCAACCAAAACCAAATCAGGGTTGTGTCAGCGTAGTCATCAGTGGCAATAGGACGGTGACAGTTATTTGTTTCCCTACATTTTTTCACCATAATTTGAAATTTTTGGCCTGAACTGTTTAATTTTTTGAGTAATTCTTTTTTTTGAAAATGATGCTCGTCATTCATTCATCTTGGCACAATATATCGATAACAGCATAAATTCAACACCACTAAAAACCAAAAAGGATATCTTGGCACTATACATCGATAACAGCATAAATTCAACACCGCGAAAAACCATAAAAAATGAATCTATGAACAAACTCACAGCACCCAAGTTAATAGCATAAAATGGTAAAATACCTACAAATGTGATACAATCAAAATGATCGGAATACCCATACCTCCGGATCTGCAACGTTGATGCCCAAATTGTGATTGAATCAATGAGGGATCGAAATTGATAGACCAATTTGAATCACACGAACAAACAACACCGCAACAAGACGATGAAAAACCAAACGCCGCAACAACATAAATAAAAACACAAAGAAAAGCCCAAATTTACGTGGAAAAACCACTTATGTTAATATAATATACAAAGAAAAAGGGTGATTTCAAGCCAAAAATACCAAAATCACCCCATCCAGTGCACAATTTTTTGGTAGAGGGAGGAAGTTGAGAGAGAGAGAGAGAGTTTGGATGATAGGAAAGGAGCGGTTCAATTTTTTGAGTAAATCAAAGGGATGTTTTTTATTGACATTTAAGTAACATGATAACATAGCACTTTACCATTGAGCGATAAATTTGTGATACACATTATATAGACATTATAATTATCATCCAATCAAAAAATAACATATTACCATGTCACTTAAGAACGACAACAAAACATATCTCCCAAGAATTATTCAAAATTTTAAAGTGAGTTGTTAATAAGTATTTTTTATAATATATACTTTAAAATAATATATGACTTTTTCTTTTTTTTTTTTTTTTTAAAGGAGCCCAAAAGAGGAAACTACATAAATTATCTTACTTGGATTTGGTAAACTCTGCATAAAACGTGCCTTTGAAGTATACACGAAACTAACAAATACCTCAGTGTCATTCCTTAATACCATTGTCTCGTTTAAATTGGTATTTTTAAATAACATTCTGATATGTTACATACTTACATATATCACTTAATGCACCTCATTCATTTAAAATTTAACGAACCAAATACCGCCTCAACAAAGCCGATACAGTAAACACACTGACATCCACAAGAGCAAGCATAAAAGATCAATCGCTAATCAATCATTTTGAAAGTCATTCAAGCCTGAGCTAAGTGACTCCAACTCATCAGTTTCGCGTTCAATCTTAAAGCAACAACAAAAGAAGCCTATTACTACGTCGTTTATAAACCACCCCCCTGAATGAATTTCATAACGCTATACCTCACTCCCCGTGTACACATACAGATACTGAGCATTTAGTGATTAAAAGGAATGAAGCCACAATACACCAAACGCACCAGAAATTTGTCACACAATCTAACCATAAAAGATAATATTATGAAGCAAATTGTAACTCTATATATAGATAGTTAAAATTCAACGACCAGAGAACCGAACAAGAAGTACACCAGACGCAATACGAAGTTTTCACGAGCCAAAGACTATAAGAAAACAAAAACCACCAACAAAACTGAAAATGTCTTACCAAGCATTTACCTCTCTCAATCCTCTCTCTAGGGTCGAATATTGAACAAGTTCTGAATATTACACAAAGCAACAAGTCCTGAATATTACACAAAGTGAAAACGTGCTTCATGCATCAAACACAAGATTCAAATCGCCCAACGAAGTAACTCACTAACCCACAAAAGATTACATGGAATCAAACACAAAGCACTTGACTATTAAGTATTAACACATTATGGAAGATACTTGCTCAAGCAAGGAAAAGGTTACAAAGTAAACATCTTTAAAACATTATTTTCTTTATTGCGAGAATCTCAAGAATATCAATGATCCAAAAGAAAAAGTAAACATTATACCTATCAACAAAAGCTTTCACCAAAACATTAACTGAAATCTACCGACAAATCCTTTGTTACCGTTAATGGGAGACGACAATAGAAAAAGAAAGAAAATATTAGTTTAACTTTAAAGAATGTACTCAAGACTAGCTTGAAGAAAATGTTCAATTGAATCTTGAGTAAAATTTGATGATTCTTCCTATGTTCCTCCCATTCGAAAACTGAAAAAGAAAACGAAAAAAGAAATAGAAACTTGGGGATGAATTACCCATTAGCAAGAAGCATGAATCTTGAGCTCTCCGGGAAGCACCTTTTTACAGCTAAGTGCACATTGCAGTACCAAATCGCAAAATTTTCAGCATCCCATCACTGCGCAATTATAAACAAAACTACCAGATCGCTTACGGCCAAGCAACTCCCACTGGGGCAGACCTTCACGCGGGACCCACGAATTCACTTCAATATATCCTTCTCCAACCACCCGAGGCCCTCCAATTACAATAAGCCTATCTCCACAAGCCCTAAACGCCAACCCCCAACCGTTCATGGAAGCTGCCCGTTCGGGCAATCTTCCTACACTAACCCACGCTCTGTTATTCTTTTCATATTTTCTCAACTCCATAGCAGCATAGTCAGCTGCATACAATTGGTTATTTACAACTGCAATTAATGGTGGTGCAGTGGATGTAGCCAATGCCTCGAGTTGCTCACCCTCACCCATACGCACGGGGGACATGTTGGGAATTTCAGTCCAAGTTTGGGTTTCCAAATCATATTCCTCTCCGCATGTAAGAACTGTCGGTTCTGTTCCTCCAATTCCTCCGACTACGTAAAATTTCCCGTCCATGAATACTGCCGAACACATCTTCCGAGGTTTGTTCATACTCGGGAGAGTCGTCCAAGTACCAGTTTCAGAATTGTAAAGCTCCGCTGTGCGGAAGATATTACCACGTGCATCACAACCACCAGCTAATATCGCAATCTCACCAAGACTCGCAGATCCAAACAAACACCTAGGTTCATTCATACTCATCCCGGACGACCACGAGTTCGTTAACAAACTATAACGATAGATAACATGAGTCATAAGATCCTTTCCAAAAACAAGCAACTCAGTTCCAACAGCCAAAGATTCCTTATCAGAAAATACAAAACAGTCATTGGGGTCCATTCTTGGTAAACGCATCCAATGTCGGCGGGTGGGGTCAAAAGCTTCCCATTCAAGAAGCTGGCAAGAAAAATAAACCCAATGCTCAACCACCCCGTTTTTCCGCCTTAACTTATAGAGCTCGCCGCTTCTAATAAGCGAGCGAAAGCTTCGGTTTAAAGACGCAATAGAACCGTAATCAGATCTTGAGCACCAAATGAGACAATTAATGGAGTTGTCGGGACCAATCGCAGGAATTAAGGAACTTGAATCAGAATTGTCCCCTGCATGGCGTCGATTACCGGATTGCTGATAAGCTAACGCCAAAATCCCCCCGATTGAAAGAGTTGTGTCCAAATGATCGCTCGACTGCTTGGATACTTTTATAGGACCTTCTTCTTCTTGTCCATTAGATCCTAATGGTCGTTTGCCATGATAAACTTCGACTTTTTCCATCCGATAACTCATGTAAGGTCGTTCGCAGGCCCTCAAGTAGTCCAAACAATGCTGATCCTCCAACATATCTTTCAATTCGATCTTCAATGAACTTAAACCCCTCGTTCTTGACTTCAACCAATTACAGGTCTTCTTTCTTCGACTCCTGCTAAGAAATGTTGATGAAAAATTAATTAATTTCCCTCAAGTTGCAGAAAACGAAATAATGGGATATCTTGTTATCAAATATACACTAAACAAATACAAAGAATCTATCTAATATTCATCGTTATCCACGAATGCTCCATAAAGTAAAACTTAATTCACGAATATATTATGAGAAACAAAGAAATTTTACATGATTAACGCCAAAAATTTCGCATCATTAATATTTATCAATCGGATCAAATGGGAATTTGTCAATTTACAGACAATCAGATATTTTCAATAAATGTTACGAATTAATTGCTCAAAAATTCTTATCAAATATTAAAATTCAAGGACAATGAGAGCAGCAGAGAGTCAGAAATACCTCAAACCGCCACAAAATCGGCGAGTTTCGATCAAATCGAGAAATCTCTAAATTCCAATCAAAATTACTTGAATACGATAAACCGAAATCAAAGATTAAAACTAGCATTATTTTTTCGATAATCGATTTAATTATTAACTGTAGATCTAAGTAAAGTGTTTACCCAAACTACATCACATCTATCTAACAAATAAAACAGGAACAGAGAAGAAATCGTACAGAGGACTTACCTATCCGAGAAGGACTTTATTCGAATTATATGAATGAATGGAACAATAATTTCTCTCACTATATATGCATATGCATATCTATGCAACTGTACTTTCTCACTCTATATCAACGCATCTGTACTTATCTCTTCTTTGTACTGTTTCGAATTTTCTCTGCAAATCGAATCCATGGGCGTTGGGCTGGGGCTTCGGTTTAGGTTCCGGGCATAATCTTTTTAAGGACCCATCATCACTCTCTCTATCTCTCTCTATAATATATATACATACATGTATTCCATATATACAATATATACACACAGATATTATTATTATATATATACAATATACACATTCTTTTTTTTTTAATTTATTTTATTAGATTTAGATTCATTAGTTACAGACAGCTGTATGTTACAGTATTTATGTTTCTTTCCATAAATGAGCAGCGATGCTATAAGATTTGTTATATGAATATCTTAATTGCTGCCATGGTCCTCGATCTTTTGCCAAATTGCACATCTTATCATAATTTTTATTTTTTATTTTCATTTCTTTTTTGTGCTAACAACATTACATTAGTGATTAGTGTACATCACTAATTTGAGCAACACTAAATAATGACCAAGAAATATGTAGATAATCATTAATCATCCATTTCAATACAATGATTTTGCTCTCTTATTCATACTGGATAACGCTCTTCCTCTCTGTCTGTATGACAGTAAATCTCGCTTTTAAATAACGATAATTTTGTTCTCTTATTAATAGATAGCATCATCCATTGACAGGTAAATAGCGTCTTTTACGTTATGTAGATAAGATAATATTTTGAGCAAGCAATTTTAGTGATTTTGCTCTCTTATTGACTTATTCATGGAGGATAGCGTCGTGGTTTTTATTTGTATGACAGTAAATCTTGCTCTTGCTTTTAAGTTTTAAATAAAAATAATTTTGTTCTCTTACTCACAAATATTATCATTTTCCTCTCTGTATAATAGATAATGTATGAGTAAAACACAGAGATAATATTTTTCTTACGTGGATAAGACTGTTATAAAAGTATAGAAATAATAGAGAGAATTTAGAGAGAATAAATTATAAGGAATTCACAGGAATGAATTTCATTAATAACTGAAGCCCTATTTATAGGGAAACTTCGAATGGCACAATCGTAATTACATAATTTCATCAGGGACATAATAGTCATTCACATCATTAAAATATATATAAATTATTTCCTCGATTCCCTCGGGTGCGTTTTATATTCATAACACTCCCCCTTGAATGACTATTTGTTTGTCTTCTGCACTTGCTTTGGAGAAAAACCCAATGAAACTTCCAAACTGATTGTAGGAAAGTTTAGAATGGTCATATCTTGTTCGTTTAAATATTTCTCCCTCGATGTCGATCACCAATATAGGAGTACGTCGCCTCGTTAAAACCTTGTCAAGAAAACCCATGGGAAAAAACTTGATCGAAGGCTTAAAAAGAAAGTACAAGCTATTCCATCCGATTTCATATCTTGAGGACCGATATCCTTACTTACGGTAAAGGATTTCAATATCATCATTGTTTGATCTAAAGCATTGTCTCTATTATAACTTGATCCAATAGATACACTATATCGATTTCTCTTGTTGTCTCAATATACCATGAATATGCCTCGTTAAAACCTTATTAGGAAAAACCCGGTGGGAAAAATCCTAATGAAGGAAAAAGAGTACATTATTCATGTGAATACGCCTTTAATGTTGCCTCATTAAAAACCTTGCTAGGAAACCCAATGGGATAAAACCTCACTAAGAGGAAAAAGAGTGCAACGCGTATTTTATATAAGTATGTCAAGCAAGCATTTCAAAATCTTTCATAGATTTGTATGAGTATCATATACATCGGTTCATACTCTTCATTCATTTCCACATGAATGAAATTTTAGATGTTATACAATATCATGTTATATTTAGTGTATATATGCAATCAATGACTTGATCTCATTTTCTCACTATATCGAGATATATACCTAAATCTCTTACGGAGATTTCATAGTAGTTGAGATTAGTGCCTCATTAAAAACCTTGTTTGAGAAAAACCCCGCTTTGGGACAAAAACATCAATCAAGGAAAAGAGTACAAAGATATGAATTTCTCAACAATATCAATGTAGATATTTTGAGCCGTTGCATGCAATGATACAATAATACATTTGAAACCTCTTCAAGAGTTTCATTCTCATTTCTCATTAAACCCGTGCATGAACACTTTAATCATAAGGGCATATATTTCAAAGATCGGCATTTTCGATGGATTTTAATATCCTCACTATTACCGATAGTATGTAGCGCTATCTTTTCATAGTGTGTCGACACTTTCAATTTTATTTCTTTCCCCATATCGACATAACTTATCGAGATATCTCATTTATCAATCCTCTTGTAGGATTACACAATATAGTTATGTCTATATACTCTTCAAGAGTATATGCCTCCGTTATTAAGACCATCTTTAATAATTTGCTTCGATATATATGATTGGGGAAATGTCATAATATCAACGCTTACAGCGTGCTAACTTATCAAAGCATCTTAAGCGATATATGTGATTGTTCATAACATCTTTTATACATCTTTGAACTTGAGTTCATATTTTAATTGTGAGGATATAGTATGATGCATATCATTTTCACCTTTAATACTCCCTCATGCTAAGAAAATTTAGAACACTAAAACTCATATATATTTTTATCATTCAAATTTTAATATGAGAATTTATATAGTTTGCATTCTATTCTCGATATTGGCAATTTATTGGAGGACTTTAAATAATTTGCCATACATAATATCCCACTTGTATGCGCATACTCAATCCTTCGTGATTTATTCAAGTATTGGGATATACATTTACTAGCTTTATCATTAAATCTGAAATCATGCTCATACCGTGAGCAAATATTTCAGAAATTTCAAATTACGAATCATATACACATGTGACTATCTAGTGGATCCATATCATAATATCTAGTAGTCCACATGGAGGATGAGTGGGCCCATATTTCTCATCATTTATTCCAGGATATATTTGGGATTTATTCCCAATATTGGCTAGTAATGATTTCATCATTTATCGAGAACAATCATTGAAGAATTCTTTTAATTCTTCACTTGAAATATTGATTTCAATAATTATTTAAACCGGATGGTCATCCGGCTCAAGAAACGAGTATTATTGAACTTTTAGTTCAAGAAATTCTTATATCGATTTCACTAGTATTCAGATAGTGCTCAACATGATTTATTACTTTCATCATATGTATAGCTCACCGACATATTCCATCATGTTTCGGTAGCATTATTACACATCACTGCTCAGCGTGGAATCTTAGCACATACGCTTCATGTTTCAACATCGTTCCAACGCGAGCCTTACCTCATACTGGCGTTTATAAATTATCCTGGCACTTTACAAAGATTCACCATAATAATGGTCCATATATAATAATGGATAATTTGCTCTCAAATCTTCGAAAATACTATCCATCACTACCGATCAAAATCCTAAAAAGGATTTATCAAGTAGGCTTGAAAGGTTGAGGATGCTAATGAATAAGGGCATCCCAGAGATGTTCGATGTTTAATTGAAGCAAAGGTTCGATTATCTCGTGAGGTTTCGATTCCTTCTAAATACATGCCTGGTATGGGTAAAAGTAGTTTTTCAAAGAAACTGGAGAGCAAAAGATTAGGAGGGTGCTACAAATGTGCTCGGTGGGACATGTGACACTCGATGTAAATCAGTGCAATGCGTGTCTAGTAACCGAGAAGATAAGATAGCATTCATTAAGGATGGATTGAGTAAGGAGCCTTTGGATGATATTCAACAGCTCTTGAGACACATCCTAGTGGACACGCATACAAGGTGAGCTAATGGCCTTATGGGCCAAATTCAAAGATCAACAAATGCGTTCTTGAAAACCTTACTTTAGAAGATCTGTTTGTAAATTTAGTAGAAAAATTTAGTATAATGATTTTCCCATATTTATGTAAGAAAGCTTGGTGTAATAACAAAGATCAATATATTTCTTTTATTTGTAAATATCGTTTTTCAATTTTAAGATATATATATATATATATATATATATATATATTATTTTTCAATCACCGACAGGTATATGTCATTTCACTAAAATTTTTCTGCCTTTTTCTCTTTCATATTTGTCAAAAAGTAAATAGTGCAATCAATTATTGGTTTGAAAATTTTTCTTTAAATAGAGGGATTCATATATCTCTCATGTTTATACATTAAAAGTATAGTGCAAAAAGAAAGATAGGAGTAGAGATGGATATGGAGATTTTAGAATCATCTCATACAAGTCACCTTTTACTCTCGCCATATTAAAACCAGTATGTATTCTTGGTGGATCTAAATTGGTAGGCCATATCCAATATGTGGATATGGCAAACCGACTTATAAAAGAGTTAGGAGACAAGAAATCAATATATTATATGGAGGAACCAACAACAAACTTTTAGCTAGACTTATAATGGCCGCATCATCATGGGGAATAAGAGTTTTGAGTGTAATACCTTTCCATTTAGTTGGATCTAATACTCGAATTGGAGCAGGTTCTACCATGGGTCCAGCAGGTTGGTGCTACAAGCGTTTAATCCATCCACAACCGCATGATGTATATGATGAATAATAGTGATGGTTTCATTGTCCTTCCAAGCGGCTACAACATACCGGAGGAAATATTCAATATAGCCTGGAACTTTCATGTCAAACCAATAGGTTTGTTGAATATTAACAATTTCTTTGATGGCTTACTAGCTGCTCATAGATCGAGTGTAGATAATAAGTTTATCTCTCATTTAGCGAGAAAATACTTATTTTCGCAAGTTGATGAACTACTCATCAAATTTCATGCATATGTTCAAGAATCTGGAAGCCTGAGATCCGTCTGGCCAGATCATCGGTGTCAGCGAAAAGAAATTCGGATCCTTTAAATATCTCATCATGAACCCTAATGTTGAGGGTGGCGAATTACGAGTATTTATACTCTAAAATGCACCCTTCATTTATGGGTTCAATATGTATTTTCTTTTAGCATTTTTATATTTTCGAGTGTCTATTGCCATCTTTGATATTCTCAATATGTTCCACTTCAACGCTTTGTACTTCTTCCGAGTAATAATAATAATATCATATTGGCTTTATTCAAATACAGAATCTAGTGATTATGCTTCTTCAAGAGCATTTTATTCTCATATTAATACAATCTCATATCATCGATGAGATTACTTATATAATCTTTCCATGCGATATATTTTCTTTGATTTATCAACATGGGATCTATTGAGCATTTTACTTTCATCTATTTATTCAATGGTAACTTCAGGTACCACTTTACTCAATTTTCCCATCAATATTCAATAGACGTGGAAAGTGAACATTCCTTTATTAAATGCTTCTTTAAGAGCATTTCTCATCATATCACAATATACTAATCTCATAATGAGATTTTTCACCAGTATATTTTCTTTCTCTTTTATCACAATGGGATTCTTTGAGCAATTTCATTTCATCAATACATACAATCAGAAATTCCTGCATCACTTGCTCAAATCCTTCTTTAATATCAATAGAATATTCATATTGAATATATATAAATCGCTTATCCAATTGTGGGTTTAATCCAACCACATTTATAATAAGTATTCTAAACGTGTGGTATAACCCATCACATTGAAAATATGCATACCAATCGTGTGATATAACTCACCACATTGAAATATATGCGAAATTTAAAGTCGTAAATTTAAATTGCAGAAATTAAATTTCCTCCAATAGGTGGTCGAACCTACCTTATGGGAATTATTGCAATAAATATAAATTTACGGAATTTAAATTAGTAGAATTAAAATGCATAATGATTAACTACTTCTTCAGGAGTAGATCCGCTTTTAGTAGAAGGTATCACCCATCACTTGAAGATATAAATTGCATAAATATATAAAACCTTTCGCTGATGGTTGAACCCATCATCAGGTAGGAGGTATTGCGATTTAAATTGCAGAAATAAAGCGAGAATTAAATATTGAATCGCTTCTACGGGAGCAGATTTGTTCTTCTAGAACAAATTCTCATTACTTACAAGAGCTCTCTTTATCCTTTTTAGAATAAGTATATTATGTATTTAAACTCTTGAGTTAAAATAATATTCGATCTTTTAACTCAAATGGACTTCAGTCGTAATTAATGGATTTAGAATTTCTTGGGATATTCTATCCATTTTTGTTTATTGTCGTCAAAGTAAACGATCGGAGGTGAACGATCGTCACGCCAACCGCTACGATTCTGTGCATGCGTCGCTGGCAAAGTGCATGCACACATATTTCTTTATAAAATTTTAATAGTATAAGGATTAATACGTAAATATTTACAAGTCTAAGGACCATTTTGTAACTTTTTCAAAAGTTGGGGTATCGATTTGTAAATTTTTGAAAGTTTACCTTATCAATATTGGTGTCAAATCGAAGATCTCGTTAAATCGAGTATAATGGAGTCGAGAAAATTTGATTTTGATAATGTATGCCTTATATCTCGAGAAAACGAATGTTATAGCTTAATATATTATTATATTATAAAATAATAATATATATACCTTTCCGTCCTTTCGATTTTCCTTCTGCCGAATTCGTTTCTGCATATTTTTGATTAGGAATTAAAGACATGAAGTAACACGGTGTGATTTGTGAGTCTTCTCGGTTTCAATTACAATTGAAGAGAAGATGCGTGTAGGAGAAGTTTATTAAAAAAACAATTCGTTATTTGAGAAATGTTTAATCCGGTTCGATCATGAGGATCATCGTTAGATGAATCGTAGAAAGATACTCCTTCTTATTACTCAAGCCAGAGACTCGTCTTGATAACGTGTTATAAAAGTATAGAAATAATAGAGAATAAATTATAAATTCAATGAATTTAATTTCATTAATAATCGCTCTATTTATGTGAACGAATAAGACAATCGTAATTACATAATTTCATCATGATAATAAATATTCACATCATTAAAATATATATAAATTATTTCCTCGATTCCCCAAGTGCGTTTTTATATTCATAACAAAGACAACATTTTGAGGAAGCAATTTTAGTTATTAAAATGCCATAATAATAATAATAATAATAATAATAATAATAATAATAATAATAATAATAGCATTGGTTCAAACGCGGGGAAAGGTGCTATGCATCACTTTTGACCCTTACCTGTCTAATCATATAATGTCGGTCAACGTCAAAATTGGCATGGTTAGGGTTTTGATCAATAATATATGTATATATATATAGGTGATAATGACAAAATGAGAATAACAATATATATATATATATATATATATATATATATATATAAATTGTTTGGTTAAGATTTTGAATTCTTTGTTATCCTAAACGTACGTTCTACGATGTCGTATAAGATATCTAACATATTTAACTAGATAATATATTGATGATGAGAAATCAATGTTCGGTCGTACACATCGATATTTCAACACAAATCTATCTTATCTTAATCTTAGAGGGTGTTAGTGGATAAATTTTAATGTATTTTTATGAATAGGAAGAGAGAGAATGAGTGGAGTTAGATGGTGGAGATTTAATGAGTGGAGAGATTATAGATGTGATTTATTTGACCAAATTTCAAATTTGAAATGAATGCATTAAAATGCATTTAGATTTGTTTGCTAACACCCTCTTAATTTTAATATAATAATAAGAAAAGTGTCAGTTAGTGCCGAAGTGATAGTATTATATTTAGCATTAGTTTTTTTGAATTAATTATTTTCTTTATTAAACTTATGCTGTTTTTCTTATTTGGTATTATTTTTCTTATTTTATTTTTTATATTTATTTTACCCTTTTTATATGTATTCTTTTTTTTGAATTAATTTATAAATTCTTTTAATTCGTTTATATATTTAGCATTATATACATTCATGTAAATGTGATAAGATATAAAAGTTACAACTTATAAAACCTATTAAATTAATTTTGACAATGACAATTATCATTTTCTATATATTTTTAATTTTTGGATATTAATTTTAGTTATTTTATATACATCTCAATTTTCAACTTAATTATGTAGTTAAAATGTCAACTTAGCATAGTATCACATTGGCACCAAAATCTAAAAAAAAAAACTTTAAACATATCTTAAAAATTAAATAAATAATTCTCTTTTTTATAGTTAAGGTTCTAAAAGGTGCGAGGTGTGGCAAGGTGGCGATGTGAAGCCTCAAGCATTCGAAGCGTACGCGAGACTGGGGATAGAAGGACGTTTTTCATTTTTTTAAAATTATTCTAAAGTGATAAATAAGTAAAAAAAATCATATTTGAGATATTTTATACAAATTTCAATATATTTTTCATTTTTTCAATAAAATATATAGTATTTAAAGCATTAAAAACTTTGAACACTCAACAAATTATTATCAATTCCTACAATTAAATTACAAAACGAATACAAGTGGAAAATATTCTTTTCATAAGTTGGTCTAACTTCAAAGACAACAATACAAATGATCCAACATTTATAATTTAAAAAAAACCTAGTTGATTTTAATTAAAAGGCTCGCCTCTTTTCACGCTTTTCGCACCTTTTTCCACCCCTACCTATTATGCTAGGCGTTTTCACGCTGTCTCATGCCTAGGCGGGCCTTTTCCCACCTTTTATAACATTGTTTATGGTTATCACGTTAAGGTGAATGAAATCTGTTAATTATATTTTTTTAATTCAATTCAAGCTAAATGTTGTAAAAAATCAATCCAATTTTCATAAAATTTATATATGTATGTGCATGTCAGCTATAAAATCATTATTAATCATATTTGAAATACATTTGAACAATTATATATGACTCATAAAACGTATTATTTATGTTTATTTTGTTTTTATTGGAATAAGTATATTATCTAAATTTTATTCCCCAATATTATATTTTTACCTAAAATATCAATTACGACAATTGATACGATATTTTAGATAATATATTTTACACTAAAATTTATAAACTATTATTAAAATCTATAATATTATATTCATAATAATTTATTATCTTATTTTATATAAATATATTAGCTTAGTCGTCCCATACAGCGCATGTACCGAATAGTACTAATCTATATATATAAACTACAAAGAAATCTCTCCTCCATACCGCTCGTATATGAGTCTCTCACCACTAAAAATATATTACACTATTCTTTCTACTTTCAAACAAACGTCATTTTGTCTGGTGCGGAAAAATTATTTTTCACCTTGAGTCACATATTACTTTTCTAATTGACAAACTTTGATTGATTTAGAAGTGTGCAAGGATTCTCAACTTTTTAATTATACACCTACTTTCATAATCTATGGTTTGTAGATAGGGTCCGTTTCAAACTTTTTGTCTAATCACTATGAGAATAATCATTACATTTGCCTACCCAAATCTCGTTGTTAATTTTCTTGTGATTTTTTTTTTTAGTATTTTTATCTCTTAATTAATTAATTGGTCCCGTTCAAAAAAAAAAATTTTTTTTGAAAAAGAAAAGAAGTGGTGGTTTGGTTATTTGGGATAACGTTTTTTGACTTTGAAAGTGAAAACGTTTTTGTATTATTAGGCGCACCTCAATTAAGACGACCCATTCAATAACCCGCTTTTATTAGTCATCAACAAACTTGTTGAATATTTAATTAACACCGTCCTTTTTTGTATTACTTGCAACGAAGTCTGTCTATGGTACCAATTCCACTGGTAACATTTATTTAGTTATTTATTGAATAACTAGTAACATTTATTTATTACCAATATATAGAAGTTTCCTCATTAAAATTTTTTAGATAAAAAGGAATAAAAGTTGTTAACGTCCCAAATTAAAGAAATATAAGTTACAGCCATTTAATGTGGTTGTAATGTATACTCCATCAATTTCAATTATATAGCCATTTTTCATTTTTAATTATTATCATTACACATGTTTCTTTCTATTTAATTATTACACTTTCTCTATCCCATCCATTTATATAGCCACTTTTCATTTTTTATTTGCTTTCAATTATATAATTTTATTTCCATATTATAAAGTTTATTTTATATTTCTTTACTAGCATACCCCTTGTTTTTTAAATGGACCTTGCTACATCACCATAATAGATGCCATAATGGTTGACATAATGAACATGTGGCATGATCCTACAAGTTTAACTACTCCATCACTTTTAGATGGATGATTATTAAATATGCCAACTGTTATTATGTCAATCATTATGACATTCATTATGGCAGTCTAGCATTTCCCTTTTTAAATATACCATTATTTAATACTAGTATTTTCTCTCGTGCGTTGCACGGGAAGATATATAATAGTTCAAATTCTAGAAGAGGAATGGAAGATTGAGTTGCAGATTTATGATTATCCGAAGCGTGATTTTACAATTAAATTTTATTTTTTTAATTCAAAAAATGAAACTTTTGGCGGAAAAATGACCTCATATTATATGGGAGATATATAAGAGTTCGAATTCTAGAAGAGGAAGGAAAGATTGAGTTGCAAATTTGTGATTATCCTTTTACAATTAAATTTTATTTTTTAATTCATAAAAATAAAATTTTTGGTGGGAAAATAATCTCATTTTATTAATATATATAATATATAATATATATATATATAGATTATAATTGTAACTAGTAATTTAACAATTAGTCACTAATAAGGATAAATTAGGAATATAATATTTAAAAATTAACTTTTTCAACAATTTTTTAGACTTGCTAAACAGGGTTTAGTATGAAATCTAGTGAATTAAGTAAATATTTAGCAGAACAAAAAAAATTCCGTGTCACATGTACAACGAAAATACACAACGAGATCCATGTACAACACATACTCTTGACATGATCATATTTTTTCACACATTACATCATTTTTAAATTTTATCTTACGAAACGATCACTTTTTATTTCATTCAATTTAGTCCTCAACTGCACATTGTGTAGAATTTAATTTGATTTACTTAAAAGTAGAGAAAAACAGAAAAGAAACTTGGAATTGAATATATTATCATTGACGATCAAGTTAGATGGAGTAAAAAAAAATTATTAATGATTTCATTAATCAAATTTACAAATGTTAGATTATTTGTGAAAAGTAAATAAAGAAAACAACGAGTGAAAGTTAGATTTACGTTGTTAAATAGTTTGCATTGAAATATTTAGTTTAAGACTCATATTCCATATTCTCCAAACTTAAAATAATGTCGTACTACAGAAAAAAAAAAAAAAGAAAGAAAGAAAGAAAGAAGAGGGTAAAATGAAACATGACAAGACCAACTATTTTGGAGCATAGTGATATATGGTGATAGTGAAATTAAAACAATAGTACTAAAATATCGTGGAACTTCGATTTGAATTTATCATTGAGGACTCAATTAGATGGAATAAAAATTTATAGATTTTATTAAGGATTCAATTGATCCAATTTACAATGATTGGGTTATGGGAAAAAGTGATAAAGCAAAACTGAAATATTAATTTTTTAAAATCTTTGAATACTTTTACGTGCGGTACATTTATAGTTGGGTTTATCTTTTAATTCGTATTGAAGTTTACATGGAAATTGATAAGTGTGTTTTTTTACATATTTATGTTTTTAAATGGATAATTTATCAATTGAATAAGCAGATTTCTATGTAATTGTATGTAAATATTATGTTTGCATGTGGATATCCCAAATGTGGAAGAGAACAAGGAAACAGAAGAGTAAAAAGGACCAAAAGCATAAAAAAATCCAAAAGTTTGAGGATCAAAATGAAATAATCCGATAGATGGAGAGCCTCGGCTGCAATTATTTTGGGCGCTTCTAGGTGCAAGCTAAAAAGTTGAGGACTAAATTGTAAGATTTGAAAGTTGAAGGGCATCATGTGCAAATTCACCAAAATAAAAGAAAAAGTAAATTGTAGCAAATGATCCAAAAAAAGTTGTTTGAGTTTTGGTTTGGTTTAAAAAGGTAACTTATTTGGCTCAAAAAAATTTAGTTATCATTTTGTCCATTTGGATGGAATCAATTCATTAAACCGTTAATTAAGGTCCTAACTTTTAGGTATTGTTACAATAAAGTTCCAAAGTTTGGAAAATATATATTTTAATACAAAATTTAGTTAAATTATGAAATTTTATATTTTATTTTTTCTATGGGTGCTTATTTAGTTCGTAATTAATTTTATTGAATTAATTTGAAACTAGTTAAATAATTTTTATCAAAAAATTTTATCATAATAGCATTTGCTAGTATTAATATAATAACACAACTTTCGAATATTTTATCTAGCATTAAAAATGCACACATTTTGATTTTAATCAATAGTTAATAATAAATAAATTATTGTACATATATAACATTTTATTAAGAATATATTATTGTAGAAAAATATATAATAATATAAAGAATTAATCAAATCAAATAAATTTTATAAAAAAATAAAATAAAATAAAATAAAAAATAAAAAAATCAAAACCCCCACCCCACCCCCATCCCCAAAAAACACCACCACTATGTTGGTGGTGGTGGTGGCGGCGGCTTCGAAACCACCGCCAGCACCACCACTGGGGTAGTGGTGTTTTTTGGGGTGGGGAGGTTTTTTATTTTTTATTGTATTTTTTATTTTTTGGATTAATTTTTTATATTCAGTATATTTCTTATAGTGATATATTTCTAATAAAATTTTATTTAAGTATAACAATTACATTTATTATTAATTATTGTTTAAAATCAAAATGTCTGTATTTAATGCTAATGAAAAATTTTAAAAGACCACCAGCAACCGTTTTTACGGGGTGGGGTGGGAGTTTTTTATTTTTTATTTTTTATTATTTGATTAATTTTTGTATTCGATATATTTTTTTGCAGTAATATATTCTTAATAAAATCTTATGTAGGTACAATAATTATATTTATTATTAACTATAGGTTAAAATCAAAATATGTGCGTCTCTAATGTTAAAGAAAATTTTCAAAACTTGTGTTATTATATTAATATGAACAAATGCTGTTATGTTAAATTTTTGATAAAAACTATTTTATCAGTATCAAATTAATTCTAGAAAATCAATCACGAACTAAATGAGCATCCACAGAAAAAAAATAAAATGTGAAATTATACAATTTGACTAAATTTAGGATTAAAGTACACATTTTTCAAACATTTGAACTCGATTGTAACAATACCTAAAGGTTAGGACCTTTTGTGCAGTTTATGTCGAGTCAAATGGACCAAACGTACACCAAATTTTTTCAAAAGTTGACTTTTACTAGCTGGTTCATTGACGGATTCTATCCAAATGGACAAAAAATGTACCAAATTTTTTTGGACCAAATGCGCTATCTTTTTTTTATTGGACTAAACTGACACTCAAACAACTTTTTTGAACCATTTGTGCTAATTTCCCAAACAAAAAATAATAATTTTGCAGCAAGTATTTCCAGCGCCTCGTTTACGGGCGTAAGTGGGCTACCAAGCGGCCACATGGTAGAAAAAATTCAGCCTTTGCTGATTTTTTTCAAACATTCTCATTTCTCTCCTATTTGCACCAATTTTGAGGGTTTTTAATCATTATTTCCATATGAATAATTTGGGAAAATTCTTGGAGAATAAGATGAAGAAATTAAGAGAAGACGGATAAGAGAGTGGAAGATGAATCAAGGTTGAGCACTTCAAAGGGAAGAATTCTAACTTTGTTTTTGTATTTTTCCATGATTTATTCCATATGAGCTTTGTATATAGTTATGTCTTGGATTTTGTTCAAAATGAGTACAGTGTAATGTTGAGAGGATTAATTGATCTTAATCTAGTTTCATTAATGTATATGTTTATGTAATTGAATTTGTTTACCAATTTCATGTGTGGTTGTTATTGAACTTTCATCCATGTATTTGCTTGATCACCAAATATGGGTTTGGTGATTTTTATAGCTTTTGGGAAACATATATACATTTTCGATCATGTAATAATCAGCCTAAGTTCTTGTAGGATAGAGATATACTCCTAACCCTGATGCCCATTGAGCTATTTTCAGAAAGACTAATACAATTGGTTGATTTCTCATTGACATAGAAATATAGTAGGTTGAATAAATTAGTTATGATTAGTTCGACGCTCGAGAGAAGTAATTGTCTAAAATTAGGAGAATCGAGTTTAACAAAGATAATGAGTAATTTGTTGGGCTTATTGAAGGACTAATAAAACTAGGTTAAGTGAAGTCAAGAATCCCAACTGTATTATATCCAAGTTTATCCCTATTTACTCCCATGTTATTTTGTTAGTTTCTTTGTACTTTAGTTTAATTCACTCAATCTCTACCCAATCAATTGTGTGTGTTTTCGTTTTGCATTTAACTTCCCACTAGAACAAGTAATTCTTCTACAAATAACCAATTATTGTGGGTACGACAATCCAGACTCTAAAAGACCAGTTTAATGCTTTATTACGATCCTTGCACTTGTGGTATTTCTACTTGTATTCACGAACGTAGGAGAAATCTTCAATTTAAGACTCATATTGTATATTTTTGGGCCTCAACATAATGTTGACATTTTTGTAAAAGGGAGAAAGGTGTAAAAATGGGGACTTATTTGGAAATATGCTAAAACTACAAAAAAAAAAAAAAAAGAAAGAAAAAAGAGAAATCTTCAATTTAAGACTCATATTGTATATTTTTGGGCCTCAAAATAATGTTGACATTTTTGTAAAAGGGAGAAAGGTGTAAAAATAGGGACCGATTTGGAAATGCGCTAAAAACTACAAAACAACAAAAAAAAAAAAAAGAAAAGAAACCACAACAAAACAAAATAAGGTAGACAATGGGACCAACAACTCACTCTTTTATATTAATCGGATTAGGATATTGGTATCGTTACTGTACTCCAAAATATTTAATTATTATAAGGGTGTATGAAAAAAAAAATTCGTGTAAATTTTACATTTCAAAAAATACATTAAATTAGGATATTGGTATCACTACCTTACTCCACAATATTTAATGATTATAAGGGTTTATGAGAAAAAATACAAAATTTTATTTTTAAAAAAATTTAATGATATTTTTTAATCTATATGAAAATATGATGAAGCGTATCTGTACTGGGAGGGAGTGATTATATAATTAAGGTAGATGAAATATGTTTTTAAAACTAGAGTAACGATAATAATTTCTTTAATGTGCTAAAAAAATAATAATATGTACATCTTCATAAGGTGGGTGAATTTAATAAACATTCACAAGGATCGGGGGTTGGACCAATGGCTAAGGGCTCAATCCTTTACCGGGAAAATATCGGGTTTAAATCTCATCCTCGCTCCTATATGTGTCCTTCGGCAAAAAATAAAAAAAATAAAAAAATCACTAAACTAAAAATTGTGACTATCGACTCATTTAACTTTGAAACTTAAAAGATAGTCACCAAACTTTTTTTAATGTTAATGATCAACTATTTTTTAGCCTGACACTTAAATGTATTAACTAATTTCAACTAGATGGCTGCATATGCGGAATCAATTAGGTCAACTGTTCACACAATATATTGATTTACATCAAACAAATAACTATATAAATCATTAAAAAAAAAAGACTTTTCCAAACAAAAACGAGACATAAAAGAAATCATGTTTATAATGGATTATGTAGCTGGTTGTCTAGTGCTGGTGAATTTTTGTACCATCACTTGGTTTTACATAGGACACCACCGGCCACTTGAAACACGGAGTTGATGAATGGTCAATGGATAACATTAAATAAAGTCCAATAATTATTTGGTTCTATTTAAAAGTTGGGTGAATAATCAATTACAATCTTAAAATTTATTGAGCGTCTATCAAATTTACATTCACAAGATGGAGGGAGTTTTATGAATTTCATGAGACTAGATATTACTCTAAAAGCTACTCACTCCATCTCACGAGGATAAACTCGTTTTCTTTTTTATTCTTCCCAAAATATTGGTTACTTTTGATTTGTGCCAATTTAATTTCATCATTTTCTTATTATGCTCTTATTTAATATGTGTTTCTATTGATCTTATTTAATATGTGTTTCTATTAGAGTGTGTTTGATTGTCATGATTTTCCATGGAAAATATAAAATCTCAGAACTTGTTTTTCAAGTCTGTTGGTTTGATTGCAAAATTTTTCATGGAAATAATTTTCCATGTACAACCGCTTAAAATATATTTTAATCTATTTTCCATGGAAAATAACTCTCACTTCCCCTTAAAGAAAATATTTTTCAAATAATATTGAAAATATTTTCTTTTCCATATAAGATAGAATTTTTTTTCCATCTTTTCTTATCAAACACACCCTTAATAAAATCACATAAGCTTTATTTAATTATAAAGACATATTTGAAAAAAATTGAATTAAATTTTATATTTCAACAATATTAATTAGAATTTGTTAATCTTTGAAAGTCAAACTAGCTAGGTCTATCTTTGATTCTCTGTAAAACGAAGGGGATATGCTCTATCGACCTGTCTTGAGAAGAATTGTCTTATACAGCAATTTTCTTTTTTGTAAAATGGAAGAGAATATTTCTCCGTGGAGAATTGAATTTCATTGAATTAGTAGATGACGTTTTATACAAGAGATATCCTACAATCATGCTAGCATATTCTAGGTAAACTAAGTATAAAAGGAAACTACACTAATATACAGTTCATACAAAATATTCTCAGAATCAACACATAATCAATACAATATTTTGTCAATGATTGAGATTTCCTTCACAACACTCCCCTCAAGTTGGAGAGTGAATGTCAAGAACTCCCAACTTGCGTATCATAGTCGAAAAAGCTTCCTTTCCCAATGGTTTAGTGAACACATCTGCAAGTTGATTTCTTGAGGAAATATGCCTGGTTGCAACGGAACCATCTTGTATTTTATCACGAATAAAATGACAATCCATCTCTATATGTCTGGTTCTTTCGTGAAAAACGGGATTTGCAGCTATATGCAAGGCAGCTGTGTTATCGCAATATAACAATGCTGGCTTTGGATGCAATATTCTCAAATCTTTCAATAATGAACGCAACCAAGATAATTCACAGCATACACCTGCCATGGCTCTATATTCAGCCTCTGCTGAGGATAGAGATACAGTTTTCTGCCTCTTTGTTCGCCAAGATATGAGGGAAGATCCCAGAAAAACACAATAGCCCGTGGTGGATTTACGAGATATTGGACAACCAGCCCAATCTGAATCAGAGAAAGCGCTCAAAGATAAATCATTTTGACAAGGAAAAAATAAACCTTGTCCTGGACTACCCTTTAAATAACGTAAAACACGCAAGGCAGCTTCCATGTGTGGTTTGCGCGGTGCATGCATGAATCTACTCAACACATGAACTGAATATGTGATATCCGGTCGGGTAATAGTCAAATAAATTAGGCGTCCGACAAGTCGCCTAAACTGTGATGGATCTTTAAGTAATTCACCTTTATCTGAGAGCTTTGTGTTTTGTTCCATGGGAAAGTCAACAGGCTTAGCACCCAAAAATCCACCATCTTTCAAAATTTCCAAGGCATATTTTCGTTGTGAGATAGAAATACCTTTCTTTGATCGAGAAACTTCTATGCCTAGGAAATACTTCAAGTCACCCAAATCTTTAATTCGAAAATGACCATGCAAAAATTGCTTGAGGGCTGATATAGCATTCACATCATTACCGGTAATAAGAATGTCATCAACATATATCAATAGAGCTGTAAAGGATTTTGCTTTTCGGCATGTGAATAACGAGTAATCAGCTTTGGATTGAACAAAACCAGCACCTTGGATAGCTGAAGAGAACTTGGCGAACCATTGTCGAGAAGCTTGCTTTAAGCCATATAACGACTTGTGGAGGCGACACACTAGATTCTCCCCCTGTCGCCGAAGACCAGGAGGTGGAGACATATAAATTTCTTCATGGAGATCACCGTGAAGAAAAGCATTGTTGACGTCAAGTTGATGAAGAGACCAATTTTGGGCAGCTGCTAGGGCCAATAAACAACGAACAGTAATCATTTTAGCAGTAGGAGAAAATGTATCATGGTAATCTATACCTTCCAGCTGTGTGTAACCTTTTGCAA
Organism: Jasminum sambac; assembly: GCA_018223645.1. NCBI lineage: Eukaryota > Viridiplantae > Streptophyta > Magnoliopsida > Lamiales > Oleaceae > Jasminum > Jasminum sambac. The sequence goes on from CP073645.1 coordinate 670,830, forward strand.
CCAAGCGAGCTTTGTAACGCTCAATAGTGCCATCAGAATGTCGTTTTATTTTATAAACCCAACGACAGTCAATAGGCTTCTTGCCAGGGGGAAGAGGAGTAAGAGACCAAGTGTGATTGGCTTCTAAAGCAGCCAATTCAGATTCCATTGCTTCTTGCCAATGAGGTTCAGAGGCGGCCTCAATATAAGATGTAGGCTCAATGTCCTGACTTATAGTAGCAACAAAAGAACGATGTTGGGATGAATAACGATGATAAGAGATAAAATTGCAAAGTGGATATCGAGTACCTTTTGCCGGACTGGATGACAAAGATGGCAAATGGCTGGGAGACGTTACCTGGTTGCAAACATAATCTCGTAAAGTTGTGGGAGGGCGATGGTGTCTTTGAGAGCGCCGTAAAACTGGTGCAGGAGATGAATTAGTAGATGATGGCGGAGTAGGAATAGGATCTAGTTGGGTGGTGTGATGGACCGGAGGAATGGGTTCCAATGGTAACGATGGTTGGATGGATTGGAAAGGATCAGATACAGGAAAAGGGATCACGGAGTCGGAATTGGAGGAGATAGATGGAATGGATTGATAAGGAAAAATGGTTTCATGGAAAATGACATCGCGACTAGAGAAAATTTGATGGGTGTCAAGATCATAGAGCTTGTAAGCCTTTTGGCCAACTGGATACCCAAGGAAAATACATCGTCGGGCTCGTGGGGCAAATTTATGAGGAATATGCACATTAGTGGCGTAGGCAAGGCAACCAAAAACTCGAATATGGGAGTAATAAGGAGATTTACCATAGAGTCGTTCAAAAGGACTTTGCCGAGAAAGAAGTGGTGTGGGCAAACGATTAATTATGTGAACAGCATGAGAAACACATTCAGCCCAAAAGTGTAGAGGAAGGTGTGCTTGAAAACGAAAAGCTCTAGCACATTCAAGAATATGACGGTGCTTGCGTTCGACAACCCCGTTTTGTTGCGGGGTATAGACACAAGAATGTTGGTACATGGCGCCGTGTTGTTTAAAAAATTCACGCATGGAAAAAAATTCACCACCATTATCGGTCCGGATATTGGCTATAGAGACATGGAATTGTGTTTTGACAAATGAAAAAAAATTGGCAAGCAAATGTTGTGTTTCACTTTTGTGATGCATAAAGAAAACCCATGTGAACCTAGAATAATCATCCACAATAGTCAAAAAATACTTTGCACCAGAAAGAGAGGCAGTTCTATAGGGACCCCAAATGTCACAATGAATTAATTCAAAAGGTCTAATAGATGTAATTGAACTAACGGAAAATGGAAGACGACGTTGTTTTGCAAGAGCACAAACATCACAAGCATTATTATGCTGAAAAGGGAAATGTAACCAATGTTTGGCCATAAAATCTAATCTAGAGAAAGACAAATGCCCCAAACGATGATGCCACAATTCGGTGGGGGAAGGGACTTGCGAACTTAAGGCAGAAGCGGCTGCTGCAGAAGGAATGTAAGATTTTGGCTTATCTGATACTAATGTAACCAAGTAATAAAGTCCGTCTCGTTGTTCACCCAAACCAATCGCCTTCTTCGTCGTCAAGTCCTGCAAAATACACCATTGAGGAAAAAAGGTTACTGAACAATTGAGGTCTCTAGTAACACGACTCACAGACATCAAATCCACTTTAAAAGACGGCACGCCAAGCACATTTTGTAAAGTGACGACAGAATTTAAAGGTAAATTCCCAATAGATGTAATTGGAGCTCGTTCTCCACTTGGCATAGTAATTGGTGGCAAAACAATGTTCTTTCTGCTATTTTCCATTAAAGTTGGAGATGAAGTAACGCGTGGTGCATTTGCACCACTGTCGATAATTAAATGTTGAAGACGCAGCAATGATCTTGACAAACCTGGGGAAGCAATATTAACTTTAGGATTTGCGGACTGTGATGTTCCTTTACCCTTTATAATAGATAGAATTTGCTTGATTTGTAAATCAGAGAGCTCATCTGTTATGGAGTGCATTTCTTGTACTGTTGGACTTTCTTGGACATTGTTCACTGAAGATTGATGGCCGTTGTTACGTTTGGAATGATTATTTCCTTGACTAGACTTGTTTGATGCATGTTTTGGGTGATCTGGTGGATACCCATTAAGTTTCCAGCATTTCTCTTTTACATGATTGTCACGACCACAATAAGAGCAGTGTAAAGGTTTTCGATTGGACTGATTCGAACGAGAAGAACTTTGTCCATGTCGAACCGCTAGAGCCACCGGTTCAGAGTTTTGCACTACCATGGCTGAACTCTCTGTTATTTCACGTAGAGCTCCCAGACTCCGCTGCTTTTCCTCTTGTACAATCGAAGAATAGGCCTTGGCAACATCAGGAAGAGGATTCATCAATAGAATTTGCCCTCGAATTGCACTATAAGACTCATTGAGTCCCATGAGAAATTGCATCAATTTACGTCTCTTATGGTCGGCTCCACAATTACAAACGGTTTCATTATAGGATCCTAATTCATCCCATAATTTCTTTAACTTTGTGTAATAAGCTGCAACAGTCATCTGGTCTTGGGCAAGACAAGCAATATCCCTTTCAATCTGAAAAATACGAGGAGCATTGCTTTGAGAAAAACGATCTCGAAGATCTTCCCACACCTCTTGGGCGGTGTTTGAAAAAATAACGCTATCGGCAAGATCTTGTGTGAGAGAATTGAGAATCCAAGAAAGAATCATATCGTTGCATTTTTTCCACGAGACATATTCATCTGGTTTGTCTGTTGCAGAAGGCATTTTGATGGTTCCATCTATGAACCCCAACTTAGACTTGGCATTCAAAGAAATTGTCATAGCTCTACACCATGTTGAATAATTTTCCCCATTTAGAGGCTTGGAAACGAGCACCATTCCTGGATGATCAGAATGGTGGAAAAAATATGGATCGGCAGCATCAAGCTTCTCTCCATTTGAAGTTGACTTTTCTGTCATTGTAAGAGATAGCCAAAGAAAAAACAGAGTTTAGGGTATAATTCCCTGCTCTGATACCATGTAAAATGGAAGAGAATATTTCTCCGTGGAGAATTGAATTTCATTGAATTAGTAGATGACGTTTTATACAAGAGATATCCTACAATCATGCTAGCATATTCTAGGTAAACTAAGTATAAAAGGAAACTACACTAATATACAGTTCATACAAAATATTCTCAGAATCAACACATAATCAATACAATATTTTGTCAATGATTGAGATTTCCTTCACAACACTTTTCTCTTCTTTTCTACATTTTCTTTCTTTTTTTTTCCCTCACCTTTCTCTACATCTCCTTGACAATTTCTATATCACACATTCAACTTGACATCTTCTATTGATTTTTTATTTATTTTCTTGAAACTATGCATTGGCGAACCAGGAATTTTAGCTCAGGGGATAAAAAAATTCAACACAAAATATAAAGGAAAAAATTTTTTAGACCAATTTCGCGGGGGCGACAAATAGAGTTTCTCATCGTGTCGGGGGCGACCACCACCCCTGTCCCCCATAGCTCCGCCAATGGAACTATGTCTATCTCTCGTCTCTTTGTCTTACCATTCCCTCTCCTTTTCTCCTGTTTTCTCTGCATATCCACTCGAAATAATATTTTTTCTATTTATTATCTCATGTCACATGTACGCACCGCTAACGTTGTTGCATTAGTGATGCTATTAGCACTAATTTGTTCTAGCATTCATCATTAGTAATTTTTGCATGTTAACCCGTGTTAATCACGTCATAATCCAATTTTGAAAGGGGGCCATCATCCAACTTATCTTCTCCCCACAAACCAGACTACAAAAGACAGAAGGAGATGTATGGCTGTGAACGTGGACGGTGGTCGTAGTCCATTTTCTCCAGCTAATATTGGTCCTTCCATTCTATTTATTTTTATTAATTTTGGTTATAAACTTTCCAACTGTCAAATTTGAGTCTTTTATGACATTTAGAACATGTTTGTTTGATTCACATTAAATTTGATGAAGTGGTTGAAAATTAAAAAAAAAATGTATTGAAAAATATGAAGTAGTTAAATCAATTGATGAGTGATTGAAAAAAAAAAAAGAAAGAAAAAGTATATTTAATTTGATAAAATTTAATGTGAATGGAACAAGCCAAATTGATCGAGAAATGTAAGTCTGTTTGCATATTAATATTGTTGATTATAGATTTGTAACTCCTAGTCTTGAAAGAATTAATTATGAAATTGAGACGTGTAACAAACAAATTTTACGTAGGGGGTTTTTGTATATATTTTAAGTATGTCTATTGCATTTGCATAAAAATGGAACCCGCAAATGAACATCATTTCTTGTTTACTTGTAGAGGTTTGAGGGGTCCTCTAATTGGCGTATTACAATGCCTTCAAGTACAAGGTTTTCTCTAATTATCTAAATGAACTCTTAGCTTCAGTTCTTAATTACAACATATAGAAGTAGTTGACTTTACAAGTTTGATGGTTAGTTTTCGATTTGAATAACTAATAATTAACTATAATGTGTGTTTAACCTGTATATGAAGGATCTGGAGTTCTAATCGTTTTTTAGATTAGCCTCGTCAAGACTTCTAGATGATCGATGTTGGATTGAAGTTCTGAGTATCTTCTCCAAATTCTATGTGGCTAGAAGATTTGGTGACGCCCTAGCAACCCAACTTAAATTGTGCATTAGAAAATATGTTTCTCCTTTTTGAAATAGTAAGTATTTTTTTTTTATTTGAAAAGTAGTAAGTAATGTTATGTATCATTGTTAGTCCTAAATATATACTAATTTATGTGTTATAAATTGACTCATAAGATTTGGGGTTAACATCGATTGTTTTAATAATTAATTATGATCTTATTAATTTTAATAATAATGAAATCCTGACGACGAGTTCGAATTTTTGAGCCGTGGTAGTTCCAAAAAAAAATAAATAAATAAAATTATTATCTTATTAATATATGTCCTAAGATGCACAATTTATATCTCTAGAAGATAATATCATCACTTATTTGATAATTGATAATGACAACGAATGAATCGGATGAAAACAACGTTTTGTATTTTTTTTCATAGCTAGTTTAGACGTGTATCCATTTAAATCATTCGAGTGAGTCAAATTAACAAATGTATTTTGAGTTGAATTTACTTATAGAACAATTTTACTTTTGCAATGCTTGTGGATAAGTAGAACGTGAAAGTTGGATGATATCAGTTAGATTAGATATTCTAATTGACAACTCAAATGTCCTAGTCTTATCAATGAGTTCATTATATACATACACGTCTCTACAAATTACAATAATCCATATTATTGGTTGTCATGTATTAGTGTCAGCAACGATTTAGTGCCATCGATGATACCGTAATTACGGTGCCATCGATGGCATTTTCGGGCCCGATTCAATATTCATTTTAAAATTCGAGATCAAATCTAAAATTAGCATAACGAGGAGGAGCTTCAATAATTTGAAAAATTTTCCCGTGACATCGTGGCGGCCAATAGTGGCCGATTAAAGTTTTGACCCAAATTATGACCAAAATTTTAATCCCATCAAGCGGTGTTGTTGGAAAATTTTTCAAATTACTGGAGCTCTCTCTCGTCGTGCTGATTTTAGAGCTGGTCTCGGATTTCAAAACAGATGTCGGATTGGGCCAAAAAATGTCATCGATGGCACTAGATTATTTTGGTATTAGCATAATAGTTTATTCAGGATTGATCTAGCACCATCGATAGCATTTTCGGGATCGATTTGACATCCGTTTTGAAATTTGGGACTAAATCTAGAATTAACACTGCAAGGGGGAGCTCCAATAATTTTGAAAATTTTCCGGCGACACCGTGGCGAGCCGTGACGGCCGGTCAAAGTTTTGGCAACAATTTTAGGTCACAATGATTGCCAAAATTTTTGACCCCACCTATATGTAGAAAAATTTTTAAAATTGTTGGAGCTCCTCGCCACGATTCTGATTAGATCTCAGTCTAATTTTAAAATGAAAGTCGAATCAACTCCGAAAATATCATCGATGATGCCATCAATGGTGCTAGATCAATTCCACTAATTTATTATGTTACTTACTTTTAAGTGGGAAGATAGTCAAATAAACATGTAATGGAGAAAACAAATCTGAATTTTACCATTAATATATTTAGCAATATTATTTATCAGTTTCGATTTCTTATACTAGTTGAATAAAAACTGTGTTTAAATACGCAAACTTCTTTACAAATTAAAATAGTCCATATTATCGGTTGTCATGTATTAGCGTACTAATTTATTATGCTGGTCATTTTAAGTGAGAAGACGGTCAAATAAACACGTAACGGGGACAATAAATTTGAGTTTTATTGTAACATGTTATCAGTGTTGATTCTGTAACTTTTGGTGCTAGAGGCGAACTTTAAAAGTTGACCCCCCATTGCTCAACCCCCCAAATTACAAGTGCTAAAAGTGAGTAAGTTCTTATTTTATGGTGTACATATAAAAGATAAAATGTACTATTATCAATGTTGAAAATGTTCATAAGGTCAATTAAATAAAATTAACTTGAAGATTAATTTGGATGCAAAAATATTAATCGAATTTTGATACTCTACTTTGTCAACCATTTCTTTCTTGATCAACATAGCCATCATTTAGGGCTTGTTTGATACGAATTAAATTTAAGATATTTATTTTTTTATCATTTTCAACCACATCTAAAAATATTAATCAAAATTTGATACTCTAGTTTCTCAACCATTTCTTTCTTATCAACGACATAGCCAAAACATTTTAGGGGTTGTTTGATGCCAATTAAATTTAATACACTTTTTGTTTCTCATGATTTTTTTTCCTTTTTTTTTCTTATCTTTTCCTTTTTTTTTTTGAAAGTGTCTTTCTCATCATTATTTTTAACCACACGTATATTTATTTGACAATTTATTTATTTTTTAAATGTCTCTTCTTTACTTTTCAGTTACGAATCTAAAATCTATTTTTCAATGAAATTGATCTAATTTCAGCGCTAGAACTTTCTCATAGTTTTCAACGCTTGACATGACGCTGTTCCTTACTATCACGTGGCTGTCCAGCCCCACTTATCAGCTCCTGTTGTTGTATAGTAGAGCCAGGATGCGCTATGTCAATGTTGAAACTATAAAAATTCCAATACTGGGACTAGAAAGAGGCTGATTTTTTTAATAATACATATCAAACATACCCTTAATCAACTTGAGTTTGGAGAAACTTTTTTGTACATGCAACATAACTAATAGGGCTGTAAAAATTTTATAGACAGCAAAAGTATTTGAAAAACAATTTTCTATTGTCTTCGAATATTGTAACCCAAATAAAGATGAGCCATTTTCAATGTTAAGCTCATGTCAAAGGTTTCATTCGTCTTACCACAAAACCAATCTTGATGTTTATCAACATTGTCGACTAGAAATGCGGTGAGGTATCACCTTTGTCTTGTATTATTGCGGTGAATGTCCAGACTCCCACGCATTAAACTACCAATCGATACTAAAAATCTTATATTATCGTTGGTCCAGTATTGCTATTAGCTAGTAGCAATTCACTAAGGAGGCAACTTTCGTGAATTGAAGACTGGCAAGTGCAGAATGACATGAAAATTAAGTTCAGCGATCCAATTGAGATTTCGTTGAAAGTTTAATGACCACATGTAAAATTAATCAAAAAATCGTAAATTTGGTATGATTACCCTAGTCTAATTTTTCCGTGCAAAAGATTTGACCGCGTAGTATAACGTAAAATTAGTGGTCGCACGTGTGACTCGGTGATTGGCTGAGTCTCTATTCTATAACAGTGCACAGTTCGGACCACGAGTCACGTGTCGACACACGTGGGAACCTAAGTATGGTGTCACAAAAGGGAAGCCTTTATCTTTTGCTGCTAATAATAATAATCATAATAAAATCTTCGATTTGTTAATTAATTAATTCAATTACAATTAATTAATAGCCACCTGGGTTAATCTCTATCATCACTTTCCGTAATCAACGCTCGATCTTTTTTCTACTTTTGGCTAAACTAATGTCATGTGATATTTGCACTAACATGATTTCTTGGGACGAATAATCATGTCCTATATATTCATCTTCAACTCAAAATTTTAGAAATTACATAAACGAACAATGAGGTATAACTTAACTAGTTTCTTGTGAACTGTTAATTTATGTAGACAATTGTAATTAATTATTAGTATAAAATTAATTTTATTTATTGGACTAATAAATAAATCAACATAGTATTTTTTGCAATTTCCTTTTTAAATCAAACGAACAAAACAAAAACCACAAAATATCAAAATTTATTATTTAACATAATACAATTAACTTAAACAATTTATTAACTCCTGTAAAAAAAAACAATCTATCTTAATCTTATCTTAATCTTAATCTTAATATAATAATAAGAGGAGTGCCAACTAAGCACTGCGCCATGTTGGCAGTGCCAAGTTGGCACTTATTTAATTACTTAAATTAAAAAAGGAAAATCTTATTTAGGAAACAAATATTAAATACACACTTTATTATTTTATTTTTCTTATTTAATTTAATTTATTTTCTTTATTTAGTATTTTTTCCTTATTTTAATTATTTATATAAATTTTAATTTTCCAATTATGTATATAATTGAAAATAAACCAAATGCAAGTGTTAATGAAAGTGTAATATGATATCAAAGTTACAAACTACAATATTAATTGAATTATTTTTAAAAATGATAATTAACTTTTTTAATATACATTTTAATTTTTGAATATTATAGTTTAATTTTTTATATATTTTTAGTTTTAATTATTTTGTCAACTTGGTATAGTGTTAGGTTGGTAGGGATTTGCTATTTTAAAAATCATTTTTATTTATTTAAAAAGTAAATGAGAAAAACCTTTTTATTTACTTAATGCATAAAATCAGCTCAATATTGAATTCAATTTGAGTTAAATATGATATAAAATCAATTCAATATTTACAAAATTTACATACGTATTTGTAGGCCAACTATAAGATCATTACTAATCGTATTTGAAAAGTTATGTATGACTTATAAAACATATTATTTAGTTTTTTTTCTTTGTTCAAAAAATATATTATCTAAATTTTCCAAAATATTATATTTTTCCCTAAAATCACCAATTACGAAAATTGATATAACATTTTTTCTTATAAGATAATATTTCACACCAAAATTTATTGTCTTATTTTATAATATTGTTTTATATAAATATATCATTTTAGTCGTTCCGTGCAACGCACGGGGGTAACACTAGTTAACTAAAATAATAGAATGTTATCATTTAACTGGAGACAATTTACAAATTATAAGGTAAACAAATGGGAAAAAAAGAATGGTGGAACCGTGATCGCTATAGTGAAACACCAAAATTCACACAGCTACATCGTTTCCTCTACCATCATAACCCATTTGATGCTGTAATGAACTTAATTTTATCATTTAAGATAAGAAATAGTCTACTTACATTCTCTTATACTCTCTCCGTGGAGTAGCTACGATCTGCCATTTTCTCCTCGTCGATTAGTTTTGAAATCAAAAATTTTGTTGGATTCATCAGGCAGTTCAGTAATTTGGAAAAAAATTTTGGACACCGTAGCGACCCGTGGTGACCGGTCAAAGATTGGTCAATGTTTTTGGCCAAAAATTTGCTAAAAACATTGACCGATCTTTGACTGGTCACCACGGGCCGCCACGGTGTCCAAAATTTTTTTTCCAAATTGTTGGAGCTCCGTCTCGTCGTGATGAATCCAACAAAATTTTCGGATTTCAAAACGAAATCCGGTTGAGGGAGAAAATAGCCCGGGCGGACCGTAAGTTATGGTCCGCCCGGGCGGACTGGATCAGTGGCTCTCTTCTATATATAATAAAGAGCGTCTCAAAATTCACATAGCATTTTTTTTGTGTATATTTTTGATGATGTTGGAAAAATGTTGATCAATTCCTTATTGTTCATTAATTTGATACTATAATGTTTATAGGTTAATATCTAATCGATTCAAATATATCTTACGTATCTAAAAATTATAGTGTTTGGGGTCTATTTGATTACAAAAATATGGAAATTTATGAAAATATTTTTTAATTTCATAGAAAACAATTTCCATCTTATAACATAGGACTCCATAATCATGTTCGACTCTCTATCCAACAATTTAAGTAGAAATTGTTTTCTATAAATGTGACATTTTCTTTAAAAAAAAACCCAATTAAATGAAACCAACATCTTTTTTTTTAATTAAAAACACAAACATGTGCAAACATCATGGCTAAGGACCAAGGTTCTAAAAGGCGCAAGGCGTGTCAAGGGGGTAAAATCGAGCCTCATGCCTTACAAGCTTATTCGTGCCTAGGCAAGGCCTATGAGTCAAAAGGCATTTTTCATTTTTTTATTATTTTAATTATTCTAAACTAATAAATAAGTAAAACATTGCATAGTTGGACAATTATGCAAACTTTTAAATTTGTTCTAAAATTTTCAAGAAAAAGATAGTCATTAAAATATTTAAAACTAAATTATTATTACTTAATATTTCACAACAAACTCATTTAATTAAATTCAAACCGAACATAATCAAGTAGTTGACTTCGACAAATACAAAAAAATACGAACATAATCGAGCCAACCAAAATAAGATATGAATATATAACTGAATATTAAATGTTAGAAATCAAAAATTTTATTAAAAACTAAATTCAACACATTTTCCATCCAAATTAATATTTTGATAATTAATAAAAATATATATACTAAAGTCTCAAAAAGAGAATTGAGCTTATAAGTTAATGTTTTTGGATCAAATCTAAGAAAATAATCAATAGAGAAACTAAAAGGCACATGCAGTTACAACAATACATACACAGGAGGTGGTCAACTCTAAGTTGAGCTCCTTTTTTCAATGCTTTGAAAAGGTGAGCTGTTAAGCTTCAAGCTTAGGTAAGGCCTAGGCGTCGCCTAGACGGGTCTTTTAAAACACTGCTAAGGACACATATTTATAATACAGTAATTCTATATAAATTTGTAGGATTATGTATGTGTTGTAAGGAAAAACAAACTTCAAAACCAAGTAGTCCTCAATAGAAAAGATTCTGGCGTGCACTAACCACTTCATAAATCAATAAACAATTACCATACATGAATCGAGGTGTCACTCGACCAATACTGTCATTCCACGTGTCCACCATTTGTGTGAAAACGTGTAGCATCACACTTCGCAACAATTCTAGAATAGAACATCCTTTTATATAATATTATCATCAAAACATGCCCTATACTTTTGACTTTTTGCAATATTTCCCATAAACAAAGTGCTTGTAGTATGGATAATGGATGATTTTTATATATTATTCGAATTCGAATTCGAATTCGAATGTTGGACGACCTTTTCTGTACCTGGACATAAAATGCAATACTATACAAAATACTTAAAACCCACAGGTAAGATATGATGGCTACATTTTAATTAATTTAAGTTTGAATATCCTTTCTCTACAAAGTACCATGCTACGGGTAGATTCCAGAAACGTTCAACTACGAAACTTTCGGGTTGTTTTACGGATTCATATAATTTTTATTTTGAAATTCGAGATCAGATCTAGAATTAGCGCCTAAACTATAACCAAAAACTTTGATCGGTAGCCACGGTGTCGTCAGAAAATTTTTCAAATTATTGGAGCTTCCTCTTGCCGTGTTGATTCTAGATCTGATTTTGGATTTTAAAACGGAAGTTGTATGGACTAGTTACAAAACTCCCAGGGTACATTTGAGTGTTTCTAAGGTAGATTATACTTGTTTGGATAATATTACATCATTTTGAAAATTGAAATGTAAAATATTTGTAATCGATAAATGATATTGCTTTGGTATTCTTGAACACAGGGTACTCCTTGAAATCTTAGATCAATCCACTTTTATATACACGGATAATGTTCTCGGTTTTTGGGTTGGTGGGGAAGGGGATTGATGAGTTTTTCTCTCTACATATTGATATGTTTTGAACTAAATACATCAGCGGTGGAACCCAATTCTTGGTATTGTAAATATGTTCAATTGCTGACGCATTAATATATATGAGAACAACTCCTCTCCATATAAAGAGGAAAACATTAGTCATATACATATCTGATAACAAAAATATAGTACACAATAGATGTACGAGCAGATATAGTTAACAAAGGAATTGGTAACAATTTACCCTGTTTGGCTCCTCTTTAAAAGTATTTTAAATACTTTTTTCAACTTTTTCTCCTGTCTAAATCAATCACATCCACATATCTCATCATATTCACAAATCTCAACCACTCAACATGGAAATTTGGATTAATTATGGGCGACATTGTGTGATGTTTTAATGGTAGAAATAATAATTTACTTGTGGAGAGAGGAGAAGCGAGGTTTGAAGGGTGAAACTATATTGCAAAAAGCTAAAATTTATGCAAAATTAAATAAAGGATTGAAAAGTTTTAGTGACAAATAGATAGGAAGAAGTTATTTATTTTTATTTTTTTATTTTTATTGTTCCTATGAATCACGAAAATAGACGTAGGCTTGTTTTTTTTGCTATTATAATTGAAAATTCTCTAGGTTATATTTTGTATTTTGAGAAACTTGAATGAAATGTGGATAAATACCATTTTTGAAGGGGAAGAAACTGAATAAAAGACAAATGGAATAAAGACTTGGTGCAACCAAATTGTAAATACGATGAAATTTGTTAATTGGTTGTGATGATTTCGTTTTTATTGTTTTTGAGTGGAAAACAAGTGAGTTTAAGATGGGACTAGGCCATGTGATATGGATGGTTGTTTAGAGGACATAATACTAATGTTTGTTTCGGAAATTACAAGGAACAAGGAAACTGTCCACTATAAACTAATAAAGTGCGCAAAAAATGAAAAAGTTTTAATATATAATATAAAAAGAGGTAGTTTGTGTCCAATGGATTTGGTCTAATGGTAAGACAATCTCTTACCGATTTCTCTCGAATTTGAGACACCACACCCTTTCTTATAATCCTCAATTTATACTAAATAAAGAAAAGGAGGTACTTTGCACACCACCTCGCCTTTATGTTATATACTAACAAATAAAAGAAAAAAAAAGAGTAACTCATGCAATCTTTATTATTATTTATTTATATTTTATTTTATATTATAATAGCTGAAGTGCTAGATTGGCATATGCCCTATTGGCAGTGCCAACGTGGCACGGGTTAATTTCTACCAAAAAAAAAATCAATTTTGAAAATAAAGTAGATTTAACTAATGCTTTCCTTTTTGGACAGAAAAAAAAGGCGGTCCAGTAAAATTAGGTTACAATAACATTTAACTCATAGAATCAATTTTGGAAAGAACTTAATTGAAAGCGTTTTACACATCTTACTAATTGAATTGAAAACAGAATTATTATTTTAATTGGAAAAAAATTGGGCACACCTTTCAATTAATACTAGCATGTGTTTTTTTTTAATGGTACATTGCAAACTAGACATATTACATCAGAATATATCATTAAACCATTTTTTTAAAGTGAGCACACATTTTAACTCCTAAAATTTGGCAAGTTTTTTAATCAGTTTGGCACACGTTTTATTAAAAATAGAATTGGAAAAAAAATGTTATTATAGCTCTTACAAATAATAGCCGCGTATATATACATAATTATTAAGAAAAAATAGTAATTAACATTGGCCAATAATTAAGTAATTTGCACTAAAATTGCACAATCACCTACGATGAATGAACATGTAAAAAATGGCAATTAGTAAAAAAATGACAATTAGTAAAATTACAATTAGTAGGTGAGTTTTTTGCTTTTCTTTTTTTATTTTTTTATTTTTTAAAAAAAATAAATAGTGGGTAGTTAAATCATAACTAAATTGATGATGAATAATTAATTCATTAATTAGGAAAAAATAGAAAACTGCAACTTCCATGCATGTCCCATTTCATCATTTCGTAGGTCACTTAAAAAATTATTATTTAATTATTTCTTCATTTTTGTCAAAAATAAAAATAAAATTGCAAGTTTCAATTATCGTAAAATGAGTTTTGACTTCAAATGGTACTTTTATTTGGGACCTTAAGCTCTTTAAACATATCACTTTATAATGTTTTGATGAAATATCCAATACTATGATCCTCTAGCACTAAGAGTGTGTTAGCGAATGAATTTTAATGTATTTTTATGAGTAGGAAGAGAGAGAATGAGTAGAGTTGAATGGTGGAGATTTAATGAGTGGAGAGATATATGGATATGATTTATTTAACCAAATTTGAAATTTGAAAAAAATACATTAAAATGAATTAAAAATATGGATGCTAACACCCTCTAAGTCAAGCCCCTTGAATTCGATTATATAATTAAATGTTTTTACAAACTCTTATCAAAATTACTTTTACAAATAAAATTTCGATGCATCGCACGTGGACAGTAGTAGTTTTACTAAAATGCGCTGTGCAAACATGTTGGCTATTATATTTAGTTTATTGACCGGATGTTAACTTATAGTGTGCCTTAAAATAGAATAACTCGTTTGAGTGTGTATATGTTTATTTTAAGATTTGTATGCTCTTTGGGGATTTAGTTGAAATAAATTAATTGTAAAAGTTTTGAGCTTACAAATTATTCGAATTAAATTACTTAATATGTCATGCGTCTTGCAAGGTGACGGTTGTTTGAGTACATCAATTGTAAAATCTTTACAAGTTTAATTTGAGTATTAATGAAATCAAATTGCTCGTTGACACTTAATAGTGCCAAAGCGAATAGGTGAACTCGTTGTTCAAGAGCCCGACAGAAGGGGGAAAAAAAAAAGCCTAAATTGAAACCAATCCGAACTCGAAATCCGGCAGTTAGCATGCCGTCACTCCAATAGTCCACAACTCATGGGCTCCCTTCTCAAGCCCGCAGATGACGATAGGCCAGAAAATATTTTTAAAGAAAATAAATTAAAACAAAATTGAAATTGACGTGGTTGCGACACTATTTTTAAGGAGGTGCTGCAGTATTATTTAAAAAATAAAATTAAACCAAGTTGAAATAATCGTTTGCTGCATCAACTATTTTCAAGGCCCAAAAGCTAATGTAGTCTTGAACCCCCTTTTTCTTCTTTAGTTGTAGCTGCAGTATTTGAAACCTTAAACTATAAAATTTTGTGGGATTGTAATTTGAAGGTAAAACAATTCACTCGAGTGACAATTAAATTTACCATCAAGCATTCATTTTTATGCAATTAATTTACTGTACTGAGTGTGTTTGATTAGATATTTAATTTCCACGATATTTAATTTCCACTCAAATTTTCTATAGATCAAGCAGATACAGTTATATTTTTCATTGAAATTCAATGTACTCATAGAAAATGAATATTTTTCATCAAATCAAAATTCATATGAGATAATGAAATTATAATTTAAACAAAAATTTAAATTCTTTTCTCATCCTCCAATCAAACAACCCCGTGTATTATTGCTCCACCTTATCAACATTATCTATCCTATCTCCAGTAGACACTATTATGTGAAGTGAAGCTATGGCTAGTGTACTCAATATATACCATAGGGCCTAGTGATTTGAAAATTCATTAACTCAAGAATTTTCAAGTGCCATCGATAAATATCGTATTTACAGTGTCATCGTGGAATTTTCTGATCTCATCCGATTTTCATTTTGAAATCTAAAGCCAATTTAGAATTAACATGGCAAGGGAGAGCTCCAACAATTTGAAAAATTTTCCGACAATACTGTAGCGGCCGGTCAAAATTTGGCATAAGAGCATGTTTTGGAGAAATTTTTGAGAAAATTTGACTTTTAAATGTGTAATTGAAAAATAATAATGTTGAAAAATGTGTAAAAATTATCATATTAATAAATGAATGACTAAAAATAATACTTCTTTTAGGAATAGGTTGTGATAACGAGCTCTAATTAAAATAAATATTCATCGAATGATAAACAAATTGTTTAAATCTTCAGAGAAATAGGATGTTGATGTGTGACAATACTTTATAATGGGAATAAAATGTCATCTCAAAATAAAGACAAGTTGGAGGGTTCTCCATCTTTAACTTTAGAAAGAAGGTGAAAATGTCAAAGGAAAAGACGTATTCATATTATTCTAGCGTATGTTTTTCCGAATGAAGTTCATGTATGAGCATCTTCAATTTGTAGGGTTCATATTGGTCTCCACGTGACATGCAGAATGAAAAATTATTAATTACAAAAAATGTATAGCACATGATTTACGTGTCGATTGAAGAATTAAATGAGCGTGTGACGTTCAAGAAGAGAAATAACGAAAGAGAACACGAAAAATTTAAATCGAAGTAATTGTTAAAATTATTTCGACCAAACAAGCACATAGACATGATATGAAATTATTGAAATTGTGACTTTGTAGAAATTTTTATTTCGACCAAACAAGCACATAGACTAGATATCTACCTATGCTTAACTGTTATACTATATATTATTTATTTTGTAAATAAATTAAAATAGTACTGGATGTAGATATATCGTCCTTATTTTTCAACGACTTTGTACAAGTATATGATATTGAAAATGAGTGTAAAATCAAGTAATTGTTAAAATTATTTCAACCAAACAAACGTAGACTTGATAAGAAATTATTGAAATTGTGACTTCGTAGAAATTTATAGTATAGAGAACTTTCCAATAACACATATGGAATGTATGCTGCTTTATGTCTCGTTCAATGCTATTAGAGAACACGAAATCCGTGAATTTCGCCAATTGACTTTGATGACAAAACACACAAATCAAATACAAGTCATATTAGACAACCCAATTTATGAAAATGACACGACCCCATTTATGACTTTTAGAAAAATGATATCATTACTTTGATATATGTTTGAAATCCAATCGTTTCGATGGATGTGTGTCAAAATGTGAATCCGTAAAAGTGAAACGAGAAAGAAACACATAAATTTTCATCACGTTTAAAATCTAACAACATTTGTAACACAAAAACACTATCTAGATATGAAATCTCGACATTCGGTAATGGTTTGATAAATTATCCTCCTCATCATTTGTTGTCCCTCTGTGCTTCCTTCAAGTGTGTTTGCGCGTATATTGGTCAGTATAATGTACCATCAAATGGTGTAATAAAATGGTCTTTTTAGAAAATGCCGAAACTTAAACATTGATAAAAGAGTGTGATTTCATACCTAGAAATGAGCGTTGAAGACTCAAAAAAATTGAGGATTGAGCTAGAAAGTTAATTTTGTCCATTTTTGAGGGAAAAAAATCTTTTTCTTTTTTAGTAGAAACACTTGGGAGTAAAATATCGAGAATCATGGATTGCAAAAAGAGTGTAACCCTATGGCCCAAGATGTTTTATGCATGCCCAAAAATGCTCATAAGTTTGATTGGTTTTGTTCCGTTCTCATGTGGGCACATTACAGTGCTCATATATGGGTAGGTGTGCAACACATATCTTTCCTAATGGTTGGGGGTAGGTGCCACCCATCCATTCATATATGAATACCGTAATATGCCTATATGTAGGCAATAGAACAATACCCTAAGTTTGATATGAGAAGTCAATGATGCTATTTTAAATAAAAAGTCCCGAGACTTTGTAGTATTATGTTAATTATTTTATTGATATTGATACAATTTAAATGAATTCCAAATTTAGCTAATGTGATAGTTAAAAAGATAAATTGATTGATTCTTCAAACCACACCCCCGCCCCCCCCAAAAAAATTGTAATCCATTACCAATAACAAATGGTATACAACATACCGGGAAAAAAAAAAAAAAAAAACCAGAGGGGCGTGGTGGTGGGGTGGGGAAGCTTAGCCAAACAGTCCCCTAGGGACTACTAAAATTGAACAGTGCCCTAGTTTATTTCACTTAGCCCAATTTTCCCTTAAAGATTACCAAAAATGAATAGAGCCCCTGCGCTATATCAAATCATTTTATTATATATACTTGAAGAAAGTTGCAACTATAAAATGTAGTGATTTTACAAAACAAACACATTTAACCATCACATTACGCTCTAACCTTTTCTGATCAGCCAATTAAAATTTTTATTTACTACGTGTTTTTACACTGTCTCTTTATAATTATAATAATAATATACTAACTAAACATCTCGTCAATTCGTTGTCAAATACATATTCAAGATCTTTATGGTAGGTCAGCAAATTTCAAACAACAAAAAGACAAGTTCCAAATTGTAACAATTATTTGTGGCAAATGAGTTGTGCATGTCACGGCTCATCCATCTTAATTTTAACCACTTGATAGGTGATTTCCCATCCCTACGAATACGATAAAGTTACACTTCTTCCTAACATGGAAGTACGCAATCGTCAATTCAAAATAACGACGTAATACTGTTACAT
The DNA here is from genome assembly GCA_018223645.1 of Jasminum sambac. Lineage (NCBI taxonomy): Eukaryota > Viridiplantae > Streptophyta > Magnoliopsida > Lamiales > Oleaceae > Jasminum > Jasminum sambac. Next base: position 689,229 of record CP073645.1, read on the forward strand.
TTTTATTTATTTATTTATTTATTTTGAATGGATGGTACATCTTTATTTATTTCAATAGATAAATTAAGCCTAGTGATCAATTGTTCGCATGTTGGCAACTTATGTTGCCAATATGTGTGACGTGGTACCCTGTGAGGGCGCCACATCACCGGGCCAAATTTAAAAAAAAAAAAAATTTGAAATCTACGTTTAGTAAGATAAATAATATATAACTGTCCTCTGATGATGGAGGGGTTCGTTTGGACCCATATTTTTTCCCCCTAAAAATAAGGTGTTGACATGTTACGTTGTCAATTTGTTAGCAACGGAACCGGAGTAGATAAATTAAATGGGAATAGGAATATTAAGACATGATTGTATGTAAATACTATTCCAACGAGCTAGGGCACTAATATCCAACATTTGAAGTCAAACGAAGAAAAATAATTGGTGTTCCATTATATGAAATGACAACCTATGCTAGTGGCATTTAATGTGAGAGATATGTGCATGATTAATTTGGACTCTAATGTTCCCTAGGCCACGCTTGATGGCAATTATTGGAAAATTAATTTTTAGATGTATTATTCAAAAATAAAAAATAAATTGTAATAAAATAAAAAAAATTAAATTGATGTAATAAGTTATTACAAAAATAATGGTAAAAGAATGATTTTTGTTTTAAATTGTGTTAGGCAAATATTTACCGTGTAACACACTAAATATATATATATTGAAAATTTTCTATAGGTTCGACCGCCAAAAAATAAATGTTCACATTTTTTCACAAGAGGTCAATCAAGCACTAAATCCAGTTATATAAACATCAAGTTCCAATATTTTGTTATTTTCTTCGGTTATTCTATTCGCCCTTGAGTAACTAAACTTTTGAAAAAGAAGTTACGTATGGAATTAAAAAAAAAAAAATCTTTCGTCCGCAAGTTTGTATTCACATCAAAATTGAGTGAATTGAATAGACTCCCACGAAATTAATTGAGAGAATAAGAATAATAACGTCATACAAACATTAAATATCAATATTATTATTAGAATCTGGTTCGTAAAGAATAATAGATTGGCGTCTTAATACGCAAGCACCTCAAACATGGAAGCAGCGAAATTAGTAGAGACGTATGATTGATGATTGCTCCTACAATATTTAAAAAAATATATATATATATATATATATATATAAGCCTAAAATTTCTATAGTTATATATACAAAATTTAAAATTTCATTAATACAAGCAAATAATCATAAAATTCGCCTATAAAATATTTCTAGTAAAATTTTTTGTTCTACCACCTAAAATATGGATATATACGCATAGAATTTATGAACTAGGGTGGCAATAATCCCAACCGCTGTTCGCTTGGCAAGTCATAACTTGGATTTCGACCAAACGAGTGAACGGGAGCGTAGGTCATGGTCTCTCAAATTTTTGTCTATTTGATGTGTATTTGTTGACAAATGGTTTTGTAACGTGAGGGAAGAAAAGTGACAATTTTTTCCTTTCTTTTTTTCAATATATAAATATGTGGTTTAAAAATGAGAATAAAAAATATAATTTCCTCTTCTTCGTGAACTTTCACTTGCACCGTAGGGGTTGATTTTGGTCATTTTTGGATTGAAATCAACCCCCTTCAACTCTTGTTTGTTTTTTTTTTTTTTTAATCTTACAAGAAGTAGTCTATCCATATGGATCTCGTTTTTTTCTTCCTGTTTTTGTGTTTTTGTGGTCTTAGTGTGGCATTTTGGTTTTTCATCGTCTTGTTATGGCGTTTTTCGTGTGCTTCAAACTGGTACATCAGCTTCGAGTAATCATTTATTCAATCCAAATTTAGGCATTAATGTTGCAGATATGGATGTATGGGTATTTCAGTCACTTTGATTTTTTCACATTTGTAAGCATTTTGCCGTTTCATGGGGTTAACCTGGGTGTTGTGAGCTTGTTTACAGATTTTCCATTTTGGTTTTTTACTGTATTGAATTTATGCTATTTCGATATATTGTGCCAATTTGAATGAATGAATAACATCTTATTAAAAAAAAATGTAATTCCCGAAATGGATGATACAATGCTGGCAAAAAGTTTGTAGCGTAATAGGAAGGAAAAACCTGAGAAGCACTTGGGCTTCTCCTCACGAATTATATTGGGCCAAAGGCCCATCAACGCATTTACAGATCTGTGTGACTAAGAACTTGATCCAACATTTACACTCATCAATGGGCCATTCTTGGTAAGGTTTAATGTTTAGGAACCCACACTGGAACATCAAAAAAGGGAATGCACAATGTAACTATTTAAAGTCATTCAATGGTTGGAGTGAGAATAGTTGTGTAGGTGAGATAATTGTCTCTTGTAATAAAATATGCGAAATTGTCTGTTGTAATATTATACAATATATTATTCCAAAACAACATTAGTAATAATTAGACTCGATGTACTTCGAATATGTTCGACGCAAATGATCACCTGCCCACTTAGTGGGTAGGGAGCATGCCCACATGGCAACACGGCGCGCCGTGGGGACGCCACGTCGCCAAAAAAAAAAAATTTTTTTAATTTTTTTTTTAGAATCTACGTTAAGTAAGATGAATAATACATAACAGCAGCCCTGATGACGGGGGGCTCATGTAGGCCCCACATTTTTTTCTCCCAAATTTTAACAAGTGTGGGCATGCTCTCTGCCCACTATGTGGGCAGGAGTTTATTTCTGTATGTTAGGACTTATGAGTTTGTATTTTTATTTTATTTTATTTTTGAAATTAATTCCATGACACATGTAACACATATATCACATCACAATTTCTGAGTCGTACTATTTGCACATCCCAATTTCTGAGTTGTACTATTTGCATTAGTATGTTTATGTGCCTTAAAATGCAAACATGAAAGCAGGAAGTTTAATGCTCAATGAATGCGCATTTCACCTCTACGCCAAAACAATATCTGTACTTACATAAAGTAGTTGTTGCCGTGTTTTATTACAGTGTTAAACATACAGGTGTCGATTCGATACCTATATGTGGATACGTTACAGTGATCACATGTTATCGAATGGGTACCACATGCCCCTCCCCCCAACTATCATTCGAGGGGGACACGTGCCATCGATCAGCCCACAGATGAGCACTATAGCTTTCCCATATATTGGTATTGGATCTAAACCAATTAAACATAACTTAATATTTTTCCGTAGGTAGTGGTGGGATCCACAAGATATGTGATTAGTAATGAGTGATGATATGAAATATGTGGTTGATATTGATGTTTGATTTTGATTTTTAATAGTAGATAATTTTTAGTTAGAAAAAAGTGGAGACGAACATATGCTAAATAATACGAGTAATAAAATTTTTACCAAACACATCACGTGATTGAGGACTATAAACTCCCCACCCCCAACCGCCAAGTTGCACCCAATCATGGTGGTGGTTGGGTGGGGGATGGGGGGTGCAGGTTGGTCCATGGGCTTGAGGTGGGGGTTAGACTGGTCCATACTTGACAAAGTGGACAGTTACATTCGGGTACATGGGTTGTTGGGTATCTTGCAAAAGATTGCAAAATAATGTGGGCCTAAAAAGGCAGCAATCATTTGATAATTCTCAAAAAATAAATACTGATTTCGATTTAACAGTAGAAATTTTTGGAGTAATGTACAAAAATTCCACGTTTTCACAGTTTTCTCTGTCACGTACTTGATTGTTGCTTCATAAGAAAGAAGGTAAAATTAAACAACAACAACATAAAAATTCATGTGCTAATGTCGGATGTAATCTGCATCCAACCAAACACAAACACCATCGTCACGTCAAACAGTACGTACTAATATCAATTGAAGATTAAGATAAAAATAAAGAATCCAACACCAATGTGGTCTAATTGGGAGCCCCGTTAAGTCGAGCTCTATAAAGGGATTGTTCATTCTTTTAATACATATACATACAAAAGGTGATGTAGAGAGAAAAACTTCTGAGTTATTTTCATGAATTATCTGTCATAAAAAATAATTATGAATAATGATATCTACCATAATCGTCTGGTTATAACGATGTGTCAACTAATTAGTACGTAATAGCTAATCTATTATTGTAATTATACGTGATATTTAGGACAATTAATTACTACCACATAATCAATTAATCATTGTTTATCACCGCTTAGGAAAAACTGTAATACATGAATATTTTGTCAATTTATATAGCACCGTGTGCGTTAGAGTAGCAAAACTTTTAAGATTATTGACTTATACTTACATATAAATGCATTGAGATTTAACTATTATCTACCTTGTCTAATGGTTTTTTTTTCTTTTCTTTTCTTTTTCCCCCTATATTTTTCCCCCAATATTTCAATAATTTTGGTTCAAATATTTATGAGAAAACATTCTCCTTCTGTAGTTCACTCAACAAAGAGATCGAGTCACTTTGCTAGAAATAAAAAAAATAAAATAAAATCTTGGATCGAGCGTATTTAATAGGACTTCTATTTTCAATGTATATAAAATAACACTAAATTAAGTTTAGAGGACAAAACTTATGTGACAATATTTGTTATTATAATACAATACTAAACATTGCATATCTAATATTCTGATATTTTCCATGATCACTCCTTTCTTTCATCCTTTAATAATTAATATTCTCCCTCTCCACTCTTTTATTTTCTCTCTTCCAGCATTTTTTCCCCTCGAATCATATATTTATTGGAGATGTTCTTAGGATCACGTCGTAATTAGAATGACCGAAAATTCATTAATTTAAAATCCTATGTACATTTAGATTGTATTTTTTATTTTTTTAAAATAATAAAATATAAGGTTACCCAAAATAACACATCATGAAATGAATAAATATTTATTCGGTTGTTATGATATATGGTTCCAAAAACAAGTCTCCGCGTAAATATACATGAAGTGTCACTTTCTTGAAAGGATGTTCACAAATGGTGGTTGTCCAACTTTCCATACTTCAATTTTGATTCATCAAAAGCATCTTAGACAACTTGATCAAGTGGCAAATCGTACTATATGTGTGATTAAACTTGTTGGATCTGTCTAATTAATGAAGACACAAAAATACATAGTTATAACCAGCACGATAACTGAACATGTTTAGATGTCGATCTTGAACTCTTATTTCGACTGAACTTATATTTGAATAAATTTTTATTTTGTTAAAAATTAAAATTTCGGGTTGAATAAGTGGGGACCACATAAGATAGGAAAGGGACATGACTTGGTGAGAGCGGAATCTTGGTCGAAGTAACTTGATACATCTAGGTTTCTCTAAGTGCATGAAAATTTTGATGTTTAAATTTTGAATTGTGTCAATTCTTTCAAAAACGACGTGATCCCACTCAAAAAGTAGGGGGAAAAAAGACCGATGTGACTTTCCAAATGACCAATCATCGAATGGGCAGAGTTCATAAGTCCATGGCTAAGGTGTGGATGATGTTATAATAATCACCACGAACTAGAAGCCTAGAATCACCACTTCTATAGCGACAGAGAAGGCAAAGTAATCGCAGAGAAAGTGATACTCCCTCCTTCCCACTAAGATAGACACCCACCATTTTTTACACATATAAGAAAAATATCTTAAATGCTTCGAAATTATAAGATACTCATATATTCTTCCAATTTTACCCCTATATTGAATTGGTCAAAAAGTAGTGTGAACATGTTTAAATATCTTGGGAGATGAAATATCTATCTTGATATTTAGTATTCCAATTATCTTAAATAGGGGTATTTTAGTACATGGAAAATAAATTATACATTCAATAAGGAAATTGGACTATAATTTGGGATTTAACAAAATAAGAATACTCGCTATTTTATTGGGACTAAGGAGTATATCTTAGAAGATTTTGGGGGTGGTAGAAGAAGAATTTTGAGCTAGTGCAATGTCTAAAGGATTCAAGTGAATCCTCATATATGTTAGAAAACTCGAATTTATCAGCAAAGAAAATATTTGGATCTCTAATTCTCTATCATAATAATTTGAAAATTAACTAACAAATATGAAGGAAAACTGTTTGGGCATACCGCTACAAACCCTAAACATTGAAAACTGCTTAAAAAGAGATGATGCATTGACATGAAATAAGAGTTAACAAAAATAGCATTAAAGTGAAAAAAAAAAGTATCTTCTTTTCGAACTGTTAAAGAAACTTGAATGGCCAAATCCATGGTAGGTCACTTTGAAGCATTGAGTTTGATCTTTCCGTTAACATATTAAGAATGTGTTCGTCCCCACTTATTTTTATCTAAAAATTATCTACTACTAAAAGTCAAAATCAAATATTAATTATCAACCACAAATTTCAAATCATCAATCATTATTATCCATACATTTTGTGGCCCCCACCACTATCCATATAAAAGTTAATTTACTTTTAGAAAAATTTTAGACAAAAAAAGTGTACATGAACACACGCTAAATTATAGGATTCATTTTATTGATACACTCATTTTGGCCCCTTATGTTGATCGACCTCTTCACGATACACTCCACCTTCCGTTTTGCATCAAATATAATTTTATTGAACATATTTCAACGTTTTGATTCATTTCGTAGGAACTTAAATCAAAATTTCGTAAGTTGTAAAGCCTAATTTATATATTAAAAACTTAATTATAATAATATGTTAGTCTTGGTTTATTTATTTAAGCACTATATATTTATATACACACATCGATCTCAAACAAATTGTACTCCATCCGTCCTATTTTGATAGGTATGGTTTGAATTTTATATGGATTAAGAATTTGAAATTAATATTTAATAGAAAGATAAATTTTACTTATGTATTTCTCAATATATCCCTATATTAAATATGAAAATATACTTTTATTAATAATTATGCATAATAAATAGGGATAGATTAAAAAATAAAAAAATTAAATTTATACTAATACGAAAAATAGCTTATATTTTAAAACAAAAGAAAAAGGAAATTATGCCAATCAGAATAGGACCAAGGAAGTATATGAACTTGTTTTAAACGAGCAGCAGCAGCAGCATCCCCGAAGTTCCAAGGGTGGACAAAATTTACACATGCAGGAATCTCGCCGTGGATAACTGCAAAATATACCCATCACGTGCGGCATGCTGCATCCCCCCCAAAGCCATTACACGCATTACACAGCTGCATCAAGAATCAAGATTGTAACACTCTTGCTACCAAACAAAATTTCATCAATTTTGGCCTCAATTTGACCAGATTTCCTATTCAATTGATGACTAGAATTTAAAGAATCCAGCCCACATTTGTTGTTTCGATTTCCGCGTCTTTGATTATACCTATTTTGATCACTAGATGATAAAATTAAAGAGATATGAATTGAATAATAAATTTAAACTCAAAAAAATTATAATTAGCATTCTTAATTATCGAAAATAATAATGTTCGATGAGGAAAAAAATAGAAAGCCATAGTTTTAAGATATACGAGCATAAGTTTTACGAAATCATCATTCTCTTTAATTCTGTAATAAACTTATAATAACTTAATATTTCGAAAATACCTTTTAGGTAGACAATTTCAAAAACCCTTTCGGACTTCAATTTCTTCACATCTTCACGTCCATACTTCCATGTGCATATATAATTAATGCATATGGTTCACATAGATCACGTGCTCTTGATGAGGATTGGAAGATCTCCATCAACATGCATGTTATTATTACTAGTACGATATTTTTAACATAGTCAATGGTCAACAATACGCCATACTTTTTGTATATCCTATGTATGCATTCATTCTCTAGTACTAGTATCTAGTAGCTTATTTGGTAAAAGAATTTCACTCCTCGAAATCCATTGCCAAGAATCTTTTAAAATTACAAAAAGATTTGATATTTAATTGATCATACTACAATAACACTATGAATTCCATAATTATTATTAACATAATAAATACTTGACATGGTCGTGTAATTTCATCAATTACATTACTTTTAGTTCTATTTAATTTATATATATAGAGAGAGAGATTTTCACATGTAATATATTAAAATACTGTAAAGTGAGATAAAAAATTACTTTTATTACAATGTTCGTTAGCACGTGACAATCCTATGTGATGTAATGATTCTTTTATGATAGATACGCAAAAGAATCGAATCAAGGTGAATTGGGTTAAAACATGAAGATTTTATATATAAAATACTAGCATAAAGTTAGACATTCATAATGATTGTCATAATATGTGACATATTCGAGGTGAATATCTTATTTTACCCTTAATGATTATTTAATATTGTATAAAAAAGAGTAAGGATAACACAATTAATTATTTTACATAATTATGTTATTCTTTATGTAACTCGATCTCTATATCCATGTAGTACGTATCACCGAAAATACTGACTAATATTTAAATGACAAAGGGTAATAGCGTAACATGGGCTCGCGTGGTTAGACTGACACAATGAGGCCCGCAAATTTGTTTATAATCAAACAAAATTGCTTATAAGTTATAATCAAGCAAATTACTGTCAACCAACTTGAGCTCTTAACCCTAGTGTATATGGCTGTTTGGGGAACACACAGAGAAGGACAGTATGGCATATCTTCCCTACCCCGCTTACCCCACGCCCCACCCCTACCCCACCCCACCCTCCCTCATCCCTCCCCCATCTTAATTTCTTGAAGACCCAGCTCCATTTTAAAATCAAGAATAGCCCACAGCTTTCTCCCATGCACTTTGTCTTCTTCATCACCTCCAACTCTATTTCTTCAATTTGTGCAGTTCTTTGTGCAGAAATAAATTAATAGAGTTCAAGAAAACATATAACTTATAAGAAACTTTTCTGAGAGTTATAAAAATAGACAATGTCGTCTAGCAGAAGATCACGTTCGAGGCAATCAGGAGTTTCGTCGAGGATAAGTGATGATCAGATCGCCGATCTCGTGTCCAAGTTGCAGCAACTTATCCCTGAGATTCGCAGTACTCGACGTTCAGACAAGGTACTATACATTATTAGCAAATGTTACGTTACTGTTACTTTAATTACGCAGTACGTATCATTCTTATTAATTTTTGTGGCCTTCATTTTGTTTAATTAGTAGATAAGTCGGGTCGTGTTCATGTTCTTGATCGCCGCCACAAGGCATCACGCGTCATTTGATTCTTATGATTTTGTTTGACCTATATTTTCAAGTGCGTGATTTTAATATTCCCTATTTGATAAGGGCGTATAACTTTATCGTACTGTTTACTGTTGTTTTAATTACAAACTAACCTAAGATGTGGTCCTTTCTATGTCAAGCAGGCCACCCTAATCGCCATTTTTTGTGACTATTTTATAAAAGGAATGGGATCTTTTGTACAATTTAGTTAATCGATGTAGTTGTCACATCAACGAAACTACTACTTTAGATTTGTTTGTGCAATGTGTTTATCTTTCTTATTTCACTTATATTGTTCTTGTTATTCTGATCGGTTTTGAGTGCTCATGTGATAGTGTTACATCAAATCAGGATATTAAGATACTAACTACTACATGACACATTATCATGTACGTATTTGCTGAAAATGATGACATGATTGACACTGTAAGTGACAACATTCATTTAATTAAACTGAACAAAAAATTCCAATCGTTCAGGTATCTGCTTCAAAGGTGCTGCAAGAGACTTGTAACTACATTAGGAGCTTACATAGAGAAGTCGATGATTTGAGTGATCGATTATCGGTGCTTTTGGAATCAACGGACGGAGATAGTGCTCAAGCGGCCATAATTAGAAGCTTGCTAATGTAATGATAAGCAAACCTTAGCTTCTCCGAGTTTTGCTTCATTCGTATCTAGGGTTTGGTCACTAGGTTAGACCAACTTAAGATTTTGGATGTGGCTCCATATGCTTGTATCCCAATTACCCTATATATATATATTTCTCATTGCATGCACTTTTCATTGGTTAAGTCATAGCTATATATATATGTATACAATAAAAGGACTTTCATACCAATATACACCTATGTTATTAATTCCCCTTGCAAACTTATGGATTTGACTAGCTAGTATTTGAAGGCCTCGCGGTTCAGTTGAAAGATTTCATGTTATTGAATTAATAAATTGATTCTATATGTAAATTGTTTTGATTAGATTAAATAACTAAAAAAGCATGAATTAAGATAGTCGATGACTTTATAGTTTAGTGGGTGGAACAAGTGAAAAAAAAAAAATCATTGAGTTTATCACTAATTATACCACTGGTAGGAAAAATAACAATTTTCATCCTCAAAATTTCAAACTGCGATTAAAATGTAATTCTAATGAGATTCAGTTATCTCTAACTCTCTAAACAAAGCTTTCACTATTGTTTGATGACGTCTGTTATTATTTTTTACTAATGATCGTAACATAATCAATTCATGAGATGTGAACGAAACTATAAAGTTCTTAATTTGTCATTTATATCAAAATATCTTACGTTAATAAAGTTCTAATATTTTTGTTAATAGTGTCGGTCTTGAAATTAGGCGACTCGCGACTCAAGCATCTGCTTAGGCCCACCCCAATTCAATTTTTTCCAACGTGCATGCCAAGACTAGTGTTACATTTTCGTTGACCTTCGTTGCTCCGTGATATTGTTTCATCATGCTTTCCCTCCTTATTCTTGGTCAATGGTCAAACTCCGACAATTATCTTGTTTGTGGATGCTTATTTTCAACTTAGGATTCTTTTCTAGGATATGCAGATATATATTGTGTGAAGAGATCTTACCCTGTCCAAAACACATGGCAAACATAAAACATCCATACTGGTTTGCCTTCAATGTTTGTATTAGTTAGACTATCTCTAGTGGTGATGTGAATTGTGAAATGTGATATTAAAATGCTTGCGTTCAATTTAAGAAATAGACAGTGTTTAGCAGTAGTCGGTGCATTAAAACATTTCTTGTTTTCTATTAAAAAAAATTATTATTATTATTATTTAATATTTTACAATATATTTTTTGAGAATATTTCTCTTCTGAAGCTAATGATCGGTAAGGTCTACACCTTTCGTTCGATTTACCTAGCCATATCAGTGAGCCGACCCAATTCAACTCGCGAGCCAAACATTGGTGCTCGAGCTTGACTTGGCTCATTTTCTTCTCGATCTTTCTTCGAGCTTGAATCGGTTCTGGACTCGAGCTTGGGTTCCAGTCAGAACAAGCTCAAGTTCGACCTCTTTGCCAATTTTTAATTAGAAAAAAAAATCTCCTCTATTTTTTCTTTTTTCCCCTTAATTTCTCTCTTTAAATGGCAGATTTAGAACACCGGAATTGTAAGTTAGTTACAAAAATATTCAAGAAGGTGTGATGCTTAGAAAATGCCGTTTCAAGATGCTTTTAAGGATCACGAAGACCTCATTGAAACTCATTCGCAGTTGCAGTCTTATACGTGTACTCTCATGTCCTATAAAATATATTATCTTTTTCACAACAGACGATTAAATAATCATATATATATATATATATTACATTTTTACAAATAACTTTATTTTATATATTGCGACTTTTATATCAAGAGGCACCATTTGTCTAAAGTGACGCGCGCTTATTAGTGTCGATCACATTGTATAAAATATCTTGGGGAAAGTACAAGAAAAATATCAAAATTAATTTTTTTAATTATGGTAGATAAGAATATCTTGATTTTTCAACTTATGTACGTTAATTATTGAAATTTATTATAATTGTAGCCATAATTAGTAGTAATTAGTATTAGTTAGCAATTTAACATAAAATTTCAGCTAATCATTATAGTATATCGAAGTATAAGAGCATCAATTGAAGTAAAATATTGGTACCAATGAAAATTAACCGAGTAACGCAATTGACGAGGAAATAAATTGAATCACGTCTACATAGGATCGGAAGGAAATATTTTGATATTAATATAAACCAAATTTTCCATTTTATCAAAATATGTTTTGAAGACCCTTCAGAAAAAAAAAAAATATTTTCAAGAACTTCAAATTATAATTTTATAATTAAAATGCACTCGTTAATCACAATTGCGATAAAATGTTTATATATATATATATATATATGTGTCATAGGGCTGGGCAAAATAACCACCAAACCGACAAACCGACCCAAACCGACCGACTTGGTTCGGGTTGGGTCGGTTTTTTAGGCAATCGGGTCGGTTGGTGGGTTGGAAGTGGCTAAACCGATGGTGGTTGGTCGGTTGGTGGGTTGGTATTTTGTCGGGTCGGTTAACCGACCACCCACCCATATTTAAAAAAAATAGAAAAGAGAAAGAACTAAGAAAAGCAAAAAGTTGTGACCTACTTCGGCATTTCACAATTCATGACTTTAAAGTTTAGTTCTTCATTGCAAGTGATTTTAATTATCAAAGTTTTTGTCACCACTCAATTGAAGATTCCACTTTTTCTAAATGGAAGTTGGATAAGCGAAATTTATCAATTTTTATTTAGCGACTTAGCGTTATGGGATTGTAATATGAGCTATATATTTATATTTGCTAACTTTTGTTATTGGACATTGATTTATGTTTTAGGACTTTGAATTATTTTGTAATTCCATCGTATTTTGTGGTTTAAATTGTTAAATATGACTTGTAGAAAACATGCTATCTTGAGATTCATCTAAAAACCGAAATCGACTAAACCGACCCAAACCAAGGTGGTTTGGGTTGGTTCGATTTGGTGGATTGGGTGGTCGGTTTCGGTTTTTTTTTTTTGCAAACCGACCACCGGTGGTCGGTTTTGGGTTGGGTCCAAAACCGACCCAAACCGACCGACGCCCACTCCTATATGTGTGTGTGTGTGATAATAAATATTCTCTGTCTTACTCATTTTTAAAAAAATGGCATTTTTCAACTCAGTCAAACAAGAAGGCAATATACAGTTAAAATTTATCAAGAAAAAGCATTATAATAATTTATTTCATTATTTGCTTCGCCAACTGTAATGAAAAAAAGAATATTAAGTGACAAGATGTCAGGATGAAGAGATTAAGTAATTTTCAGAGCTCATAATATTGTTTTTCATTACCAACTTTAGGATCCAAAAATAAATAAATAAATAAATAAAATAGAAGGAAAAAACTTTGTTGTTCAATTTGGAATTAATAGAAAATAAGGAACATTGTGACGCAAAACTCAAAGTCTGAGGTCGTTGATTGTAAATACTTTTCGCTCTTTTTAAAATCCAGAAAATCGAGTTTCTTTCTGTTCGCTTTACTCAACCAGCTTCTTTTTCCCGATCCATCTGTTTCCTGATCGGAGCAACGGTACGATTATGGCTTTTTAATTAAAAAAGTTCAAATTAACTGAATAAGTTATGAATTTTTCAGTTAACTTCAATTTTCCGATTCTCGCTTATACTTGAGTTCTTTTGATGTTTGCTTTCTTCTTCCTCATTACTATGTAATCGTTAAACTATTATTACTAGGTTTTAAATTTGATTTCATCTTTTATGATCGTAGTTGAATATCTGTTTTGGTTGATGAACTCGGATCTCAATTAATTGCTTGAATTTGAGACCCATGGTAATCTTTTGCTGTTGAGAACCGAGTGATTATAGCTGAATTTTTTTTTAATTGTTTAGTAATGGTTTAATCACCAATGGAAATGAATCCCAACGGTTAATCTATGTTTTTTCTGCGATTTATTTAAGTTAATGTAGTGATTACTTGATTATGCAGTTTAATTAAGTTCTTTAACTTCAACAGAAATGAGTCCCAGCGGATATACAGCAGAAGTTACAGGCTTGTCTCCTAATGCGACCGAGAAGAATGTCTATGATTTCTTTGCTTTCTGTGGTGCAATTGAACATATTGACATTGTCAGGTACTTCCAATTGCAGTATGAATAATTTACTCATATCTTCATTGATTTCACTCAACGTAGAAGGATGAATATATGTATGGTAATCTCTATGTTACTTTTTCCTCTTGAACTATATTAGGATTTTCTGAAATGGAAAGATGTTTAGTAATGGAGCTTTTCAAATTCTAACTTTATCCTTTATGGTTTTATCTATAATACAAAACATGGTGTGGATGAGTTTGAGATAGCTTAAGATGGTGTGTAAGTTGCACCTGTTTGGTGTAAAGGTAGTAAGATTTCAAAGATTTGGATTGCAGATAATTGAATATAAATTAACTCGACTTTTCTAGTATTCTAGGACTTTTATTTTCACCTATACTTCTAATTTTGATGTTTTGTTATTCACCTGTTCTTGAAGTATCATTTCCTAATTAGAATGATATCTTGTGGGTGTTTGAAAATAAACAGAGCTGGTGAATCTGCATCTACAGCATACGTTACATTCAAAAACGCACATGCTCTGGAAACTGCAGTCCTGCTCAGTGTAAGTGCTGTGACTCGATGATTCTTTCTGGTGATGATTTCTTTTATGCTATTCATCATATTGGCCATCAGAGTTCTAACATACAATCAGAGTTTTAAAAGCTACTTCGCATGGTATGGTTTGATTCTTATGTTTTCTGCATTTGTTATTAAATCAGGGAGCTACCATTGTTGATCAAGCCGTTTGCATAACTCCTTGGGGCAATTATGGAGACGATTATAACATTTGGAATCGATCTTCATGGCAACTCGAAGATGAAACTGGTCCTAGTGTACGCATCTGTCCTTATCTCTTGGATTCTAAACAATCTATATGATTTATTACATTTGAAACAATGAAATTGTGTTCGGGTGAATTGCTATCTTGCTAAAAACTAACTTTTTAGATTCAATAGTGGTGGGACCACAAAATGTATGGATAATAATGAGTACTGACTTGAGATGTGTGGTGGATATTGAAATTTGACTTATTATAGAATAGTAAAAGTTAATTTTTAGAATGCTGGCTAATTTATGTCCACTCAAGCAGCATTCTCAACCACGCCAGTACGTCCCTTCAGCTGGTGAAGCTGTGACAATGGCTCAAGACGTTGTCAAAACTATGTTAGCGAAAGGATATGTACTAGGAAAAGGTGCATTGGGAAAGGCAAAAGCTTTTGATGAATCCCATCAAGTCTCAGCAACTGCAGTGGCTAAGGTAGCCGAGTTGAGCGATAGAATTGGCGTCACTGATAAGATCTGTACGGGGATTGATACTGTTAAATCCGTAGACCAGAGATATCACATTTCAGAGACAACTAAGTCAGCTGCTTCAGCTGCTGGAAGAAGCGCTTTTGCTGCTGCAAATGCTGTGGTTAGCAGTAGTTATTTTTCCAAGGGAGCTCTGTGGATGTCGAGTGCCCTCAGTCGAGCCTCTCAAGCTGCTGCTGATTTGGGTAACAGGGGTGTGCAAAGATGAAGAGTTTGGTGAACAAAGATGCAATCTTGTTGTTTGTGGTTGATACATTTCTCTCTTAGAGCCTGTAATATAATGTTTGGTATGTTGGATTGGATAATATTAGAAAGGATTTAGAATTTTACTTTTACTATCGTCTATGTCTCAGTGTTCTATATTGATCCTGTCCGAACAATTTTGGCATGAGATACACTTGGTATCAAGTTTCATTATGTATCAGATTAATTTACCTTAAATGCATTACTTGATCTCTATTCAAGCTCACTTGAGCTGATGTGTTGTATTGTGGAAGAAATGCAGAAAGACCGAGCAAAGCTTTATTCATATCAGAGCACCAGCAATGGCAAACAGTTCTTATTCTTTTAAGTTCACTTCTTCTACATGTGCATTTATAGTTGCCAACTATATTAAACAAGGGCATCCGTTTGGTTCAATTTTTTCCTTTTTTTTCTTTTTTTTTTAAATCACATTTGATTATGCCGATTTTTTTTTAAAAGATGTAATGCTATTCTTAAGCTTACTTTGTAGAATTTGAGGAAAATGATCTCAAAATTAGGTTACTTCTTAAGCCTACTTTGGTTCAATTCTTAGTAATGTTATGACAAGATTAGGTTAATGATCTCAAAAATGATAGAGGAAAACATATTGTTAGATGCTTTGTCGTACGAGATTTTTTTGTGGGTCTGTCGAACTAAAGAATGTCTTGATGAATTACTTGAACATGTGAAGCAAGAGGCCAGCTTGTATGTCTTCCGGGATGTCTGAAACAGGCTATTCGAAATCTACTTGGAGGACTTAAAGCACATAGAGAAGGCTGGGGAATGTGTGAAGTTATTTGAGAGTAGATTCACAAATGAGAAGTTGCGCAAGGATGTCCATCCTGCTCAGGGTATTGTTAATAGGTATATGCGTCTAGGTGAAACGAGAGAGGTTCTGAAAAAGCTAAGCCATTCTTCAACAACATGATTAAATCGGGAGTCATACCAAGTTTGAGGACATTGAAGATTCTTACACATCAATATGAAGCTGAGTTGGATTTATGAGGCTTTGTCTTGCTTGCAGAAGTGCTTCGAGGAAAGTGACAAATGTGAAGGGTATTGTGATATCATCCATGGCATAATCAAGATTTCGGAGGAAGAAGGTGATATGGCAAGTAAGGATGCTTTATTTGTCTTGTTGAGGGAAATGGGTTGTAATGTTAATGTTTATAATTAGTTGGGCATCATCCATTCTCAAGAAAGAAGAAAGTTGCTAAAGTGTTGGGGTTTTTTTTTTTGTGTCTATTTTATTGAGAAAAACTGCAAATGGAAAGAAAATATGTATGTTTCTAATCAGATCTAGTATTGACATCTTGTTTCGTGTTTTGGTATATATATTGCATAATGTGAGTTAGGTTACGCATTTTCATTTTGGCAGATATAGAAAATATATAAGGTGTTTTTTCTATTCCTTTCCTTTAAATGGTGAATCTTGGGAGTTGGGATGAGAACAATCAATGCATCGAAAAACTAGAATGTATTAGTAACCGGACTATGTTATTGAAAAGTAAGGTTAAAAATGAATGCAACATTGGGTCGTTACCACATTATTAAGAGGTAGGTATATAGATGGACATATTATGTATCTCGTATTTCATGTTGGTGGAATTTGATTTTGTGAGTCCTTTTCTAAATTTGATATTTGGAGACTTCCTGCATTAAAAAGAAAGTAGCTATAAATGTGATACTTGGAGACTTATTGTGCATTAAAAATTTTTTAGGGGGAAGTTGGTTTGTCTTGTTTTTCATATCAAATAGATTTAAGAGCTTTCATTATCCAATGAAAATATGTCACATTAAATAGATTATTTAAAAATATTAATTTCCAATATCGGTATGGAGTCACTCGATCCTCAGGCAATTCAAAAGTCAGTAGGGCCCCATATAGGTCCGCCCATTATCATCAACACTATGGGTGACAATTCCTTTGATTGGTGGAAGGTTGATGGGTGAGGGCAAATAATCCACCACAGCATCGAGGAAGAGTTGAAGCCCCTCGTTGTTACAACTCGAGCCCACATAAAACAGGAACAATACTGCATGACATAGTTCCCCACCCAATTGATTCCTTAATAGTTGCCTCATCAAAATCGATCCAATCCTTAACCATCTTCATAGCTTCATAATCCATGTTCATTATGGCCATAATCAACATGGCTACCAATCTGTTGCTTACTATGGGCAACATAGGGTAAAACCCACACTAATGTGGCGCCATTTCGTGGTGCCACGTTAGTGACCAAAATTTAAAAAAAAAATTGGTATCTACATTAAATTAGATGAATAATACATAACTACTCGACATGGTGAGCCCACAAGCTCTACTAATTTTTTTTTTTCCTAATCAAGTGGGCAGGTGATTATCACTGTAATCAACATATGCCTATACTATCAAACAACCATATATATCCATATTGCTCCACCTAAAATTTTGTAGATAGTCCTTCAATGGTGCAATTTAGTATATAAACAAAATTTTGTACAATGATGAAAAGTATTTAAAATCCCATTATTGCATGAACTATGAACATATATACAAACACCAGCACATGTACAGCAAACACTTGTAATCACACTTGATTTTAAAAAGAGGATGTAATATATATTATTCTTAAGGGTACTTTGTAAAATTTGATTAAAGATTGTCTGTACTTATTTGGTATTTACCATAATAGAGACTAAATGTGGTGATTATTCGTAGATAAGTTGAAATTTAGTTAATAATGTTGTATACTGGCGTTATTACTTTTTAAATACTTACATAATTAATTCTTATTAAATTAATTGTAGGAGACCTTATATGTCGAGAAATAAATATGAATCTTTTAACAACTAACTCACATCGAGATGTTCATTAATAGATGTTACTTTAAACCATCGGTTTAGCTCATATATTGCTAGTGAGTGATGACTCTAGAGAGATTTCTCCAAGGGGTAGAAAATATCAAATATAAGTCATGTTTTTAAGTAACAAATCATGACTTCTATTTGTGGTTTCAACATTAATTGACTAGCATGATTAATTAAGTAGATATATTAAGAAATAGATAATAATATTTTTGATCATCTACTCGTATGTGGCATGATGTTAAAATACTTCCACGGTTATATGGGAGTTTATAAATGGTTTGGAGTATGGGACGCTAATGATCTCCTACCAGTATATAACATCTTACGGTGCCAAATCAAAACTACATATCAAATTTTCCAAAAAGATAATAATTCCTTAAAAAGAGAATTAAAGAAATATATAAATATTGAAAAATAGTAAATGCCACCCCATTTTGACGGGTAAACGTATAACTGATCTGGGCAACTGTAAATCGTATCCCACATTACTGTGAAGGCCGCGATTTTGCTCTGCATTACTGTTTTTCTTCCCCCTTAATCACCAGTCAAAACCCCAATGATCGTGGTACAATTGATTCATTTCAGTCTCCAGTTGTGAATAATTCACAGTTTCACCGACAAAGAATAAGAAAAAATGGATGCGGTGTCGATCCGGGTGCCGTATGAGAATTTGAAGCAAGAAGTGGAATTGGTGGGCGTGGACAAATCAGATTTGCGTCGGCTGCAGAGCAATTCGTTTAATTCCCCATCGCCTCCATCCAGGATATCCGACGGCGGAGAGACTCCATCGGATTCAAATTTGAACAAAAATATTGAACCTCCGAAGAATTGTAGCTTAATTACGCTGATTTTGAGCTGTGCGATCGCCGCTGGGGTTCAATTCGGGTGGGCATTGCAGCTCTCCCTCCTGACTCCTTACATTCAGGTGTGATTATTTTCACCGCAGACCAATACATTTTTGTGTCATTCTACTAGTAAAAAAATCTTCGCTTCATGCGTGTTTATGTTGTGTAATTTTGGTGGATTGACTGTGGAGTATGTCTGTCTTTAGTTTTGTTTTTTTGTTCAAACTTTTGTGGCTTGTATCTTACGTGGGTAGTGATATGATTTTGGTTTGTGAGATTTAAGAATTCTCGGTTAGTTTTCTTATGTAGATATAAAGTAATAATATGGAAAATGAAAGGTTCTCTTCTTCATCTAATGGAACAACTTGGGAAGTTCAGAAATGTGTTGTAGAAATGATTGATAGAGAATTTAAATGGTTTAAGATGTGATGGAAAGATGGAGTCAATGCCATTATCAAAATTTTAGGATGTTAGTATTTAAATTTGCCATCTACCTTCAAAAAAAGTATGCAGCTAAGAGGTTTCGGGAGATTTTCTTTTACACATTTCAATAATCTAACCGAGATTCAGCAGGCAACGAATTAGCTCGATATGGCAAATTCAATTAAAATTGATGCTGAGATAATAACTGAAAAGGACCAAGAAATTTCAAATTAGTAAAAGGTGCATGTTATGCTCTTTCTCTAGTTTGTACATTCAGCACTAAAAAGCCACTAACATCTTTCCCTGGGGCACTTTTGACAAATATGTGCAGTTGTGCATGTGCTTAGCTTCTTACAGTCCTTAAGTTTGAACAGCGGATTAGCAGCTATATTTGCCTTTTATTGTAGCGATTTCAAATGAAGTAGTTTCTGTCGTGTTCTTTTAGCAATTGAGTGGATAGTGTGGCACATTAGCTTCTCGTCGATGAGAGAGTAGTAATTATCACTATGTTCTTAGTAAATGTATTTCTTTTTTACTCTAGCATTGGTCAGCTGAGAGGAGGTGGCAGGTACTGAGAATATATCGAGGAAGTGATGACTAAGGTAGTCAGTGTATGTGATGACCCAAAGAAGCTCTCGTGGTTACTGCTCAGAGCAATGCAATTCCAACTATGAAATATCAGAATAGTTGAGATAGACTAAAATCAGCACGAGTTTCTCTTAGTTGTAGAGGATTTAGATTGCACTGATTTACCACTCGATACATCAATGGGTTGAACAGAGTGCTGATAGTGTATTCATGCAACTGACTCTAATTTATAAGAGTGACGCAAGTTTTTTTTTTTTTTTTTGCTGTCTTCTATGTATTTCTTTACCATATATGTGGCACAAATTTTGTAACGTGTGAAAGAACTGGATATGCTTCAGAGAATGAGTTTATTATTTTAAGGAAAAAAATATAAAATCTCCGATTGTTTAGCACTAATGTTGAGAAAGTGCTGTTTTAGTCTATATGCTCTTCTCCGGATATGTCTGATTTATTATGCGTTCTCTTTTTCTTCTTTGATTAACCTTTCTGTTATTGACTTATTTCCTGATGCTGCAGACGCTTGGTATAGGGCATGCATTTTCTTCATTCATCTGGCTTTGTGGCCCCATAACAGGCCTTGTGGTACGTCGTGAAACAATTTTGTTTCAATTATATAAGTTAGTTTCAGCGAATTCGGTTCAGTCTCATAATAGGTTGCAGGATGCTAAATAGCAGTCAAATATTTTCCTAATTTAGTTGGGTCTGTACAATATGCCATCATAACATAAATTGTAGGAATCTAGTTGCCATCCTCACAAAAGTTCTTCTCTTGCTGAACTGTCCTGATCTTTCACGTAGAAGTCATTTATGTCAGAAGTACTGTGTAATATTTACAAACAAATTATCAATTGGGTTTTTTGATGATTGGGATTTGGGACTGGTGTCTATTTTCTGAAGAAAGAGTTTGTAATGTAGAATTTCCACTTCACTTTTCATAAAAAAGCTTTCATGTCTAATATTTTGGTAACGTGAACTGCTAAATTTCTGTTCATTTGTGTAAATATTTATCCACATTGGCATCTCCTACGGATCCATTTTATTTTGATTATTTATTTTCTATGGTTTTCAGGTTCAACCTTTTGTTGGTATATGGAGTGATAAATGCTCTTCAAAATATGGTAGGAGAAGGCCATTCATTTTTGTTGGATCTCTCATGATCTCAGTTGCTGTGAGTATGTCGTGAGAATGGTATTTGTCTTCAGTTAGGTGGTTTTTTTCCTTCATATCAGCTAAACTAAATCACATATTACAGGTGATGGTAATCGGGTTTTCTGCAGACATTGGTTACCTTTTAGGAGATACAAAAGAACACTGCAGGTTTACTTGAACCCTTAATAATTATCTTTTCAGTTTTCTTGATGTCGAATGTCAAATTCCATTAACCAGCTCATTTAAATTCAGTACATTTAAAGGTACTCGCACAAGGGCTGCTATAGTTTTCATTATTGGGTTTTGGATGCTGGACCTTGCAAACAACACAGTGCAGGTAAAGATCTGGAAAAGCAAGTTTTGTCTGCATCTACGTGGTGGCAAATCTTGTAGTTGCTTTTGTCTGCCTGAAGTTTGATCCTTTTTATACGTAAACTGAGAAGTGATTCCTTAATTGATTATAGGGTCCTGCTCGAGCTCTTCTGGCTGATTTATCTGGTAATGTGAGCAGCTTATGGAATTTTGAATTGGAAAAAAAAAAAAAAAAAAAAAAAAAAAAGATATAGTCTCCAGTTTATTTTTCCCAGCTAAACGCTTAATAGTTTGCTTTCTACTCTTCATGCATTATATTTTCTACTATATAATAAGATACATCTGATCATTTTGTTAAATTTTATTCTTAAAAAATCCAAGGATAAAATTGACAACTGCAAATGTGCAATACATGTGTTAGTACCGTGGCGTATTGTCCTCTGAAGCCACAAATTCGTAATAGTTGCCAGAATGCATCTTTTTCCTTTTGTAGCATTTTGTAAGTCAAAATAAAGTAGTTTATGGGTTTTTTTTTTAATATGAATATATAGTTCGTACATGTTTTATATTTTTCAAAATATTTAACATCTGCAATTACTTAATCATAGGCCCTGATCAAAGAAACTCAGCAAATGCTGTATTTTGCACCTGGATGGCAGTTGGAAACATTCTTGGATTTTCTGCTGGGGCTAGTGGAAGTTGGCACAGGTTAGATATTTGTGAAATTCTGCCGTCACGTTCTCTCTGTTCTGAAATGGTTATTTGATCTGGTATTACTGGGAGCATTATGGTTTTCGAATTTTGTTATCGCTACTACGTTTCAATTTTTTCTCTGCTTCCTTTAGTTTCAATAAAAATGCATGATGACATGTCAAAATTTTGTTTGGATGATTGATGCATTTAGTATGTTCTTAACAGATGGTTTCCATTTTTGACGAATAGAGCTTGTTGTGAACCATGTGGGAATCTCAAAGCAGCATTCTTGGTTGCAGTGGTGAGTTACTACTTTGCTAGGATTTTATTTTATTTTATTAATTAATTTATTTTTGTTATCATTATTTTTTTTTAACAGTTGGGATTTTATGTGACTACTCAGCTCTTGACATCTACAGATTTTCCAGCATTGATAAAATGATCTACATTTAATTTTGATATGTTATTGCAATATCTGGCTAGTCATTAATCATGCTATTCGGTTTCCGTGTTATATGCATCACATGACATCAAGTTGATTTATCCTAAAGCTCTGTGGAAACAAATCATCTTGTTGCAAACTCTGCATTTTAACATTTCTTGCTGGTTAAAGAATACTTGCATTTATGTAAGCTAAATGATAGTGAAAATCACTGAGAAACAAGTTGTGTTGCATTGTAAACTTCTGTTGCTGACACGGGATACGCATACCTAGAGCTTTTATGGTAGAGCTTTTCCGATAATAATTTTTGTAGACTCATCATCAACGGCTCATTCCATGGGATGCATTACCCTTTTCTTTTAACTTTTCAACCATTTTCTAATCACATGTTAACCCAAAAGGCATTTTTGCTTCAAAAATATCTACCAAACAAGCTCTTAAGCTAGAATGTTAGCACTTGTCTTTGCTGGGGCGCCTTTACACATGCAATTGTGATCATGCATGTGTCAACATATTTCTGTTCACATCTTGCAGAGTGTGGCATGTTTTTTATGAGCTTTTGTTATTTTACTATTCCTTACTATCACTTACAATTATCACTCAAGTTTCTTGTTATAAATTGGGATTGTCAGCTCCATAAATTGTTTGCAGCTTTTCGCATGGCGCATCATGCATTTAACTTCTCATTTGCAGGTATTTCTGACATTTTGTACACTTGTAACGCTCTACTTTGCAAAAGAAGCACAATGGTTACCAAAGCAACCTCCCAATCTTGATGCTGCCCCTCTCTTGGGTGATACTGAAGAAAATGGTTTTGACCTTCCCGAATCAATACCTCATACAAAGTCACCGTATTAATGCCCGAAGGGTAAGTCACTAAAGGATTTCACAGTGGAAAACAAGCATAAGAACCAAGGGCAAAACGTTGGTGAAGATCCCAGCGAAAGCTTCAATGATAGTCCTAGTGCAGTTTTGGTCAATTTATTGACTAGTTTACGCCATTTACCTCCGGCAATGCACTCAGTGCTAATAGTCATGGCATTGACTTGGGTAAGTTCTTTGTGACGAGTTACATCTCAAGTCTCATTCGACGGTTAGTTTTGCGCGTAGGCATTTGTTTCTGACCTTCTCCATAATTACTTGTTATCAGTTATCCTGGTTTCCCTTTTTCCTCTTTGACACGGACTGGATGGGGAAAGAAGTTTATCATGGGGACCCAAACGGAGATGCCTCTGAGATTGAAGCTTATAACCAAGGTGTCAGAGAAGGTGCTTTCGGTTTATTATTGAATTCTGTAAGAACTCAAAATTGAGTACCACTAATTGTTTCCATTCTATCCATCCTTCTTGAAATAAATGATAGATGAGCTTAACAATTCACTTAACAACTGAAGGATTAGCAGTCTTTAGCAGTCCCTTTTTAATGTTCTACTTTTGTTTGTTTTACAGGTTGTTCTTGGCATTACATCCTTCTTTATTGAGCCAATGTGTCAGTGGATGGGAGCTAGACTAGTGTGGGCGCTGAGCAATTTTGTCGTGTTTATATGCATGGCAGGCACTGCTCTTATTGGTTTTGTATCTATGAGACAATCAGAAGGGGTTCAGCATCTCATTGGGGCAACTCAAGCTAGTAAGATTGCATCTCTGATTGTGTTTTCTCTTCTCGGCCTCCCACTTTCTGTAAGTAGTCTGATTCTCGATTTTCACCTCCCAGCCCCCAAATAGCACACATTAAGTTTCCTAAAATGCTTCTTTCCTCATATTGTATGTAGGTCACTTATAGTGTACCCTTCTCTGTGACTGCTGAGTTGACTGCTGATTCAGGAGGCGGGCAAGGTACTTTCAAATTCCTATTGTTAATTTGTTATTAGTCTCATCTCTGCTATTTGATGAATTTAATTAATTGAAAGCTTTCACACTTCTAATCAGGACTTGCTATCGGAGTATTAAATCTTGCCATAGTCGTGCCTCAGGTAGTTTACTGATTTCCTTTCCAGTTGCCCTGTTTTGTTTGATTATGAATCTTGAGCATATAAAGCAATTCCAAATAAATGATGATGTGACAGTGTCAGCACAAGTGCTGACGTGACACTTCCATGTCAGCTATGGGAATTGGCTATCTTGGCCCTGTTGGGAAGGAGATGATTTGCTTTGCCATCAATGCTTTGGTAATAATATAGCATGTTCTTCTTGTTAGATGATTGTATCACTAGGCGCGGGGCCCTGGGACGCGTTATTTGGTGGTGGAAATATACCAGCATTTGTCCTGGCATCAATAGCCGCCCTGGCCGCGGGTATCATTGCACTTCATAGGCTTCCAACTCTTTCTAGTCATTCCTACAAGTCGACCGGTTTCCACTTTGGTTGAGCAAATGTTCTTGGATGGGACAAGACAAGACGACTGCTGCTTGTATATCACACTCATCTGCAGTGAGCAATATGGAGCAAACAAAATCTTCAGAGCTTGCTCAGATCAGTTAGTTTTCTACATGGAGACGAGTATTAAAGTATTCCACACACACACACGTCGTCGTTTGATTCATTCTTTTTAGCCATATGGGCAATTTTAATGTCAGTAGCATGTATATTATTACTGTAAGAAGAGCATATGACAAGGAAAAGGAACGGAGCATAAATGGAATAGCTTATGGCCATCTTCAAATCTTGCTACTCTTCTTTGATATATAGAAAAGGTGTTCTTTAACGTTTTGAAATGGAATTTTCCATTTTCCATTTTCGTGTTCACATGTTATTGACAGTTTTAGCCACTTTGCTGAGGTGTAGTAGAAATGAGTTTGAATTAATGAGAAATACTATTATTTATAATTTATAATGGAGGATTCTGTAATACAGTAGGACTGGTGTCGAGGCTACAATTGAAAAATTCTAATACTGGTCAAGGAAACTTAGCTACCTTTGCATAGAGAGTCACATTATGTATTCAGTTGTTGTGGTCTCCTATGTGCAAATAGGCAGTTTTCATTGGAAGAGTACAGAAACTTTTACCACAGCGGTGGAGTATGCAACCCCATTCCTTTCCCAACACACAAATTCGCTAACAAGAACATGTGATAATATAGATGCTTTCTGTGTTTTAGTTTTCAGTTTTTTGGTATGTTTCTAACATTTTGGTGGCGTTTTCATTTTGGTCTCTGGAATGGTCTTTTGGGATCATTTAGGGTGTGTTTGATTGGAAGAAAACATTTTACATGAAAAGCATTTTACATGTAAAATATTTTCCCACCTAAACCCATAGGAAAATATTTACACGATTCTAAAAATTGTCTTGAAGTGACAGACTAGAAATAAATGATTTTACACGTCAGAATCAAACAACAAAAGAGAAACGTTTTTCCACGATTTGACATTTTGCATGTAAATTGTTTCAATCAAACACACCCTTAGGTCCTTTTAAACTTTGATTTTCATTTTGTCGTCAGTGGCCCACAAACTTATTTATTTTCCATTATTGACCCACTTTTTAGTACCCCGGGTGGACTTTAGTCCTTTATTTTCATATATTATTCACAGTGACTTACTTTAATGTAAGAAAGGAAGAGACTTTATTTTGCAAAGATTTCCCTCCTCTTTCACCACCAAGATTTACTTTTTCCATAATTACACTTGTCCACCACCAACCCTCTAAATAACAGCCTTCTCTGAGCCGCCTCCTTCACACAGCATGCCTCAAATCACCAGCAAAAATGAACCCACCCTTCTCTCCAACAATCTTGGAGTCAACTGCACAACCCGGTTCTTAAGAACCAATAGAGCCTTGTTCGCAGGATTCTACACCTTTTAGCCAGGTACGTCTTTTCACGCTTTCTTATTTCACAAATACTAGGATTAATCTAGAGCAATTACAAAACTAAACTTGTTCAAACAAGTAACAGACAGACAAAGAAGATATGTCCAAACATAATTTTATTACATTACATTATCCACTGTGTAATGTATAAATTCCATTACATGAGAAACCAATTAGCACAACAATCATAGAAATTATTTTAGAAAAATACCCTGCACACCCTAAAATCACGGCGAGATGCCACTCTTTTCTTACACTCTTAATCACTATAATACTGTAGTATCAGTTATGTACGCTTGGGTTCTTTTGAGCCCTTATGAGAATGAACGGATGACCATATCCGAGTTCAATCCCTCACAAAACAAAGGAATTAGACGCTATAATAGACACCACACACTATAATTTAACTAAGTACAAAGGTAGCGAACTTTCAGAAACCAGAATTGCTCCATAGATTATGCATGTCAGAAAGGTGAGGTTAATCAGAGGCAATGGAGGAGAGACCTTTTGCAGGGCGGAGATTTCGAAGGATTGGCGAACTTGATTGGGGATGATGACTCCATTCCAAATGTTTTCATCAAGAAATGCTTCTCCTGAGGCATTAAATTGAAGAGCGACGTGAAAAATAATACTTTTTTACAGCTTTTATGGCTGAGAAATAATACCTTTACTTTGGCTTTTCTTCAAAGAAAGATTGAAGTGATAGATTTCTTACACTTTCTGAAAACTTTGGGCTCGGAATTGCAGCTGCAAGTGATCTGAACAATGGAGTCACTTGAACAGGTGAACTGAATTCTGTGTTAAGATTTTCATTCACAGCTCCATTATTGTCTTTTTTTCCATCATGAGTTAACGAATTGTCCACTGCAGGCAACAAATAAATCTTGTCAACTCAAAATAAGATAAATAGTAGAATATGAATCTTACTAAGCAACAGTGAATATTATACCTTCATTTATGTTTGATTCACCCAGTTGATCAGCTGCTTGGAACTCAGGGTTGGTTTCTGTTTTATCACCAAATGCACGAGCTGGAAGAGTCGACCCTGTGCTACTTCCAGAGCTGGTTGGGGACTCCTGCTGTGGATCAGTTTGCCTGCTGTGAATTGTCAAAGTTATGGCTTGTTTGGTATTCATTTTTCAAACGATCACCTTTCTCAAGAACTCATTTTCAACCACATATTCTCAGGCAGAAACCACTTTTCCTCCAAAAGAGTAAAAGAGCTATACCAAACAGGAACTAAAAAGTTGAAATCTTGGACATTACATTGTCCCATCTTTGTACAGAATGCAAATATGATTGTCTTGTGAGTTACCTCGAAGGTCGACTTCCTTCATTAGAACTCCTTAAATCATCTAGCAACTCCTTGAAATTCTCGAGATTAAAATCAGTATCCTCAAATCCATATTGCACATCACATTCTTTGTTTTGCTTGAGAAAATCTTGGAGAGTCTGAAATACGTTCATTATGTAAAGTCAGCAAAATATCATTTTGTGTAATTACAGTTAGCAGTATAGTACGAATAATTAAGAAGTTATTATAATAAATGCCAAAAAATTTCCTTGCCTTCCAGGCATTTTCAAGACTCTGATTGGTGTTCTCCGAATTAACTTTTGCTGCAAGTGAGCTGAGCAATTCTGCTTGCTGCATTAACGCAAGCCTCTTTGGATCATCCTTCTTAAGAAATGTTCCTCGATTTTGCTGCATTTCGCTATTTGTAGCTGCACGATAATTCACATCATGTTACACAATAAGACATTATCATGTTCATACTACCTAACAGGCCACAACAATTGCCATTAACAATGGGCCCTTTTATCATCAAGAGAGGTCTAAACTTACTTCCATTGACCATGCCCTCTTTTACGTGGTTCACAGGCCGCTGCATTACCAAGTTGCCCTCATTTTTATGAACATTCTGATCTAGTAATGCCAGTGGAGGTCTCGAGATTTCTCCATGGTCACTGATTTTTGATTGATTTGATTCATAAGCCATCCTAAAGATCAAAATCAAATTTATTTCATTATCTTTTTTAATGAATTCACATTTTCATACTAAAGGAAACGCGATTGATTTTATAATTTATATACCTCGCCTTTTTAAGAAGTTCAGCACTTGGTGTTAGTCCGTTTGTGTTAGGCTCTGTCTGAAATACGACCCTTTTGTTGTTTAAGTTAATGTATGAAGTCCTGTTTTCTTTCGCTAAGGCTTCTTTTGCTCTCTTCTTACACAGAGTTGTAAACCGATTCTTTACAGCATTATCAGTTCTATATGAGAAAAGAAACAAACAGGTGAGTAATGATGAGAAATATTACTTCTCCGGTCCAACAAAATAGGATGAGAAAATGCTTGATTTTACATAATTACCTGCCTGAAACTACCTTTGCAATCTCAGTCCATCTGTTCCCATATATCTTCTGTGCCTGAAAATCCCATTTTCACAATCAGATCAGATAAATGATCCATACGTTAAAGTAAACTCTCGTCTAATAAAAAATGCACGTTCCATTGTTGTCCAGTCGAGCATGCCAAACATATACAGATCAAGAACGATAACTTATAAAACAGTTCAACTGGAGAGAGTACAAGATACCCAAATTTTTCTTAAAACAAATTATCAGCATCTAAATTTTCAATAGCCCATAATTAAGCAACTTTTTTTGAAAATAATCAAGAAGTTAAAAGGCAAGAAATACCTCACACAAGAGCATGTCCTCTTCAGGTGACCATCCTCCTGTCTTGAAATCAGAATTCAGGTAAGTGAACCATCTGTCCAGCATTGCAAACACACCCAAACACACACATAAGAATTATAATAATCCATTAAATTAATCTTAAAATGAAAAAAAAAATGAAATCCACAAACAGAAAGAGGGAAAATGCCTATATCCACTCATTATGATTTATATCATCAAACCTTCTTCTACATTGTCTGGTTGTTTTATCCTTGAATTTCGATGCAATTATTGTCCAACTGCAGACATACATTCAAAATCAAAAACCCATCAAACTGAATTAATTTCTTGAGAAACACCTAATTTATACAAAATCAAATTTTCTGAAAGGATCAAGATTTTACTTATCGGTCCCATGTATTTGAATCTGCTCCCTCAATATATCATCCTCCTGCAAATTCAAGATAACACACATACATATATCAGATTAACTGATTGAGCCCCATGTAATTTATTCTGCATAAATAAATAAATAAATATAAGAAAAAAAACAACACTCACCTCTTGAGACCAAGAAACAATATGCCTTTCTTTCTTCTTCATTTTCTGCCTTTTGATTGAGTGAAAACTTTTCTGAAGGAGCGTTTTATACAAAGAAAAACAAAACCCTCAAAAGATCATCTTTATTGGAGAACCCCTTTTTCTCTTTAGCATCAAGAAAAAATACTTTGCTCCTTTTGCCCCTTTGTTTTCTGATATAATCCTAATTAGGGTTCAAAAGCAATTCAAGATTTTCAATTCAAGATTTCATCGAAGAAAATCTTGAAGCCATCCATTCCATGAGTCTCTCTCTTGGGAATGGAAAAACGGTGTGAGATTTTAAAATAGTTAACGGATTCTTGGTTTTGAGCGCGGTATGAATGGAGACTAAAGAGTTTGAAAAAATAATTAAAAAGAAAAGAAATATTCACTGAAATCCATGAGGCTATAATTAATGATGGGAGTGTAGACTAACCCCACCATCCACCCCACGCTCACTGTCACACGATGTGTATTTTTGCTTCATATATTCTTGCCCTCCTAATTATATAGATTCGTCTTCCTTTTTTTGAATATTTCAAATATATAAATTTATTTCTTTTAAGAAGTTAAATTCATAATACTTTATTAATATATCCCATATTTAATACTCAATTATAACCTTCAATTTTAAATTCTTCTTGTTAAATACGAGTAAATTAGGAATACGGTTCACAAAATATGTGCTTCCAATACATTTCTTAATCTTTGTAAAAAGTCAAGTAAGCGTATATATATGTGATGGAGGGAGAATATGGTAAGCTTCCAATTGTTTCTTTTTAAGTTGCTTTTTCAAGTCGGTCTTAAAAATGTTGTGGCCTCAAGCGAAAATTAAGGTTAGGGATTTATTTATTTCTCTAGATTTCGATGTTTGACGATCCTTTTCATTTTGGTAAATAGAAATCTAAATTGAAAACTTTAGGCAATCATCTAGCATTTCACGATCTTTTGTTGTTTTCAATCATTTTTCAAAGAAAATAAGAATGACGCTAATAAGAAACAATAATAACGGGTAAGCATCTTTATATATATATATATATATATATATATGTATATATATATATATATTGTAAAATGTCAATTAATTACTATCAATTAATTAAAATGTCATCAATGACGAGTAAATGGTTTTATCAACTTTTAGGTCTTGTTTGATTCACAGTAAAATTAAAATTTTAGAATTGCGTGTAGATTATATGGTTGGAAATGGAAGATAATGTATTAAAAAATATAAAATAATAATATATATGGTTGAAAAGGAGGAGAGATAATTTTTTTTTTTTTTTTAATTTATGGTGGATTAAACAAGGCCCAATTTTATGTTTTCCACCATAAGTGGTGCTGATAGGTATCAACACATAGGTCCAAATCCAACAAGCGGTTGCTTAACGCTAAAATTTAAGTCGAGGGACTCAATTTCTAGATTTTTCTTTTAAATCGATAAAGATTAGATCTAATTCTATCCATAGGCGATGATATGATATTAATTGATCTCTTATCTTAAATTTCACATTTAAAATAATAATGAAAATATTAATTATTTTTGTTACATAATTAACAACCCGGAGTTAGATTGGTTGAATAAAATTTGAACTTGAATTTGTAGTAGTTTGAATGACAGTCGAATGTTTTCTTGTTCGTGGGATAATTTTTTTATTATTGAATTTCATGATGTGTGATGTGATGATCATTATAATTCCAATTGAATATATACAAAGATGTCAGTACAAATATGTAATGGAATAAAAGTGTGCAAGCCACGTGATATAAAGCAATTGTAGGACTTTTCACCATTCTCTTGTGAGTGAGTGTAAATTCCTTTTTCAAAATATATATACATAGCTATCAAATTTGCTTTATTTATCTTTTGTAATTTAGGCCTTATTCTTTCAATATAATTTTTATCAATTTTTTTCTCTCTTCATTTCGAATCACTCATTTAATTATTTAAATGACACTAAGGTTTATTTCCTGCTAAATTGATTACAAGTAATTAATCTAATTATAAAAATTAATTAATCATTTGTCACACCATTCTGACGAAAAATATTAGTAAGAATGAAAGTGTGGAAAGTAAGAATTGCGTCCAAAATAAGTACACAATTTCAAAGTGCCCCGCTAATAGCCAAGAGCTTCCTTTCATTCTCATTGATGCTAATTGGGACTATGATTTGTCTTGTAACAATTGGAAATTTCTAAATGAAGTGACGTAAGCCCCACAATGTCACCATCGACCTCAAAAAAGAGGGGAAAATTTGTTAGTTTGAAAGTTGAAACTAGAAATCAAACTAACATTATTGGTCTATATCGATCCAAAAGTCAAAAAAACAAATAAAAAATAAAAACAAAAACATTATTGGCCTCTGAGGTGTAAAAATTTATCGATCATTTTAATTTTCAATGTCAATTTATGATCAGATTATCATTTTTTTGACTTTTCGCCTTAATTAGAGAACAATTAAATTTTGACATATGCTATCTACCTAAGATAGAAAGTTCAAAAAAAAAAAAAAAAAAGAGAAAAAACGATCGTACTTTTAAAAAGTATTCATATTTGTTGATACATTGCTGCATCATAGCTTTAGCCCATGTTCTCCTACTTATTTTTACACATTTTTACACATTTTTACACACAAATCTCGTGGGACCTACCTGTAGTATACAAATCTCCACCATTCAATTCCACTTTTTCTCTCTCCTATATCATATCAAAACACATAAAAACACATAAAAACACACACCCTAACACCCTCTTAGTCTACTTTATGTATTATCTTCTGGAAGAGATGTATAGAAATGTCAAAATTGTTACTTGTTAAATTTCAAAATAGTGGTCGTGGTCATATGAAATAGATAGATAATTTTCCATTCAAAAAAAAAAAGAAAAGAAATGGATAGATAGGAGCAATAATTTTGAATGCATTAAAATTAAAATGACATAACAATGATAATTTTTTGGACAGCTAATTAATGGTATATTTTTATGTGGGTTTCAATGAAAGCCCAAAATATTAAAGAAATGCCAAAGTACTTATATATATAATAATTAAGCTAATGAGGTTAAAATTATAAAAATCGACCACAACACTGCAATTATATAAATTGACAATGCCGCAATTATATAAGTCGACAAAGCTGTAATCATTTCCATTTTAAATAACACAAGCTGCAATTGTATAAGACAGTAATTAGCTCATTGATTTCCATTTATATATTCAATAAATAACAAAAGGCAAGCCATTGCAGGTACATCTAGCAAGGGTTACTTGAACCAAAATTAGTTTCGACCTCAACATCTCTACACTATTAGTTTATATATATTTTTTCTATAACTAACACAATTAATAAATTTAGATAAAAGTTCCCAATTGAGGTAAAAAAAAAAAAATAAAAAATTGGAGCTTATATATATAATTCAAATTTGTTGTTTCAATTTTCGTATTTTTGCCTGTCTCGTCTAATCAAAATAATTCACATACACAATAAACTTTATTAATTTAAGGATGAAGATTATTTTAATTCAATCTTATAATCAAGAAATTAAAAATTCAGATAACAAATTTGTACACATGTAATTCTGGTGTTTGTTATTTTTACTTGAAAGTAGGGTTTGTGTGGGATATCTACCATCTTTGTGACATGCATTAAACTTTTTCTATAAAGCCACGCTCCTACAAAGGGGAGAGATTATGGAATCAGGTGCCTCCGTAATGTTGTGGTACCATAACTAAGGAACCAACAAGTCATTTTTCGGGCTCATTTGATCTCCGTTTTGAAATCCGAGACAGGATTTAGAATTAGCATGGCGATGAGGGGCTCCAGCAATTTTGAAAATTTTGGCGACACCGTGACTGGCCATGGTGGTCGGTCAAAGTTTTCGCAATAATTTTATGCCAAAATAATTGCCAAAACTTTGACCGGCCTCCACGGTGTCACCGGAAAATTTTCAAAAGGGAGATCAGATAAGCCCGAAAAATGACCTGTTGGTTCCTTAATTATGGCACTTGTGTTGGTGCTTGAACCTTTCTGGCATGGCTATATGGCTATCTTTGTGTCACTGGGTTTAATAAAGAGCATATAGTGTAAAAAGTAGTACTATTTTTCTCAATCTTGCAATTGAAAATGAGAGAGAAATTAAAGGACTATCAAAATAATTTTGTCAATCAAGCACTAATTTCTGATGATTGATGGAGACTTTTGGACTCTACTAAGGTAAAATCGACTTCATAGTGCAAGTCTGTAAGGGGAAAATTATAATTGGTCTATGCTCCATTGACTCGGTATAATCTTGTTTGCTTATGAAGCGAATGCAGATGATAATGATTTCAGATCTCATATCTCATTTTATGTTTTTACTGTAATTTGAGTTTATTAAATAAATAACTTTATATACACAATAAAATCTATTCATTCTTCAGTTCAAAAAAAATCATTAATTCAATGTGATAATGTTATGTACTATTTTAATTGAACGAGATAATGAATCATAAGAAGATCGATCTCTAATAATATTTACTATTTTAGTTTATTAATGTTATGATCTAAATTATTTAATTATCTCTGTTGAAAATAATAT
The DNA here is from genome assembly GCA_018223645.1 of Jasminum sambac. Taxonomy (NCBI): domain Eukaryota; kingdom Viridiplantae; phylum Streptophyta; class Magnoliopsida; order Lamiales; family Oleaceae; genus Jasminum; species Jasminum sambac. The sequence continues at coordinate 723,484 of CP073645.1, forward strand.
ACATGCCGGTATAGTATTAAACACGACCATACGATGTGATGTATCATTGACGGGGATTTAATTAATTTAGAACTAACTCATTCAATAAAATATATCATTTTTTGGGTCAAGTAATGGATATTCCAACGAGAAAAAATTCCGGTATTGCATTAATTGTTGAAAGATTGAGCAGTCTTCTGGGATTTTGGCAGGTTTCATGATGTTTAGTTGGTGGGGTTGGATCATGGGAAGCAGTCAAGCAGTAAACAAGTAGTAACTGTTTTCTAAATTTTGTCAAATGTGGCTTTAAATTTATTTATGTATTTTTAGACTATGTTTGTGTATATTATGGTGCATTTTAGAATGATTTGGCGAATCCCATAGGCAATAGCGCATCGAATCAATTTTGATACACGTACTCCTCTGTCCCGAAATAATAGGCCTAGTTTCATTTGTATAAGAATTAGTAAATTATAATTAATATTATTAGAAAAGTAAAATTTAATTACTTATTTCAATTTTACACTTACAATAAAATGAGTAAACAAACTAGCCTATTTTCCCAGGACAGAGGGAAGACCTATTTGTTTAGAGTTGACTCTTGAGTTTACAAATTTCCACGCTAATGATGCCTTCCTTTTGACGAATTAATGTCCATCACCAACTTAACATTAATGCAATTCAAACCCATTTCCCACGATTCTCCTTAGTTAAGTTTTTGAGCATATCAACTTACAAAATAAAATACTGATGAAAAAGAGAGATAAAAAAATTTTAGTGTCAAAGAAATAAGGGAAAAAAATAAAAATAAAAATCTCACCATTGTTCAATTTAATACTTTAATGGATATCAAATTTACGGAACAATAAGTTTTTTTGAAAATTATATACTACTACCAAAATTTGTAGAGAATGTCAATGGGTAGTTTATAAATCTAATCTAATCTAATTATATATAAACGTTGATTGTCGAGATGGTAGTGCTATGTTTGGTATTGTTTTTTGAGAATTAATTATTTTTCTTATTTAATTTATTCTGTTTTTCTTATTTAGTGTTATTTTTCTTATTTTTCTTTTTTATATGTATTTTATTTTTTTATATGTATTCTAATTTCCAAATTAATTTATAGAATTTTTCAAACTTCTTTTATATTTAGCGTTACATGTATTAATGAAAATGTGATAAGAGATCAAAGTTAAAACTTACAATATCAATTAAAATATTTCTGAAAATGAGAATTAATATTTTCTATACACATTTTAATTTTTGAATTAATTAATTATATATATTCTTCTTATTAATAAAAGTTGAAGTGCCAACCTGACAGTGTTACGTTGGTAGCGATTTTCTATTTATAAAAAAATGTACATATTTAAAAAAATTAGATAAAAACTCTTTTTTTAAAAAATTTTTACCATATTAAAATAATAGTTTTAGATAGTTTTCATGGGTAACATGCATTGAGCAGTTGAAATAGTGCGTAACGTTTTTTAGATCAAATAATTAAATTTATAATGAATAGTAAATTAATTAGAAAAGAAACATAAAATCACAACTTCTATGTCCAATTTCATTATTTCACATGCCACTTAAAAAATAATGATTAAAATTATTATTTAATCATCTCTTCATTTTTTTTCAAAAAATTATAAGTATCACAAATCAATTTTTTTATATATTTAATATTGCATGTATTAATGTAAATGTGATAAGAAGTTAAAGTTATACCTTACAATACAACTTAAGAAAAAACACAGTTTTATACAAATTAAAATTTTGAATTTCGAAATAAATGTTAATTATTTATTTCTTTTTTAATTTGATTCTATATATAAAGCATGTTTAGATATATGATTTACTGATTGATGTTATATGTTACTAAACAAAATAGGAAAATTAGAACCATGACATGTGTTTATTTAAAACAATGAAAATTTTGACTCGAATCGAAAAGGAAAACTCAAATTGAATATAACAAGATAGGCTATATTTTGTTGATTGATGCTATTTGGTATGTTATTTTATTAATTTTGACTAATAATGGCAAAAATAAAAAAAAAAGGAAAATTTGAATTGGATATGGCTCAAATTCAATTCAATATTCATTATTAATCTTATCTTAAAATTATAATATTTGAAGCGCCAACTAAGCACTGCGCCATATTGGCAGTGCCAAGTTGGCATGTATTTACATAAAAAAAAAAAGTAAAATTGTGTTTTGATTTTAATTATTGCTTCTATTTTAGACCTTAGGCTTTCTAAAGACATTACATTATAATTACTTCATAATGTTTTCAAATATCCAATTTAGCCCATGTTAGGATTGAAGTACTTTTTATGATTTTTTAAAAATGTATTTTTATGTAAAATAAGAGAAAGAATAAGATGAGTTAAATGGTGGAGATTTAAAAATGTGTAAGAATTTACATCCTAACATCCCTTTAAATAACATCTATTATTAATCAATGTCAATTTAATATACATTTGGTTTTTAAAGAAAATTTTCAAAATTTAAATTGTTTAGGTATGTTTGTAAAGTTTCAATTTCGACATCCATGTAAATGTTATACATATTATAATTTCGTTTTTGGTTTGATTATATAATTAAAAATCTTTTATAAATTATTATCAAAATTATTTTTATGGATAAGATTATCGTGTATCATACAGGGGCAGTACTAGTAAATTTATATATTAGAAGTTAATAAACTTGTGTAAGTGGTGATTTAAAAAAATTATTTTACAAACACAAAAAATATTTATAAACACTACTAAAATAAGTTTCGAGCCCATAAACGAGGTACATATAAGTAGACCCTTTATGTCATTATATGTTTTCTCTGTCTCACAAAGAGAAACTCGCTTTTCTATTTTATCCGATCTTCAAATATAAGCCAATTTCCATATTGGGATATTTTTAAAAAGTAACTAAAATGACATTTGAGCAATATCAATTACAAAATAAATTATCTTTATGAGATGAAACAAGTATATAATACTGACAAATTCACAGGACTAAGATGTCAAAGCAAAACTTAGAGTATGTTTAATAGAGATTTAAGTTTAAAGTGATTTTAAAGTGTTTAATTAAATGTGTCGTTAAGAGTAAATGAAAGTGATATAAAAAATTAAAATAATTGCCAAATTCATTAATTGATTGGTTGAAATCAAAAATTGAAAAAAAATTATTTTAACTATAGATCTTGTGTTGGACACAATATATAAATGTTACCGAACATAGCCAAGAATAAAAGGTCAACTCTTATAGGAGACATTTTTTCTCGACTACTATAAAATAAGGAATGTCCTAGCTTAAAACAATTAAATATTAATTCCCCCTTTTATCTGTTCCTCCACGAACTAAGACAGATTTATTTTTTATTTACCTATTTGAAATTATAATTCAATCTTTTTTTTGAAAGAATACACAGCACACGCACACACGGTGCAGAGACCTAGGACTCTAGTACTCAAAACATATCTTATTGACACTTTATTTACTACTATTTATTTTTTATTTTCCAACTGTACATCTAATCTAATAAGTACATTAAATTTAATTTGATTAATTTCTATCAAACAAGCCCTTAAGAATATATCACTCACAAGAAACTTCGTGGTAAAACTGGTAATATTCTTGAAATCTTCTTTTCAACTGCCATTCCCAATCTCTTCTCGGTGAGAAAATATTATTATCTCCATTATTAAAGTAATTCTTAAAATATTAATTTTGAAAAAAAAATCACTTCACATAAAGAAATTTTATTGATCCAAATCAACAATTAAAAGAATAAAATCTCCCCGCATGAGAACGAAAACGAGGGTGTTTCATCTTCCCTCCAAAGCTCATTTTTATAAAATCACCACTAAAAGCTTTTCAACCTAAAGCTATTCGTATTACTTAGGTAAAATCAAAGATAAATATTAATCATCGGCTGTAATATAATTTTCTCCCCGATATTAAAAAAAATTAAAGCGAATATTATTTTCTATACGTCTTCACTATTGTCTTCTTCAACTCTTTCTTCTCAAACTTTATAATTACATCACTATTTAGTATTATTTACAGGTACCAAGATTCCACAATAATGCTATGCCAGGAAAAACATGGAATAAGTCGAGTTGACACGGTTAAGGGGCAAATTAGGACATTAAACATTTGAGTAGTAGAAAACACGCTAAATCAGGAAACACACATCTTGTCATTATCTGGGGTGGGACGGTCACCGCATATATCAATGAAGAAATTGGCAAACAAATGCAGGGTAGTGAATGCAGCCTGTCATTTCAGGGCATTTTCTATTATTCCTCCTTGGGTCTTTCTTCTTCAACTGCTCTGCCTCTGCATATCTTCTTCTCATTCCACCCAAAATGCCTCTATCAGTCTATCTGTAGCTATTTTCCTAGGAGAAAAAGAACTCCCTCTTTCCTCTTCTGTTATTAAAGGAGTATCCAATCATAATATGGGAAACTGTGTTGTTTCTTCGGCTAGAGTTGATGCCTCTCTCAGCACCCCATCTGGTATTTTCCATCTTTCTTTGTCCTCTGTATTAATCACTATACTAAGAAATTGTTATTATGTTTTTAGTATGTTCTATATTTGGAAATTTAAATCTTGTTTGGTTTGATTACTATGTGTTCGACTTACTGCCATAGTCAATTTGTTTTCACTTTGCTGTAACATTTGTATTTGGGGTTATTCTTGATTCTTTGTATTCATGATTCTTTAGGTTTTAATGGACTTTAGGGTACGTTTGATAGAGATTTTTGAACGCGTGGTTGAAAATTGAGAAAAAAATGCCATAAAGAATCTTGAATCAATTAATTGAGTGTTTGACAAGGAGAATCGAAACAATGATTCTTGTAAAGGTGTAGCTTTGATAGAGATTTTCCGGAAAATTGGGGGGGTTTGAATGTGTGGTTGAAATGAGAGGAAGAGCGGTCTAAAGAAATTGTCAAATCAGTTAAATGAACGGTGGAAAAAACGGTGGAAAACAACAATTGAAACAATGACTTTTGTTTAAAGGGCAGCAAACAAAAAGGTTTCTTGATTAGTCCCATTTGATTTCTTTGGGGTTGGTGGTGTACCTGGTGGTTTTGTGGGTGGGGTTGTTCCTTGGTACGTTTGACACACTTGTATAAAATTTTCCATTGTTGAAATTCTTGAGATTTTCCGCTTTTAGGTAGATTCCGTAGCAGCAGATAATTTGTTTGATCATTGTGTAATTAACACATATACTTCTTATCAAGCTCTAGCAGCTTCAAGAATTCTGAGCAAAACCAGCAGTTCATTTGAGCGTTTGAGCGGTAGAAGCAGCCTCGACAGCCTCCCTACGCCAAGATCCGAAGCTGAAATCTTGTCGTCTGCTAACGTTAAATCATTTTCATTCAGTGAATTAAGAAATGCAACTCGGAACTTTCGACCCGACAGTCTTCTTGGGGAAGGAGGATTTGGCTATGTGTTCAAAGGGTGGATTGACGAAACTGCCCTTATGGCTACAAAGCGAGGGTCCGGAATTGTCATTGCTGTCAAGAAGTTGAAACCTGAGGGTTTTCAAGGCCACAAGGAGTGGTTGGTAAGTTCTTTTCTTTTGACTACTAGATAATTTGTAACTTATTTTTACCATTGCATTATATCTATAAGTTGATGATAATTTGCAGACTGAAGTCAATTATTTGGGACAACTTCATCATCCAAATCTCGTTAAACTTATTGGATATTGCTCTGAGGGTGATAACCGGCTTTTGGTTTATGAATTCATGTCTAAAGGAAGCCTCGAGAATCATTTGTTCAGAAGTAAGTACGTGCTGAAATGAACTCTCTTTATGAACCACGCGTAGGATTTTATTTTTTTATTTTTTCATGTATCACATTTCCTAGTTTCTACGCCGGCCAACAGGATAAATTAATAAAATTGATAAGATAATACTTGCTCTATGGTTGCATTCACACCATAAAATATACCCTTTGCTTAAAACGATGAATCTTGTTTAATTAAGAAGTAGTTAGGTACATTATCTAGCTTTTTTAATGTTATCTTTAGTTAATTAATTCTTATTTAATAACTAGATTGGTATATTCAACTAACACTTAATTTTTCAACTCATGTATGTCGGGAACAGATTATTAGTAATTAGTGGATAAATTAATGTCTCTCTTGATTAAATAAGTAGATAAAGAGCTTGTTTGGTAGAGATTATTCAAAAAAATCATTTTTGTGTACCATCCTTTTCAACAATTCATTCCATGCATCTCACAACTTTATTATATTTGTTAAACATTTTTTCTTTACTTCTGAATCACACATTCAAAAATCCTTTTTTTATTCACTAATCTATACCAAACATACCCCAATTTATCGTGGTATACTCATCAATGTGGGGCAGCTGTAGACGAGCTTTCTTGTATGCGCCATAAACCAGGATGTGGATTGATAAGCATGTGTTGGTGTTCGTTTTCCGTTTTGCAGGAGGACCTCAACCTCTGTCGTGGGCTATAAGAATGAAGGTGGCTATTGGAGCTGCCCGAGGACTTTCTTTCCTGCACGAGGCTGAAGAACAAGTGATATATCGGGATTTCAAGGCTTCTAACATTCTTTTAGACGGGGTATGTTCCGTTAACATATAGGTTGTTTGGCAAAACTTAAATAATATGATATAACATTGTAACTCCCAGTCGATTGTGTAATGCCGTGCAGGACTTTAATGCCAAGTTGTCCGACTTTGGTTTGGCCAAGGCGGGGCCCACAGGTGATAGGACCCACGTCTCGACCCAAAGTAATGGTGTGCAGGGCTATGCTGCACCAGAGTATGTTGCTACAGGTTCGTCAAATAGAAACCTCCTATGTCATTTTCACAACCACAAGCTTCTATAGGTGAATCAATCTATAGGACAGGTAGTGTGTTCTTCTAAGAAAAAGTAACTTCGCATGTGTTTAAGTGAACTTTTATTTCTATAGAAGTTACTTTTTAGTTTGACTGAAATAACGGTTCAGACTAAAATAGTGAAATTTAACTTTGAAGTAACTTTTTAGATAGAAAAAAAGTTACTTTTGATCTTTAACCAAGCTAAATTTGAATTCTTGACAACTAACAGGCCGATTGACAGCAAAAAGCGATGTATACAGCTTTGGAGTTGTTTTGCTAGAGTTACTATCTGGACGTCGCGCTCTTGACAAATCAAAGATAGGAGTCGAACAAAATCTTGTAGAATGGGCAAAACCATATTTGAGCGATAAGAGAAGATTATTTCGAATAATGGACATCAAATTGGAAGGCCAATACCCGCAGAAAGCTGCGTTTACCGTTGCTTCCATTGCTTTTCAATGCGTAAGTTTTGACCCAAAACTCAGACCACGAATGGCTGACGTTTTAGCGAGACTTGAAGATCTCCAATCTCCGAGAGGATCGTCTAGACATTCAGTATCGGAGAGTCGACCCTCGACCGATCGTTTTAGCAGAACTTGAGGAACTCCACTCTTATGAAGTAACATGTAGTTTAGTGAAGTCTATTGTTTTCTCTCTCACTTTATATGTAAATCTTGAATTGGCTTCCAAATTTTGTTGTTATATGCGTTGCTACATTCTTGATCATTCATACACCAGGGACCGAATTAGATTTCGATAATGATTTTAAAATATGAAGTGATATTCTCTTTGCCCAAGGATGTCGAGTAGGTATGTCAACGTGTTGAGCTTAAGCTCGAAATTTCGGGCTTGCCTAGGCTTGATGTTAAGAACGCATTTTCTGAGCCCGAGATGAGGTGGGCTTGGCTCGCTGTCCGAAAACAAGGCCGAGCTCTGACTCAAGTCGAGCACGGACAATATCATAATATTTTTTCTTAAAAAAATAAAAATGCATAAAAACTGCTGAAAATTGTCACATTTGTAGGCGAACTGTTCAAGTTCAATTTTTAATAGACCATATTTTTTTTAAAATGGGAATAGACCAATTTAGAAAGCTAATAGTTGGAAAGGATTGGGCTATTCACACCCCAACAATTCCTAAGCACATCCCAAAAAATCCACCTTCCTCAAAATACCCTCTCATTGCCCCCTCCCCCCCAAAAAAGCGAATGAATGAACGAAGAAGCCAGTTCATTTTCCGACAGCATTTATGGCAACAAAAGAAGCTGGCATAGTTCGCGGGTTAGTCTGCTGAAATTTTCGGCAGCTTTTGCTATTGGAAATTGTAGTGATTGAGGAGGGAGAACCCCTCCTCTTTTTTAACTGCCATTTCCAGCAGCAATTGCTATCAGAAATGGTAGCAAAAGCCCATCGGATTTTTTTTCCTTTTTGTTTGGTCATTGGCTACTGAATAGCTTCATAGGTGTTCGGATTTTTTTTGCCCTTTTTGTTCAGTCATCTGCAGCCTAACAGCTTCAAAGCTATTTGGCTACCAAACAAATTTGAAGTTGTTCTGCCGAACAACCATGGCTATATCCGGATGAACAAATTTTTTAAAAAAAGTAAATTGGGAGGTATTTTGGGGAAGGTACGTATTTTTGGGGTGTGTTCAATAAAGATTGGGATGTGAATAGTCCTACCGTAGATGAAAGTCACTAGCTAAATGTGGACTTTTGCAAGCTGCGTTGGGCTTGACAGACGTGTTTAGATCTTTCAAAAAAAGAAGAAGAAGAAGGAAGAAAGAAAGATGTGTTTAGAAAACATCTACGCAAGCGAATTTTCAGTGTTATCAACATTAATAACTGTCTGAAATGACAAAGACAACAAACTCATATTGAACATTTTGGTTTGAGTTAGCTCTAGTCATACGATTGCACGCCAATTCTGCTTTGATCTTTGACATGCTGACTTCTGACGTTTGACATTACTTGTGTTGATCAATCAAGACAATAGAAAAACGGAGATGTATTTAAGTAGATAGTAAAACTTATTTATACCTTCATATATCAAGTGAGCCCGGGAGTTCCCCCAAACACTTCAGGCGGTCACATGGCTGCAACAGTGTTGCAGCTACCACGAACCGCCATGAAGCGGTCGGAGGAACTCTAGGAGACACTCGATGTTGCTCAATATATGTCCTTTATCTCCCAATATGGAGACCTAAATATGTTGACACGGCTATTTATATTTACCAGTTCGCACTGTACCTGGATGCAAAGGTAGGTTATGTTCAAGGTTGAGAATATTGATAAATTGGTCACCTCCTCTCTTTTGTTTCCTTGTCTTCTTTAGAAACTCGATTCTGTTCAGATAATGTTACCATTGATAATATGGAAGGACATGCAAATTGCAATGAAAATTTATATCTATTTTGATCAACACAAACAAAAATTTCTACATACATGTAAAGTTACAATAGATTCAGATATGAAATACCGAAGAATATAGGGGCCACCGGCCACATATTGAGAAGAAATGTTTTCCATTCTTAACTAGACACACATGCTGACCAGGTTCACGATTTTAAACATCATGGGATTTGAGTGATATATAATTTTGAAGACAAATTATGATGGATATAAAATGAAAAATATTTAAAACATTGAAGTCAACATCATCCCCCCAGCCCCACGTCATTGCACGTGGCATTCGTTAGAAGGCAAGGTTGCTGGAACAAGGGGGTTTTGGAGAACATATATAGGCACTCCGACGGTCAAGTCATTAGTAAAGTCAAGACAAATATAAGGGAGCGGTTATAGTTCAGTCTGCTTACCTTTGTGAATGATAGACATGCTATATATAGAAAGATGAAACGGGTCGTGATGGGCCGAGATGAGTGGTGAGCTCAATTTAGGCCCAATATCCATTACTTCAGTTTAATGAAATCCGATCCAACTAGATAGACCAATGTCTTAGTTGGTTATAGTGAGGCCCTCGTCTGCCACATAATATAAAGGTGTAATAAGTAGTGTCACCACTCCCCCCTTTAAATTGTGAAATTAATGAAAAATATTTACGGTGGTTGCACCATCTCACCACCACCAGTAAATTGATGTCATGAAACTACGTTGTTGTCCTCAACCACTTCATTGAGGAATGATAGACCACCCGATGAAACCTCTTCGGTGCCACTAGGGTTTTTCTCCGATAAAATTGGTTGCACTTTCTTGTGGTGACTCTGGCAAAAATTGCACAGTAATTGATTGACAAATTGATTTTTGGAGCTTAATGGATAATTTCATATGGAGAATTAATGACGCATAGTAGCAACAATTTGCATTGAGAAAATTGTTTAATGCTTGTATTGCTTCGTGTATCTTTATGGAGTTCGAGAAGGAACTTGCAATATTCATTACAAAATTGGAGTTTAAAGTGGGAAAATTTTTAATGAAGGATAGCTTGTTGCTAACATGTGGGGAAATTGTTCTTGCTTTTGTTGAAAAATGATTGGGGCGGAGTGGAGATGTTGGTGGTTGAGGGAAGGGGGAAACTTGGTTGTGAGGTTAAAAGGGAAATTGGTCAATTTTTCTAAATTTGTTGGTCACTTGTTTTAAATATTTCATCGCTTCTTAATGTATTGTTGTCACTATTTTATGATGAGTAAGTTATAGAAATTTTGGTTCATTATGCACAAAAATGTAACACGTGTTGTCATTGTAAAAAGTGATAATGATCTTTTTAAAAGTGACATATAATTTCTAAAAAGTGACATGAAAAAAAAAAGTGAAAAATAGCTTTGAAAATCAAACATAGATTAAGACATATTTCTTACAGTGTGTTTTACACTGTATACTAATGTACAGGGATAGATTTAATGTATGGCTGCAGTAGGCTATGAAAAACATAACAAAAAATAAATTTTGTATAGGCTATGCATGGAAGAGTCTTTTGCTTAACATTCCTGTTTTGCTTTATCGATTCTTGCCTTGTTACGGTCTTGGATTTGATTTGATTTTCTTTTTTTAAGGAATTATCTGAACCCGAAAATTTAGATCTAAGATAAGATTTTATTAGAAACACAAAATTTGGGTAACCCAGTTTGAATTTCGTGGATCAATGAAGAAATTGAAAATCGACAGGATATATACCGTTTTAGTGCCCTTTCTTTTGTACATGAAAAGGATTTGATTTGTGTAGTTAAGCATGTTAACTTTGTATTTGATTCAAGAAAACACCTAAAATTCTTTTGATGGTAAGAACAAGCAATTTGTGCTTTGCAATGTATAGATTAATATGTAAGATTTTGAGATATGTGATAAAGTCTATCATTTTGCTATTTTGTTATGAAAAAATTAATCTTATGCTTTGTACGTATATAAATTTTCCCTTTTTAAACAGACGAAAAAGGCCTATAGTCTATCATCATACAAAAGCAAATTATTTAGCTACTTAACCCCGATTACATCATAAACGCGACCATTTACCCTTAATGATCACGGTCCCCGTATTGGGTGCAGAAAGGCCCATAGTTATAACAGACGGAAAGGCCTATAGTCATCACAAGTAACCGAATAAGGGAAAATGACATAAATAGCACTAAATCAAGCCATTTAATTCTCTCTGGGAGCGAAGTTTTTTTTTTTTTCTTTTAATGTGTGTGTTTTCCCCTCAAGGAAACATAGGTATAAAAACTAAACAAATTTATAGAGAATCATGAAAAATAATATATATTTTTTGTTCCAAAAAACATATATTGTTTATACTTGAACTAAAGCGATTGTTTAAAAGGCTTTACCATATAGGCACTTATAATGATGGAAATTGAACAAAAACGTGTATTTTAAATGACTTATCTCTAATTAGACAATCTAACTTATAGCTACTAACTAAGCAATCAGGAATCTTGACTTTGGATTATTCCAGCTTCACATGGTAATATCAAAATTAAATAAGAAGAGAAAGTACAATTAAATTAATCTATTAAAAAATCAACTTGATTAATTAAAAGGATATGAATTGGATGCTGCTTTAAAATTCAAGGTATTTTATACATATCTTTGCTTCCCCAATGCATACCCATTACCCAATACCTACTACCCTTTGTCCTTTATGAAATTCACTATTAAACACGGGACAATAAAAATTATTCCGACGCTGGTCATATATCAATTTCAACTAATTATATCCACTAAGGGCATTAAGTATTATTACCATAACTTAGTTCATGTTTTAGATCTGCTACACTTGTCTAAGTTGTTTTGATTTAATGATACAATTAAGAGAATATAAATTGAAACAACAGATTCAAATTCATTTGATAAAACCTGTGAATGGGTCCATTGAAATTACATTATCTTAGGTTTTGAATGTCATCAACAATTGAGATGATGGTTCATTTGACTTACGAAGTCCTGATACGATATTAAGATATAAAGTTTTACCTTATTAAGAGAAGTAATGTAGAGTTGCAATCAATTTGCATTTTTATCTTTACCTTATCATAATCTAAACGTCAAAATCAAACGCGATTATAAGGAATAAATGAATGTCAATGTTAATTACATGTTTTTGGCAACTTGGAAGCATGGCTAGCTGTAACATTTGTTTCTATATTCTTGAAGAGAATATTTTTGTCTTGGGGACCAAAAATTAGAGAATTCAAAACTAAAATCCAAAGAGAAAATGTTATGTAGTTTTGATGTGAACCATGGAGTAGTTGGCACTAATGCATTATGCATCATTAAAGGATGTGATGACAAGCTTGTCTCTGGTTTTTCACTCCACCGACACACAAAACCTTAATTATTTCTCTCACGTGCCTCATTAAAAGGGTTCTTTCTTGCTCACTACCCTTGCCAACGGGGTATTTTGTTTTGTATTGTATTGATGAGTCTAGATATGCTGTTCTAATGTTTATCATTTTAATTGTCTCATTTACTGAAAATAATTTATATTATTGAAGTAATATTATATATATATATATATATATTATTCTCTCTGTTCTGTAAAAATGGTCTTATTTTCATTTTTACAAAAATTAAGAAATTTCAATTAATGATTTTAGAAAAGTAAATATTTCATAACATAATTCATAATATACCCTTAGATTTAGTTATTATTCAACTTTAATAGTCTATCTTTCATAAAATCATTTAAGATAGTAGTATTACTTATTTTGTAAAATTAAAATTATAGTGGAATTCGCTTTATTGAATGTATAATTTATTTTCCATGTATTAAAATCACCTATTTAAGATAATTGGAATCTAAGCATCAAGATAGATATTTAAATATAAGATATTTAAGCATTATTGTCACACTCTTTTTGATCATTGATATAGGGGTAAAATTGGAAGAATATATGAATATCTTATAATTCTAAAAATATTTAAGATGTTTCTTGTATGTGTGAAAAATGGTGAGTCTTTTATCTTTAGTGTGACGGAGGGAGTATGTTGATAGCAATGTATATTAAATAGGGGCATATAAAAAAGTTAAGAAAGTAAATATAGAAATAGGACTATATTTTGGGACGTATTAAAATGATAAATGGGATTATCTTTATGGGACGGAGGAGTATGAATTATTTTCATTAAATAGGAGACACTTGGAACAAAAAAATAAAGACGAGAATTAACAAAATTAAAGACAAAATTAAAGACGAGAATTAACAAACAGATTGATTTTCACGCAGACCCCACGAGTCTTCCGGTGCATGCTAGTCTACCAAATTAAAAAATGAACATATACTGCAATCTCAAGTAATATGAACGTTGACTTATGCATCACAGCCGTGGATTTCAACACCGACAGCAGTTTTAAGTAACGTGGTCCACGTACACCAAGACGGAGAATTTAATTTCCCTTCGTTTTTGTGCAGACATAGAGTGTGTTAGCGGATGAATTTTAATGTATTTTTATGAGTAAGAAGAGAGAGAATGAGTGGAGTTTGATGGTGGAGATTTAATGAGTGGAGAGATATGTGGATGTGATTTATTTGATCAAATTTGAAATTTGAAAAAAATATATTAAAATGAATTAAAAAAGTTCCGCTACCAAGCTCATAACTAGTTTCTACTTCAGATATCTCACCACATTTATTTCGACTCTCACTGATTTGACATTTGTGCTATTACTATCATGTTTAACAATAACAATAATGCGTATATTGACAATTGATTGGATCAGTATAATATCATACTTCAATTCATTGATCATCTCATTTATAATTGTCAATTTTTTCGCTAGCAACAGGACTTTGTACAAAAAATGTGCAGTTGTACAAAAAACGATGTAAATATTTAATAGTGATCTGCTTGTCATGTAATCCGATCAGAAGAAGAATAGATTTTTGCAACTTATCCATTTATTAGTTTCTATATCATTTTGTACCAAACAATATTCATTGACATTAATGCTGATTGGATCAACATAATGTCATACTTCAAATCGCTGACCCATTAAATATATTTGTAAATATGAAGTTTAGTTAAAATGATATACAAGTTAGCAACTATGGATAAAAATTTGTTTGCAATAGAGTTCAATCACATAGAAAATTCAAATCTTTGTTAATTTACTATTTTAACTCTAAGTCTACTCGATAAGGACATGTTTAGCATCCAACGCTAAAGACGACGAGATTGCAACTATGTAAAGAATAATGCTATATAACACAATTATCATAGCGATTAAATTATTTCACATTTTTCCCATAGTTTTTCTTCCCTCTTAATCACGTATATTCCCAAAAAAAAAAAATAAATAAATAAAATAATTCAGTTTTCTTAACCATTGCAATAACCTTATTACATCATTCGATGTGAAATTTATGGCTTTCTTTAGACCTTTTTATGCAACTCAGCTCTTCTTTTTCCTAAGAATTTCCCATGAGTAAGTGGAACAAAAAGCAAGAAGAAAGCCATTCTTTTCCAAGAAACACTCTTTGCTGTCATCTCCTACATGTATCACACATGTTCCTTTTCTCATCCCCTTTATTCTCCCAATAATTGCCAGATTTGGCATTGCAAGAATCCTTCTCGCTCTACCTGATGACCTTACTCTCCTCTAAAAATGGAGTCTTTTAATCTTCCCTTCTTCTTCTTCTTCATCTTCGCCGTTATTTCGTTTCGAGTTTCGACTGCACAGTTACCGCCATCAGAAACAAGAATCCTATTCCAAGTTCAACAGCTTCTTGAATATCCACCAGTTCTTCAACAATGGAACAACTGGACAAACTTCTGTTATTTACCACAAACCCCTTCTCTTATCATTGTCTGTTCAAACAATCACATCACTGAACTAACAATAGTTGGAAACAGAACAGCTGCTTCTGAGATTCCAAGGTTGTCTGAAAGATTCTCTCTGGATTCATTCTTCACTGTACTAACCAAGCTTTCGAATTTATCCAAATTATCGCTCGTTTCGTTGGGTTTGTGGGGCCCGTTACCGGCAAAAATCAACCGGTTTCGAACACTCCAAGTTCTTAACACCAGTTCGAATTTCATTTCTGGTAATTTGCCACCATCAATAGCCACTTTCAAGAATCTAAGAAGCCTTTTCTTGAACAACAATTTGTTCAATGGGAGTTTACCTGATCTCAAAGGCTTACAGCTACTCAAAGAGCTCGATTTGAGTAACAATAAACTCGGCCCAAAATTTTCATCATTAGGCAATAATCTTATACGCATTTCGCTAGCGAATAATTCTTTGAGATCACCAATCCCGCCAGAGTTGAAGAAGCTTAATAAGCTTCAAGAACTCGACTTTTCGTCCAATCAGCTCCTGGGACCCATCCCTTCGTTCTTATTCTCCCTTCCTTCGATTAAACACATCAATCTGTCAAGAAACCAGCTGAGTGGTGCACTTTCAGGCAATGTAAAGTGTAATGGGAATCTTACTTCAGTTGATATGTCTAACAACCTTTTGATTGGCAAGTTACCTTCTTGTCTAGCATCAGATTCAAGAAATCGGACGGTCGGGATTGCGTGGAATTGTTTATCGGGTTCGACCGTGAAATATCAGCATCACTTCAAGTTTTGCAACAAGGAAGCATTAGCTGTTGAGCCACCTGCACTAAAGCAGGAGGAGAAAACAAAATCCACACTAAAACTTGGACCTGTTCTTGCTATTATTGGGGGAATTGTGGTAATTCTAGGCCTTTTAGGGTTCTTGATCTTTGCCATCTTCAAAAGGGTTCATAGAAATGGAAGGGATGAATATAGATCAGACAGTTTCATTATCGAGAAAAGTTCTACCGACGGGCCCACAATGGGTAACCGAAGTACGTTGGTCTGTGTAGAATCTAATCATACTATACATTAATCTGTTCGTCTGTGTGATTAATTTTGTGCTTGTCAATGTAGGACAAGTGCAAAGGCCGATGAGGTTGTCATCAATGGGGCTTCCACCGTATCATGTATTCACAATGGAGGAGATCGAAGATGCGACTAACAACTTTGAGACGTCTAATCTTGTCGGCGAAGGATCTCAAGGCCAGGTAAAGAATCTAGTTATCGACTGTATTTGCTAACAGTTCTGGATAGTATAACGAACAAACCTGCGCTTCTTTATTAATTTTGACAGTTGTATAAGGGTTGGCTAAGAGATGGATCAGTGGTCCTAGTGAAGTGTTTAAAGCTCAAGCAGAGGCATTCATCACAAGTTCTACAGCAGCACATGGAAGTAATATCGAAGCTTAGACATCGACATTTGGTCAGTGTTCTTGGGCACTGCATAATCACGTACCACGACCATCCTAACACAGCTAGCACAGTCTTTATTGTCCTCGAAAACGTCACAAACGGGACCCTAAAAGATCATCTTACCGGTAACATAATCAACCTTCTTCGTATCTCAAAGATTGATTCAGTATAGGAAAAAACTATTCGTACATAATGATTTACATATAAATCTGCTAGCAGATAAAGTTTACCATTACATCTGCTAGCAGATAAAGTTTTAAATTTTGAAAATTGATGTTGAATATGATTGATGACTTCACAAATCTGCAGCAAACTAATATCGCAAATCTTGTATGTATAGCACGACTCATCAATGTTATACATTTCTGTTTGTCATCTGATAGATTGGAGAAAGAGGGAAGTTCTCAAATGGCCACAGAGAATGGGGATTGCGATGGGGGTTGCTAGGGGAGTCCAATACCTTCATACTGGAGGCATCCTCGGAAATGACCTCAAAATTGAGACAATCCTATTGGACGAGAGCCTCACCGCGAAAATTAGTAGCTATAACATATCCTTACCATCCAAGGTAAAATCAATTATAATCACAAATTTTAAATTGCGATAAACCCTATGCATGACGCATATTTCGTGTACACAACTGGACAAGACTATACAGTCTAATAATCTAAAATGACGTGCTTAAGTATTTTATATGCTTGTTTCAGGTTGGTATTCAAAGCCCACTTCATGGAGAAGATACCTTGAATCCGATCAACAGTGGAAATCCAGAAAAGGGTGATATCTATCGGCTGGGAGTAATACTAATAGAGATTATCACCGGTAAACCGGTCGACTCTCAGAGTGAACTAGATGACCTAAAGTTTCAGGTACAGTCAGATCTTGTCTATTCTCTAATTCAGTTCAATATTACGTCTATATAGCACTATAAACAGTCCACTTTTTTTCTCACAGCTTGAAAGAAGCCTAGCAGAATCTGCATCAAAGCTACGAGACTTAATGGACCCCACAATTCGAGGGACATTTGCATATGAGTCGGTAAAAACTGTTGTTCAGATCACCGTAAACTGCCTATCTAAAGATCCCGGCAGGCGGCCAACAGTGGAGGATGTTCTTTGGCACCTTCAGTATTCGATTCAAGTTCAAGAAGGGTGGACAAGCAGTGGAAATCTAAGTGGTAACCTAAGTGGAAACCTTAGTACGAAAATGTAATGCTGTCAATAATTCTGTTTTGGGTGTCTCTTTGCTGGATTCTTGGCACTGTATATCACTTCCTTTGTGATGAGTTTTGTAAGAAAGATTGATTGATTCTACGAAGTCAACAAAAACGGACTAAAAGCTAACATTACGTCATTACACTTTTACTTGAAATGGGGAAAAGCCAAGAGAGTAGTAAAAGTTAATTTTCGGAAGAAAAGAGTAAAAACGAACACGAGCTACGATAGAAAAATGACAATCTCACAACTTCATTCCAACTATCACCACCTCAACAAGAGTGTAAAGCAAAAGTTTCAGCAAGAACTATCCATCTTCTCTAGTTTACACTAAAGCATGACAAAAGGAAGAAAAGAAATTACAGTTGAACTTGTCATCAGTTGGCCAACCTCGTACTAAAGCAGCGACTGATTACATGCTCCATTCATATTCAGCGTTAGTTCTTGTATTAGCACGACTTTCACCATCTGGCCTTATGGAGTTTGCAAAGGTATGCCAGCCTAAGAGGTATGGTAAGATATACTGCACAAAACCGTAAGAACTTTTATATAACTTACAAAATAAATAAAAGAAAGAAAAGAAAAAGGGATTTTCGACCACAGCTCTATGCATGTTTACATTTTTCCAAATGTGCTCTAAAAGTATTCTGTTACTTACTTTTAAAGAATGTACAATACTTTTTATCTCGCTTAGCAAAATGTGCAACTTACTTTGAATGTTGATACGAGGACAGCAAGCTCGGCTTTAGTAATGGGAATATAGATACTCTCGTCCACATTGGTGAGCTTATTTTGAACACCTTTAAATCATCCAAAAATCGAAAATTAATAAATATTATCATGTTGGACAAGAAGAAATAAATGAAGGAAGACGGGTCGAGAGAGCAATGATCACCTCCACCATGAGGCAAACACAAGCCCACATAGTTGATGTGCAGAGCCACATCATCATTTATTTTCTAAAACTGATGACATGGCATTGCCACGTTAGCTATGGAAATTAATGGGAGGAGATCATTGCTCGGCGTAGAGAAGAGAGGATTACTGAGGCTGAAGAAGTGGCCAGAACCATCCGGCAAGGGTTCCACCTTCAAAATTTTCCTGATCTTACCTTCATCACTGCATTAAACAAACCACGAATTACATCCTTGAAACAGTAAAGAATTGCCAAATAATTAATCATCACAATGATGGAACCTTCGTAATGACGAATCCTAGCTGACTCGGCTTTCCCCTCAATGCATCACAATAAAACAAAAATGAAAAATAGTTTGGAATATGAACCAGAACCACCAGGATGATAATCTCACCTCTTTCCTATAGAAGGATCATGGAAAAATTCACAAGAGTCCTTTGGCCCAAGACTGATAAGATGTCCTATTTCATTAACGGACAATGTGAAAATCTGGAGATATGCAAAACGATAAGTTAAGATGCATTCAGCTAGATAAACACAAATCAGTAAGACCAGGCTCAAAGAAAGGAAACAGAATTTAACCATACATTGTTTGATTATAGAATAAAATCGCTATTTTGAAAGGATGAAGAATGTTAAGGCAAGTTTGAATACTTCGAAAAATATCACCAATTGTTAATCATGAATTGCATTTTTATTTAGAAAGCTATACTCCCAGGAATTAGCACGAATTTATTCATTGATCAATTCCATCTCCATCAATTTGATTTCAAGTTAACTCGAATCTGTTCCAAGAAAGAGACACATTCACAAACATGGCTGCAAACACAGATACAATTAGTTTTTGTGGCTGTGTGTGTTAACTTTTTTCTACCTAAATATTAACTTCTACTACTCAGTCAAACTTCAGTTTAACAACAAATCTCAATATTCAATCTAAAAATTGAGTTTTTAGCAAAATACGTTTACAGTAGACACTTAGTTAATGAATAGCTCAGAGTAGTAATGACCTGCTTTCGACTCCAATCATATTGGCGAGTGCCAGAAGCAGGTGCGAACTGTAGAAATACATAACCCTCCTTTGATATTCTGAATGCTCCAGACTGCGCCATAAACAAAAATTATCACACCTATAAACTATCATAAGCTATCTACAATTCTACATTCAACAACAACACAATGCACAGACCACAATGTATGATCTAGAAAGCCGTTTCTGACCGTTAATAAAGAGACTTACATCTAGAGGAACAAACTCCGGAGGTCGAGGCTCCACTGTGAGAGCAGCTTTACCTTTGTAGACGGAGTATCCTATGTAAACCTTTGGTGGAAATTGCCCTGCTAGATCCCAAGATGAAAGAATCCTTACTTAATTCTTAGTAGAAATGCTACCAAGTTATTGATAATCTAACTAAAACCAGAGGTTTGATATAAAAGTAAATCCATGGAAATTGAAAACTACTCGGATTCTCAATGAGTAAATTTAGAACAAAAATTGAGTTTAACAGAGTTGAGAATCCCCAAACAAAATCCTAACCCGTTCCCATTCTTTCTTCTCTTCCCTCACAAAAACTGAAGAAGAGAGCAACTGATTTATGCTGCCACAGTAAACCCTTCGGCAAATAACCTAGGGATCTCTCTAATGCCGTAATGAAAATTTGCTCAAAGAAATTAAATCCTAAAACATGCAAAAGGAATATCAAACTGGCATGCCCCCAATGAAGCAAAATTACATTCAGAGCGTAAATTGAAAATGAAAAGAATCTGAAATTTTAACAATCCTTGACTTACCTGGCTGTGGCTGGTATTGCGAAGCAGAATCAAAGGAAGAAAAGTTCTGCTGCTGGTAGTGTCGCTGTTGTCCATCGGGTGCAGAGTATTGAGATTTCACTTGAAACGAAACGTTCTTAGCGCCATTTGCGTACTGAGTAGTGAGGAAATATGCATTTCTTTTGTTGAAAAGAAGACTGGTGGGCGACAGAGATCTACAGGATGAGAATTTGACGGAATTTTGGATTGAGAGATTCCCTCCTCTCCGAGTTGAAAGGGTGAGGTTTGCCATTTCTTTGCTTTGAACCGTTTGAACTTCTCCCTGGTTTGCTCTGCGGTATGTAAGCGTGCTAAAACTTAAAACGCTATTTGCAAGATGTTTCGTGCATCTCAACCATCAAAATTTTACACATTTTTACATATTTTAACTCATTCCCTTTTATATCGGAATCAAATCAATCATATTCACATATTTTGTGACTTATACATATATTACATAAATCTCTATCATTCAATTACAGTCATTCGCTTTACATGCTAAGACATACGAAAACTTATATCTTGATGGAATTCGACTATAAAAATAATTTTTACAAGAAATCGATAACAACTATTAGTGTCGGTTCCGATCGGTTTCAGCTTGAGAGATCGAACCGCGGCCAATCTGATCCAAAACCAATCCGAACGACCCGATGCCCACCCCTAAACTATTGGTTTTGATCTGGTACTCACCTTGATACAAAACCCATGCAACGTGGCGCCATGTCATCACAGAAAAATTAAAAAAATATATCTTTTTTTTTGTATTTACGTTAAATCAGATAAATAATACATAATTGTTCCTAATATTGAAGGTCTTACCCGGGTCCCACGAAATTTTTTCCCCTACTGTGTGTACCAAATCAACCCAGCCCCTAATATTGGCAACTTTATATAAAAAAGAGTTGATATTCAGAGGGATGCGAGTAAAAATTTAATCGATCGGGATAGAAACAATGATAATTGAATGGACTACAAAATTTGATATTTCTGCCAAAGACACATTGATGAGTTTACGTGAAGATAGACATAAATTTCCCTCTTTGCTCCACTAACCGATCAACTCCCTACTCTCCTGATTACAAGAAAATACTAACCTTACTAGTATACCACTTGTTTGCAGTAAAATTGTTTGCGGTAAAATCCAATAGCAGAAAACAAGTCTTTCTATAAAATTAAGGTCGAATTAAGCGTTTCGGTAAATAGAAAGTGATTTTTTCATTTCTACGGAAGTGAAAACAGACATACATTTGACATTAATCAGCTCTCTGCGCATTACAATCTTCCCAATGGGAATTTTTTCACCTCTTTACATTGACAAGATGAAGATAATGTACTCTTGTTCATCTCTCTTTACACTACAATCTTCCCAATGGGATTTTTTTTCAACTTTTTACAGTGACAAGATGATGATCGTGTTCCTTCACAAGTTATCCAACAAGCGAGATAACCGAGCAACTGAAAAAAGAGGGAGGCCGACGATCCATGAAAAGAAGCACGATGACCCGCAAATTGATTATCCATTTCTACGCTTTACCGTTCGGTTGTGGCGATTGAGCAAACTGATGATGACTTGGAGAAGTATGAGAACTGTTCGACATCGAGAAACTGCTTGCACGAAGCTGACCATTTCTGAACGACCCCTGTGTCCGAAGGCTGTTTCTAGAATTTGGGCTTGGGCCGTGCGTTCGAAGGCCATTTCTAGAACTTGGGCTCGACCCAACACGGTCAGCTTGCATCGTCTGGAAATAGTAAGATGAGCTGGCCATGTCCTTGAGGTTTGGTAGGGGCTTTAAAGCTTCAACTACCTCGCTCATTAATGGCCTCGCTTTTGCGTCCCGGTTAAGACAGTGGGCTGCCAACTGAGTGGCTTTTTGGGCACCTTTTATAGAAAAGTGACCTTCAAGTCTAGGGTCTATTAGACGATAAAACTTTTTCCTCTCGCCTAGATGAGGTCGAGCCCATTCTACAAGGTTGTGTTCTCCATTGGGCCGGTTTTTGTCCATTGATCTTCTACCACTGAGGATTTCAAGCAAAACAACACCAAAGCTGTAGACATCACTCTTCGATGTAAGATGTCCTAAATCAAAAGCGGTGTCACAAACCTTATATTGTACAAAATTTTGGGGAGAAGTATACAGGAGTTCATAATTAGCAGCAGAATTGGTAATCATGTTTGGCCACAAGTTTCTAAAACCATTTCCATTTTTGTACAATTTCTCAAATCACTTTTTATCCATAAACACTTTTCAGAACCACTTTTCAACACTCATTTCACTTTTTAAAAGTTGTTTCCCATAATAAATACCTAACGAAACATGTTAATGTTCTTTTATACTGGTTTTCTTTCCACACAATTTCTCAAATTACTTTTTATCTACCCACATTTTTCAAAACTACTTTTTTACTACTAATTCACTTTTCAAACACCATTTCTTAGAAACACTTGTCAGACATACTCGTAATTACAAAGACGTTCTTAACATGGACTTCTCTCATTAGTTGTCTATCATCTCTTTTGCATACGTTGTTTTGCAATAGGAGCACGAGGCAAAGGCAAGACTACAATCAAAGGCATACAACTGATACCTGTCATGACATATTCTGGGGCAGCATAGCCATAAGTCCCCATCACACGGGTGGAAACATGAGTCTTTCCTTCGTCAGGTGCATCTTTAGCAAGTCCAAAATCAGAAAGTTTGGAGTTATATTCCTGAAATAATCAGTTATTAGATAAGATACACACAAACACGATTCAAGAATCTAGCTTGCAAAGCACTGGAATTCATAACTCACTGAATCTAAAAGGATATTAGACGTCTTAAAATCACGATATATCACTGGCCGCTCGGCTTCCTCGTGAAGAAAAGCAAGACCCTTAGCAGCACCCAAAGCAATTTTCATCCTAATGGACCATGGTAGAGGCATAGACCCTAGAAAAAATAATCTTGAGCCACACATTTGGAGAAATTATGGGGAAAACGTATTTTAACTTTCTTCTCCCTAAGCATTAACATTTTTACTATTCAGTCAAAGTAAAACTTCAACATTAACCTCATCTCTCAATTCATTACTCATTATTATCCAAACATGTTCTGGTCCCCACTGTTGTTCAACTTAAGAGTTCGTTTTTAGCAAATAGAAGTATATCCAAATACAAGCTAAACTTGTTCGCTGATGAAAAATGCATTGAAGAAGATTAGATGCTTACTCCTAAATAAGTGGTTCTCCAAGCTTCCTCTGGGCATGAACTCGTATACAAGCAACCTTTGATCTTCTTCGATACAGTACCCAATTAGTTTAACCAAATTCGGATGAATGAGGTCTCCCAGAAAATTTACCTCAGCCTGCCAAATAAACATGTAATTTAGATTAATCCAATATGAAATGAGACAAAACAAGAAAGGAAAGCTTCAAACCAGCCATTCTTTGTGACCCTGAAGCCCATCATGATTGAGTGTTTTCACGGCAACAGTAAGTCCCGTCCCAGGTTTCACGGGTGCTGTTCCATTCTCCTCAATCCAACCCTTAAATACACAGCCAAAGCCTCCTTCACCAAGAAGTGATTCTGGCCGAAAATTTCTTGTTGCCAACTTAAGATCATTAAATGCGAATTTTCGAAGCCGAGAAGAAATTTGAAGTTCCTCTTCCAGTTTGGAACCGGATGAATTGCTTTCTGCATTGCTTGTTGTGGTTGAAGAGATTATGGGTGCAACTGGGTGGCCTCTGCTCGTGTCTTTGGTAGACTTGCTTTCTGCTTATAAGCACAAACGACGGGCAAAGAAATGAGATACAGATTATCATGGGAGAAGATGTTTACACGGGCATCCCCACAGTAAATGGGGTTCCACGTGCCAAATTAGTGGATGCAGGAAATGGCTAGTAACAACACTTTGTGAGCAAAAGATATTAGAAACTTTGTGCGAAAAAATTTATCACTGTGATGAGGAAGTTTTAGCAAGAAATTTTGGGCTAACTCAACATCAAGATCCTTTCAAAAGCATAAATTCCCTGGTCAAACTCTCATGATAAATTTGGACTGGCCCTCTCCATGTCACTTTTTTTTCATAGCCAATGAATTTAACCAGGCCCAAATGTTCATTATGCCAGTTCAAAATTCAAATCTCTATGTACATCTTATCCATAACTAGCATTCCAATACATAGTAGTACAACCCCAAAGACATTACTCAATCCAATCACACTTTGCAAACAAACCTATCATTCGCATATGCAAAGAATATAGTATATTATACTAACTCTGAGTACCCAAGTTCACAACATCACTATTTTACCAATAAAAGGCTGTTAGGGATTCAGATTACATCCCAAAACATAAACCAATTGGAAATAGTACAATCCCCTATGAACCAATCACCCTCCCATGCTTGGCCAAAGTGAGACATTGTTCACACACTTCCAACTCAAGCCCTCACCGACCATGTCTCCTTTTTTTCCCCCTTGGCCTCATGATCCAACCTGGAGCCTACCACCTTTGTCCCAAGATTGGCTTGTGCATCCACATGGTTAAGTCTAGAGTTTAGCTTTGATACCATGGCTGGAATTGAGGTTCTACCCCAAAAAGGTCAATTCACAAGGAAGATTAGCGTAACCCTTTTAAACTCATCATTCATCGCAAGTTTAACTGACGGGGGGAACTTTGTTCACACATTCCCAGTGGAAGCAACTATCTTAGGGTTCACCACATGCAAATTAAACAACAACGAGTAGAGATTGCGCTGTATGAGTAAACCAAATGATTCTGAATGCCATTGAAATTCAGTAAGTGTACTATAAACTTGTTACTAAGTTCTCGTGTACAACTTTGGGTAATGTTTGAACTACACCTTACAAACTTTAGAATTCGCATATTGATAATGCAAGCAGTTAGCCCACACCAAGATCTCAAACATTAGCATATCTAGTCCATCTTCCCATGCTGTTCCTTAGCATTATATAATTAGTAGTTAACTAGTTATGCCAATACAACTAGCAGATAGAGCAATCACTTTTAACTGCGAAACAGAGGAAGAAAATTACACAATTGAGTGAAATCAAGAAGATTACCGCAGTGAGTGCTGATGCCACTAATAGAGCTATCAACTTTAGATCTTGATGAAATACAGTTTCCAATAAACCTCAATTTAATCCAACAACCAGTTTCCTCATCAGAATCAGCATCTTTCTTTTTCCTCCCCTTTGATCTTCCCACATCCCATGACTCCACCTTTAATTCATCGTCACCTAATCCCATCTTCTACAAGCCCCAAAAACTTTGCCAAGTAAACCTTTACTTCCTCTAATATTTCTTCCAGCCCAAGTCACCTAATACTAATTAGGATATCATTTCAGAAAGAGAAGCCAAATAGCCCAAAGGTAACACAGTATATCTTCCACTGCAAGAATTAATTTCTACTCAAAATCATAAAATTATTACAAAATAGCGAAGACCCAGTACAAAATTAGGCTAAATAACTTAGACCCAGTTGAAAAGATGAGCAGAAAAACAAACAAAGAGGCTCATCTGGAAGACCTTCAGCGATTACAGATCACATGCTTGATCTTAGAAGCACAAATCTGCACCTGAAACTTTGCAGCAAGTAGCTGGAATCAGATATAATGATAATTATCGTATAAAAATCCCAGTTCTCCCCTACTAATTAGTATTCTATTGCCAGACACCACTGCGAAAATGTCTGTTTTCGAGCAGAAAGTACTGAATCTACTCGATTAAAAAGGAAAATAAATGTTCGAATTTGGTCCAATTTCAATGCTTAAAGAATTACCATATAGCTGTAAGGATGAATTTTGTGAGCTGAATAAAAGAGGAAAGAACAAAATATTGAGAAAAAAAATGTGAATTATCGGTTTTACTTTTATGATGGGTGGAATCGAAGACCAACAAAAGCTGCCCGGAGAACGCGGGCAAGGAGTGGAAAAACCATATATACCCCTGAGGCCGTTAGTTTTGTTCACTTGTGTTGCGTGCTTGTACGTGGAAAAGCGAGGTAGGTTGGGAAAAGAGGATTTGGAAACGAAAAGGTTGGGCAGACGGGGAGGAGAGAGAATGAGATGCCGGGCCCACCGGATGTGACGTGTACGTCGCGTACGTGCATCACCATACTCATCAGCAGCGGTTTGTGCTTTAGCAGCACCGCTTCTCCGATGCGTTAATGTTTGCATGGTGGCTGCTCCCTCCTGCACACTAATGCGCAGGAGAAACTGCACAATTGGTAATGCGATGCCTTGTAATTTTTTTTATTCTAGTATTTATATTAGATGAGATGAATAATAATAATTATTTTTTAGTGGTGGAGGGGCTCATGTGACTATCAAGAATTTTTTTACCAAAGTGTGCATGTAAGAGTGTATAGGAGAACATGAGCGATGTTTACATTGCACAGGCATGTTCTATTACTCTCGAGTATGCCATGGGTATGATATTCATGAGGTATTTTTCGATCACGTATAATTTTTGCTGGAAAAATTGAGATATCTAATATGACGAGGCGAAACTCCAGCAATTAGAAAAATTTTCTGGCAATATTGTTAGGCGCCAGTCAAAATTTTTGGCCTATCAAAAAAATAAATGAGTTTGTCATAATTGTGATATACCCATGTATGCTAGTCTATTCCTACTAATTATTATATCACCATTTACCAACAACCTGTTCGGATAAATACTATTACTCCCTGATTTTGCTTTTTCTTTTTCGAGTGAAATTATTAATATGGCAAAATCAAACATGTTAATTATTAATATTTCAATTACATTTTACCAATTACAAAAGTAGCAAATTTTAAGTTAGTGGATCACTTTAACCTTCATCGTCCACCCCGCATTTTTTTCTTATCTTCTCTCATCTTCCAGTCACCTTCTTCGGTTAATCTCCAATCAATTTCTGATCATCTTCTACGAGCAATCTGCAATCATCTTTTGCAATCAAAATTTCTCTTCTCTAGCAAATGTTTATCCTTCCTAATAAGTGTGCATCTTACACACTTATCTATATTTCTAAATAGACAATTTATCATTAAATTGCACGGATTTCTACTAAATGATATGTATATATTGCGTTTGTAGGTACAAATCTTCAATGTAATGAGAACAAGGCAAAAAGGAGCAAAAATAACTAAAAGCATCAAATTTCCTGAAGTTGGAGACCAAACTGTAACTTTCCAAAATGTGAAGGACTTGATGCAATTAATTTAGGACCTTTTTGAAAGAAAAATCAAAAGTTGAGGATTAAAATGAAAATTTTGAAAGTTGGAGGACCCCTAGTGTAATTTCACGAAAAGAAAGAAAGAAGCATTGACCGTGGCTTACTTACAGCCGTGACCCCAAATCCCAGCCTATACATTTCATTCAGAGGTGGAGTTACGGCCGTAACCCCCCAAAAACCAGCATTCCCGCAATTTTCCACCCCTTTCTCAATTTTCTCCTTTTTTGCATAAAAAATAGAGGGTTTTTTGGTTATGGTTGGACATGAATTAGAGCATACATCCCACATTTTAAGATCCCAAAAGGGGGAGTTCTTGATCTTTGTTGTTAGTTTAGGTCTGGTTTTTCTTCTTCCTCTTTTCTTTTCTTTTTTTTTTTTATTTTAATTTTTTATCTTCTCTTAGTTTTAGGTTTTATTTGGGGATAATTACTTGGAGAAGAAGGTGAAGAAATCAAGAAATGATAGTTGAACATGAATGATAGATCAAGATTGGGCACTTCCAATGGAGTTTCTTGTCTTTGTTCTTGAATTTTTTTATTGATTCTTCCATTCATGCTTTGTAGGTATATATATATCTATGGTTTTCTTTGGTACGAGCTAGAGTCGTGTAATGTTGGGATGATTGATGAATCTCAACATAGTTTGATTAATGAATATGTTTATGGTACTAAAATTGGTTGCCCATTTCGTGCGTATTTGTTATTGAGCTTGATTACATTTATTTACTTGATCACCAAATGATTGTTTTGTGAGTTTCATAATTGTTCGAGAGAAATTTATGTATTTTAGACTAAATAACAAATGTCTTAGGTTCTTGTAAATGATAGAGATATACCCCTAAATCCTCGGTGGTACTCTGAGCTATTCTCACAAGGACTAATGCAATAGATTGGTTTCCAATCGACATAGAGATATAGTAGGTTGAATAAATTAATTAGAGCTGGTTTGACGCTCGAGTGAGATAATTGGCGAATTTAGGAGAATCGAGTCTAATATAGAAGATGAGTAACATGTTGTGTTAAACGATGACTTGATTAGGCTACGGTTAAGTGAAATCATGAATCTCAACTATTTATTAATTTAAGTTCATCTGCATTCATTCTCATTTTATGTTATTTAACTTCTTTGCCTTTTTAGTTTAGTTTACCCACATTCTACGTGTTAGTTGTGTGTGTTTCATTTTTGTATTTGAATTTACACTAAAATAAGTAACTCTATCATATATATCAATCCTCGTGGATACGACAACTCGAATACACAAAGTCTACTTTATTACTTGCTACGACTCGTACACTTGCCGTATTTCAACAAATTACTTTGAGCACAACACTTTCCCTTATCTTTGATCCATAATTTCCAGTTGATGTTCTTCTATGGCCTACATCATCTCAACCGAAAATCTCTATTTCTCTTCCCATTCCTCATCTTCTTCGACCTAGTATACTAGTTTGTCGGCGTACCAGTAAACTAGTTCGCCAATGGCGAACCAATTAATTGGCAAACCAACAGATCCAAAGATGTTATAGTAATCGATGCGAGTGATCAGATTTTTGGTCTTCGCTAGCAATGACTATGGCGGTGATGGGTGGAAACTAGGGATGAAGGCATTTTCGCCATTCCACCACAAAATATTGTTATTATCTAAAACATGCAAAAGTTTTAATGCTTTTTTGAATGTCAACATTTTATTTTCTTCTATTTCTGAAATTTTATTTTTGAATTATTGTTAAGCTATAGAACTTAATTTTTTAGTTTGTAGAGTTTTTATGTGAATTAACACCCACAATAAGTGTTCCTGAAGTCGTAAAAGGTGCATGAGGAAGCCTTGCCCATGGAGGTCTACATATGTTAACGCTATGATATTTTAAATTTTGGTAAATTTCACAAATGGTCCTTAACCTTTGCATTTTGTATTAGTCGGGTCCTTATTATTTTCTTTCAACATCGTGAGTCCTCAATCTATCAAAAATTCGTGGATATGATCCCTATTAACAGATTTCGTCAATTATTTTGTTAATTCCTCAATAAAATTACTTCTGTGTCCCTCATTCGTTAATTAAAAAGCAAAAGGGAAAAGAAATATAATATTTAAAAAAAAACAACCCCATTATCAATCATTAACTTAACTATCGAAAATGTCACCATTCCAACAATCGATAGGCCACCAAAATGCCACCAAAAGGGGAAAATACCCCTTTTCGGTTGTTGGAAATGGCAGCACAACATCAGCAAACTACCAAAAATGATAAGTTTCATTAACCCAAATGTTGGATGAGGTTCTGCTGTTAGAAATGGCCGCTCTTTTAATGCCATCTCCAACATTAAATGGTGGGGTTTTCACCCCTTCAATGCTGGTGTTTTGATTGATGGTGGGGTGGTTTTTTCATTTTTATTATTTTTTTCTTTTTAATTAATGATAGATGTTGACATCTAGAAATGGGATCCACTTTTACTCCTCACTTCTATCTTCTTCATCCATCCACTTGTATATTAAGACAAACCGTTAGGAACGTTAACCACCGGCAACCATCATTTGACGCCGGGGGGGCAGTCGCACACTCTCCAACGGTCAAGTCAACCATCTTATAAAAGGTTGGATAATGTTTGATATGGATAGAACTGTGAAGCCTGAAACAAAGTATTGTGGAGATCTACTCGGCAGAGTGTGAAGCTCTTGGGAGTGAATTAATGGAAAATAGTATGTAGTGAATGATTTTGCATTACCTCGTCTCTACCTTGTTCCTTCTATTTATACATCCTCTCATAAAGGTGGTGGTTGGATTCGTCATGATGGCTTCTCACGTGTCCAGTTGTTATTGGCCGCCCGATTCCATCATAGGAGTGTAGGGACGTAGCAGGATGTGACTACCTACTGTAGTCAGCATACTTGAAGATCCTGCAAGTGACTTCATGTCACATCAGCCGAAGATGGCTTGTCCTGGCACGTGGATCATTTTGACCATAAGGGATGGAGCGTCTTCGGAAGGTGGGGCGCCTCGGCCTCCGTGAGGACCTTCGACCTCGATGCCGTGCTGGCTGTGGTGCCACATGTAGTGTGGGTCACTTAGTGGGCCTCCTTGTAGCCATGTGGCTGTTTCTTCATTCTACCAGTAACGATAGATAAGCATAAAAGTAATTTTAGTGAACAAAATGATGACAGAATCTATTAAAAGGAACCATATGTGTGAATTTATGAAAGGTTCAAGACTTTCGCTGTTGAAAAAAATTAAAGAATAGGGACCCAACTAATGCAAAATACAAACTTTGGAGACCATATGTGAAACTTACCCTTCAAATTTTTGTCTACTTGAAAATTAACTATATTACTTTTCTTTAATAATAATAGTAATAACAACATTAACGACAACAATAAAAACTATACTAGTAAGTCAAAATCATACATTCAGGCCAATCAAGCATTAGTCTTGGCTGAAATTTTTTTACTTCAGCACATACATAATCAAGAATTGTTGTCTAATGCTTCACTAGGTAATTAAAGTCGTTAATAATGACAAAAAGTAACTTCTTGACTAGTCAATACTCACGGCACACATTTTCAAATACTAGTAAGCGCAAGTTTTGCATGTGAATCTGGAGCATTGTCATGATTTTTCTTGTAATATATTGCTAATTTTGAAACTAATTATTTAGGCTAAATATGCTCTGTGCAATAACACAGCAAAAATGAGTTGAATTTAAAATAAAAAAATCAAAAATCAAACCCATCCAAAATTGAGTGCATGCTAACAACACAAAAAGAAAGAAAGAAAAGGAAAAAAAAAATCCACATCAAAGTGAAGAAGCCGGGCTAAATATGCTCTGTGCAATTATTTAAGCTTCATCTTCGTGCTTTCATTTTTATTGTTGTGTCTTGAATATTGTAGATTCATAAGCTTGACTCTTAAGATATAGAGGAAGATGAAGAGCGTAATATTTAATATAGAAATATTAATTGAAGTACAAATTAAATGAGAAAACACAAAATTTTAATAAGGGTAAAATAGATTTTTAAACAAAAATGTAAGGATAAATTTGAAAATCAAAGATTTCCCCTAGTTCACACTTTTATATATATATATAGAATGAATAAATGTTTTGCACCACTTTCTATTTGTATTTTTGCCCTTGATTTTCAATCATTGTTGCAATTATCTCCCTAACCCTTCTTTTTCTTATCCCATTCTTTTAATTAACTTTTCGTTAATTGATATAATCACTCTAAACATTTAGTAGAATATCATAAAGCTACGATTTGGCCTTATATTCTAATCCTAGTAACAAATAAATAAATATATATATATATATACACACACAATAGATATAAAACCTCGAATAAATATATATTTATTCTCTAATTCAAAGAATCTAATAATAACAATAGGGATTCAATGGGATAGTTCATTGAACACTAAACATTAAGAATGTTGAGACAAAAATACAAATATAATTAAAGATTAAAGTTTAGTATTCTTAAGTAACACAGTTAATGTGACATATTTTTATGAGATATGAAGAAGTACAATAAATAATAAAATACATAGAAATCTCTTTATCAATTAATAAAAAATTAATATATCAATATGTTATTTAAAAATATCAATTAATAATATTTCCTCTAATTATATATTCTTCCTCTTTGTTACAATCATAATACATGTAGCGGGGCGACACTGCGTGCCACTGTATAGCATTATTAATGTTCATTATTAATGTTAAATAAATGTATTGATGAAGACATAAACCATTAGAAATAGACAACCATTTAATGGGTGGCAAATGACAATGAAATGAATAGTTCCATGATGTTTTCGTGGATAGATACGTACCAACTTGCCAACGGTGTCCACTTGCCTTTGTCTTTTTTCAACTTTGGCATATCATATCGATGTGGCTAGTTTAATAAGTCAATACTAGCAAATTCCAATATTTATCAAATATTAGAATTGACGATCATAATGTCATTTGGTAATTATATAAAGAATAATATAATAAGATAGAATAACCTTAGAACGTATCAAGTGCTCATAGGAGTATCATATTATGACAATCTTGCTGATGTGGCGAGTCCTATAATATTGCACTCTCGAGAAACATTGAATCAATCCTGAATCAAATATATATATATATATATATGCGCGAACATAAATATTTTAATTTATGATTATTAATTTATGAAAAAGATAGTTTATATCCACTTATACTATTGGTAAGTAGATATAATTAATATCCACTTATAGTTTATATATATATGCATCATATATATAATTAATAAATTCTAAAAAGAAATGATGTCGAGTTATTTTTTCTTTACTTCTTGCTAGATTTTATTTGTCAACATCGTGAATCTTGTGTGTATTAAATAAAATTTTAAAAAATCACAATATCACACTCATTCAGGCGTAAAAAGGAATTCCACAAAAAATTGAAATTGTCTTGGTTTGATTAAAAATTGAAAACCAAATACACCTCCACCAGAAATTGCATTCCCCTGTCAGAAATTTTGAGAAGATTTTATTTGGTAACCTTCAAATCACGTGACAATGAAATTAGGTTTTTCCTTTTCTTTTTTTGTTTTTTTTTCTCTCTTTCTGATGTCACGATGAAATTGTTGTGTAGAATAATCAGCCTCTTTTAAAATTGATACTTGTAAATGATATAATTATTATAATATTTAGGGCTTGTTCTTTTCACTATAAATTTAATCGCACGTAATTCCGTATAACTTCATACTCATTTTCAATTACACACACATCTCCCAAAATAATATTAACCACATATTTTTACACGGAATACCGTGCACAACAACTTAACACCCAATCAAACATATCCTTATTCATCAAGGAATAAAAAAGTTCTTTAATGATGAAGTATAGGGACATATATCTTCGAAAATTATAAATTCCCAACGTTGAAACTTTAAAGTTACATCTTGGCGTAATACTGTCTCTTCTTTGTTATAGTGAGTTCGTTTCTGGCCTCACTCTTCTTTGTGTGGTAATATCAAAACGCACCACATCAATTCTGAAAACTTCCAAAGTTGGAAATATTAAAATTCTAGCACTGAAAATATATAATTCCAACATATCTTCTCATTAAAAAACTTCCAAACCAACTCTAATTAATCACCTAGTCATAGCCAAAGAAAAAAGGTGAAATGGCCGTTGTTTTCACTTTCTTCCAAAATTTATTCTCCTACTGATGAACCAAAAACCTCCTCCAGATTTCTTGATTTTATCCCCAAAAAAATAAAAAAATAAACAATAAAAACTGATTATCTCAACTTCACCATCAAATTAAGCGTATGTTCGTGCGTACTTATTTTTGCCTAAAATTTTGTTAAAAGTGAAGTGTAGTGGTGGGAACCACGAGATGTGTTGATAATAATGAGTGATGATGTGAAATGTGTGGTTGATATTGATATTTGACTTTTACTTTTAATAATAGATAATTTTTATGTGAAAATAAGTGGAAACGAACGCACGTTAATATTATAATTCTATCCACCAATAGCCGTCTTCATCCTTCAAGAAAATTACCTCGGTCCTTTCGTAGCCACATTCTTCTGCGCTTTCATTTAGTAGAGAAACAAAACTCGAAAGTGTGGTGTGTATTTTGTGATTCTACACAAAATCTCTGTTGCTATCTCTCTTCCCCGATAGAGAATTTCATTTTCCATCTTCCCAGTATTTATACTCCGACACCGATTTATGGGCATCCCCGTTATACCCTTATTATTATTCATACAAAACGAGCTGAAATCAATACGGATATTTTCGTGTACTGTAATTATCTCGTTTCATGATCTTCTTCCTTCAATACATGTAGGAACTTTTAACTGTACCTTTTAACTTGTAAGACCCAATACCGAATTTCATTAATTGTCAAGAATCAATTCACTGATTGCCTTTGTTTATTGTACTTTTTCTGTTCTTCGATTCTTTGCCCTGTATTTTGTCTGTTCTGTTTACTGTTCTCTGTTTGTTGATGCTATTTTAGTCGGTTGTGTTTTCGATTATTGACGCTCGAGAAGCTGCAACTCACACATGGGCTTGGGGGGAAAACTAGTAAATTCGATATGGAATCTCAATTGGGATTAATCAAACAGTCATTTGATTTAAGATACTCAGAACAAGTTAGGGAAGCTCTAAATGAATTGCCCGATAATTTCATCATAACTGATCCTTTCATCTCTGGGCACCCAATAGTCTTCGCTTCAAATGGACTCTTGAAGATGTTTGGTTACTCTAAGGATGAAGTGATTGGGAGAAATGGGAGGATGTTTCAAGGTCCTGAAACTGATAGAAGGTCAGTAATGGAGATTCGTGAGGCGATTCGAGAGGAGAGGGGTTTGCAGATCAGTTTGTTGAATTACAGAAAAGATGGGAGACCATTTTGGTTGTTGTTTCATATGTGCCCTGTCTTTGATAAGGATGAGGGTAGAGTGATCCATTTTGTTGGAGTTCAAGTGCCAATTCGTAGGCGGATGAGGGGTTTTGGATGCAATTTGAATAGTAGTGTTGTGAATTTGTGTGAAAGTGGAGCACCTTCGTCTGAGGGACTGTTCAGGTGTTGTAGGAGGGAGGTGTGCTTGGATACAATCGTGGGACAAGGACGAGCTTCGGCTATTGGCTTAGT
The DNA here is from genome assembly GCA_018223645.1 of Jasminum sambac. Taxonomy (NCBI): domain Eukaryota; kingdom Viridiplantae; phylum Streptophyta; class Magnoliopsida; order Lamiales; family Oleaceae; genus Jasminum; species Jasminum sambac. Next base: position 758,809 of record CP073645.1, read on the forward strand.
GTCAAGTCCTGATGATAGAGGTTTGTTTCTATTTTATCACTTGTTATGCTTTTTAAGTGAAAAATGTTTGTGGATTTGATCAGGTTTGGAGGTTACATATGACTTGTTTCGTGTCCTAGTTAAAAAATCCAAGAAACCACTAATTTGTTTGCATCATATGACATTTAAAGTTGTTCGAGCTTCCTTTTCTAAATATAGCTTTGGCTTGTTCTTGTGTCTTACTTTTACATTCACTCCATAGATATGTCTTTGACATTCATAACTCTGTATTTGTTTACATTCTTGAGTCTTATTTGTCATTATATTGAAAAATATGAAGTGACATGTGAATGTAGTTTCTATGTATGTTGTCAAGATTCCTGCAGAGGCTTAGTGTTTGTTTGATAGAGATTTTTGAGTAATTGAATTTTGAGTGTGTGACTGTGTGGTTAAAAAGTTATGGGATGTGGTTAAAAAGTTATGGGAAATAATTAAAAATGGATTTAAAAAATAGACAAACTTTGTCACTTCAATGAAATTGTAGTCGAAAGTGATTTTGAAGTCTGAAAAAATTGTCCCAAACAAACAATCTCTAATGGGGTTGGCTTCTCTTTTCGGAGATACATAATTTCTGCCTTAGTGATACTTGCAATGGCTAATCCTTGAGAATTATTCTTACTAGTTTCACTAAAATCTTGGATTCTCCTTCAAGTAGGATCTCATTCAAACAATACCATATATTGCAGAAGTAGAGATAAATGAACCTTGTGAGGCAAGTGAGATAGAGAAGCAAAAAGCCAATGCTGCTGTTAGTAATATTTTGTCCGTTCTAACCCACTATAGCGAGTTGACCGGAAAATTGGTGTCTGGGAAACGCTGCTGCTTATCTGGGACGAGACCACTTGTTTCATCATCCTTAAATATATCTCTTGGTAGAATCAAACAAAGCTTTGTATTGTGAGTTGTTCAATTACTGGATTTTGTCATTTTTACAGTTAATGTTCTCAGTTCAGCATCTAATCTTAACATGTTGGTTTTCCCGAAAAACTCTCTGATATCTTGCAGATCTGATCCGCACTTACCTGACATGCCAATAGTGTATGCAAGTGACACATTCTTGGAATTAACAGGTACTCATATGACCAAAATGTCATTTCTATGCAATATTATTTAGAGTAATGTTATTCATTACCAGTGATGATCCATCATTAGTGTTATGATATTAATTGATTTGTTATCTTAAATCCTGCATTTAATATGACAAATCAGTTAGTTTAGCTAACTGGCTTGTGAATATCCTTGTTCTTATTGTTAACTTAAAACAACGTATTTCATTGTTATCCATCAAACATGTAGCTACATGCTGACCATCAAATTTCCGATTTTACTAAGGCTATGATAGATATGAAGTATTGGGGCGTAATTGCAGATTTTTAAGTGGGAACGATACAGATCCTGCAACACAATACCAGGTTAGCAGTAATGCAAATCTTGGCTCTGTTTTCTTGTAACTCGGGAGATATGATTTCTGCCAAAAAGCTATAAAATAAGTCTCTAAAGAGTATGGGAAATTTGTAATTTTGCTGTCGGTGAACAGATAAAGGAATGTATTCGAACAGAGCAACCATGTACAGTACGTATCCTAAATTACAGGTTGATTATTTACATTACGAGGCTCTTTTTTCTTGGGTTTAATCCTTAAGTTTCCCTTGAGTTTACATCTTTCCTTTTTATTTTTCTCCCTCCAGAAAAGATAAGACTCTGTTTTGGAATTTACTTCACATTTCACCCGTGCGGAATGCTTGGGGAAAGGTAACTTACTGTTTGTATTTTGATTTTTTATCAAGTGTACCTTTTCTATTCATAGGATTATTTACCATACAACATGGTCATGAAGTTGCCAATGACTTTCTTCCAATTGTTAAACGTTAATTCGATTAGTGGTGGCTAGTGTTGACCAACCTCATCTAAACGCTTAAGCCATCGAAAGGAGACAGATTCATGTATCTTAGCATTGTGATAGCAACTCAATTGATAGAGACAAATATTTGAAACTAGGACAATTAATGTTGATCGGTCTATTTTGACTATGATTCTCTGTTAAGTATAAAGAACAATATGCCTCTCGAATTTCTATACCTGCTGAGAAAAGAACCCAGTTACTGTCTTATCGAATCCCAGTAGCTTTTGTAAACTTTTATCTACTAGTTGGCTTCGAGGGAAGGCTTGAACTTTTGTCCCAATGCTTTGCTCAGAGACATTTGATATAAAAACGAAGCTTGTATTCAAATAAACTTTTATTTTGCCAAGAATTAATATTTTAATAGTTGTTGGGACGGATAGTTATGGTGATTTTAGATGTATAGTTAATATTAAGGTTTGACTATGACTGAATAGTAATTTTTAGGTACAAATAATTTGAAATGTACGTAGGCTAAACCATCTCATCTGAAAGCTTAAATAAGCTTAAATACTAACAAGGGAATTTTTATTTTTATTTTTTCTTTTTCCATTTTTCTATAAACTTTAACACTCTAACGAGACGCGACAAAATGGACGTGCAGGTAGCATACTTTGTCGGGGTTCAAATAGATGATAGTTGTAAGAACCAAGAGGAGCACCCCTTGAGTCCACAAAGGAGGCAGCTTAGCGTCGTGGGTGCAGTTAAGGTTGCTGTGAGGAGTTTGTCAATAAATGCTAGCACTTCCTAGGTTGTGTATAATTTTGGTTTCGCCAGTCTGACATTTGTACTCAACCCGTTAAATTGTATTTCGTTGTAGTTGATTGTGGAACCCAAAATTTTACATATGACAAGCAAGCTATTCACAGATAAAAGACATTCAAAGACATTCATTTCATCGATCACGGGGCTTGTCATGTGTTTCATAGTTATCGACATGCGCTTGTTGGCGAAATTTGGCTGGGGTTACATGCAAGTTGCCACCCTCGGTTGTATGCTTTTGGTGCGTGCACGACTCGTCATCTATGTGGACCAGTTGTGAAGTCGAATGCTTTTAATGGTATTTGTCTCCTGCCCACGACAAGTAGGACTATATGGCCCGATGGATGGATGGCGTCTACGTCAATGGTCCACCTATATGCTGTTCATGGGGCACGATTGTACGAACACATCACAACAAAGAGAAAATGACAGGAAATTTATTTTAAAACATTTTATTAGACTTTATATGCAAGAGAAGAGATAATGAGTGAGATTGAATAGTAAAGATTTGTCTAATATATGTAAGCCTCACGGAATATGTGGAGATGATTAATTTGACCAAAATCAAATTTGAAAAGATGAATAAAAATGAGGAGACGAACATGGTCGTATGACTATCCTTAATTGCTCACAAGAAAATAGCAAACCCTAAATCCTGTATAGTCGAGTTCAAACGTTCAAACAATCAAACTACAAATTGCGTAGTAGGTGCCAACAAGAAACTCTATAATCCCTATCACTACTATATAAAAAGTGGAATGTATGTAAAACATTTATATTCCCATATTACCTTCATCTTTTAAGTTATTGCCCATTTTTTCCATTTTCATTTAATTTATATTTAAATTTTAATTATATATAATAATTAAACCGTTTATTAGATCGTTATATTATATTCATTTGTGTAATGCCTATGTAATTCAATTGGCAAAATGAATTTAGTTGTGTAATGATTGTGTATCGGCAACATAAATTGATTACATTTAATTGTTACATGCACGATTTTGTTCCGTTGCCCACATGTGAACATATTACGATTCACACGTATGGGCGGATGCACGATATGTGTTCCCCTCTATTTTTTTTTTTTTTTGGGGGGTGGGGGATAGGTGGTGTCCATCCGCCTATGTTTGGGCACATTACAATGCCCACAACGAAACATTACTCGTTACGTGTATTTGTATAAACCACTAACCTAAGGGCTATTTATCAAATCGTTATGCTATATTCATTTGTATAGTTGATATGTGTGACCCTTGTGTAATTCATTTGTGCAACCATGCATTGTTTTCACAAAAAAATATTCAATAATTCATATTAATATTAATTAAATTTAAATCTAAAATTCAAACACAATAAAGTCATTACTAACAAATTCAATACAAATACACACACTATCACTCTCAATCCAAAAGATTAGCAATTTAATTTCATCTTATCTAACACAAACGACTTTGTCAACTTAAAATTCGCGAACATTGGCATCAACTTCAAGCGCACTGGAAGAGTCAAAGCTTAGTGTATCATACATATAATGACCCATCGTTTTCCCCCTATTTTCTAATTTGTCCTCTTTATTTTCTTATTAAATTATTCAACTAAATATATTTGCTTCTCACATTTGTCGACATATCAACCAATAAAAGACGAGAGTTTTATGTTCATACAAGAGTTGATGAGTCCATTTGATCAAGAATGGAGCATAGAAGTTTCTGTTCTTATCTTCTTGAGCATGTATCTCACACGGGCACTTATCGTTGTACTTTCATGTGGAGTTTCATTTAAACAATGAAAGTATTTGTGAAGCTAGGAGAGAAAAAACAAAGAGATGTAATACTAGCAAAAAGTATCATGTGGTCAGAAGTACTTTTGTTAAGATATTATTTGTGAATAATATGATTTTAATTTTATCATATCATAAAATATGCAACACACGTTTTGCAACTGGTTCTAGATATTTATACGATTTGAGTAATGTTACTTAACGCGTAGAATATATAAGGTGTCAAAATCTAGTGAAGTAAGAGTTTGTTCTATACACATTAAATTTCAAAAAATAAAATTTATTTTTTCTCTCTCCTCCTTTTAACTACTCAAATATTTTGATTTGATAATTTATTTATATTTTTAATACATTTTTTTTCGATTCTATACCACACATTATGCACACAGGTCAAGTAACTGAAACTTAATTAATGTGAATAGAACAAGGCCCATGACTTCATCATTTTTGTCTCAATAAGATTTTAGGGCGTGTTCGATTGAGGGGCAGAAAAGTGAGTGGAACTTCAATTCCATGAAATTCAAATTCCTTGTGATCTCTTAGGAATTTCAATTTCTTGTTTTGAGCTTTTGCCTAAGATAGAAATCGAATTCCATAGAAAATAAAATATATTTAATTGAAAAATAAAATTTTTGAGTGAAGTACATTTTCCTCCACAATCTAACACACCCTAAGGGTACAGCTTTGTGTGCACAAATAGTAGCATAAGCATCTCCATTGCGAGCTTCAATTGGGCATCTCATATGGAGGGGAGAGAGAGAGACATACCCAATATATATATATATATATATATATATATATATATATATATATATATATATAAAAGTCCCATATTTTCTTCTTTTTTTTCTCACTTTCCTCACTTTTTCTACTTTTTTTGCATAAATTCTCAAGCCACTTTGATATTTTCACATTTAACTTCACATCCTCTACTATTTTTTATTATTATTTTTAAATTTATTTTTATACATTTCCTATTTTTTTCACTTTTTCGTCTCTTTTCCAAGATACATCCTCGATTTTCTTTACAATTAAAATAATCATTTCCACTCTATCTCTCTTCCTATCGTCAATGAAGATGCTTTGATATTGGAGCTTGTACTCCATTTCACCACGTGTACAGAAAGCAATCTTGTCTTCATAAAGGCGTGCCCGAAAAGTTAGTTGGTAATAATTTCTGCAAACAATATCTCTCATATACATTTTGGCGGTGAATTAGGATGTTGTAATGAAGCAGTCAATTCCAAGCAAACCTGTCTAAATTCTGTTGTAACTACTTTTATTTGAATGTTTCTTTACAATCTGTACACATCAGGTATTGCTTCATTTCAGGAGTTGGTTGTGCTTCTTCAATTCAATTTATTACACTTCCAAAGATCTCTTACATAAATTTTCTGGGCACATCAGATTTATCATAGCAGACCAATTTTGATTAAAAAGAAGAGTAATTTTTATTCCAAAAAAAAGCACTATCTTCCAAGAATCCAGATTTTTACTGTATACATAACACAGTCAATGGTGAATTGAGGATGGTAGTGGAGTACTGTGAGAACAAAGATACACAGAATGATTTCTTACAGATTTGATGGCCTATCTTCCAATGAAGCGGCCCTCAACGACGAAGCTTGTAGCCTTCTTCTCCGTTTTCCTTCTGCTCATTTTGGAGGTTGATAGATTTGCTTCAAACACCAAAACCATAGTAGGACACAATTTAGAACCAACTCCTTGGCATGTTTTTCCTCCCAAATCATTCGAACAATCATCCAGGTATTCAAGAGCTTCAACGATTATCCACTGCTCTTATCTCAGTTGCCGCCGCAACAGCGCCGCCGCCACCACCACCACGAACCCCACAGCCGCCGTTCGAAAAACAGAACCTCAACAGATCAATTGCCCCGATTTTTTCAGCCATATCAGAAAGGACCTAGAGCCATGGGCGAAATCGAAGATCTCAATTGCACACATGAATGAGGCACAAAAACTTGCCTCCTTCCGGATGGTGATAATTGGAGGTAAGCTTTACACCGACTTTTACTTCCAATGTGTGCAGAGTCGAGCGATGTTCACCATCTGGGGAGTAATCCAGCTCCTCCGGCGGTATCCAGGCCAGATCCCCGACGTGGATCTGATGTTCGATTGCATGGATAAACCGACAATCAACCGGACGGAACACACTTCCCGGCCGTTGCCGCTTTTCCGGTACTGCACAACCAAGGAGCACTTCGACATCCCCTTCCCCGATTGGTCCTTCTGGGGATGGCCAGAGGTGAACATAGCGCCGTGGGACGAAGAATTTCAGAGCATCAAACAGGGCTCCCGCCGGCTCAGTTGGGCCGAGAAGTGGGCCGTTGCGTACTGGAGAGGAAATCCGGATGTCTTCTCTCCGGTTCGGTTAGAATTGCTCCAATGTAACAGCACTGCACAGTGGGGAGCAGAAATAATGCGACAGGATTGGGGAAAAGCCATAGAATCCGGATTTAAAGACTCGAAGCTGTCAAAACAATGCGATTATCGATACAAGATCTACGCCGAAGGGCTACGCTTGGTCTGTAAGTTTGAAATACATTCTAGCTTGTGGATCGTTACCTCTGATTATAACTCCAGAATACGAAGATTTCTTCACTCGCGGACTCGTTCCGAAGAAGAATTTCTTACCGGTTCCTCAAACCGGAATGTGTCCGGTGATTAAATCGTTCGTCGATTGGGGAAATAAGCATCAATCAATCGCCGAATCAATTGGAATCGCAGCGCAAAATTTCATTGGAAATTTGAGTATGGATCGTGTTTATGATTACATGTATCACCTGATTACGGAGTACTCGAAGTTGCAGGATTTCAAGCCAGTTCGACCGTCGAGCGCTGTAGAGGTATGTGTGGATTCAATTTTTTGCTTTGCGAATGAAAATCAGAGACAATTTCTTCAAAGGTCGTCTGTCGTCCCCTCATCGGACCCACCGTGCAAAATGCCGCCGCCTCTGCCGGTTTTCACGCCGGAGGAGGAGGATAAGTAGAAGTGTTGTTAGTGAACAGCGAGAGTGATTAGCCTTAAGTACAGACTAGAGCAAGTAGTTAAGAGGGGTTTTGTGATTTGGTTATGGGGACGCTGGCTGGTTTTGATTGTAATACATTTTGGAAGCTGTAACGGTCAACACTACAACAAATTTTTTACTTTAAATAAAAAAAAAAGGAAAAAAAATGAAGCAGATTTGTTGAACAATATCATTACAAGCTTAGGTGTCATTCAAATTCAAGATGGAGATTGCAAATCTTTTACTTCAGATTAACAAGTTGATATCACTAAGGCTCTGATTCCTACATGTGGGCATATTAAAATGCTCACATGTAGAGTCGGAGCGTTCATTGTATATGTAGTATATTTTATTTGATGGAACAACTATGATAACATGAATCGACACAATAGATTTGTGCTATTGATTAATTGCTTAGAGCAATCTTAGTGTCGATGGTAACAATCTAAATTTGGGTTTTACCTCCTCTTTTACAATCTCAAATAATCCTAATGGAAAAATCCATTTTTTGATGGATTTGGGGGAACCCTTTGCTCCTTTCCACTTTTTCCCTACATGTTCCACCACAACACTAGGATTGCTCACAGATGCTGATTAATTGCCTAAACGATAGATTTAGTGAGGACTAATTGTAATATTATCATTGCTCAAAGTTATATGGATTATGAACACTAGCACAATGGTCCCATAACTCTACCCATTCTGCATTCTTTAAATTTTGGTGCAAATGGTTAATCTGCATTCTTAAAAAAGTCTCATAAAATTCGATGTCACTGATTTGAATTATTGTGGGCACCGTAATGGTGCCCACTATGAACAATAAATCATAACTGCTCTCCATAATTTGATTCTCTTTAATGAATCTAAAATATTTATCAATTTCAACGAGTTACGAATAAGGTAATTTATTCACAACAAACCAAATAAAAAATTGGAAAAATAACTAATTACAAAAAATGGTAGATTATAGCCGAGTTCACAAAGCACTAAACTCCTATACTACACTCTGCGTTACTAACAAAAAGCATGTATATAATCGAAGCACTCGAAATTGTCACTGTATTTTGATCCAAGCAGCGGGGCCAGGTATTCCCTGGTGCACCACAAACAGCATATAATACCCCGGGGGCGCAATATTATTCGTCGCGGGTGCATACACGGTAATCTTTTTAGCGGATGCTGGATTTTGCATTGCTTGAATGTTTACCATATTCAACACCAACATCCTTTGATTCATCCCAAAAGAGTGCGTGGTAAACGAGGGTGCAATCATTGTTACCATGTAATCATTAACGTTTAAATCAGATTCTTGGTAGCCCACATTAAACGCCACTGAGAATTGCTGACCGTAAGATACAATATTTTTTGTGGGCCCATAATCAACAGATATGATCATAGGGCGGAGATTGTCATTGGTTGGAGCCTTGTATGGTGGATAAAATGCTTCGAGACGTAACTCAGTAGGGAATCTGACGCCGGTGAAAATGTAGTTTACATGTGGATTACTTCCACCCACTAATATTCTTCCATCTGGCAAGAGAACAGCGGCCGAATGATACATTCTTGGGATTGTGGTGGGATTGAGTAGAGTGAATCTCTTACCCGGATCCGGTTGATTTGGAGTGTAATGGAGTGGGTTGACGACCGGGTGATCCGCACACTCCCACCCAGCGGAACCCTTAGCCGCGCCATTGAGAATTACGATATTGCCCGTGGGTAATAAAACCATATCGGGCATGACCCGATGTTGGGGCATGACCTCCATGGCCCATTGCGGGTTTGGATCAGTGACCCGTAAACGCCCACACGTGTTCGAAGCTGACATGAATATACCTTTCTTTGAAGCTTTAATGTACGAACCACCCTTTGCACCTCCGCATATTAGCACCTCCACGGCTGGGGACGGTTGAGCAACACCACCTCCGGTATTAGTTAACTTGAGCGGCAACATGACGGAAGAACCCGTCGCAGGATAAGTCCTTTTTTCTCCTGGAATTTTTGGAAATTCTTTAATGATTCTATTGTTAACATAATCGAAAATTATGGACCTCTGATTGGCGAAGACGAGGAGATGACCGTCGGGCAAAAGGTGTAAGAATGGATAAAGATTGTTCTCTTCTTTAGGATCATTTGTTTCTTGCAAGAAAGGGAAGTTAATAACGTTGTTACTAGGGCTATTGGGAGCTGGATTCTTTGGGAAGTACTCGTAGCTGAACTCCCTACGGCCGCCAACGATGATCACACGCCCGTCGGGTAGAATTTGGTCGGAGGCATACCATCTTCGTACCTTTAGGAGCTGTTGTAACTCAACCCAATCACATTTATCATCATTGCATGGAGTGAAGAGTCGTATTTTGTTATCTCCGGCATGGTATCCACCGGTTTGGATTAGCGTTCCGTTGGCATTGACAGCGCCAGACGAGCACCAAACGTCTGTTTGCACCATTAGTGGACGGTACGTATTGGTAGCAATATCGTAGAGGACTGAATGCGCAGTGCAATCCACCGGCTTCAAAACCTCATCGTTATTTCGACATTTGCCTTGAGGGAGAGTGAGATTCGATGGCCCGAAATCCGTCCGATCAAATATCACCACCTTGTTATTATGCATGACCTGCATTGAATAGTGGGGCCCACAACTTTTAAGGACCTTGAGTGATCAATTGATATGATTAGAATATACACATCTTCTGTTTCCTCTCACTCGTTTCAAACAATTGAAACAACTATACTAATTCAAGTGTGAACAATTTTGATTAGATGGGACAACCAACGAGACAGAAAATGAGGTAACAGAACTGAAAACATGTCAGCAAGAGGGACCTAATTTGAGAAAAGTGAATAAATTGCCTGCATGTGCATGGCGGCGACACCAATGCTCTTTTGTAGAAGCTCCCATCGCCCGCCGGTGGCATAATCAACCGAAAATGCGGCGGGTTGTAATTCAAGCTCTTGTTCATATGAAGGTGCTGGAGGAGGCAATGTTGTCGCCCCATCGGTGAAGTCTTGTGACGATGGTGCCATGTCAGCCGAGATGAAGTAGGAGGAAATCAAACTTGAGAAAAAGAAGATAACAATATTGAAAGAAAAACGTGATGAATGAATCTTGAATGCCATTGAAGAAAATTTCTTCAATTGACTAAATAAAGTCTTGAATAAAAAAATTTGTCAAGATAATAATATTATTATGTCTTAGAAATTCATGGCTAGAATTCCTAACGAAAAAAGAGAAGATTATCTATAATTTTGACGTGATGAAAGATATATTACCAGTAACAATTGTTCATACGAGGAAAATGGTTTATTTATGGATTCACGAGAAGAATGTTTAGCCATAAATTTTTCCAATTAATTAATTGCTAATTTTTGCTATTAAGTAGATTAGTAATTTACTAGATATTATGTAATCTAATTGGTAATAATTACTCATTTTGATAATTAACTTTAGCTGGTGCTGCATTTCAGCAATCAGTAATTAAAGAAGGATCCCAAAATTCAATCTTTTTCCCCTAGAAGAAAAAATAAAGAAAAAATGGACAAAAGGTGGAGATGCGGGGTATCGATCCCTGTACCTCTCGCATGCTAAGCGAGCGCTCTACCATCTGAGCTACATCCCCTTTGATGTTGAAATTCTTGTTTTGTTTCAATTTTAAGATTGGAAACGTAGAAAATCCCCAAAAAGAATTACGGCCATTTCATACTTTTGTCCACTGATTCAATATAACAAAACATTACTCTTCACCTTTTCACTCAATGTTTCTTACCTCCTTTTTTTAACAAGTCTTTCTTACTTTTTGATCACACGTTTTCTCAAAAATATACATTGCCATGCACATTCTAGTTAGCAGTGTAATTAGGTTCGTCTTGACTTAGAAATGTATATCCAATGTAAAATAAAATCACAACTGGATCGACATGTATAAGTAACTAAAAAAATTATTGAGAGAAAGCAAGTTATTTTTTAAGCACAATAAAGTAGATATTTCCTTTCAACAATTGCTAAATTGTAGAACGACTACTAACTTAAGCGCAATATATTGCGAGTTTGCGGATGCTGAAGTTATGTTAGCATCTGAAGAAGTCTTCATAACTGATTAAATGACTTTTTAACTACTCAAAATTTACCTTGAGTCACAAATTTTAACAGCAAAGAAAATCCTTTTGATGAAAGCAACTTCTTTTACTCAGAAGAAAAAAGTAAAACAAAAAATTACATAACTTCTTCTTTGACTCCCTCCTGCTGATTCCAGCGTCAATGCCTAAGAATACAGCAAATCATTGGACATATCTACACCCGAAAGCAATTTCTCCAAAGGTCAATAGGCCCATTCAAGAAACTCAACTATCGCTCCATGACACATGAATGATAAAATGACCATTTTATCCTCTCCCTTATACTGAGTGATTGATAACCTCTGTGGTAAATGAGGTAATACGTGTAACATTACCCACGTACATTTCCTCTCCCTTTCGATTCATACTCATATCTTCTAGCCCAGAAAAGATAATGCATGAAATTCAATCCACTCAGAGCACACATTAACCAGTAGAATCTCTCTAAATGATACTGATTCAAATTATCACCAGATAACCATGGCTTATGCTTCGAATTATCGGTTAAACTGTTAACCAACGAAACAATTGCAGTACTGAGATAATACCCCATCGCTAGCGACGCCCAGCTTAACGAAGTAGCCAATGATCGCATGCCAAGTGGCGCTTCCGTGAAGAAAAACTCGAGCAAACCAGCTAGGGTGAACAAGTCAGCTGATCCAAGAAACAAGTATTGCAAAGCAATGTAGAAGAAAGTAATTGGAAGTGGTTTTGTTGAGTCAAGTAAGTTTGACTGGGTAGCCACTTTCTTCCTCTTGATCTCAACCAGTGCTGCTATCCCCATGGCTGTGATGGACAGGATTAAACCAGCTCCAATTCTTTGTAAGTGAGTGATTCCATTCTCAGTTTTTGTCATTCGGCGGGTGAATGGGATGACGATGTGGTTGTAGATGGGGACGAGGATCATGATGAAGATGACCGGAAAAACTGGGAGGGAGGCCGGTGGGATTTTGAGGGAGTTGAGGTTTGTGTTCATTGTTGCAGCTTGTTGGACTGAGAATGTAGAGAGTTGAGCAAGACAGCAATTGAGCATGATTGTGCAGGCAAAGATTGGGAGGATTTTTATTACAACCTTGACTTCTTCAACTTGTTGGATTGAGCATTTTAGGGTTTCGATGGCCGGTTTGTCTAGGGCTGCTTTGTTGAGGAACTTGAGACTATCTGATGGAGATATTTGTATTGGAACTAAACTTCTCCCATTTTGTGGGACAACTTGTTCTTCCTTGTCGTCCGGGGGTGTCGGAGATGGGCTAGTCGCCATACTCACCACCACATTGCTCGAACTTCTTGTGACGAATGAATTTAGTAATGCGGCAATAAGTACCTGCATGACAAATCACGTAACACGTTAAGACATTGTAAACCGAAAAAGAACAGAACCAGCAATCATGTTACTTGGCACTCAAAGGTAGGTCCCATGTGGATGCCACATCTCCTATCCTGGGAAACAGGATACCCTAGCCTGTATTAGCCTCGGGTTAAGATGATATGTGCATAAATTAAATTGTTTGATAAACATCCATTTTATTCACACAATACGTCATATCTAATATCATGTGAAACTGTGATTTCTCTTTTTGTAAAGTGGTCTGGAGAAATTATTTGTATAAAGAGTCGTTTTGTTACCTTAAATATAGTTGTAAGTGGACTCCCTTGAGGTATCTTGTTCCGATAAAATTGCGAACCAGATAAAAATATTGGAATGGACAACAATATTGTGAAGGTGGAAATTCCAAACCCCCATTCCCATCCTTTATTGTCTTCGATCCATACCACTAGAGTCACAGCAATTAGGGCACCAAAAGAAAGGCAAAACACAAAATAGTTGAAGAAAGTTGATCTTTTCTTCCTTCCTTGGGGGGTATTTTCGTCAAATTGCTCGGCTCCATGGGACGGCAATGAGCCCTTTATGCCACCTACACCCAATGCCACGAGATAGAGGCCGCAGAAAAGCATTGCCGCTTTGGCTCCATGAACTTTCTCGCACTGAATGTTGGATGATGAAGGGATGCATTTTGGTGGCTTTAGGAACTCCGAATGTGCTTGAATTGTGAGTATTACCAAGCCCTATGGCACATATAGCCAAAGTGGCACATTAGAAAAATGAAAAAAAAAAAAAGAAATTAAATATACCCAATTACAAACACAAAAAGCGGAATATATATTTTTAATGGGAAAGAACATATCTTTGTCATCAGCTAATCAAAATAGTAATCAGACTACTTATAAGAAGAGATTATATTATTTACATTTAATAATTATTTAATTAATAAGTAATTAATATTTATTAGTGAGATAATTAATATATAACTAATCTAATAATTATTAATAAACAAAAACAAACGTGGACGTAACGGTTCCAAATGATGAGGTTTTGTTAAACATTTGAATATCTCATGCAAACGGGACAAATATTTAATTTAATGCTAGAAAACAAACTATATTTTCAACAGATCACCAAAAAAGCAGCATCATTTTATCTTAATATGTCACTAAAATTATGGGTCCATAAAAAAAGAAAAAAAGAAAAAGGAAACACTTGATAAATACAAGTATGCAACTATATTCATTGAATGTCTTAAATGCTTGGGAGCCCACAAAATTCTTTAACTAAAAACTACATTATCTTTAAATTTGATGCTTTTGGGATCAAGGCTCGGTGCTCTTTAGTCGATGAAAGTTGGTCATCCCATAAATTGTTTAATTGAGATTTTTGTAAGTGATCAATTTTTATTGACAATATTGAATTTTGTCTTTTTATTAGTAGTACCATGTTTCGTTTTTTTGAAAAATTTGAACCAATATCCCCGATGTGCGTGTTCGATGATTAAAAAGTTGTAAAAATTATGAATTAGATGAAACACATGGTTAAGAAAAGATGAAATTTGGACATTCAAAAAAAAAGGATGAAATTTGAGTGATGGAATAAATTTAAAAGTCTCAATAACTCCGGAAAATTTGTTTGGTAACAAATTATGATATCGTCATCTTCAAATAATTGAGGGGAAAGAAATCAAAGGAAGAGATGAGCTATAAAAGGGGATTTTAAAGTTTTTGCTTATGTAGCCACGTGATGACTTGTGAACTTAAGATTTGATCAAGATTTTCGGCACTTTTGCATTAATTCTCTGCCCTCTTATGGGGACAATCGTTTAACAAAAGTGTCACTTTTTATTTTCTATTTCTCTCTAAAAAAAATTGAAATATATTTTTGAAAAATTATGAATTCGATCTGAATAAAATAAGTTAGTAAAAATTATTCTTAAAATATCTTGGACACGGCAATTAAGTTGGGGTCCATTTACATGCTATGCATGCAAGTCTTTTAAGTGGAGTGTCATTTTCTTCCAAAATTAAAGGGATGAATGAATGCATGAAAAAGTGTGAAGGCATTATTACTCCCTAATAATTTCACAATTTCCAACTTATTTTCTGAAACACGAAATTAATTTCCACCCCACGTGCGGTTCGTTACTCCGCAACATCATTTTATAGAATTTTAGACGAATGTAATTCTGCGTATAGTTATACTATATCTATAAGTAGTATGATCAGGTTAATTAGGGTACTTTTTAAATAAAAATGTACGAGATAGGCGTTTATGTTTAATATTGTATATGTACTAAACATGGACGAGAAAAACGAGCGAAAAATGGATTTACCAGGAATTCGACGAGGGCACTAATGAGGAAGATGTGATAAGTGGTGAAGAAAGCATCGGACAAGAAGCCACCAAGAAGGGCGAGAAGAAAGGCAGTGCCCATGAAATTAGTAACTGAATTTGCAGATTCCGAAGGCGAGAGATGCATGTATTCAGACAAGTATAGCACCAAGTTGCTTGCATTTGCTAGAAATGCCAAGTTCTCCAATACCTCCACAACTGTCCCAATTACACTAATTAGTGATCGAATTTAATAAGACCAAAACAATATGTACATAAAAAGCAAGTATCTAGTGGGCTACGCATAGTTCATTTGCTTAACTGTAGTGTCACATTGTACCGCATAAATTTTTACTCGTTATCAACAATTTAAATATATACTTATTGTGCTAATTGCTGAAGTGACTATGATCTCAAGTTGCCACGTGTGAAAGTAACTCGAGATCATAGTCACCCCAGTGATTGAGACGATAAGTGTGGCGACTTTTGATAGAAGATAAAAATTGTGTGTCACATATAATAGCACAATAAATTTTGGGTGACTATAAATATAATAATACTAAAGAAAACAGAGCTTTTTCTTTCTTTTTACTAAATATGAAGCTAGAACAAGATTCTTGTGATCAAACCAAATCAATTGGACTAGGCTAGTAGGGATTGAACTTCCAATGGTAAGGTTTTTCAAGAATTGCACAACAAAGTTTGAGGAAGAGGAGAGCATCTTATTCTCTCTATGTGACAACCTTATAATTGGAAATTTAAGAATATATCAACAAGGAGATGAGATGATGAATAAAAATGGTTATATATTTACCCAAAACAAAGGAGGCAGCCATCATGCCACCATGGCAGCCTTTTAGTGCAGCTCTATTCCTCCAATCTACATAGCCATCCCATGTCCCAATCTGGTTTTCCACGTCCTGTATAAAAACTCATGAAGTTCATGCCATTGACGAAGAAGATATATACATATATATACAAATAGATACATGTACGTATACGCAATGATAGAGTCAGAAAATCTACTCAGGCGGATGAGAAAAATATCAATGGGACATATATAATTAGATATTTTCAAAATTTATGTATAAAATCAAAGAAATTGAAAATGTTGCAAGGGCAGTTGCCACCCCATGCCGCCTCTAGCTCGATCGACCTCCACATATACATATTTGTATGGGAGAAATTTGGAGGAAGCAAAAGAGAAGAAAAACCCACCATTTTGCCCCTTGTTTGCTTCAAGTAGAATGAAGAACGTTGATTCCTTTTTTTCTTTCTTATATTTGTTTCTCCCTTTGGGAATAAAGTAGGGAAGGAAATTGAACAAAGGAGGTGATTTAAAGAAGAAAGGGTCCAACTTCAAAAGAATATTGTAGGCCATTAAGATGGAGAAGGGTTAAATCAAAGAGTGGCCACTACACTTTCAAATTGTTTTTAGGTTCTTGTTTAACTTTAAAATGTTCTTTAACACTCCTTTATCTTTTAGTTGAATTAATTGCTTATTTATAGATTTTAATTGTTGATGAAAAATTAACTAATGTTATTTAAATACAATGGTTGACATGGCAATTGATACAATATATATGATGTCTAAAAATCGATCATGTGATATGAGATAACTGTAATAAAAGCACGTCAACGATTGAGTTACTATTTGCAAGTAAAATTAAATTTGGTAAACAAAAATCTAAAGTGGCGAGATGGTAGCATCAATTCTGTTGGAATCAACCAAATACACATTGATGATTTTTTTTTCCCCTTCTTTCTCTTAACATTACAATGAGAATCTAGGTGAGTAGGATGTCAATCATCGCATTTAAATTTAGATTTTTTTTGTTAAATATGAAAATGTTACGCGTTTGATCTGATACCCACGTGGGTACCAAACTCACGCCATATGGCGCCCTCACATGGCGCCACGTCATCGCATAAAATTTTTAAAAAATCGGTGTTTACGTTAAATCAGATGAATAATATATAATTACCCCCTGATGATAAGGGCCTCACCCGGTTCCCGCAAATTTATTTTTCCGACTATGAATACTATAAGGTACCCACAATGGGTACGAGAACATCATTGGAAAATGTTATTTCTCATAAAAAAAAAATATTTTAATTTGTTCTTTTATTGATCGAAAGGTCAAGTCTATTCAAACTTCAACAAGGTACCAAGAAAAGGTTGTGTACATAAATAAATTGCTTCGTCATTATTTAAAGGCGGAGAACAAGAACAAAAATATATGAGATTACTTTTCTCTTTTCTTCCACCTTTTGATCTTACAAAAATAAAATTTAATTTCTTCAAAATGCTTTGATCGATTTTTTCTTTTGGCAAATCATGAAAACCCTTTTGGGACATTCTTGGACTCATTCGTTAGTATCATTCTTCAAAAATAATTAATTTGTTACATCTCTTCTTAATTAATTTTGTCCAATTTATTTTATTTAATTTAATGTAAATAAATCAACGGGTATTTGTCGTTATCATGAGAGAGAGATGTTGACACGTTTCACTTGGGAATTAATTGCTTAGTCACATGGAAAACCGCAATCAAGATCAAAGAAAACATATTGTACGTAATACGATGTATTAGAAAGAGAGAGAAAAGAAAAAGAAAAAAGAAAACGAAAAAGAAATATATCATCTTTTTGCTCATTTTCCACACTTCTACCTAGTGATTTCTATAGAAATTCTTCATCGTGGTCATTATGTTAAGTACTGCATGTATGAGATAGATGAATTTGTTTATTTCTTCATTTTTCAATGTTGTGATGCAGATAATTAGAAGAACTTCGAAATTCCAATGATGGCTGATGGCATCTCCAGTGCATGTAAAGTGAGATTTTTTAGTTCAACTTGGCAATAAAAGACAAGTTTTTGGTTGATAAAGTAATGTGGTGGAGGTTCGAATAAATCATCAATATATCTGATTTTAAACAACTGAACACTGTAACTCTTTAATAAATTCAAGAAGTAATAAAACTTCGACCCAATTATCCTTAACTCAACCAAAGTTCCTAGAGTATAAAACTTTCGATTTGGCAAGAAAGAATATATATAATTAGTGATTTGTCCCCACCCAAAGTGATTGCTTTAAGTCTTGAGTGAAGTACAACTTGTGTGCAAAATTAATGTAACATGGTTTTATTGGGCAATTATGAGGAATTAGAGAAGAAGATTCAACAATAATAATATGCTTTTTTAAATTTTTATTTTGAAAACTATCCTGACTCAAAAATTCAAATCGAATAAGGAATTTTATTATCAAAAAATCAAAATATACCTAGATGGAGGGGAACATATGAGCCTTACCTCCCGAAATCTAAGTACAAATGCAAGGATTCAATTCAACAATAATAATGTGCTTTATTCGTGAACAATGAATACTACTATAGTTTTGATATTCTCAATATTTTAAATTATCAAAAGAGAAAAAATTATGTACTTCTATGTATTTTTACTATTTCTCCATATCTTATACATACACTACATTATGCTTATATATGAGGTACGATCATACACTTAAATGTCTCTAATAAAGAGATACAACATGTCATCTTTCCGAGGAATCTTGTTTAACCCTATCAAGAGACAATAAGGCTGTTAGTTGTGCTTAGCTAGATTCCTTTTTTTCCCCTGATTGAGCTAGATTCTTAGAGGAGTACAAATTTGTTGTTTCAATTCTTGATTTTGATAGTATCATAAAATACAATCAAAATAATTTATATACACAACCAATTATGTGAGTTGTTGCACGGAGTGGAAATAACAAATCAAGAGTAGTTGTCTTGAACATGGTAATAAGCTTCATTCAAATTTACATCTCGAATAAGAAAATTTACATCTCCAATTAAGAAATACAAGTAATTGTGATCAATGTTATAAAGGGATGGGTCAAATGATTTTGTTTTGTTTTATTTCAGCTTTATGGTGCGTATAAGATTACATCAATATTGGTATAGGATCTCAAATTGAGGCAAAGTTAACTTTTTTAATTCGACTTTGATGGAAAGCTTTTTGAAGGTAAAGGAATGGTGGTGGAGGGGTCGAGAGTTAAGTCCACATCTACCTTTAAACCAACAAATAAATAAATAATGATAATATTTTTCGTACAAATATCACTTCAAAAGACTGATAAGCAGTAGATGTGACGATGTTTTTTTTTTACATATTCATGCACAAAAACAGATGATATAATAAAGATAAAAATTCATTTATCAACTAATTAATGTTATTATTGAATAAATACTCCTTAATAACTTTGTAAGTGATGAGATAGATCTAGAGCTATTGTCCTAATTATTATTTTTTTTGATTATTTTATCCAATTAAAATAGTCTACATTATTATATGTGTAATATTTTAATTATTTATTAAATAAAATACTTTAAAATAGATAAATTGAGATAACCAATCTGATTTTTCATGATATGGCCTTTACCTAGTATTTTTTTTTTTTTTTTAATGCCCATTGGGAACTTTGATTCGTTTAACTTGGAATAAAATCCATGCTTCGTCCACCTATCTTTTTATCGTTTGATGAGATGTACACTCTGCAAATGTGTCAATCAATGCACACCGATGATTCTTTTTCAGCACTATTGAGGAACTATGCCCCAAGATGGCAACTTGCAAATCAAATCGTAGTTTAATAAACCATTATTCTAGATTCACATTTGAATATATTCGTTATTATATTATTAAATAATATCCTAATGTATCATTTATTTATGAGGATAAAAATATCCACATGTTTTATCATTTAATGTATCTATCAATGAAGATGTACCATATCGATCTATTGTGTTATTTAAAATGTCAATTTTAAAAATCTATATATACCGACAAAGAGTTAGTTCTAAGGGAGACATTTTTGCAGAATATGAAGAATATGTCTATTAAATGATAAAATAAATGTGCATTCCTTTATTGTTCAATGATCGTATTTCTACCATGTGAACTTATGCTTCAACAAATCACTGAAGAGGAAGAGAAAGAAGATTCATGTGTGGATGTTTCGTTGAAATTTGGTTCCACAAAACACATGCTTTGTTGATTGTTTTTATTCCATGCTCGAGGAATTTCTTCCGAAGTCTTTGATAAGATAAAATTTATCGATCATTTTTGAACAAAATTCTCTGGATACTTAAAAAGCGTTTTCTGAATACAATAAAATCTTTATATAATCGTAACTGTAGTAATGTAATTATGTTATTATAAAAAATTTATAAGTTCTATACATGTGTAGCTACTAAAAATTAGATTAGTTTTAGTGCTGGTTGAATGATTTTATCAAATCATCATTTGATAAGTGCTAGAAAAGCACTTAAATAACTCTTCTATTTTACGTGTTTATGTATTTTATTAGTGTTATATGTTTATTTTTATGTGTTTTCCTTTTATTGTGTGTTTAGAGTCACAAGAAATCAAAAGGAGCCAAAATGGATAAAAACGGAGCGAAAACGGAACTTGGGACCGAAATACAAGCAAATTCAAAGATGGAGGGCCCCGATGCAATTTTATGAAAAGTGGTTTTTACAATTTTTCTTGTGCCAATATCAAAGAATATCAAAAGAGGATTTTCACATTTTTGTCGGATCCCAAATCGGAGTTTCCTAGTGAAAGTTATGGCCATTTGAAGAGAATGGACAAAGCGTAAAAATCGGCTCGAATTTCTGCCGCAGTTCAGTAATTTGACCATAACTTTTGCTACAAAATTCGGATTGACCTGCACTTTATATTGTTGGAAAGGACACTCAGAGGGCTAAAACTTTGATGTTGGCCTCTTCAAATGATTCGGATCATTTCATGGTCAAAAATGGGCAAAACCGAGAGTGATGTGAATGGAGGATTTCTTGGGCCATGTTTTGGTAGAAAATTCATAACTTTCTACTAAAATATCAAAAAAAGGAAATTCCAATTGCACAATTCAGCCAAGATGCTTACCTATACCATGATACAATATTTGAACTAATGGAGCAATTTAAGATCATGATTTGGTGGTTACCAATTAGTGGAATCATAATGGAGTAGTTGTACAATTTTTTATCATGTTTTCTTGTGAAATTTTGCCTATAAATAAAGGCATTTGTAAGGAAGGAAATGCACAACTTAGTAGAAGAGAATTAGCTAGTAGTTCTCTCCAATAAAATTTTCTTCTTCATTTGTTCTTAGTTTTAGCTTAAAGATTTTAGCTTTTCATATTAAATGAATCAATTCTTCGCTAAGTTCTCTTTTCCCTTTTATTTCTCTATTTATTTCTTAGTATTTATTTACTTGTTTACTATATTTTGCATAATCTATCATATAGTGGTGGTGATACAAGGCGAACACTCGCTAAAAAGTATGAAACCCGACAATTATGAGTAGTTAAGACTTTTCTATCTAATTCGAGGGAGACGTTGTGTTCAACTAACATGTTGTTATCTTTTCTAACTCTTTAGTAACGTTTTATTTATTCCTCTACTTCAATTTGTTGATTTGTTATGCTTGTAAACCCGTTTTTGAGTTTATTTGATTATTGCATTCACCTTGGCCAATTGAATCAATTAATCTTTAAATTCAAGTTACTTGCTAGGATTGGAACTTTTGATCCGTAATTGTCATTAGATTCCAATCCAAAGTAGCAAATGAATATCGTGCATATTTATTAACAAATCATCTTAGATGCATTAATTCGAGCTTGTGAAATTATTCATCTAATTCAACTCATTCTTCTCATTCATTTCATACTAGCTTTGCATTAAATCCTAAGAGCTTGTTTAGGGTTATCCAATAGCTAGAAGTTAAGTTAAAGAGTTTACTTTTTACTTAATACACTTAAGGAAGAATTAGATTGTCGAGCTTCTTGGTTAATTGAGAGTTGATAAATTGAAGAAGGAATAGTAACACGTTGCATGGGAAAGATAAACACAAGTTGTTGACACAACCGAACCCGAGAACTAGATATTTATTTCAATTGTTTTATTTGATCTTATCTTTTGTCATTTGATTTTCATTCAAAATTCTCAAAACCCCCACTTTCCTATATTAATTGATAAAGACAACTAGATTACGACCGTTCCTCTTGGATTCGACCCTTACTTACCACTTCTACATTAATTTGTAGTTTTGAAACCGAGTAAGGAAATAAAATTAAACTTTGGTGCGCCGCGACAAGCGCGCCCATCATTCAATTAGCACACTTATATTATTTCAATTTCAATAATGCTTATTTCATTTTCATGGTAGTGTTCTAGACCACCTGGATTTTCCATAGTTACGAAACACTCGGGTGGTTTTATGGGCCCGTACGATCTCTATTTTGAAATTTGAGGCCAGATTTAGATCCACCATGGCATGACGGAGCGAAAATAAAATTCTTGTCTTCTTTACTACGACACCTAGTAGTATTGTTAGAACCCTTGAAACGAGACCTTGGATTATCGTCATATATTTGTTTTGTTAATATGCATGTAAAATTATATGTGATGCTCAGCAGGATTATTAACTAGACATGACTGGCTAATTCCGAAATATAATGCGAAGATTGTATCATTTGTGATATTGACATATTAAAGAGCATTATTCTGTGATATTTCCTGACAGCATATGCTTTCCACAACTTCAAAAATACCATATTAATTACAACGGTAAAAATTAAAAAAAAAAATATAGATCCGAAAGAAATTATTTGACCTCTAATTACAATTACACTATCTTTCTATATATCCACCATGTCCCGGTATCAATAAAATTCTTGTGGTTTTGATTCAATGTCCAATTGGGTACTTTAGTGTGCTTAATTAATTATGATATAGCAATATACATAATATGATGTAACATGTTGTTTGTGGATTAAACGATGATGTGGCACGCATCATGATTTGAGCACGTTAAAGTGCTCAAATTGAGAACTGTATCAAAACTAAAAATTCATTTTTCGGGTCTAAATTTCCGAGTCAAGATAATCCTCTGTGTGTGTGTCTAAGAGTTTTGATTATTGAGCATGGCCACTCTATATATGTATGTGAAAATTTGTATAAACGCCAATGAGAATTCCAAAATAGGTCAATTTAGTAAATACTCATCGAAGTTTGAATTTGTAACTAAATGCTCACCGAATTTTGGTTAATGTCAACCATTAAGCATCCGTTCACCCGAAATTTAGGTATACTAACCATTAGATCCCCATGGTTCATGATACCCCACGAAGAATCAATTAGACAAATTTTTGATATGGGAATTCACTGACAATGAATAAACTAAATAATCCATCAGAAAAAAAGATTTTTTCTCATTTTTTCATTTTTTAATATAAAACGTCTTGTTTTCCATAATTTATGTAGTTGTTAGTTTAATGCGAGTGAATTTCTTGTACTAGCAGTTAATTATCCATTGAGTCCTCGTTAAATACTGTGAACTAGGTAGAGGCAATTGATTAATATATTTAAATATCGGAATATCAAATGATTGATTATTAACATTAAACAAAGTTCAGTGAGTTTTTTATTATATTTCAAAATTAAGTGAGTAAACAGTTACATCTTTGAAATTTTAGTGAATATACAGTAAATTTTCCCATTCGCAAATTTGAACAGGTCTAGTGGTACCGAGCCTGGTGCTAAAAGAGATCCAATTGAGAATGACCCAATATTGAGGCCCAAAATATATTTTAGATTTCAGACGTAGCCCACGTCCGCAACAAGCTTTGGATCCTTGTAGTAGAATGTTTCAAAATTTGAAGAGGAAATTACGTGGAAACCGGCTTTAAATTTCATTAATTCAAAAATTAGGTATTTTAAAAATATTTATATAAATCAGATAATTTTTGGTTCAAAATTCCGCATTTTAGGTACGATCGCACAGTTGAAATTTGGGTTTCGAGCCATTTTTTTAAAGTTTCTTATTATTATCTAAGTTTCTAACTCCGAACCCATTACAAATTATGTGTAACTAATAATAATATAGTATATAACAAATTATAAAGAGCGTGTAATAAATTACAAAGTATGTGTAATAGTATGTATGAGTGTGCAATCTTACAAAGAATTTGGATTTCTACTATTAGTTTATTATGTAGTATTGTGTAACTTAGTCGATTTTTAGTGTTTTGGGCGTCGAATTCGAAAACAGTGTCCGTTTTGGATAGATAATATATATTTTTCGCATTTCTCGAAGAGCCCATTGCAATGACTAGCTTAGCAAGTGCCAATATGGCTTTTTCGTAAAATATCTTCTAGTTGTAAGTTATTAGTAATTTTTATAAATTTTGAAAAAAAATTGTGTCATGCAATCGCGTGAGATTTATACACCATGCGTGCGATTGCATGGTACAATCGCGCTTACTTGATTTTTGTAAATAGTTTGATTTGATCTTATTTTTAAATTATGTATTTTCAATCTTTGTATTTGTAGGGAAAAAAAAAAACCCAAATTTTCAATTGTAGCATTTTTTACTCAAATAGTTTTAAAATTAAAAGTGGAGGACTAAGTATGCAAATATAGGTTTCACCAATAAGAACCCAATCCTTCTTATGATTGTTCTTTAAAATTGGGCCTTTTATTTGGGCTTGTTTTGGAGATGCAGGTAAGTTGGTATGGCCCATACATCCTAAAGGGGAGTTTTGGGCTAAGGTTCAATAGAGGCCCAAAAGATTCAATTCATGTCATAAAGCAACTTGAGAGTGAACTCGTGAAAACACTGCGACGTACATACATGCTCAGACAGCCAAGAATATGTTTAAGAGCATATTTTCGTACCCTTATTAATTCATATATTTTTTTATTTTTTAAAATTTAAATTTGATCAAATAAATCACAATCACATATCTCATAGAGTTCACTTGTACTATTAAATTTTCACTATTCAACTCCACTCATATCCAATCATATTTACATATTTCATGGGATCTACAGGTACTATACATATCTCTACCATTCAATTCCACAAATTTTCTCTCACCTTTTAGATAAAATCCATAAAAAATCATTAAAAAAATTTAATCCTATCACTCTCTAAAGGGGTGATAGGATGTAAATTTTATCATTTTTCCTACTTTCTTTCATTCATTTTTATCTATTTTTTCTTTTGATCAAACTAATCACATTCACATATTTCGTGGGACTTATATATACTACACAAATCTCCACCATTTAACTCCACTCATTCTCTTTTATTTTTTATATAAAAATCTATTAAAAAAACCATAAAAAATTCAATCCTATCACTCTTTAAGGGCTTGTTTGATTGATATTAAAATTCGAATTCTCGAATTATTTGTTGATTGTGGGATTATAAATAAGATATGATATATTAAAAATATAAAATAATTATTAAATTAATATATATATAGTTGAAAACGATCACATTTGATCTGGTACCCATATGGGTGTCAAACCCATGCCACGTGGCGTCCTCATAGAGCGCCACATCATCACATAATTTTTTTTTTGTATTCACGTTAAATCAGATAAATAATACATAACTGTCTACTGATAATAGGGAACCTTATTGGGTTCCACAAATTTTTTTTCCAAATATGAATATCATAAAATACCTATAGTGGATACCAAAACATATATGTCAAAATGATACTAGAAAAAATTTGATAAAATTTAATGTGAATCAAACAAGACCTAAAATCTCAATTTGTGGAGGGCTCAACTCACTGTGACCCCCACGCACAAGTGGACAAGAGAGGAGCGGATCTTCTCACAAAGCATCCCTAAATTCAAGAGCTCGAGCATGACACTGACAGATTGGACTCTTTGCCTTTTTTATCTTCCCCACCACTCAGCAAATTTCTATATCACCTTTTAATTTGATGATTACTCCCTCAAACTTTAGGCTAATTACAAACTGCAATGGTCCACATCAATTTTTACTTTTTCATCCACTTCCACACTCTTTTGTTCATCTTTCCATTTTTACTTTTTTAGAAAAATGTATGAGAGCATCTTTGATTTAGGTAGTGTTTATATATATATATATATATATATGTGTGTGTGAGACAATAAAAATAGACATTTTTCATATGAAAATAAAATATTATTGACGGTTCATAAAGAGTCCGAAGCGTTCTCTATTAATTGTACGAGCCCATATCTTAATCTTGGTAATCTTGTCTAACAACATCAACAAAATTACAACTCTTTAATTGTTTTCTTAGTTTAGTTAGTTTCAAATTGTGTGAGAGAACATGTATTAACAAGTGATTGAAAATCGTCTAACATGATCATTCATATAGAAATGTCTTAAAGAAAACAAGTGAAGAGGAAAAAAAACACTGTAGCTATCAAGTATCAACTATGGAGAAGAAAGATATGTGTAGGGCGAATGATGTAAATAGATCATGTGTACCACAATATTCACATATAGACAGTTTTCTTCACTTTTTTTTTTTTTTTTTGTGTCTGTGTCTCCCTTATCTATATCCATGTTGTTCGAATCGTGTGGATTGTGATGACATTTCGTTGTGATGGCTCTATATGTATGACTTGATAAAAAGTTTGAATTTTTCTAGTTGTAGTTTGTTATGTGACACTAAGGAAAACGAATGATTGAAAATGATTTTTAACAAAAACGACTTTGAAAAAAACATTGTAGCAAACAAGGGTGAAATTCGGAAGTTAATAAAAAATGCAAACAAAAAACAACCATAAAAGTTGTTTCAGATTGAAAACGTTGCCAACTTTTTGTGAAAATTATCCATTTATATTATAGGTTTGCTTGTTAATTTGTCATAGAATGTTTTTATACATACAGATATCCATATAAATGCATACAATAAAATCATTTTTATAGTTTATTTTCAATCATTTTTCTGTCGTTTTAATATATATATATATATATACACATCCTGTTTTACTATCATTCTTTTAAAATTTGCCTTTCCTTTTAAGTAACAATTTTATCAAATAAGCTCTAGTTGAGCCGTAGAGAGAAAAAGGAGCGGAAAAAAGGGGAAAAAAAAAAATCTATGGTTTCTTGTGAGGCCTAAAATTGACTTTTCGTAAAGTGCCACGACAAGTCTACAATCTATGTATTTATTTTATAATTCACCTCACAATTAATATTGAATACATCACAATTCTATTATATGACATATCACTATTATTATAAGATGATTGGGAGTGTTTTTTAATGGGTTTTAATGGTTTTTAATGTAAAGGAGAAGAGAGAATGAATGGAGTTGCGTGGTTGAGATTTATGGATGTGATGAGATGTGTGGATGTGATTGATTTAGGAGAGAGAAAAAAGTTGAAAAAAATGAAAAAATTTGGAAAAAGTAATTACCAATCATTCTTTATATCATAAATTTACAAGATCATAACATATAACAGCAAAAGATCCGTTGCCACATGTGTTCCAATGGGTAATATGTACCCACATGTGAATTTCCTGATGATGGGAGTAGATATCACTAATCAAAATATACATGAACAATTTAAACTACTCATATATATAAGTAAGGAAAATTTTCAAAAACCATCAGATAGTTTTTTAACTATGGAACACTCGGCCATTTTGAAGGTCCGTCTGACCTCCGTTTGAAATTTAAGACCAGATCTAAAATCAGCACTACGAGAAGGAACTCCAACAATTTTGAAAATTTTATGGCGATATCGTGGCCGCCAGTCAAAGTTTTGACAATAATTTTAGGCCAAAAATATTGTAAAACTTTAACCTATTTGTCACAGTATCATTGAAAATTTTTTCAAATCGCGAGCCCTTAATGTCTTTGATTCTAGATCTCAACAGGATTTCAAAAATGGATGTTGGATTAACCCTCAAAATGGCCCCATGGTTTCATAATTATGGTAAAAATGATGGTGTTGGAACGGGATTGATATAAACAATGGATCTTGAGTGAGCATATAACATTAATTATAACATATAACATTAATGTCAATAATATAGCCAACCACAAGGTGTGCACAATATTATTCCTCTTGGTAACGCTGATTTGCAATGTGATCAAAATCTTAATGTCAATAATATAGCCAACCACAAGGTGTGCACAATATTATTCCTCTTGGTAACGCTGATTTGCAATGTGATCAAAATCTCTAGTGAGGGTAAATTAGTTTTTTTTTTTTTGTGTGTTAATACAAACTTCGGGATGAGAGGAATAGGGTCCGGTGTCAAGAATTCGAGATAAGTCGATAAGAGAGTGTCTTACCAATGCACCAAACTCCACAATTAACATGTGTTCTAATCCTGCAAGAAACTGTCCTTTCCTTCATGTTTATAATCCCCTGCATCGCCCCTGCGGAGAGAAGAAATTTCTCTCTCTACCCATAGTTTTCTTCGGTCAAATTTCACCACCTCCCTCTATCTCTGTCTTCTTTCTTTCTCTCTCCTCTGCTACTGAATACTGGTGACTGATGGGTGTAAGCCCTCGGTACTCCCACATAAACATTATGCTCATCATTACTTTCTTTCGTCACAGGTCTTGAAATACTATGCTACTTTTTGCAGTGCCCACAAAAAATTTCATCTTCTAGAAAACAGAAAACCAAGAGTTCTAATAAAGCTATGGAGAGTGGTGGGATGGTGTTTGACAGTTCCAATATGACTTCTGTTTTGCTTAAGAATGAAAAGCTTCCCTGTTCTTCAGATGTTCTTGATTCTCTCTGGATGAACAGTTCTTCCCCTTCTTTTCATGGTAATAATTCAATCCCTTACTTCTTTACTTGTGGGGTGCTGTAATATGTGAAATTCACTGCATAATTGTGTTGTAAGTTTGGATGTAGTATACTTGTTTAGAATGAACTCTAGTGGCGTATGCAAAGTGTTTGAATAAATGACAGAGCATGTTTGTTAGTTCAGAAGCAACTTTTAAGCTTCTCTGAATTACTTTATGCAGAGATAGTGACTTAAAATAAGCAAAGTAACTTATTATTTGTGAAATTCGCCGCATAAATTTTCTTTTAAGTTTGGATATAGCATACTTGTCTGGCATGATTTCTGGTGGCGTATGCAAACTGTTTGAACAAATGACAGAGCATGTTTGTTAGTGAAAAAGTAACCTATAAGCAAAGTAAAATGGAACTCACAGTCTGATTCTTGTGCCTGGGTTCATTGATATCGTCATATGATCTTCAATTGTATCAGTTATTATGAAGTAGTTGTACTTGAAATTTGAAATTGGGATCATTTCAATAATTCTATGAATGATAATGGTTGGATTGATCAGTTTCAGCCTCTACATCCATGGTTAATTTCGAAGATGTTCATCCAGAAAACTCGACCGATAGGCCGTTCTTTGACAAGGAAGAAAATGGCAGTGAGGATTATGATGGGTGCTTTCGCCAACCGGAGAAGAAAAGGCGACTTTCGCCTGATCAAGTTCGATTTCTTGAGAAGAGCTTCGAGGTAGAAAACAAGCTTGAACCTGAGAGAAAGATTCAGCTTGCAAAAGAGATTGGTTTGCAACCTAGACAAGTTGCAATATGGTATCAAAATAGGAGAGCCAGGTACAAAACTAAGCAGCTGGAGAAGGATTATAATTCTTTGAAAGCTACTTATGACAAGCTTAAGGCTGATCATGATAGCTCCTTCAAAGAGAATGAGAAATTGAAAAATGAGGTAATCTATTTGTTATGTGATTGCTTTTGCCATTGTTGGATTCAATTGCTAGCTTACATTAATCATTAATGGCTTATTTGATATGTTGAATGGTGTAAGTAGGTGAAAAAGTTAAAAAGGAGATTTTGTTTAATCCTGCATACCAAACATGTGCGTTGAAGTAGCTCGTTTAAAAGCTTTTAACCATGTTCTATTCCTTTATTGAAATCGCACTTTTATGAAAACTTAGTACTTGTTTGAATCTTGCTAGCATGTTAGAGTTCTGGTTTGAACTTTTAGATGAGGTAGTTTAACAGTTTCTTGATTGTTAGTTATACATAAGCTCGAACTTGTTCATTTGTGGGTCATTTGAGTGTCGTTTTAAGTTTTAGACGAGGTGGTTTAACAGCTTCTTGATTGGCTCAAGCTTTTTCATTTCTTGTTTCATTGAGTCTGGTTCCAACTTTGAGGAGGTGGTTTATTAGTTTCTTGATCGGCTGAAACTTTTTCATTTCTAGGTTCATTTGCTCAAAGAGAAATTGCTTCGGAGGGATAAAGAGGAGCCCAAATCGAGGCCATGTGATCCCACTAGTTCATTGAAGGGAAGCTTAGAACCACACAAGCCAGTCTCCACCAGCTTTGTCTCCCCAAAAACATCAAATACTCCCATGGTGATTTGTAAACAAGAAGATGCGACTTCTGCAAAAAGTGATGTTTTTGACTCAGACAGCCCACATTATACTGATGGGATTCATTCGTCGTTCTTAGAGCCTTCTGATTCTTCCCACATTTTCGACTCTGATTTCTCTCAAGACGAAGAAGACAACCCAAGCAGGAGACTCATGCCCCCATTTCGCTTTGCGAAACTTGAAGATGAATGTTATGATGATTTACAACTCAATTCTTGCAATTTGGGGTTTGATCAGTCGACTTGGTTGTGGCCTCTTATTGAGTAGCGTACTACTTAGAATAACGTATTTAGCTATATGCATCTTTTCGTCGTGTTTAATGTAATAATAATCCTTGTAAACGAGTTTAGAGTCGGTAATGAAGCTTTGTGTTTCGTTGAAGCTCTTGATTTCTCTTGATTTATTGTCTTAATGAAATTTAATTATGGAAAACATAATTTGTATAGAAGATGTGTTCAAATAGATTTATACAAAATATGCCGAATTCATGATTATTGATGTTGAAAATAATGTGATGTGTGTAAGAAAATATAATGTTTACTATTCTCGATTGATTGTACCTCGTTTTAATAAAGGATTATGCGTGTTTGAGTCAGTAATTGACGATTCACTTTAAAAATCGATTAGTGTGCCGTGGAAAAGAATAAAAAGTCGAAGACTTAACCCGAGTAACAAAAATGAGCACAACCCTTTAAAGTTTGGATGCTTTACCCCAACGGTCCTCCATAAGCAAGTTTTTCAAAAAAGTATCTCATAAAGTTTGGATACCAACAAATGGGAGGAAGAAAAGCTTGGGGGTTTATCCCCTAAAGTCAAGTTTTTTGAAGTTTAAGGCCTTTACTCCAACCTACTTCTATAAGCAATGACTTTTTAGGTTATTTTTTGATGTTGACATTTTGTCCTCCAAGTTAAGAAATAGTAATAGTTCTTGAAATAGTTCTGAAAATTGTACAATCAATTCTCATATAGAACCATCCTTCTTTGTGCAATGAATTGATTCACTTCTATGGCAGTTTAAGCCGGTTTTCGTGAAGCTTTTCTTGGCAGGGAAATGATTTTAACTTTCTTTTCTCTCGTTTTCTTAGATCGATTCATATCACTGAAAAATATATATCGATTTTGACTTAAACTTCTTGTAAAATTTAAAGTTTGACTCGTTAGAATTGGTTCGATCAATTTTCTTTAGAAAAAGCTAAATGTACACTTTCATATGCTATACTAGAGATAAGGAGATGAAATGACCAGGAATATTCCGTTCCCACCGGTGGTTTTTAAAAATAAAAACCATCGAGCGTTTGAAGTCGATTCGTATAGTTTTGAAATCGGGGCCAGATCTGGAATCAGCCGGCGAAGTCTTGGAATTTTCGAATTTTTCAAACAGACGTAGCGTGATGGCGGTCAGTTTTAGTGATGTTTTTAGGTAACATCGTCGCCTGGCCGATGTACAGCTACTGTGTCGCGGCGTCGAAAAAATTCTGACTCCCTCGCCATGTGATCTAATCGAGTCAGCGGGGTCGAATCATTTATCTTTCGAGCGTTCCTTAAATTTAGGAACGCTCGATGGGAACTTAAAATTTCTGATGAAATGACCTTAGCCTTTCTTATATCATGAGAGCATGATGTATTGTCCTATATACTGAATGAACATATGAAATTGCTCATTTTTTTCATCTGTCAACTCAATACCGGATGTGGGGGTGAGTCCGCAATGGACATGAAAATTTCCTAATTTAAGAAGGGGCAATTATATTTACCCTACACAATTTTATATTTGCACTATATTTTAAATATCACTAGAGGTCCTCAACTTTATATATATTAGCAATGTGGTCGTAATTTATTTTGAGCCAAAATTTTTATCTCTATTATTATATGGTAGTAACACATGTTAACTCTAATAATATCTCGAATAATAAATTTTCATTAAATATTAATCAAAAGGAATTAAAAGATACTTTTCTAATACTTGCATGGAAACGATAATTAACAAAGAAATAAAATATTTCCTTGAAATTTCACGATTACAAATTTGACAAAAACCATTGTTATTCAATGGATTTATTATTAATAAAAGATAAAAAGTAATAATTTGAAAAAAAATTATTGGATTTTGATTATAAAATTGATATAAATAAAATGTGGCGTAACTCATGTGAGTATTAAAAAATATAGTGCTAATATAATTAGTCTGAAATTTAAATTAAAATTCTCGATATTGATCTTCATTGCCGTCCAATCAGAAACACCACTGATATAAATTAATAATAAACTCATAAAAAATCTATGTGATCAACAATTGGGATCCATCCACGTGTCCACTCTCTTCATCTAAGGACACTAACGTGTCTTGTAATAAAAAACAAAAAATATATTAGTCAGAAACGACCACGCAACCAAAAATAGCGTCCACCACGGAAGCTCTGAGCTGGTGGGCCCCGGGGGGCCCATGATTATGACAACGGTACTGCAACGTGGAGGGTCCTCTACGGTGGCCGCAAAGTAGGCTTGGGCCCACTGTCACCTTCAATAACTTCTTTTCAGGAGATGTAGATAAGAATGTAAATGAGAGAAGGGGACGTACTCAATTTGGTAGGGCCCAATTATCAATCGGGCTTGGTAGGTTGCAGATTGGGATTGGGCCGCTTTTTGTTGTCCAGTAGCTGTAGCGTGGCAACTGGACGGTTCTACGCGTTGATCGGAATATTTCCGATTACAGAGAGTATTGCTATTTAGGGGTTTGTATGATACGAATGAATTAGTGAAAGGAGAGATTTTGAATGCATGGTTGGAGAGTTGAAAATAATAACAGGGAAAAAAAGTGATTTAAGTTTAATTTGTATTTAAAAAAAAAAAACGCCTTTAGTTGCGTGTGTTCGAAATGGAACTGGTCATATAAACAAAAGAAATAATGAGTCAAGCGTTACAAGGTTAAAATCGGGTAAAATTGAGATCGAATTGGTTTTAATTAAATAAATAAATAAATTTTGTACTCAAACTTTTTAAAAGAAAACCTTAAAATTTCTGATTTTCTCGATTTTTACTGGCTTTGACCAGTTCAACTAGAGTTTTGACCAATCCCGGTCCGATTTTCTACCACACTGAATTTTAGGGTTTCAGCTAGTTCACAATTTTCTTCATTCAACATGCGGGTCCGGTTTAAAACTATTGCTTTTTATGAACACTGATGTACCATTAACCTCTTCCTCTTTTTCTTTTTCTTTTTTTTTTTTTTAATTTGTGTATAAGTTGGAGATCATGGGGTAAAGTAGTGTTTCGAATTCGAATCAAATATTGGTAATTGGATGCATTTCTATTGGGCAAACCTCCTTGAATATGATGTACCGTTAATTGATTTATTGTTTTAAATTTTATGCTTAAGATAACATTTAAAATGAAAAATCAATTACTGCCATATATTACTGATAATTGCCATAGTGAGTAGCATTTGTCGATTATAATTTGTCATCCATATATTATGGATGAGCTGTGAGGCAATATATTGTTATTAGTTAGTATTGTACGCTTATGTGTTAACAATTTTATAGTTACTACAATATTAATTAACTAATTCTAAAGTTTGTTAAAAAAAAAAAAAAAAAACTAATTTTAAAGTGAACTGTATTAATTGATCGGCAATCTCCAATATGTATGTCCATTGCCAATTTCCACCATGAGATAGAAAGATACAACAATTTAGGTGGGTCCCATATATATATATATATATATATATACGTTATATAAGATATAAATGATAGAAATTTAGAGAATGAATTCCAGGAATTTGTGAATGAATTTCATTAATAACTGAAACATTTATGTGAAAAACTGAATTGCATAAACCAGTAATTACATAATTTCATCACCCAGATAATAGTCATTCATATAATAATTCACATCTTTTACTAAATTATTCTCCACCAAATTATTCCTCCACCAAATTATTCCTCATAATTCATAACCACCAAATTATTCTCAATTATTCATAACACTTGAATGACTATTAATACAAATCTTTCCTGACTTTGGAGAGAAAAATCCACTGGAAAAAAACTTCCAAGCAGGATTGCTGTGAGGTGGTTATATACTTGCTTCATCAAAACATTGCTCCCTGATGTCTTCGGTGATATAGGAGATGATCTTTGCCTCCGTTAAAAACCTTGTCAAGAAAACCCTGGGAAAAAACTGATCGAAGGAAAAAGAGTACAATTTGCTCCGTTTGATTTAAATATCTTGAGAATCGATATCTTTCTACGGTAAATGATTTCAATATCATCACGTCGTTTGGATCTAAAGCATTAGCTCCATTATAACTTGATCCAATAGATTTGTATCAATTTCTCCTATCGTTCTCAATATACCATGAATATGCCTCGTTAAAACCTTATTAGGAAAAACCCGGTGGGAAAAACCCTAATGAAGGAAAAAGAGTACATTATTCATGTGAATACGCTTTTAAAGTTGCCTCATTAAAAACCTTGCAGAAACCCAATGGGATAAAACCTCGGTCGAGGAAAAAAAGAAAGGCAATGCGTATTTTATACAAGTATCTTGCAAGCATTTCAAAATCTTTCATACATTTGTATGAGTATCATATACATTGGTTTTATACTCTTTGTCTCATTTAGAGTGCATCAATTTTCTTACACAACTACAAAACATTCACCATGAACACATGTCTCAAAACACACAATTTAAAGCATATAAATTCATCATAAAAACATGTAAACATATAAGTAAACCTTCATAACTAACTAACACTTAAAATATATCATTTAACATTTAATACTCATTTAATAGGTTATTTCATTCCTGGGGGCTTAGCTCCTTTAGTGTACTTATAAACACGAGCTTAGCTCACCCGATCCTTTAATTTTCTTTTGATTTACTACATACCCAGTAATTTAACTTTCATGAGCATGCAACATATAATGACCACCATGTTTATCTTTAAACTTGAGCACCAGTCATCATCATCTCATCATCTCATAAATCAAAGTTTCACATTCACCACTTATCATCTTCAATATATCTCAATATTTTCATTATCATTGATCATATATGGCGCTACATTTTCATAACCGACACTTTTTCAATTTCATTTCTTTCCCCATATCGACATAACTTATCGAGATATCTCATTATTAATCCTCTTGTAGGATTACACAATATAGTTATGTCTATATACTCTTCAAGAACATATGCCTCCGTTATTAAGACCATCTTTTATAATTTGCTTTGATATATATGTTTGGGAAATCTCATAATATCAACGCTCACAGCGTGCTAACTTATCAAAGCATCTTAAGCGATATATGTGATTGTTCATAGCATCTTTTATGCATCTTTGAACTTCAAGTTCATATTTTAATTGTGAGGATATAACATGATGCATTTCACATATCATTTTTAACCTTTAATACTCCCCCTCATCTTTGAGAAAATTTAGAACACCAAAACTCATACAGCTTGGTATGATTTTAATCATATATGTTCTCATCATTCAAATTTTAATATGGGAATTTAGACTGCTTGCATTCTATTCTCGATATCGGCAATTTATTTGAGGACTTTAAATAATTTGTATATAATATCCCACTTGTATGCATACCAATCCTTCAGTGATTTATTCAAGACGTGATATACATTTACTAATTTATCATTAAATCGGAAATCATGCTCATCATACCAGTGAGCAAATATTTCGTAAATTTCAAATTACGAATCATATACACATGTGACTATCTAGTGGATCCATATCATAATATCTAGTAGTCCACATGGAGGATGAGTGGCCCATATTTCTCATCCTTTATTCCGATATATTTGGGATTTATTTCCAATATTACAAGTAATGATTTATCATTTATGAGAACAATCATTGAAGAATTCCTTTAATTCTTCACTTGAAATATTGATTTCAATAATTATTTAAACCGGGATGGTCAATCCGGTTTTGCAACGCAGTATTATTGAACTTCTAGTTGAT
Source organism: Jasminum sambac (assembly GCA_018223645.1). Classification (NCBI taxonomy): domain Eukaryota; kingdom Viridiplantae; phylum Streptophyta; class Magnoliopsida; order Lamiales; family Oleaceae; genus Jasminum; species Jasminum sambac. The sequence continues at coordinate 795,323 of CP073645.1, forward strand.
GAAATTCTTATATCGATTTCACTTAGTATCTCAGTATAGGTTTCAACATGATTTATCATAGAAACAATTCACGACATATTCCATCATCTTTGGTGACATTATTGTCTACTCTTGCTCAAACACTGAAAGTTCTGACTCATAATGCATCACATCCTATTATTATTTAATTCGAAATCGTAGCTCTTACGCTTTATTTAAAATCGAGTCTTATTTCATACGATATTATTCTATAAATAAATCATCAAAATTATTAAAAATTCATCCTAACAAGGGTCTATACATTATAATGGATCATATGCTCTCAAATCTTCGAAAATACTATCCATCACTACCATGACCAAAATCCTAAAAGAATTTATCGATGTTTGGAAAGATTAAGGATGCTAATGAATAAGGGTATCCCACAAGATATCCGATGCTTGATTGAAGCAAAGGATTCGATTATCCGTGAGGTTTCAATTCCTTCTAAATACATGCCTGGTATGGGTAAAAGTAGTTTTTCAAAGAAACGGAGAGCAAAAAGATTAGGGGATGCTACAAGTGTGCTCTGGTGGACATGTGACACTCGATGTAAATCATTGGGAGTACTTGTCGGCAAACCGAGAAGATAAAATAGCATTCATTAAGGATGGATTGAGTAAGGAGCCTTTGGATGATATTCAACGGCTCTTGAGACACATCCTAGTGGACACGTGCAAGGTGAGCTAATGGCCTTATGGGCCAAATTCAAAGATCAACAAGCACTTTATAGTCTTGAAATACTTACTTTAAAAGATCCAGGTTTTGTAAATTTAGTAGAATAACTTAGTATAATGATTTTCCCATATTTATGTAAGACAAATTTATGTAATATAGAATATCAAGGTATTTTCTTTTATTTGTAAATATAAGCACCGATTTTCGATTTTTTTTTCGCTTATTTTTTATCACGTGAAGATATATGTCATTTTCACTTAAATTTTTTTCTCGTGATTTTTCTCTTTTCATATTTGTCAAAAAGTAAATAGTGCACTCAATTATTGGTTTGAAAATTTTCTTTAAATAGAGGGATTCATATATCTATCATTCATTCGTTGAAAGAGAAAGATAGAGGTGGAGATGGAGATGGAGATCGTCAATCATCTCAAGTATGAAGTCAATCTTTACTCGCCAGTAAAAACTATATGTGTTCTTGGTGGCTCCATTAGTAGGTCATATCCAATATGTGGATATGGCGCACCAACTGTAAGTGAGTTAGGAAACAAAATATCAATATATTATATGGAGGGACTAATAACAAACTATTAAGGAGTCTTACGATGGCCGCACAATTATGGGGGATAAGAGTGTCCAGTATAATACCTTTTTCATCGAATTGAGGCGATGTCGAATTGGAGTTAGAAATGTCATGGGTAGTCCAACTGGATTGATGCTACAAACACAATCCATCATGGCGTCGCTGATGTCACATGATGAGCAATAGTGAAGCTTTTATTGTTCTTCCAAAGGCTATAACATTTCAGAGGAAATATTCAATATAGCCGTCATTTGCACAAGATTGGAATTTTCATACAAACCCATAGGTTTATTAAATATTAATTATTTTTCGATGGTTTGCTAGCATTTCTAGATCGGTGTAGAACATAAATTTATTTCTCTCAAAGAAGAAATATACTTGTTTACGCTAATACGATTCGATCTACTCATCAAGATTCAATCATATGTTCAAAAAATGCATGGAAGCTAAAACCCATCTGGTCACAGATCATCGGTGTCAAGTTTAAAAAAGAGATCCTTTGGATCTTTCATTATGAACAGAATGTTGTGGCGTGAAAAAGTATTTATACTGAGACGCATCCCTCATTTATGGGTTCAATATATATTTCTTTTAAATCGTATTTCTATATTTTCGAGTGTTTATTGTCATCTTTGATATTCTCAATATGTTCCACTTATTGTTTGTACTTCTTACGGAGTAATAATAATATCATATCGCTTTATTCAAATACGTAAATCTGGTGATTATGCTTCTTCAAGGCATTTTATTCTCATATTAATACAATCTCATATCATCGATGAGATTACTTCATATAATCTCTCCATCGATATATTTTCTTTGATTTATCAACATGGGACCTATTGAGCATTTTACTTTTATCTATTTATCCAATGGTAACTTCAAGTACCACTTGCTCAATTTTCTCCATTAATATTAGGTATATATGAAGTAATTTTATTCTCATCGTCTACTTCTTCGAGAGTAGGATTAGAATATTTGATCAACTACTTTTCTACAGTATGATTAGTTATAACCAATCGTGTAGTATTACCACCACATTGGAAATATATGTCACGAAATCTAAAGTGCGTAAATTTAAATCATGAAATTAAATTTCCTCCAATAGGTAAAGTGAACCTACCTTGGCCAGCAATTATTGCAATAAATATAAATTCTGAGAATTTAAATAGCAAGAATTAAATTGCATAATGTTTAACTACTTCTTCAGAGTAGGATCCGCTAGTAGAAGGTATTACCCATCACTCTAGCATATAAAGTGCAGAAATATATAAAACCTTCCGCTAGTTTGACTTGAACCCATCATCAAGTAGGAGGTATTGCGAGTAATTAAATTGCAAGTAAATAAAGTAGAATTAAATATTGAACTCACGGAGCTGATTTGTTCTTCTAGAACAAATACTCATTACTTACACACACTTATCCTTCTAGAATAAGTACATTATGTAATTGAACTCTTGGGAGTTACATTAATATTTCGATCTTTTAACTCAAAGATGGACTTCAAGCCATTTTATATAATCAATGGATTTAGAATTTCTTCATGAATATTCTATCCATTTTTCACTGCCGTTAAACTTAGCCCGATTTGTACCCTAAAGGTAAAATTGTCCATTCCAATTCGCAAAGAGTAAAATTGTCAAAATATTTTATCAATGTTTCACGATTGAAAATTATCTCCTTTCTACTTCAATTTATCAATATCAAAATGTTCAAGGACTATTTTGTAACTTTTTCAAAAATCAGAGTCTTGTTTTGCAAATTTTGAAAGTTTACCTTTATCAATATTAGTGTCAAATCGACTCTCGTTAAATCGAGTATAATGGAGTCGAGAAAATTTGATTTTGATAACGTATACTCATATATCTCGAGAAAACGAATATTATAGTTTAATATATTATTATATTATAAGTAATATAATTTATATATACCTTTTCCTTTTCTTTAGTGAAATCGAATCAACATGCACGTATTTCCTCCATTAATTGCCAATTCGCCTATAATGCAATAATCATCATTAAGCCAAAATATAATATTATTAAACTATAATTAAACACCGAGATGAGAGAAAAGTTATAAATGTAAGTGCGTCTTTGAAAGAAGAACGGAGATCGTGAGAGAATAGGAAGAATAAAGGAGATCTCGAATGAAGATGATTTTGAGAGGAGAGAATCTTGATCCAGAATCGTTTCGTGAGCATAGTTTTGAGACAAATTAATCTGACTAATATTAAGGTTTACGATCGACGTATGCTCATCAATGGGATAGAATCAGTAGTATACTCCCTTCATATTACTCAAATGGCTAGAGACTCGTTGATAACGTGTTATATAAGTATAGAAACAAATAGAGAATTTAGAGAATGAATTCGGAATTCTTAGAATAATTTCATTAATAACTGAAGTTCTACTGTTATAGGGAAAACTTGAATTCAGTACAACTGAATTACATAATTTCATCAAGGTATAATAGTCATTCACATATAATAATTACATCTTTTACCAAATTATTCCTCCACCAAATTATTCCTCCACCAAATTATTCCTCATAATTCATAACCACCAAATTATTCTCAATTATTCATAACAATATATATTTTGTGTGTCATTTTTTAAACTATTTTTTACTTATTTATCCCCACTTTTTTTGCATAGATTTTCGTGCTATGTCTACAAGTATGAGATAGAAAGACATACCAATTTAGGTGGGTCTCATAAATATATATATTTTTGTCCTTTTTAAAACCATTTTTTTACTTATTTATCTCACTTTTTCTACATAGATTTTCGTGCTATGTTTAGAAATACACTTATATAAAATTCTTCCACTACTATTTTAATATTATCTTTAAATTTATTTCTACATCTCTTATCTTTTTTATTTTTTCCTCTCTTTTTTCTCTAAACCTCTTTCGATTCCTCTTTAATTAAAATAATCATCTATCTCTATTGAGCTCCTCTATATTATCTCCCAATTTACATCCCCATTGGAGATGATAACAATGTAGAATCATGGTAACATTTTGACAAGAGTATCGAGTAAAGTAACATCTGCGATACCAATTAAATCAATGGCGCTAATTAAATGCATGGCCACAGATATTTTTCAACTATTTTTATTATAACTAGTACTTTCACCTTATGCATTGTACGTGAAGATATATGTTTAAAACATAATTTAGAATATGTGTAAGAGAAAAAATACAAAAGATTTTATAAAATTTGCGACAGAGTTTTTCCGATATTTTTCACTATGCGTGCATGTGCATTGCATATGAAAATATGTTCAATAAAAATTACTTAGGTAATTTTTTGGGTTGCAATACTTCTACAATGTCGTTGCAATGTATCGTTGTCATAAGCTCGTGTTTATAACTCTACTGAGACTAAATTTTGTCGTCACAACAGGATTTTCCATCTATTGCAACAATATTTATTGTCGCAATAGTTGATTATATTGTGATGATAAATATCATTGCAATAGACTAAAAATTCTATTGCGACGATGTCTACTACAACTAAATTCGTCATCGTAATATCTTTGTCCCACGCAACAATTTTTGTTGTCATAATAGAGGATTTATCTACTAGAAATAATATCCATGCCCCTATCACAATAATTGTTATTATTGATATTTATTATTATTTATTTATTATTTAATACTTTTATTTTTGCATACTAACAGCAATAATGAAGTCATAAATAGAATTGAATATTAAATTTATTTATATATTATAAAGATAAACAAAATCACCGTTCTCAATAACAAAAAAAAAATATTAAACAAATAAATAAGAGAGTGAAGATTGTTCTCATTTTGACAATCGGTTTTTACAAAATTATCCAAGTCTATTTTACGGGGCTCTCGAACGCTTGTCACAGTCTTCTTATCGAGATGATCATGTTTCACTGGAAGATCGTCGCATCTATAATTCCGACCTTCCACTAACCGTTGTTTTCTCTTAAACTTCATAGATCTTATCAACTTTTGTCAAAAACAATCTTTTGATTCCGGTCAAACTCTAGAAAAATTATAAACTACTATTGAAAATTGAATGAATTCTTAACTGGAAAATTTAAGATAATTACATTATTAAGTTGCTTCTTCACCTTCTGAGTATGCGTCATCAAGCCATGGCAGGTGTAGATCCCAACATCCTGCAATTTATTCACATCTCCATTATTGATTTCATTAGTTGTAACTGCAAAATCTATAATAAAAATATAATAAACAGATTTAATTTAGAATAAATAATTTATAACTATATAAAAAATATATGCATCAATTACTATGAAAATCCATGTCAACCTTTCTTCAAATCTTGAGTTGAGCCCATCGTTTTGTTTTGCAACTCTTTCTTTCAACAATAACTGCTTAACATTTTGTTCAGTATAAATAAATAATTTATTGTGAATGAAAAAGAAAAAGAAGATGTTGAAAAACAGTAAATAGGACTACTACCTTAGTAATTTTTTCTTTCTACTTTCGACGTCATTTCAGTTCGAAACACCAATTGAAAACAAAGGGAAATAATTGAAGGAAGAAGAAAAACAAATAAATGGGCGTTGTGGACCGTGTTATCAAATTGGAAGGATCACGTAAATTAGGTGATTGATTGAAGTGAGAGATTTTAGAATTGATGCAGATTTAGTGAGAGATTTTAAAATTGATAGAGATTTAATTGAGAGATTTTAGGATTGACCTAGATTTAGGTGATAAATTTTAGGAAATAAGAAATGATCGAAAATGAGAATAAAAAATAAATTATTTAATTCTGAAAAATATAAATTTGAGTGATGAAATATCATTAATTTATTTATATACCGATTTAATCTAACTGCCAAATAAGCCTTCTTGTCTATTATTGACAATTTTGGGAGGAAACTACGACAAGATAAAAGATAAATTAATTAATTAAAGTTATGGGTCTTAAATCAATCAATTGTATCGTTATCAAAAAAACAAAAACAAAAATCAATCAATCAATTATAGAAGTAATGTTCTTTAAATAAAATAAAATAAAATAAAATTGTGGAAGTAAAGTTAAGCCAACTTATAAACAATTGTAAGCTTTTGAAGGACATGCATCAACTTTAATGCAAAAGAAGATGTCAGGTTCAACTTTTAACGAAAATAAAGTGCCTTTTACTTGTAATGTGTCTTTCAATTAAAAATGTTAACTTTACTCGCAAAGGATTCTCTCTCATTCTCTGAATACGTTTAGAATCCATATCTAAGTAGAGCAGAGGACCGTGTCTTTTATAGACAAGATGACAAAATTGTTTCCACAATTACTCTACAGTGAAAGATTGCTAAAGAGATTGACAAATTATCCCATATTTCCATGTAGTGATATTTGTGCAAAATTAATCACTTTCAAGATCATAAGCAAAAACATATCATCTGAAAAGTGAAAATATGGTGCGTATATAATAATCTTTAATTTAATAGGAATATAAACAATCTTGTTTGATCAAAGGATCTTCTTAGATATTAATACGAGGTTTAAAAGTGTGATCTCTTTTAAAATTAATTATAACAACCACCAAATAAATTTAAGTGTCATACGAGATTTGATCTGCCACATAACATTTTATGTTAAATTCAACAAAAGAATATGAAGATGTGAGTAGTTATGCATTGTGATCATATATAAAAACTCGGTGAATAATAATACTTTTATGGTTACGGAAAATAAATTTTTTACTCATTTGTAAGCATGAACTCTCTAGTGTCCAAAAGACCGAGGGACCTATAATATTGTGCGTGACCTGTAAAATTCTGTACGAAGTATTTTATTTAGGTTGACGCGAATTGAAAGTTAAGAAGTGGGAATTGTGTGTTTCAATTTTCGATCAAGTAACAAAATTTAATTTTAGTTGGGAAAATATTTTAATATGAAGCTACGGTTTAACTTTTCATTTTTCGATAAAGTGTTTTTTATATGGACTATTTCTCTTATCACCGAACAGAGTAAGGTTTTCTCCGCTACTTAATGAGTAATGATAAAAAAAAACCACTTGTTCGTGTTCCGTCTTCACCCTGTCCCTTCTTCCATTTCTTTGTCTGCAAATCCAACAGCTCCCTCTCCTTCTTCAGCCTTCAACTTGCTGCCACCTCCTCCACACCGTCACCTCCTCCGCCGGACTCCGTTCGGACACCACCGCGAGAAGCAGCGGTATACTAGTAAATATATATATATTTAGTGCTCTGATAAGCATTTTAATGGTGTTTATTCTATAGCTTTGTTAGTGTTTAATATGTTCTATTGTGCTTAATTGTGTTTAATTTTAATTATTTTTATATAGAAAATCAACATGGAGCAGTGCATGGCAATAAAGGAAGAAAAGAGGGTGAATTTACGTAAAATTAAAGAGTTTTGGACCAACATGTGACAAGGATTAAAGTTGGAGGACTAAAGTTGCAAATAAGGAAGAATTTTTATGGTATAAAATATAGTGCGATCGCAAGAATTGAAGAAATGATGCGTCGAACGTTCTGTAGGCCGTAGAAGCCGAGCTAATCATGCAGACAACGCGACTGCGCAGAGGCGACATGTCTTTGCCAGAGACGACAAGTTGCGCCGCAGTCATCAATGTCGCGCAACTTTGGAATTTCAGCAACGCGCGGAGTTTTGGAATTTGTTTCCTAATGGGACTCTACCATATTTGCTTACACAATTTTAGGCATCTTTTGAAGACCTATTGGGGGCTATAAATAGGTGTGTTAGAGACATAAGAAGAGAGTTTTTTTGGAGAGCTTGAGAGAGGATTAATTGAGGGCAAAAACACACCACAATCGAGGGAGTTGCATGGATTTTGGAGGAGATTCAAGAGAGAGTTGATGCTTGGTGCAAAATCTATTTTCAATTCTCGTTTCTTCTTATAAATCCGGTGATGAACTCTTTTATTTATTTTATTTCTTTATTATTTAGTATGAACAACTTTACTCTCCATTAATTCAACAAACTTTTGTAATTTTTGCAATTTATTTTCAAGTACTTTATTATCTTCTTGCTACAAAATCAATCTTTAATCTTTATATTTTTATTTGCTTTTGTTAAGATTAGTCTGAACTGATATTGAGTAAACTAGTTCTCGTGGGAACGATAATCCGGATTCTAAAAAGGTCCACTTTACTACTTTTGTGGCGATATCGTGCACTTGCGATTATTTTCACAACATGCTCGTTTGTAGAAAATTTTTAATAAATATAAAATACTTCTTCAGAATAATTTTCTTGAAAAAAAAAAGGAAAAAGTAAAAAAATGGCTCTTCCAAGTTCCGAAGAAGCTCTTAACGGGTCCAGTTCATGGTAGTCCAGTACATGGTAATCCATTTCATGGTAGTCCAACTATGTCATACATTGGATCCAGCGAAGGCCCAAATTGATCGTCTACGGGAAATTCCAAGTCAATGTCACGTGCCAAACATCTCAGAAGTCACGTGCCAAAGATTGTATATTTCGTACTGCCCCAAATTTCTAGTTGTCTTCTTCCTTCTGCCAAAGAAAAATACAGAAAATAAATAATTTAGGGGAAAAAAAAGAAAAAGAAAAAGAAAAGCCATGAACAGCAGGAAGAGAGAGAAGCCCTACTTCTCCCGCCACGCGCCGTACTCTTCCTCGAAGCGCCGCCGTCCACTTCCAGCAGCCAATGATGACACGGTAGATAATCCTTCCGACGCCACCTCGAAGAAAACGCCGACGACGGTGGTGGTGATAGGTGTTCCGACGGAGTGCTCGGTGCTGGACCTCAAGTCCAGGTTCGAAATGTACGGACCGATATCTCGAACTCGTATGGAGACCAACGGAGTGGCTTACATCACTTTCCGGTCAAACGACGCCGCACAGTCTGCTATAGATGCAGCTCGCGACCCAGATTTTCCAATTAGCCTCCACTCGACGCCAGTACGTGCTCTCTTTCTCTCTCTCGATCACACGTATATGTTAAAAAGTTGGAAATTGGAATTGATGAGCTTTATGCTGGATTTGAGTTTGAATTGGGATTATTGTTTACTTGCCTGAACCCTAATTGTTATTCAATTATGAGGACATTGGCTAAAATATACTATATTGCTTTTAAGATATTTTAAAAATCAAGTCTTTTTAAATTATTTACAAAAATCAGGTGTTCGCCATTTGAATTTCATCCATTACAATAAATGTGTAATGAAATTGATTACACTGCTTAATGGTGGAGTGAACCAAACCGGACATTTACATTTCAAACCATAGATCCTAAAATTGGATACGTGGTTTTTGTAATTTTTGTGATCTGATCATCTGATTTTTATAATTGACTTGAATTGAAGGTCCAGGTAATGTGGGCAAGTGATCCAGTTGCGGAGTGGCGACGAATTGGGCAGAAGGAAAGGATTTCGTCGAAGCTAGTGAGAGCACAAGCTCCATTGAGTAGACATGGAAGAGGAAGTAAGTTAGGATCAGCTATTGTGAACCCTAGAGATGATGATAATGACAATGGCAAAAGTAAGAAGGATGAAGATGATAAAATTGTTACAAGCAATTTGAGCCTGGATGGGGGTGTCAAGGGTAGAGAAATTGTTGCCTATGATGATATTTTGTGACACTACAAAATGGCCTCTGAAGTTTGTCCTTCATGGTAGGTTATGGTCTTTCTTGGAGATTTGTAAGTGTTGTATGTTGTTTTAATTGTTGATATTTATTTCTCAGATTATGTTGTTTACTTGTGTTAAACATGGCAATTGAGATACTTATTAAGTCGAAGAAGTTTCTAGAGCAGCTTTTTACGCAGTCTTGGCAGACGCGCTAACGCGATTCAAATTTCTGCAATCAGGGGGTGGGAGGGCTGAGTCACTGTCATAAAATTTTCAGTTTCTAGAGAGAACAATATGATAACTGTGAAAGATGGCGAAAACGTCCTTATCTTCCAGCAATGCTGTATAAATTGTCATCAACATCATTTCTGCTTGACAAATGCTTTCCTAACTTAAGTTCTCGAGCTTGATATGTTGCCCGCACTGGGAGAATGTTTTTCTCTCAGCGTGGATTCCACCCACAATCAGCCCCCCTCCCCCCGAAACCGGGGCCCCCGAATGCCGGAGGGGGGCCAGCCAAAAAGCCCCGCGCTGGGAGAATTTTTTTCCCCCAGCACGGGGAACATAACAAGGTCGCTTAAATTCTAGCCCAATGCGTTGCATTTGCAAGTATTTGTTAGTTGTTACACATCTCCATTCTCACTCAATACATAATTTCCATTAGTATCTGTTCCACATCTCTGTTAATTTCATGTGGTGCTTCTGTGTAAATGCCTTCAAGGGTAGAATTGGTACTTTAGTGCTGCGGGTGTTATGTGTTTCTCGAATCCTATAGAGCTCACAACTCGAAAGAGGCAAAAATGGAGATGCCAAAGAGAAATTGACGGAAAGGGGACGGGAAAGAAGGTGTGAAATAGTAACGGACAATTCATAAAAGATCACTGAAAAGTAAGGATGTTTTTCGCAAATAATCTACAGAGATATTCATATCAACAAAAAGAGAATAACTGATTTTTCAGTAACTCTTCATATCGCTGCAACCAATATACATAAGACACACAACAAAAACAAGTTATGTCTAAAGCTTCTCTTGAAGGCTTATGGTTTGCTATTGAAAGAATAATAAATACTAAAATACACAAACTAGGGATTTATAGTATTATAGAACCATCCTACGCTTGCTGCTATACACATACATTGTGATTGTGATACGCTGCTACTCAGGTGACAATGAGAAGGTTATTTTCGTAACCATTATTGTTGACGATGGGGCGCAGAGGATCAACTTTCCATATTCCGTCGACAATAAATTTGATCTGCCAATAATAGGGAGCATTAATTGCATGTGACTCAATGGACTACAGGTAAAACATTGTTGTCACCGGGATGTCTTGAAATCAACTTACCTCGTACCTACCAAGGTACAACTTTAGGCACAGAGAGAATATGCCTGTTTTTGATTTCTCCATTTTTCTCTGCAATTTAAAGAGTCTTATCATATGACTAATCAAAATGCATGTTGGCAAATTTTCAGCATGTAGCTTAGCTGAATTGAAACATCTCAATAATTAGAAGAGAGTAAACTTCCCAAAAAATGACCATAAGCAAAGAAAAAAATGAGAAAAAAAAAGGGTGAGTTACATAAAGATAACGTACAGAAGATTAAAATTAAACGAGATGAGAAATGGGGACAAAGAAAGATTGAACAGCTTAAAGGTCAACTCGAACGTGCTCATTCACATTTCACACCTTACTTTGACTATTCCATGAAAGAAACTTAAACCATTCAATTCAAAATTGATTAACAAGTTTGAGTAATAGTTTGCTAAAACGTTCATTCAGATGAAGTCAAGACATTGGCTACATGTTTACATGCTTCAATTGGCGGTTTGACTTAGCTTTCAGCATTGCATCAAGATGATACTTGTTTTCTGTGGAAATGACATCATGATATTCTACCTGTTTCATCATTGGACAGTGCCGGAAAATTTTGAATATAAATTTACATTAGTTGTCCCCAACCTGTTTGTTAGATGCTACCTTTTTTTCTGCTGGAATTAATCTATCCCAAGCACTTTCGCATCTTATGGATTTTTTTTTTTTTTTTGATAACCGAGGGTATCGGGGGACCGCATCTTATTTTTAACATGGTGACTAGTCTATCTAAAAACCTTTCCTCTGCATTCATCACTATGAACATTGTCAGTTAAGAATTTAACAATTTAACTCCCATTCTGGTCAAATGTAGCAGGTCTTATAACTAGTCCATAGAGTCATTTGACACAAGAATTTTTATGTCACATACTTAGACTTGCCTCCCTCATGACATACTACGACTCATTCGTTTGAGATTTTTACTGAACTTATGGGTTGGTCGTCTTTTTTTTTTTCATTTTTTTTTTTGGTTTTTTTCCAAACTCATTTTCAGTGAAATTTTATAGACCCAATAACATTTCTCACTTTCCGAATACTTTCCAACCAAATATTCTGACAAAAATTCAATTCTCACCTCCAATATTAAACAAGCACTCAAATATGGGAAAATCAAGGTCATGGTCTCTTACTTTTTAATGAATGTGGTTTCAGCTTCCCAACCTCTAAAATTTCACTAACCTATTTCAATGGGACCTGGCTCCTAAATGAAAACCATCAACTTAATTGTTGTTGTAGTTGTTTTCCATTTTTTTTTTTTTCATTTTCTTTCTTGCTGGGTGGTGGAAAATGATGATAGAGAACAAATAGATTTGAATTTTTGAAATTTAGTTTGTATAGAACAAGGCCTAACCGTTTTCATAATATAGGAACCCGATTCATGGATTTAATAGGCCAGGGATCTAAAGCAGTAACTTGTGTTTGTTTCAACTTTTTCCTACCTAAAAATCAACTTGCACTACTCTCAGTCAAAGTCTACTAATAAAAAGTAACTTTTTAGACAAATAAAAATTTACCCAAGCACACAGTTTTAAAGCTGGGTATCTTAAACCACAGACCGAAATTTAGGAGCAGCCTTGATGGTCCCTCAATATGCTAGTCTTGTGAATTACAATTCCTGAAGACCTCTTCATTGTTGATGATCCAAACTAAATAGCTAAAACACTCACCTGACAACTTCATCTTTTAATAATGACTATTATCAGTGTTATTTCGGCCGTTAATAAATGGACATGCTGTGTACTTTGTGTTAGTTCTACTTGACCCAAGAGTAGATTCTATACATTTAAACTTCTGATTCAACTCCCACCCAGTCTCTTCCAGTAAACTAAACTGTCAACAACGCACCAACGAACCTCATCTTCCATGTGCCTCGTGACCTCATCTACGATAATAGCAAAAAAGAGATGGATTTAGGTATCTCATATCACAAGCCTATAGCTGTAGAAAATTCTTGATTAATTCCATAACTGCATGTTAAACTTCTGAAATTTTCATCATACATATCCTTAATGATGCTGATATATCCAATAAAAATTCATTTGCGCACCTGTTATATATCTTACAGAAATCCCCATCATAGTTTCTCTATATTGATGGAATTAAAAACCCTGTTTCTTCTACATATACTTGTCCATCAATTCCAAAAATCTTTCTTTATTCTGGACAACAGGCACCGCAACTTTTTCTCCGTTTCATCGGGAGTACTAAACAAGTTCATATAGCCAACAATGAACAATCCAATTAACTAAGAAACAATCTAGCGTGGGATATACTAGGAACTTCTTTTGTGGAGCTTAAATTTTGATAAACCTGGTCCAATTAGCTGGTAAAACTTCTTTTCCAACCACTAATTTTATTCAACTCACGATTTTTGAACACTTCTTAACTTACCCATTGTCATTCGACCTACAAATATTTGTCATCTGTTCGCTAAAATCTACACCAAACAAGCAATAGGTGATTATAGCAGCTACCAAGTGAAAAGTGCACAACAAATGAGAACAATTACTCCCAATTTTCCGCTAAACATCGTAGAAGAAGCTAATACCTGAGTTGTCCAACCATCAAAAGAACCCGCCAGGAGAACCTCAGAAGCTGAATTAGGCCATACTATGCAGGTGGCACGAAGAAGTTCCAAGGCTTTATGGGCACTGTTAATCCTTTCCTGCTTCTCTTCAACCATCCTCTGTCCATCACTGCAAAGGTATGGCAGGGATGTGATGTGTGCTAATTAAAAAATGGACGAACCAGGAATTATCAACTGAATTAGATCATTTACATTATTGCTAATGCCATTTTCCCTTCTAATACAGAAAGCCTGGCTCGTATTGACCGCAATCTCTCTTTTGCATTCATGTACTCATTTTCTTGGAACTCCCATGCATCAGAAAGCCTTTGCGCATCACTAGAGGAGCTTCCCCTAACCTGCTTGAGAAATCAATCATTGATTGAACAAGAAGCCACAGGAACCTTTCCAGGCCAATGGAAGAACGTATCTTCTTTCATTTATAAAATGCATGTCACATGTATAACCATTATCTTCTCCCGTGTGAAATATGAAAGCTCGCCCGCAGAACAATTAGCTTGCAGGTTCGTTTAATTTTATATTCCAGATAAGTGTTTGTTTGGTAGACATTATGATTTTCAAATTTGTGGTTCGAAGTAGATAAAAGTTATTTAGAATGGTCAATACAGTAATGGGAAAAAAATTGTAACTTCAATGAAAATTGTGGTTGAAAATGATTTTTGAAAAAGTTGAGGCAAACACGCTTTAAAGATAATATAATTTACAGCTTTGTACATCACAAGCTTTGACGGTAGTGTTTTGAATAGGTAAAAGAATTCTGCATGAGTAATAAGCACACCTCATCTAATTCGTACTCTTCTCTTTTAGACCTCAAGGAATGAAGAGCTGTGCTAAGCTCACATTCCATGTACTGGAGACGATTTCGTATCTCATTGTGATTGATTTCACGTCTATCCACATCTTGAGGCATATTCGCTCGAGGCATATTCTCTGTAGTTATTCCATTGTTCACAACTTTATTTTGTTCCACTTGATTTTTGCTGTACGAAATCTCACCCGCTGCACATTTCATAGACTTCTAGGTGTTGAAAAAACAGAGTTGTGGTGTACATTAAAGCCTCATATACAACTAAAATTCAAATCAAGTACCTTCAAATTCTATATCTTGGAAGCTTTTTTGCGTCCTCCAAGTTCTCCATGTTTCGGGCTGAATATTTGGGGCAATCTTGCCTCCTGAATTGTTTATTTCACCTTTGACGGGAAAAGGTGATGTGAATCTGGTGCTATTCCCAGCGTCGGCGCTGTCTTTTACAATTACAGTAAACACAATGTCTCAAGCTTTAGAATGCACGAACACAAGCTAACTTCAAGATTAATTGATCATCTATATCAATAATAACAGTGTGTATTAAATGTACAGGAATTTTAAAGAAAATTCCTCTATTTGAGGTACAAAAGCCATGAGATCTAATTGGCGATACAAAACATACAATTAATTCATTACCAATTCAAGAAACACACTTAATTAAAAAATTAACAATTGAAGAAAACCAACTTACCTACATCTATAGGCACTTGGAAATGCCAACTGTCCGTTTCATCTTTACTCAAGGATTGAGTTTGATACTCAGATTTGTCTAAATCAATACCAAAATCTCTATTCCTCTGCTTCTCCAGTCTACTTAATATACCCTCTATTCCGGTAACTTCCTCTGTGCCAGCTTCTCTGAGCCAAGAAACATAAATTTTTCAAGCCAATTTCCCCAAAAGAGTAACACAGAGAGGGGGTTGGGTTGGATGACAATCAATTCAATATCTGGGAGGAAAAAAATGGTCAGCCCAACTTAGGATGGATATCATAAATAAAGCATATATCCAGAAAGATTGAGGGCGAAAACTCTCACGATGATCTACCAGACGACGAAGCCAGCTGCAAAGAAGTCGAATTTCCAGAAGATAATCTGTGTTCCTCATCAACCAAAGAATCCCCAGAAAAGGAATCAACATACTTTTCCACCACGGATGCAATTTCTTTACAACTCTCAACTCTCTTATGAAACTCCCCAATTTCATAATCCAGAGCTCCTTTCACATTCTCCCCCACGTTTCTGTCATTCCCATCCTCCCAGCCAAGTGAATACCACCCACCTCTCTTCTTTATAGCCTCAACCAAATCCGCTCTACCAGCTCTCACCAACTCTTCCTTTGTTGGAAACATGGTCGGCTTTTCAGATTTCTCCATAAACTCCAGTATTTCCGCCTCCAATTCTACGTCCCCGTCACTCTGTTTACACCCGTGACACAAAGAACGATAATTATTATCCTCAAATCTCCTCCACCTTTTCACTTCAAGAACCCCGTAACCACGGCTCAAGATAGAACCTTTTATATAATTTCGAGCCCCTTTCTTGGCATTAAGTGTGAAAACACGAGAAGGGATCAGTCGGCGATTCAAACGCAATAAAGAATTGTGGAATTTGGCTATGTGATTTTGGGTTGTAGTGAGGGTAACCATCGTTCAGGCATTTCGTCGAACGCCTGGAAGGTGGATTTTCACTTCTCTGTTCTGAAATACTTTGGCAATAAATGGCCGTTAAAGACGGGAAACATGAGTGCAAGAAAGGCGAAGAGGGAGCCTTAAACTGAAGCAACGAACAATAGAGTACCGAAAAGCGTACTAGGTATTTAATGGCGCAATTATTTTGCCTAAACTGTACTTTTACTTTCAGGTTTCGAGGATTATAAAATTTCGACACTGGATAGGTGGTTCTTTACTTCGGTGGCCTGGAAGATGAATCAAGATTACAGTTTGAAGAGAGCCACTAATTTGAGTAAGGGCGGCTAAATGAACCCACGAATTTTTAGTGAATACACCCCCACAAAATTAGAGTTCGTTTCACTGTTGATAAAATTGATATGCACGTAATTCCGTATAAAATGTGTGGTTAATATAATATTAAAAAATATATATATGGTTGAAAATGTATGTCTAGTTATACAGAATTGTGTGTATATAACTTTATGATCAAAAGAACAACGCTTTAATTCAACTTTACTCTAATTTTGATTTTTATTTTTATTCTTTTTTGTGGTATTCAGCCTGAAATGACAACAAAAGAAGCTCAGAAGTTTCTTGAGCTACCAATAGTTGCTTCTTCTTCCCCATTTGGTTTTTTTTTTTATATGTTTTTGTTTTTATTTGGCTGAAGGATAAAATGAAAAGATGGTGAATAGGGGTGTACTCAATTTTTTTTAAAAAAAAGTGCGTGTATTTAACCTGTAAGTTAGCATACTGTTATAGCAGTGGTTTCGATTGAACGATTGGCAAAGATTTGGAAGAACAACTCCAAGAGAATGGAATAGAAGAGGAGGAGAAGAGGTGAAAACAGAATGATGGAATAAAAGATGAATATGTTCTCTTTTGGGAGAGTAGGGAAGAAAACCTCCATTTGATCGGAATAAACTAGTAGTATTAACGAAAACTCAATGCTTGCGGGGCCCTGAAGGATCGTATTCGTGGGCAAGGAAACTTGTGCAATATTTGCTATGGCCGATAAATGTTAAAATGTTGTTAAATGACCACTAGCTCATCTTTGTGGTAGTGTTTACTATTGACCATTGATCCCGCTAGAGAGTTCTTTTTGTGAGAGGAGAAAATGTAGTTTGCATTTACCTTCGTAAGAAACCTTTCTTTTTCCTTATTGGGATGGACCCAAAAAAATATTGAGTGCCCCCCAAAAATTTTCACTTTTCCTAAAATACCCTCACAAAAAATACCTAAAAAAATATTTAATTCGATCGGAGATGGCTGAACAGCTTCAAAGCTGTTCTGGCCGAATAGTTTCGGCCATGGTTGGCTGAACAAACCAAATGAAAAAAAAAAAGAGAAAGCGAGAACGGGGACAATGGTGGAGGAAATGGCAACCGAAAATTGGGGGGAGAAACCAAATTGCAGCAAAAAAGAGGGGTTTCTCCTCTCAATCGCTACAATTTCCGGCAGCACTGCTGTCGAAAATGTTGTTACCGGAAATGGTGGCGATTCCTCCTTCGTTTTTTTTATTAGAAGGGTGTTTAGGGGTTTAAGAGATTTTTGGGGCGTGTTTAGATCACCCCTTCCTTACTTCACTAAAAAAGTTAATCAAAATTTCCTTAGATTTTCACAAAAACTCCATTTTTTTGTTATTTATCATAAGTTATTGTTCATTCTCTGTAATTTTGCATAAATTTCAAGTTTAATACAGTAGAACTTCGCTAATTTAATATTCAGTTAATTAATAATCCCACTAAAATGATATTTTTTGCTGGTCCCAAGTAGTGGACAACGTGCTAAATTGAATATTTGCTAAATTTTTAAGATAATAGAAATTCAAAAACTTATTTAGACCCCATGCAATATATAAATTAATAATGTCATATAATTAATTATTAATTCATGATAATTTGATTTCATAAAGAATAACTCAATTCTGAGTTGTTACTTCTTAAAATTAATATCACATTGAATATGCTATTGGACTTTCTTTAATATGGTAAGAGTTTATGGTATTGTCTTCTCGTAGTGCAACAAACAAATTATTCAATATATTCACTAAGAGCTTCCTTTCGTGAAAGTGGCTCCATAACATCACTTTCTTCTTCAACTTTAACTTTATCATTTTTCTCATTTTCCATGATGTTTTCAATTATCTCCTCGTCAGTCAATATCGCTAAAGTTGTGTTATTCTCTTCGTGGTAGTTGAAGAAGTATTTTGCATCCATTCCATCACAATAATATAACCCAAAATCCTTTGATAAATTAATAAGTTATTATTAGTTAATGAATAAATGAATAATTTATTGATTTTTCGATTATTTAATATCTCGTTAAATTAATAGATTTTATCAGTCTCAACGCTATTAATTTAGAGAGGTTTAATTGTAATTCCTTCAATTCTGTCACAGATTCTGCCAATAATATGCATAATTTGCACCATTAATATGTTCCAAATAATATTACCATCAGTCCTTTTTTTTTTTTTTGCAAAAAAATGTCGCCTACATCTAAATCCCACAACATGAAAAAAGAAAAAAAAATTAGTATACCAATTTAGCAACGGAATTTTCTATGCCTGCGAAAAATATAGAGATGAATGTACTATTTTTTTTTTTTTGAATGATGTATGTACTATTTTTAAAAATCCTTATTTACCCTTGTTTCATAAAAAAAAAAACTCATTAGTGAATAACATGGAGCTGATTGATATTATCTGTTGGGCCATTTGGTTAAACCGCAAAGGTTGTGTGGAATTTTAAATCATTTATGACAGCACAAAAGGTCATAGAGATTGCTAGAAGCCTTCTTTCTCACTGGAAGCAATCTCAAAAGCCGGTCATTTTGCCAAGAACTGTTGCCGGGGATTGCGGCGGCTACTCAACTGAGTAAATTTTTAGGCAAATTTTAAGCCTACACGAACACACGCTAAATTTTCTTGTATGAGGAGGCTTGTGAGTCAAGCCACTCATGCGCTTAATAAGGTAGTTGGTTCTTTGCTAGACTCCATAGAGTGGGTTGATTTTCCCCCTACTTTTAGTTATGATGTACTTGATTTGAACGTGACTATTGAATAAACTTTTCATTTTCAAAATATGAAAATAAAAAAATGGCAGTCCTCGGTGAATTTGATTACAAGAGCTGACACACTAGTTAATATTGTTTACGTAACTTGTAGCTTCCATGACATCTATAATATATCTAAAGTAGAGGAGAGTGGTTTTGTTGTTTTATGGTAGTGGTTTTATGACAAAAATACCTAATTTTAATACAATTGTTTACCTGATTTGCTTCCATGTGTCCTTATCTGTTGTAACTGTCAACAAATACCACTAATTAATACAGTTACGTTACTGATCTGCCATGTGTCCCATTTTCCCATTTATGCACCCAATACGTAAACAATTTTTTCAGCTGCATTATTATTTTCCCAACAGGCTCTAAAATAATAATTATTAAAAATAGAGAAAAAGAACAAATCATTAAATGCAATCGCAAATCACCAAACATAAGTTCAAAAAAATTTTCAGAATCCACTATCAAATATAAATAAATCATCATTCAGTGAATAAATAAACGAAATTTGTTATAAATTACTTACTAAAAATGGAGAAATAGAGCACATAATCAAAAGTAATTGCAGATTACCATACATTTCATTTGATACAACAAAATTTTTTTAAAAAAATCAGGGAATTCAAACCAGTTACTAAATTGAAATCACGTAGCCACCCCTATCTTCCATATCCACAGTTTATGCCCACTAAATGTAGTGGCTTCATACATGCTTCCACAGATATAACCACCCCTGCAACAAGCCTTCACAACAAAAGCAATCACTGAATTCTCCTTTCTGTCATTGCCATATACAAAAAAAAAAAAAAACAGCAGTTCAAAAATGGTTTAACAATCAGAACTTGTGAGAGATATCACATCAAGAAGAATGGATTGGAAAATTAGAGTGTGCTGTGTGCGAAAATGGCGAGTGCCAGGAAGAAGCTTAGAATTTGTATTCTGTGAGAAAGAGGTAAGTTTGTAGAACCAAAATTCAGTTCAGCACCACATATGCTCAAATTAATACAGGAAAATTCACCATCAAATATTTTTTATTATACTGCAGGGAACAAGAATCCAAGCTTCACTTGGAGATGCATGTCCAGTTAAATCAGAAAAGAAAGCAGAAATCAACCAGAAAATTTAAGAGGGAGGTGTTTACATGATGATTAATTTTGATTATTGAGAACAAAGGAAAATATAGACCAACAGACCACAAATTCAAGCTGAATTTCATATCTACTACTTTAATAGCAAAGCTAAATGATGCTGATTTCCCTAAAGCAATTTACCATTTCAAGACAATTCCGGAGATACAAAGTGGGCAGTTTGGAGAAAATACTGCATTGTTTGGTAAGAAAAATGAATTGAAACATCCTGCGATCTATGAGTTACATGTTTCTGTTTTGCTATACATACTATAACTCAATCCTACATATTTACTCAGATTTTTTGGGTGAGGTTGCAAGAACAAAGGCCAGAGATCCTAACGACAAGAGAACACAAAAGCTCTTCGACTTCATATTCAAAGATTTACAGTTAGAAAATACATTTTATGTTGCATTCAAATTTCATTTATTATTTAGCAGTGGCCATAATAACATTGCTTGGTGTAGGAGAAATGAGATAGAATGCACACTTTGGGATGATTATGCAGAGGTTGTTGAGGAATATGTTAAAAAACATGAAACTGAACATGTTATACTGTTGATGCAAATGTGCCGAACTAAGAGCTACAAAGGTAATTTAAAGATCAGAACATGTCACTTCTTAGACTAAGGAATTTCTAATTACCTGTGTGATGCTGTTCAAACAGGAATATATGGAGTATCAAACTCCTATGATGTTACTAGAATTCTGTTGAATGATGACTCCATACCTGAAATTCTTGAATACAGAAAAAGGTTAACTTCAACTAACCATTAATTTTTTTTTTTCACAATCTAGAATACATGTATACTACAATAAGTTTTCATGTTTTACCATGATAGGCTGGATAGTCAAGAAGACTCTTCTACACATGTAATCACACATGTATATGATTCGATTGAAGCACCCATTCAACAAGAACTTTGCAGTCCAAGGGCCTTGATCCTCACAATTCAGAATTTATTAGCGCTGAAAGAAATTCCAAAGGTAAATGAGCCATTTAATTCAGCAGATTAATTTCTTTGCTTATCTGACAACTGTATTCTCGCAGGGGAAGGACATCTAGATTACTGGCAATATATCTACAATTTTATCCGAAACAGATTGGTCCTACCTAGCCTGTAGGACCTGTGCCAAGAAGCTTACAAGAGATGGAGAGAAGTTCTGGTGTGAAAAAGGACCGAAAGCACGAGGCATCGCCACTTCCTCGATTTAGAGTACGAGTCAAGGTTGTTGATGGATCTGAGGAAGTAACTTTATTGTTGTGGGATCAACATATAAGGGATATGATAAAGAAGAGTACAACTGAGCTCGGAGCAAAGATAGGCATGGTGAGCTATCAAATTTATTAAAGGCGATTCTATTCAGCTTTGAAATTAATATTATTATTCATCAGAATAAAAATGACATTCCTAAAATTTCTATTGTAGGAAAATGATAGTAATGACTCCAGAAAAGGAAGTTTCTTACCATGGGATCTAGATGTCCGTAAAGAGCTACAAAATCTGGTGGGAAAAGTGGCAATATTTAAGCTCAAACTTCGGGAAGACAACATTAATGGTTCAGATGGTACATATTCAGTAGCCAGAGTGTCTGAAGATAAGAAATTAATAAGCAAATATAAAGTTGCAGATCATGCAGTTTACGCTGAGGTAATCCATCTAACTAATCTACATGTTTCATCAGCGAAAGTTCAATCAAATTACTAGCGTGTTCTTAAACAGGATTTGGTTGAACCTGAAATACTAGAACTCATTACACAAGAGTCTATAAGTGATGGAATAGATAGCACATTTCCAACATCAAGTGCCTGTGATGAATCAGTTGTGGAGGTGGTTTCATCGGGTCAACTGTCTTCAAACAAAGGGAAGAGGATAAAAGTTGAGGATGAGACCTAGATAGTAGTAGTTCTTCCAGTCAAATTTCTGCATTTCATTATGTTTTAGTTCTAATCATCATTCTAGTTTTCTATTTAGGATGTTACATATTTTGGAAGTTTGCACATTGTACATATTCCTTTTCCTACAATATATGTTCTAAATGAAAGATAACATTTTGGTTGTTTGTCTATCATAGCAAAAAACATGACATTACACTTGGATTACATTGATATATTCATTCTATAGCATAAAAATTTCTTTCCTCATGCGAAAACTTTTTAGTCTTTACATTAGAAGGTCACGAAACAAAAATGGAAGGAAAATATAGACAAATCCAATAGTCCACATCACAGCATTAAATATCCAATAATAAAAAATGTAGGACAAAACCAGTTAGCGTTAGTGGTGTGTAGTGGCAGACAGGTGGTGATTGGCACATTTGACACATACCAACAGTAAACAGGTAGTGACCATTATTTGAATGGCAGTTTTTGGGAAATTCTAAAACGCACAATAAAAAATATGGGGAAAAACCAGTTAGTGATAGTGTTATGTAATGGCATACAGGTGGTAACTGCCACATTTGTCACCTACCAACAGCAAACATGTACTGACCATTAAGTAACCGTTAGTTTTTGGCAATGAAGAAATTCAAAAATTCCCATCAGCTGTCAGAAAAAATCGCAGCGATAGGAAGCAGTTTACCAAATCAAACATAAAAGAAATACTTAACCCAATCTTATGCATTGTGATTGTCACAACAGTTATCAAATTACCACAGAAACAACAAACCCAAGAAACTACGCAATCCATTCAAATATACACAGCATAACCAAAATATAGGAAGAGGCCACTTGAAGGATGGATAGCGAAAACATTAGACCAAGAAAGCGATCGTGCCTACAACCTCTAACAGAATCTGGTAAAATTTACTAGGATTTAATCTTTTTCTACGAACATTATGTTATTGGATTTAATGTTTAAACTACACTTACTATCGTTTTCAGAGTTGAATAGACTTCGGCAAAGCACCAGAAAACGAAGAATGGTTTCCCAAATGCAAAGTGAATGTGGAGAAGGATCATCTTCACGTTCAAGTGCAATAAGCACAGAAGATTGGATTTCTGGTATGTATATCTGATCTATTAAAATTCAATATTTAATCTTTATATGCCAATATAAATATTACAACTTTTGACAGAAGGGAACAACCATCTACGAACCAGTCGATGGCAAAGAACGAATTCAGAAAGGCAAGCAATTACGCAACGCGTTCGGTCGAACATGCGTAGAGTCAACACAGCACAAGAAGGGAGCTCGGGTGTGTTTAATACTTTCATGTGTTATCCACAAAATCTGTCCAGATTTTTCCGAGTTGCCTACAATACTTAAATGTTGTTTAAGTATTATCTATTACAGCGAACTTCGTTCAAAGTTAGGATTTCTCTTTTCCTATATTATCTTTTCTCCATTTATGGTGTCTGATTTCCTACATGACTGCCTCTTAATGCATACAACATCTACACTTTCACTTTAAAGATAGCATGTCAGGAACTACGAATTATGAAAATTCAACTATCAACCACCTATCAATTTTTCCAGATCAATAATAATAGATTTCTTCTACATAGGAAGAAGCAGAAAGCCACTGCCCTGTCCTCACGTCGACAAAAGTGATGTGAAATTTGAAGACGACCATAGCATGAGAATCACAGAGCTGCAAGAACACAATCATATAAATAAAAATTAAAAAAATTAGGTTACTTATTTTTCTGAAGAAATAACCATAAAATATAATAAAATAAAAGGAAAAAAAGTATACTTATCTTTCACTTCCGAAGCTGACAGATCTCGTCTATTTGACGTGAGTGGTCTTGGGTTTGTTCTGTTTTGAACCGTCGTTAGGCTTCGGACCATCGGAATTGGTCGGCGGTTTTTGGGGCTCCGCCTGTTCGGTTATTATTAGGGGGTTGGAGGTGTGTTTAGGGATTCCAATTCTGGGTGAGTCGAATCGGCTAGGGTTTTTTCGTTTGGGGATGGCAGAGTCTCCGGCGGCTAAGATTTCTAGACGGCGTTTGTGACAGATCGTAAGAAGCCATTGTTCCCCAAATTTCTCGGACCCGTACGTGTGTTACCCATCAAATGCAACGGATCTTCTTCCTAACCTTCTTCAATTTCACCGTCCAAACAAGCCCTAATTGATCCCATTCACGACCTGAAAGTGAAACGTTAAATTAAAAAAATGGTGTATAGATCTATGTCGGAGGAGTGGGTAAAGGTCGAAAGGAGTGTTGAGGAGACAGGGGAAGCACGGGTAAACTATGATGATGGTTTGTTCTTCAGCGTGGAAACGGAAGTGAGCTGAAGGTGAAGAGTGGAGTGGGCTACTGGCGTTGTCGGCCGAGAACAGAGGAAAACGGGAGCGGCGTTACGAGTGGATTAGGGTTAGGGCAAGTGTGGTGGCTTAGGCTATATATCTTTATGCAGGAAGCTTCGGATTTATACACAAATCTGATGATTTTTTTTTCTTTTTTTTTTCGCTTTACTATGTGGGCTTACTAATGAATGGGCCTAATTATTGTAAATGATAGTGGATTGGGTAGCCTAATTCTGATACAATTATTAATGTCGGACCCATGTTTATTAGCCCAAATACACGTTTCTATAAAAAATTTTGTACAAGTGGATAACATAAAAATATATTAATTCGAAAGAAAATATTTTTTCGCAAAATAACGAAGAATTTGTCAGTGTTGCGCGTGTTCAATCGCGTGCATTGCATGCAAGTTAATAATTTCAGGAAAAAATCTATCTTAATATCAAATAAATAATGAATATACACATTCCATAACAATGTTATGTTCACTAATTTTAGGTAACATTGCTATAATTATTTTAATTAGTATGGTAAATTAAACTAATTAGTTTTGTATTTAATTAGTAATATGAATATTGAAATATTTTACAATATTAAAATATGTATACTTATTATATTTAATCAATAATTGTTATTATAGATGACCTTTATTTATGACACTTCTTTTTTTTTTTTTTACATTCATTCAATATTTGCAGGTGATTCTTAGAATTGGAGCACCTAAATAAGGAAACAATTGAAATTAAATTGTAGCGGAATTATTAATTACGTCCAAAATTATAACGATGTGAATGGGTCGTTACCACATAAATATTAACGGATGAATTCAAAATCGCACTTTAAAATTCTAAATTCAAAAATCCCACAAAAATGTATAATAGTTTCAATATTAATAAACCGCCCATATATATTTTAAAAACATAAAAATAAACAAACGACCCTTACAAAAGCAGAACACGTGGCAATAGTAATAAACAAATAGCTTTTTATGTCGTAAAACAACTAAAAAAATATTTGTTTTGTCCTAAAACCACTATAAAAAATAAAAATAACTTGCAAACCCTTTAATTAATTTTTATTGATTTATCGGTCCACTAATACTCTACATGAGATTTCTTTATAAAAATAAAATTATATGAGATTATTTTGTAAGTAATTAATCTATAAACATTTTATGAGATGGGCAAAAACTGTGTTACTATAAAACAAACCCCTTAAAATGTTAGATTTTCATAACTACTGCAGTATAAGAGCAATGATTTGTCATTAAAAAATAATAATGTGATACTTATGTCTTTATTAATTTTTGAAAATACTGAGTACCTAGATTTTGGAGATGCGTCCCACAAATGTTCATTTTGTAATGCAATATTTTGGTATAACGAAAGAATAGGGAAGCGGTATAACACTTCAAATCCAATTTACTCTACGTGCTACTTAAAAGGCAAAGTTAAGCTTCCAACAATTGAAGACCCTCATACTCTGTTGCGGGAGCTATTATATGGCACTAGTGAAAAAAGCAAACATTTTGCTCAGAATATTCGAGCATACAATATGATGTTTTCCTTTACTTCGATGGGAGGTGAGATACAAAAATGCTCGAATGCTGGAAGAAGTCCTCCTGTATTTACCATACATGGTCAAAATTACCATTTACTTGGAAGTTTATTGCCTACAGTGGGAAATGACCCAAAGTTTGCTCAGTTGTACATCTACGACACTGACAACTAAATATCTAATAGGATGAGAGCTATTCGGTATGATTATCACATATATGTCAATGTATTTTCATTCTTCTGATTACATTTGACCATTATTTTAAACGTCTGTTATCTTTTAAAATACAGGGGATCTTCAAATCCATGCGATTTGGATGAAGAAATTGTTTCAAACATCAAAGTTATGTTAGATGAGCACAATGTATTAGTCCAGACATTTCGAATGGTGAGAGATACAGTTCGCGGACGGTCAAGTTGTAATGTAAGATTACGCTTAATTGGTAGCCGCAGTCGTGATGCTCGAGAATATAATATGCCAGAAAAGAATGAGGTTGCAGCTTTAATTGTTAATGATTTTGATGAGTTCCAAGGTAAACGGGATATTATTGTCGAGACTCAGTGCGGCCAGTTAAAGCGCATACATGAATTTCATGTATCTTACTTATGCAATATCCATTACTATTTGTTTACGGTCAAGATGGATATAGAGATGACATTCCTTACTGAGAACAGCATTGAGTAGTGGCCGTGGGCGGCGGAGGGTTAGTATGAGAGAATGGTTTGCCTATCGACTTGAGAGAGATTAGAATCATCGAATATTTTATTCTCCAGAAAGTTGTTCCAACAATTTGTGGTAGATGCTTATAGCATGGTTGAATCCGAACGATTATCTTATATATGTTTCAATCAACAGAAATTGAGATGTCACATGTTCAAAGGCCTGACTGATGCATTATTTAGAGGTGAAAGAGATCCTTCTTCTACAGGTAAAAGAGTGGTTATACCAGCAACCTTCACAGGTGGTCCGCGATATATGATTCAAAATTATCATGATGCAATGGCCATTTGTAGATGGGCTGGATATCCAGATCTTTTTATTACTTTCACGTGCAATCCAAAGTGGCCTGAAATCATGAGCTTCTTAGGACCCAGGGGATTACGTCCAGAAGATCGTCCTGATATTGTTTGTAGAATGTTCAAAATGAAATTAGATCAAATGATACGAGATATAAAGGATGACAATTTATTTGGTGACGTCCGAGCAGGTTAGTTGCGCATTTTGCGTTTTTGTTTTCTGTGTTGCTTATTAGAACGAATTTACATCTATAATAATTTATATCTTCTCTTTCAGTTATTTATACTATTGAGTTTCAGAAGCGAGGTTTACCGCATGCCCATATCCTGGTGTGGATGTGCAAAGAAGCTAAATTTCCTACACCGGATAGCATCGATAACATAATATCTGTTTGAGATACGATCAATCAAGCGATATGGAATACTATCTTCTTGTTCGTGATTTCATGATTCATGGCCCATGTGGACATTTGAGGTCTGATTCACCTTGCATGTCTGACAATAGATGCACGAAAAAGTTTCCTAAATGATTTGTTCCATTTACTACTATGGACGACGATGGGTTTGCTACTTATAAGCGTCCAGACAATGGGAGGACGGTGAACAAGAACGGAATTGATCTCGATAATAGATTTGTTGTTCCTCATAATCGCAAGCTACTTTTGAGGTATCGTGCTCACATTAATGTGGAATGGTGCAATCAATCTAGGTCAATTAAGTATTTGTTCAAATATGTGACCAAGGGAAACGATTGTATTATTGCCAGCTTTTATAAGTCAGCGAGTGAAGCAGGATCTGAGGATAATGTAGATGGAATCAAAATGTACTATGATTGTCGTTATCTCTCTCCATGTGAATCTATCTGGAGATTATTCTACTATGATATTCATTATCGACATCCGTCAGTCGAACGATTATTCTTCCACCTTCCAGATGAGCAACAAGTAATGTATTCTGAGAATGATCATTTAGAAAATGTTGTTAATCGGTATACGGTGAAGCAAACAATGTTCACTGCTTGGATGGATGCAAACAAAAAGTACAAAGCTGCAAGATCACAAACCTATGTAGAATTCCCGAATAAGTTCGTCTGGGATGCTAACAAGAGAGAATGGCGTCCACAACAGTTGGGTTTTAGTGTTGGTAGACTAGGATTTGTCAATCCTGGCAGTGGGGAGTTGTATTACCTGCGCACTCTGTCGACTAAAGTTCGTGGCCCTACGTGTTACGAGCATATTAGAACATATAATGGGGTGACGTATGCTACTTTTAGAGAAGCTTGCTATGCAAGGGGTTTGTTAGATGATGATAGAGAGTATGTGGATGGAATTATAGAGGCAAGTCAATGGCGTTCTGGAGCTTCTATTATAGGTTTGTTTGCTACGTTACTAATGTCGGAGTCAATGTCTCGACCAGAATCAGTGTGGGAACGATGCTGGGAGTACATGTCTGATGATATAATACAGAGGCATAGATCCAATATGGGGAATGCAGGTACTGTGTTATTTCAGTAAAGTATAATCATTAGTAGGTTATTGTAAATTGTTTATTTGTCAAGGCTCATTTTGATTTGATTTTGTTACCATGCTATGCATTTAGGTGTAGCATTATCTGAGGAAGAAATTAAGAATGCTATACTGTTGGACATTGAAAGAATTTTGAACAGAAGAGGTAAAAGTCTTCAGGATTTTCCATCTATGCCGTTTCCTCAGGATGTTGACGCAACAGTGGGGGAAAATAGATTCATACGAGAAGAAATGACATATAACATGAGCGAATTGGCTAATGAGTATAAAAAATTCGTAGATTTGATGATAGTAGAACAAAGAAATGTGTATGATACAATCATGGAAGCGGTTGACAGTAATGCTGGCGGTGTGTTCTTCGTTTATGGATATGGAGGGACAGGTAAGACTTTTATTTGGAACACACTATCTGCCACTATAAGGTCTAGAGGAGACATCGTTTTGAATGTTGCGTCCAGTGGCATAGCATCGTTTCTTCTACCGGGTGGTCGCACTGCACATTCTAGATTTTCGATTCCTTTGAATCCTACTGAAGAATCTACTTGCAATATAAGTCAGGGCAGTCCTCTTGCAGAGTTGATTTGTAAAGCAAAACTCATCATATGGGATGAAGCACCTATGATGCACCGCTATTGCGTTGAAGCGCTCGATAGAACGATGAAGGATTTGTTGCGTTTTACGAATCCGTCCAGTATGGAGCAACCATTTGGAGGCAAACCTATTGTATTTGGAGGTGACTTTCGCCAAATATTACGATGATTCAATGAGCGTGAGCCAAACAGACATTGTACACGCGGCATTGAATTCTTCACAATTATGGAATCATTGTAAAGTGATGAAGCTCACAAAAAACATGTGACTTCGCAATGCTGCCAATGAATCTGATGCTTTTGAGTTGGAGGCTTTCTCGGATTGGATGTGTAGTATTGGAGATGGTACAATTGGGGGTGACAATGACGGTGATGCAACTATAGATATACCGGATGACATGTTGGTAGATGTATCTGGTGATTACATCCAAGCAATTGTTGAAAGTACATATCCGTCCTTCGCTAATAAGTTTGGAGATGCTTCGTGCATTGCAACGAAGAGCTATTCGCTCGACGCTTAGCGAACTGGATAATCAACGAATACATGGTTTCCAAAAATGAATCCGAAGAGAACATTTATTTGAGTCTTGATTAGGTTTGTGATTGATGACCAGGGAAGTTTATTTGAAGTTCATTCACGAATTTTTAAATGGAATACAATGTTAGTGCGTCAATCATGAGTTAAAACTAAAAGTTGGAATTTCGGTGATGTTGTTGAGGAATATAGATCATACTATGGGATTGTGTAATGGAACGAGATTAATTATTACACGACTCGGACGTCATGTTTTGGAAGCATCGATTCTTTACGGAAGTATTTGGGGAAAAGGTTTTCATCCCAAGAATGTCGCTGACTCCATCAGATATGAGGTTGCCCTTTCGATTTCAAAGAAGACAATTTCCAATCATTGTATCGTATGCCATGACCATTAATAAAAGTCAAGGACAATCACTTTCACATGTAGGCCTGTTTTTGAGAAAGCCCGTGTTCAGTCATGGGCAGTTATATGTTGCTATTTCTCGAGTTACCAACCGTTCAGGATTGAAGGTACTTATTTGTGATAAAGAAGAGAAGCCGACCAGCGTGACTACCAATGTTGTATATAAAGAAGTTTTTCGAAATTTATAATGTTGTTTAGTAATAATTACAGACTATGTAATTGTTCTAAGTAATGTTATTAGAACAATATGATACTTTATTATTGTATTTATATTACTTTTTCTATTTAATTTTCTGATCTGTTCATATTTCATATTACATAAATATAATCCCCGTGCAACGCACGGGTGTAAAAATTAGTTTTCTATTACTAATAATTAAGGGTATGTTTGATTCACAATAAATTTTGAATATGTTTTATTTATTTAAATTGTGTGTAGATTGTGTGATTGAAAATGGGAGATAGTGTATTAAAAAATATAAAGTAATTATATGTCTGGTTGAAAAAAAAGAGAGGATTTTTTTTGAAATTTATTGTAAATCAAACATATCCTAAATGTCTAACATATTGATAATTTAAGTTGTTAATATATAATCGATGATTGGTATGTACCTCAGCCCTAAAATTAAAAAGGGTGATATCACGTGCTAATCATCAGCCAAAGCGAAAAAAGAAGGGTATGTTTGATTCACAATAATTTCAAAAAAAATTTCCCTCTCCACAGTTTTAATCGCACACATAATTACTTTATATTTTTAATATATTATCTCTCATTTTTAATCACATAATTTACACACAATTCGAATAAATAAAATTTAAGCAAATTTTGTTGCGCATCAAACGTGCCCTAAAAATGCAAATCTTGCAAAGCAAAATGTGCAAGATGGGTTGGCACGTCTGCCCACAGTGGGCAGGGGAGCAATTGCCACATGGTTGGTTGCAATTTTGAAACAAGCTTTTTACAAGATGGTTAACATGTACTTGCTAGTTCCCACACGGTCCTTCTCCCTTCACCCAGGTATGTATATATACCCCCCGCAACTGCAATCTAGTTATCTAGCTCCACATTTTGTAGACACCTAATGAAACCCAACGACTCAGGGGCACTAAGCAAAGTTACTCAAATATGAGCTCACCACCACTGTTTTCATCATCAGTCTCGCCGGCGCAATTGGCGGTTGCGGCGTTGTTTGGCGCTTCAGTAATGGCAATCTCCGCCTTCTACATCCACAAGCGCAGCGTCGATGAAGTCCTCGACCGCCTCCTCAACCTCCGCCGCAACCAATATATTTCCGACTCAGAAGCCCAGGATTCTGAGTGTGCGGAGAACAAGATGAACGTAAATATCTGGAGGCGCAAGAATAAATTATTAAAATCGTCCGATGAAAATGATTACCATAATGATCATAAGGAAGCGGAAGAGGTGAGGACTTCAGCAGACATGTTTTTGATGCCGAACGCGATGGTAATGGAGAATGAGTCGAATAATGAGGATGCTTTGGATAAAATCGATTTGATTCCACCTGATCTACCACCACTTCGGACTGATCAAAGGGATGGTAGTTTTCTCTTCTTCGAAATGTTTTTTATCAACTAGAACGTGTTACTACAGTGCAATGAACTAAAGTGCCACAATTTTGAAATGTTTCCGATTCTGTAATTCGTTTCTGTATTGACTAACTAGGAATTATATGAGTCTTTGTCAAATAAGAAGGTTGTGCATGATGAGAAGTGTTACTCTGTATTGAGTGTGTATCAAGAAAAACAATGAAACAGTGAGAAATATGACGTAGAAGAAAAAGAGAAAAAGTAGAAAAAGCACTATGCTTAGTGATGTAGTAAAATTGGTTGGAAATGTGCAAAGTACTTTAGGTTGTGCTCTTATCTTGTAGGGTGATAGTGTTGATGTTTTTATGGTTTTTTATGGATTTTTATGTGAAAGAGGAGAGAGAATCAGTGGAGTTGAATGGTGGAGATTTGTGTAGTACATATAGGTCTCATGAGATGAGATATGTAAATGTGATCGATTTAGGGTGAAGAAAGAATGGATAAAAATAGATAAAAAGTTGAAAAATTTCAAACCTAACACATGCATACTGAACTTTATTTATTTTGAAGATTTACTTGAATTTTCTCATTGCGGATATACCTAGTACTCATATAATCAGCATTCCCTCATTTTCATCTTCGAAGGGGAAGATCGACACGTGACAAGTTGCGATCCAAAATTGCGAGTTGGATCAGCTGATAGGCTAGTGACGCCACAGTCCTCGGAGGGTTATGCTTTTGAAAGTGCAGGGGATTTTGAGGAGGAAGAGACTCAGCTTGCTACTGGAGAGACTTGCATGACATCCTACAATAATGTAAATTTTATTTGCTAGTTCTATTTCTTTCTGGTAATGCAGTTCATGGGGCTCTCGAGTAACCTTATTAGCTCCGCATTTAGCTAACTTATATTTTTGTAAAGCTTCTTTGTTTACATATGCTGGTAAATTTTACAGAATTCTGTAAAATTTGAGCTTCTTGAAGCTATCAAAATTTGAGCTTTGATGTCATCGCTTTCTCAATTTGAGAAAATGATATAAATTTTTTCCACTCGTGAGCTGAGGAATATGTATTGGTGCTCTTAGTTTCTTCTTTTTCTTTTTTAAACTGTTACTATTTACGTCTTCTGCCATTAATGCATTGCCTTTCTGCCTTGTCCTGTTGACAATGCAGAAAACATGATTCGGAAGAATCGTTTCTGTTTTTGGGTTTACTGGTGTATTTCTGTGAGTTGCCAGGACCTGAATCCAACAATTCAAATTCTGCCCAACATTCCAACAAAAGCAAGAAGTGATAATTATGTGCAAGAACCTGAAGGAAAACCTAATGTAGATCAAGATGTCAGAGAGGTAGATACAGCTCCAGTGCGCACTGTCGTGAATGATCCCATCTTTGCCCACAATATTTTTCCGCCGCCAGCTATACTGCATGGTATTCTCTCACCTTCTTGATTGTAAAGAATTTATATGTTTGTCTGACAAATTTTTCTTCCAATTTTCCTTATTTTGCTCAGCTCATAAACTGCTAATTGTTTTTCCCATCGATACCCCAACATCAGTTATGAGAACTCTGAAATCAATCTCTTGAATTTGATCTCATAGGGCTTTGCTTGTCTGCTGCTGATATGGTATGTAATATTATGTTCCTGCTAATAATTGTCAACATATTTCAACTCAGACTCAATGAACATCGAAGAACAAGAAGTACTCAAAATGATTCGCGAATGTTTAGATTTGAGGGAAAAGTATGTTTTCCGGGAAAGCATTGCACCATGGACTGAAAGTGTGAGACAATCTGGCAAATCAGACGTCATTGATGACCCATTCCATTTTGTCCCTGTTAAAGCCTCTGCTGTGAGTTGTCTATTCTCATTCAACTGCATAACAAAGTCATCAAGCCATTTATATTTAGTTACGCAAACTAATCTGATATCATTTATGTGAGCTGCAAGCAGCACAATTTTAGAATGGAAGATGGCGTGGTACATGTTTATGCAAGTGAAAAAGGTATGCTCTGAGGAGCTGTAGCATCACATGTATTACCATTTGGAATCCATCTTCTCTTTTATAACAAAACTGACGATCAGGTTAAAAATTCTAGATACTGAAGAACTTTTCCCTGTTGCAAGTTCAACAAGATTTTTCACTGATATGCACCACATCCTGAAAGTTATGTCCATTGGAAATGTCCGTTCTGCATGCCACAATCGATTACGTTTTCTTGAGGAGGTACTGTTCTTTTATGCCCCTTTATGTGGTTTTTTGTTGTCTTTTTATTTATGGTCCTGTTATAGCTTAAATATGATGACCATGCAGAAGTTCCGCCTTCATTTACTGGTGAATGCAGACTGGGAGTTTGTGGCTCAAAAGAGTGCACCCCATCGTGATTTTTACAACATCCGTAAAGTCGACACTCATGTTCATCACTCTGCGTGCATGAAGCAGAAGCATCTTCTCAAGTTCATCAAATCAAAATTAAGAAATGAACCCGATGAGGTATTCAGCATGATGCTTTATCAAAGGCATTCTACTTTCTTCCACTGCAGTGTTTCCCTTTAGGTTTTGGTACAATTGCCTTTTTAGCAAGTCTCCTCTTACTGATTTCTGGAATCATGTGTCCTCGTTGTGCTGCAGGTTGTTATCTACCGTGATGGCCAATATCTTACGCTGAAAGAAGTCTTTGATAGTTTAGACTTAACAGGGTTTGCATTAATTATCAGCTTTCTTTATTTCTCTTTGATGGTCACTCCAAATTTTAGACCTCTTGAGAGCGTATTTGCAAAATATTTCCATTGCAGGTATGATCTTAATGTGGATTTGTTGGATGTCCATGCTGATAAGAGTACCTTCCATCGATTTGACAAATTCAATCTCAAGTATAATCCTTGTGGACAGAGTAGGCTGAGAGAGATCTTTCTAAAGCAGGATAACCTCATCCAAGGTCTGTTTATAGGGGGAAAAATGTGCGCACAGATATTTAGATGCTTATGTCGAGCGTAAGTGCTTGATGACAACAAGGAATATGCAAAACCATATTAGAGTTATTAAGAATAACTTAAAACTCCTAGATGCCCTCTAACCCATCCTGTTCCACTTTTTGGAAGTTTAAATCCATGCATGTATTGCTAGATTTACAACCTACTTTCTAGAAATCGTGTTACCTAGAAAAGTAACTTTTAAGCTTAGCTAAACAATGAGATAACGTTATATTTGCCTGTTTAGACTATAAAAATTTGCTGGGAGGGAGAACTGCATGATTCTTTCTTACTCTGTTCTAAAATTCTCGAGCGTCATTAGATGATTTTCTTAAAATTTAAGAATTGTGATTCTGACATTCTGTTATAATGTACTGCTGAAAGTTTGTTTGGCATAGTTATTCAATCTATCATGTGGATGGTTTTTCATAGCTTCGATTACACGTGTCTTCATGCAAGAGAATAGTCACAGCACAACTTCAATGAAATAAGAACTAAGCTTCAAAAACATTTTACAATAATGGGCTATTTTCAGTCTGAAAAAAGATGACATAACTGCTTTTATCTTTTCATCGTCTTTTCCCCCTATTTTGTATTCTGTGCACCAATTAGTCACCGGTTCATCTTCCTATGAACCAGGTCATAAAATATGAGACCGGTATTCATTATAGCTTTTCATTATCTTAGGACGTTTCGTAGCTGAAGTGACTAAGCAGGTTCTGTTAGATCTTGAAGCAAGTAAATACCAGGTATGCTTGTAATCTTTGCATGTTTTAATGAGACTTTTATTCCTTTCTACTCTGTTTGAGGTTCCACCAAAAGTTTGTTTATTTGGGAATCACAATATGTTACTAAATACTAATAATTGTAATTTTTCAAAAGATATCCTGCTGCCTGAGTACCCTGTTTGCTTGTAATTTTTACATGTTTTAGTGACCCAAAGGTATTCATTTTTTATTTGTTTTGCATGTTCTAGTGACCCAAAGTTATTCCATTTTTTGGGGGCGTCCCGGGGCGGGGGGGGGGGGGGGGGGCGGCGCAGATCAAAATATGTCATTAATAATTGTAATTTCTTCAAAAGATATCCTGCTGCCTATATTAAGCAGATTAGGTCTTAATCCTCATAGCTCTAGGCATGGGCTTTTCTTTTTGGTGTTGGAACCTTTGTCTTGGTCATATAGGAGGAATTTATTATTATTATTTTTTTTGGGGGGACAAATTATCACCCTTTTTGCTAGTTTTCTAAACCTGCTTTACATGTTTTGTATACTCGATAAAGTTCATTAAAAAACATTGAAATAAGAATAGAATTTGTGCTCGTGTGGGTGGGTAAAGCTTAAAAGGTGAACGGGTAATTTTTAAAATAAAAAACCATTTTTGCTCGTATTTGAAAATAGTTAAGACTGTTTCCCTGCAATCGCAATAAGACTGTTGCCCTGCAATCACAATCTTCCTTCAAGTCTTTATGTCTCAGAACCTAGTATATTGGGCTTCTGTTTTCCTATAAATTAAAATGTAAATATTTTATCATGTTCATGATTACTGTACCATTTGCAGTGGTAGGTTGCCAGTTATTCTGATCTTGTCTTGCTTCTTTCAGATGGCTGAGTATAGGATTTCAATTTATGGAAGAAAGCAGAGTGAATGGGATCAACTAGCGAGTTGGTTCATTAACAATGAACTTTACAGTGAAAATGCTGTTTGGCTGATTCAGGTAGGTTGGAATGATACTCTTGATTTGTAGTCGTGCCTGATGTCTAACTTCTGATAGTCATACTTATCAGCTTTTCTTCTGTTCTATACCTTTATTTTAATAAGATTTTAATTGAATCATGTGGGAAACCATTGTTAACATTATATTAATTTGTGGATGCTAAACCATTGCACATGTAGTTTTGATCGCTACGGTTTCTTTATTGAGAGCCATGCATCATGGAGTAGAGGGCAAATGGAGGCATGCACAATAAATATGCAGTTTGATATCAAATATATCACCGTTCCATGAGCTAAATTTCTACATTAATTTATCAGTTATGTCTTGAGAGTGTAGTTGCTGTGTACATTGTCCTTGTGTAGGTCTCCTGAGACTGAGAATGTTGACTGCGACAATTTCCCTGGGCTTATTGGAACTTGGAGGATGAATGAGAGTTAGACACTAGAATATGATGTCTCTGTAAACTGCCTGAAAGATATAACGCGGACCTTTGTGGTTATACCTTCCAAAGTCTGTCTAGTTCTCGTGCATTCTTGATTCAAACAGCTAATTGTCAAGGAGACTTCTGTCTATATGTTGCTGTGTTTTAGTAAGATTCTCAAATAATCGTGGTTAGTCATCTGCACAAGCGTACCTTATCCTTTTCTTTCCATTTATTTTCTCGTGGAATGCTATCACTGGATTTATGATAAAATTGTATTCATCCTTTAATGTGTTTATAAGGCGGCTTCCAATGTCAATTTCCTTTTTATAAGAACTTGGGGAGATATTACTTGACATTTGATAACATGGATTAAGAATTTTGAATAGGTTGGTTCTTAGGTTATGTTGTGATGTTATCTACTTGGGTGAGTTTGGCTTATCCGGTGGGCCATGGGTAGGATGTAATTACTACATGACAACGTGAGCTTCAGCATTTTGAGCCAGCTGGTTAGCTCCCAGTTATGCAGTCAAGGCTAGTGCTTGTGTCAAGTACTACCAAGTAAACTAATATACTTCATTCCGTTCTCTCCATTTC
Source organism: Jasminum sambac (assembly GCA_018223645.1). NCBI lineage: Eukaryota > Viridiplantae > Streptophyta > Magnoliopsida > Lamiales > Oleaceae > Jasminum > Jasminum sambac. The sequence continues at coordinate 832,948 of CP073645.1, forward strand.
TTTAAAGAACTGTCCGAGGCTTACACCTTGAGTCTTGCTTAAGTGAAGTTCATTGAACGCTTCAAAATTTTATGCCTTAAAAGCCATTCACCAAGGTTTACACCTCTAGGTCCTCGACCAATTAGATGAATCCTAGGGCAGGTGAGATGTGTGCTTTTCTTAAATTTTTGTTTTACTTTTTCTTTATGTTTTCATTTTCTACCTTAACATGGAAGGGGAAGGAGGAGGCACCATCATAGATTGAGGATGATTATAAAGAATTAGATGAAAGTGATGATGATGAAGAGCATAATAGTTGAATAAAATTTATTGATTATTTTTGTAAAGGCCTGGCTATTAATAGTGCTGGATTAGAGTACTGGTCAGCTATGTGATAATAAATTATCATGTGTTGTTTAACGATTGTTTCACAAGTTAGAAATTTTATTTTGTTAGTTTGATCTATTATAGATTTTCATGGAAAATGGTTTGTAATGAGTGAATTCATACTTTTATATCCTCTTAAATTAAATCACGTTATTGGTTTGTGTTGAGGCTTATGTCTTGCTACTTGGAGGTCAAACACGTGGGTACCTGATAGAGCCTTTATAAGCATTGCTATTCCCACTCACATCAAAGGTGTCACTCTGTTCATAGCACATACCTTTCCCATTTGAAATAAGAGCTCTTTTAGAATGTATATACAACGTTGAAAGTTGGATAATACTTTTGATGTGTTGATAAAAAGTACTTTGAAAAATAGTGTCAATAGATGAAAACATTTTTCACACCAAAAAAGCCTTAAAAAACAGTGTTGGTTGTAAACTCTGTTGAAAGAATACATTTTCAATAAATTGGAGGGAGGGACTATTCACACCCCCTCTTCTTCTTAACACGTCCCAAAAAATCCCTCCTTCCCCAAAATACCCTTCCAACTTACATTAAAAAAAAAAATTTTTAATTGTGTTTGGCTGGAAATGGCCGAACAACTTCAAGGCTGGGCCATACCAGCATAACATTAAAAGGATAAATATATTTGAAAGAAGAAGAAAATGCTTAATTAAAATTGATTCATGGGTTAAAACAGAAAGGACCAAAAGATAATTTGTCATTGAAACAACTTATTCATAAAAATAGACTTATCTCTAGCCAAGTCGAGACTTGAATCTCTACAGTTTGTAATTTCCTAAAGGGAAAACTTCTGGGGTTTCAGTAAATGTGAAGGAAAATGTTGCAATTTTATCCCCAAACTTCAAAACTTGTATCTAGCCCCTAAATTCAAATTGGTGGCTTCCCGCACTGGTTCCGGGTGTCATAGAGCACATGGATGATGCATGGTCATAATGTTCATCCTGTCTACTTGAGTTTTTTCGACAGTTCTATGCTATGCTCTATGCTTTATGTATGTTTGCACTTTTATATTGGGTCAATAGAATATCTTCTAATTGATTAATTTGCCAATGAATTGGGATTGCAACATATTGGTCCTGGTGGAGGAATCATTTCGTTATGTCACAAGTCTCTATACTTGACGGCGTGTTTCAAAATGTCCTTCTAGCACGATGCTGAATATGCAACTCCATCCAGGTTGTAAGTAAAAGAGAACAGGTCCTGCTTTCGCTGCATGGTTCCTGCATTTTACTCTTTGAGCTCTGTCATAACTACTTCGCTGTTCCATAGTTTGCAGTCTCATCCATTGTTTTATAAGTTAATTATCTTAAGAACTATTTTTGGGTATCTCCGTTCGTCCAGTATTTGAAAATGAAATTTATTTTGGCTTCTTTAGACTTTTGATAAATTTCTCATTCTGAAATTTGCAGCTGCCAAAGTTGTACAATGTCTACAGGAGTATGGGAACTGTCACGTCTTTCCAAAATATATTAGATAACGTGTTCATTCCACTTTTTGAAGTCACAGTGGATCCGAATTCTCATCCTCAATTGCACTTATTTCTATTGCAGGTCTTATTCTAATTATCTTATCCCCTCATTCATTTAATGACTTTTAGTAATTTCTTATGTAAACCTTGTGCTTCAGTAAACCACATACTCTGATATAAATACGTCCTTTGCATGCAATCTCAGGTGACAATCTTGTCTTTTTGTGTTGCAGTATGCTAAGATGATTCTTGTTTTTGGCTCCTTAGCCTGGTCTTATTTGTTAGTGTTACTGAAATTAACTAATTGATTCTTTTCTCTTTTCCCCTATATGAGATCAATGCTGCAAATAGTATTTTCAATACTGTATATGTTTTGACACTTCGTTCCGGTCCACTTACGGGTTTCTGAGGTATATATCTGGATAACTCATAGATATATGTGGTATATTAATCTAAGGTATAGGTCAAACTTGACATAACTCTGTCAAACTAATCCACAACAAGATTTATTCAGAAACCTTTAATTTGTAGGCCCATTTTTCGTCCTATGTACATGGTAGCTCAGGGTAAATTCCCTCTGTGGTTAAGATCAAATAATACGATACCCTGAATTTCGTGCAGTTTTTTGAATTTATAACAAGAATTTTGACCTTGATTTTACTTTTAGTTCCATTTGAATATGGTTCTTTTACATACATTTCTCATTATGGCAAGGGAGCATGTCATTTTACTTCTCCACTTTGCATGTCCAACGAGTTTTATGCATCAATTTCCTCTTATCGGACGCCTAATGTGGTGTTTTCATTACAGGTGGTAGGTTTTGACCTCGTAGATGATGAAAGTAAACCTGAGAGACGACCCACGAAGCACATGCCCAAGCCATCCGAATGGACAAATGAGTTTAATCCTGCATTTTCATACTATGCTTACTACTGCTATGCCAACTTGTATACACTCAATAAGGTTGATACTATTCTTATCTCAAATTAAAATTGCACGAGAATGTTTGGTAATAACAGACACTGAAGTTTGAGTGTGTTGGTGATTATTGGAGGAAATGCTTTAAAATTGGGAATGCACGGAAATGCATTGTGTCATTTATATATGGGTTAACGCAATCAGTGATATCGCAGCTTCGTATTTCTCCATTTTCATTATGCTGTTGTTTATATACTTCTCAAGTTGAAACCTGTGTCTCATGTTCTTAATTTTCCTCTAAGCTTCGTGAATCCAAAGGATTGCCGACAATCAGATTTCGTCCTCATTGTGGGGAGGTTTGTTTTCTGATAAATCTTTGCCCACATCATTCCTTTTGTTTTTAGTATATGCTTAAACTATTTTTATTTCAATGCAGGCTGGTGACATTGACCATTTGGCTGCTGGGTTTCTTTTGTGTCATAATATATCGCATGGGATCAATCTGCGGAAATCTCCAGTCCTGCAATATCTATACTACCTTGCTCAGGTTCTTTACTTGAATGTGTATTGCTCTCTACCCGGGTGACAACACCAGCTTTTTAACAGTGTGCATATTATCTTTTTAATTTTAAAAAATATCTTTTTCATCATAATTATGTCATGGAAGTATGTCAATAAGGTTTGTTCCAATTGTGTGATTGAATTTCATTTTCTGTCTTGTAATCCCTCAAATATCTTTTTCTTTTTCATGTGTATCTCTTTTGCTTCTTCAAATTCTAAGATACGGCTGACATCCAATGTTAATTTTCAGATTGGTTTGGCAATGTCTCCACTGAGCAACAACTCACTTTTCTTGGATTATCATCGGAATCCATTTCCCATGTTCTTCCAGCTGGCATGAATGTGTCACTCTCAACTGACGATCCCTTGCAAATTCATTTCACAAAAGAGCCTCTGGTGGAAGAATACAGCGTAGCAGCAAAGGTTTGTCTGTTCCCTTTTCCCCCCGTTTGTCATGGCCTGTGTATCTGACAGATTTAGTGCCTGTTTGATGCACAGTTAATCAAATTTAATTTTTCCTTCTTATCATTTTTAACCGCCTACTAATTGATTTGACATTTTTCTGTTTTATACTTTTAATACACTTTCTCTAAATCTCAACCACACATCTAAAATTCATTTTTTCAATAATCTCTATCAAGCATACCCATATTGTCTCAGGTCTGGAAGCTTAGTTCATGTGATCTTTGTGAGATAGCGAGAAATTCTGTTTATCAGTCTGGATTCTCACATGCTGCTAAGGTAATAAACTTTCTAGTCTTGACATTTACATGACTGGAAATCTGCGCGAGTTTTTCTGATCCCGGTGCATAGTGCTGCCCACCTATTGATACTCTGATCATGTTTAATGATTTATTTTGCCGTAATCGGCACAAGTAGCAACACTGGTGTGGCACGTTGGTAGCCTATTATAAAGTGTGTTTGAAACTTGAACTGGTTTGGTGGGCAAACATTAATTATTATCACTAAGAACAAGTTGTTATAGATTTATATTCCATAGACAGAAACTAACTTGTGTACTCACTATATCTTGTGGTACCATTCTGAAGTGCCAGATATATCATTATAAGGGAGATAGTACCCGTACACACATGATGTGTACACATAAGTATCCACATTGATAATAATACAAAAGTGTGGGTCCCTCTAGTATAGGGGGAGAATGGTAATTTTATTTCATTCTCTATTAGTGCGTGGACACTTGTATAAGATGATTTTCCTATATATCATAATATGCTATGCAAAATATGCTTGCTTTTCTTCAAGAGATTGATAATCATACTGGACACCCTTTTCTTTAACATTGTATCGTTTTACTTGAAACACGGTGGAGAAATTTCTAAAATGGCCACAACATAGATCTATAGATTTCTTGAGTGATTTATCACTAATGGATTTAACTGGAGTTGTTTTTGCAGTTGCACTGGCTTGGAAACGAATATTTCAAGAGAGGTCCCGAAGGAAATGATATACACAAGACCAATGTACCCAACATGCGCATCCTCTTTAGACACGAGGTCAATTTTCCTATGCTTCTTCCTTTCTCCCTTATGTATATGGTGGTCGAAAATGAATGAACTTGCTCTATACAGGCCATCTTTTTTTGAAGTTATTCACTTCCCATTAATTGGTAGACCATGGACTTTCACAGACTTGGAAAGAAGAGATGCTGTATGTCTATGGTGGAAAACACAAGCTTCCTGAAATGGTGGACCATTAAGTGGAGTATGGCCACAACAAGAGAAGACAGCGTTTGTAGTACCAACTCTCTGAACACTGAATGCACAGTTCGTCTGAACTCGACAGATGTTGAACTGATTTCGTTGCTGGGTTCTTCAGCTCAACACTTCACAGGCAGTCTCGGAGGTTTTGAGTAATTCTACCAATCCAATGATCCATGAGATCCTTTGTGATGATTTTTTGGAATAATAATAATTGAAATCAATGTTGGAACTTCAATGAACTTATTTTTGTTTATTTATTTACTTTAAAAATAAAATCTGCTGAGGATCAGAAGGGACCCCTCAGGGTGCGGCTTGTAGATGGCATGAATCTCTTTTCCTACAGTTTGTCACTTTCACTTCACCCAAGTTAACTGGTATGTGCTTCCATTTTACAGCACAATGCAAAACATCATGATAAAATGGTCACGTGAATAAAATGAGTAGTTGAGGAAAAAGTGAATTTTGGAAAAAGCTGTGAGAATATTTAAAAGTATTTTACCAATTAATATCGCTTGTTTGTACTACGTAACATTACTCTTGGTCTAAGCGTCTGTATTTGGAAAATCATTTGAGTTAGAAGATATCTATGGAAATGATTTTAAATTTTTGTTTGAATTGTCAATAATATCAATTTTATTGAGAGAATTAAGGCAGCGCATTCCATCTTGTAGTAAATTAAGTCTGTATTAATTCTTATATTTCATATGCCAAATCAATTACTGTTAATTAATTAACATGTCATTGGTGAGTGGTAGGCCATGAAAGTCATATTCATTTAGTAAGAGAAATATATTCTTATTATTTGTGATCGAACGTCCCTAAATGATAATGTCAAATTTTGATATTATTATTATTATTATTATTATTATTATTATTATTATTATTATGAGTTCGACCGCTTGTAAATGTAAGCTGGATGAAGTGCAAGACAAGCATAGGTTGACTGCAGTATAAAGTATAAATATAAAAAATGTAAAATATAGCAAAGCAATAAAATAAAGAGTAATATTTTCCTTGCCATATGGGAGGAGTTATTATTTTCATTACTGATGTGTCAGCAATTGGAAATTAAAACATCAACAATAGGGTCCAATTTTTAGTATTAATAATAACCCCACCAGTTGATACATTATTGAGTGAGAAGAATAACACCTCCCTAAATGGAGAGGAAAACATTTATCATAAGATCAAATACTACACTTTGAGATTGTAATAAGTTTTCAAAATAGAAGTCATGGTATGAGGACTCAATTTTATAAATGTATATAACTTCCATCGCTACATGTCGTTGCTCAAACGAGGCCGAAATGAGTTTTTAAATCAAATGTCATGATACGGGTTCCTATTTACAAATGTATATAACTTTTATGATTCTATCATGTTACTATCAAATTTAAGAATTTAAACATATGATATGGCTATTCGTATTTGTGAGGGGCTTATTCTCTATACAAATATCATTGTAGTATTTTATTGGTTGGTGTATCTATTTATTTATAAAGGTATTAGATATTCAGAAAGTAACTACTGTGTTTTATTGGATGGAATATTTTACATTACTTAAATAATTTATTCGGTAGAGATTATTGGAGTAAAAGATAGATTTTTGAAAGTGTCCGAGTAAAAACTAAAAAGTTATTAGAAGCGGAAAAAAAAAAAAAGGAAAAATGTAATGACCTTGCGAAATCAGAATTGTGAGCTTGAAAATGGCTATTGAGAAAAATAATAATTTTAAGAAAAACTGTGCCAAACAAATCCTAAACATATTTGGGACCAGATCTCCATTTTTTTTGTAAGTTGGGAGGTCAGAGCCACGCTGATTGAAAGCTCGCGACCCGACCCGTGTTCTTTTTCAATTTTCCGATAAATCTCTCCCCCCTTTATCATAAACCTCACCCTCGTCTACTCTATTCTACTCTCTTTTTCCTCTCCGCAAAACCCTCGTACGCCGTGTGCGGCGGCGCAAAATTCACCATATCCACCTCTTCCTCAACTCGCACATCTTAACCAACCACCACAATGGCGGTGACCCCGGCAGCATCTTCATCATCATCCGAGTTGGCAAGCGATGGACCAGTTCTGAACCTCATCAACAAACGCGTTCGCAATCTTCGCAAGAAGCAGAGTCGCATAGTCCAGATGGAGGAGTCACTGGCCCAGGGTAAAATCCTAAACAAGGAGCAAGAGGAAACCCTTAAATCGAAACCCTTCGTCCTCGCCGGAATCGACGAGTTGGAAAAGCTTCGTCAGCCGCTCGCCGATGCTGTGGCTCAGGAAATCTCTGTCGCTTATCAAAAGTTAAAGTCTGAAGCCGCAAACAAATCGACGCCTGACGAGGAAACCGGAAAACCCGAGGAACCGGTTGTGGTGGAGGAAAAGAAGTCTGACTCCGATGGAGTGTCAGCGATTTCCGATCTGATGAATTTGCTCTATTTCGGGAGCGTGTTTGATGTGAAGACGCTGATGAGGGCTCACGATAATATGCTTACGAGGACTCATGAGAGGCACTGTTGCTTGACCTATGATTACGTCACTGATGATGATGCTACGGATCCTCTGAAAGAGCGGGACTTGGACCTGATCTCGATGCTCGGGGGTATGTTGCTGTCGCGGCCTGTGGACTCGAGCTTGTCCCACAAGAATGCGCTTCAGAAGTGTGTGGAGCATGCTAAGCTATGGCTTGCTAACTCGGATCAGCCTGTTGAGCCAAACTCCAATGTCACTTGTGAGAACACATTCCAAATAGTCTCTAAATTTCCTCTCTTTATATGCATGCCTGTGTGTTATTGTGATTTATTCTGCTATTTGTGAAAAACTTTGTGGTTTTGGTGGGTGGGTGGTTCTATCATAGGACTGATTCACTGCTTTTGTGGAGTTGATTTATGGTAATATTGAAATTCTTGCCGAATTACTCATGGAGCAATTTGCTTATATAATCAAAGCAGTATGAACCCAAATTTTGTGTCAGTGGTTTCTGATACTATTTCTTTACTTCATTTGTCAAATGCATAATATTTGTGTTTATATGTATCTTTGTGAGTGTTAAGTCATATCCATATGGGTCTTAATATGCACATATTTGTTTGTAGAATGAATTTATTTAGATCTTTATGTTCATCAGCATGGATATGTGGCTTTGACCAATTAGTTGATGGCTGACAATAATTGTCACGGTAGCTTTTACTGGTATTAGTCTGTTGTAGATTATGTGTACCAAGCACTTAAAGCTTCTTGCTTCCCAAGTCTTATGGCTTCAATGCTGTGTGCTCCTTACGAGAAAGCTCTGGGCTGTGTTTTTATATTTCCACGCACAAACGAGATCTTTATGAATGTTGGATTATTTGCTTGCTATGTTTGGGGTCTCATATAGGAAGTTTCATTCGCAGGCTATTGAACCCTGCTGCACTGATAGTAGTACTATTTTGTCCATTTCCCATAGCTTCACACAGCTAAAAGTGTTAAACAACTTAACGGGCACAATGAAACTTACTATGTTTTCATGAATGCGTCGATATACTGCTCTTCAAATAGCTGCAGTATGCATCTAGGGGAAGAATGTAAATCCTTTCTGATCTTTATTGAACTTGTATGAGGGTGTTTGTTGTGGTTATAGCTTGTTGGTCTATAGTTGGTACCACACATTTCTGTTGGTGATACTTTCGCATGGCTGTTTTTGGACTTGGAATTATAATTTCTGGCTTTATCATAATATTTTTTTTAATTTTTTCCCTTTTTATTTGACATTTCCTGTTGCTGTTTTGTAGATGCTGGATTGAGGGAGAAGTTGAATAAAATTATGGCTTCAGACTACTTTACAACAACTCCAGAGATGAAAGGTCCAGTTGAAGTTGCAGCAGCCGCTGGGAACTATTCATCTTTTCAGGTTCCAGAGCATGGTGTGTTGCCAGTCCAAGTGGAAGGCTCGGCTACTGTGTATGAACAAGAGGTAATTTTTGATAAATCTTTAGTATCTTCGAGTCAATTAGGATTCAAGGGGACATGGTATATTCTGTTGCTACATGTCCTGGGATAAATGTCACTGAGATCTGTATACAGAGCTCATATGCAAGTTATTATTTTCTGATATTGTGCACTATTCTTGGCGCTAGATAATTACTGTAATCATGTGTATCTGACCTGCCCTCAGCTTCTCTGATCAAATCGATTACTTAAAGAATAATAGTCTTCACTGCTCTGCACGTTTCATCCCTCACACTTTTGAGCTTTACTGACTCCTCATATCACTTTGATGTTCCATTGGATGCCTGCAATATCACCTTTTATCACTCTTTTTTCTCATTCACATGACATGCTCATGTAATGAGATCTGATGTAAAAGAGCAAGCAGTGGCAGGAATTTGCTAAAGTAGTTTGCATATGTCAACTTGGATATGTTTTTATTGTTTTCCAATTCCATCAAAGATAGAAAACAATATCCTACATCCTACACTCTCCCATGGGAAATTATTATTAAGAATTTGGCTCGTGTTTCAAAAACTTGTACCTAGGAAACATTTTCTAGAAGATTTGTGTCAAATACACTAGGAAAATTTTGAAAGCAACATTTTCCTTTTCCACTGAATTCCACCAAGTCAAACACACCCTAAGTTCATATTTGTTTGTCGCTGGTTGCGTCTAGTTCACCAAAAACCATTTTTTGTTGTTGTGTGGTTGCGGAGGAGGGAGCGTGGGGCTGCCACCTCACTCCAATTATCTCTTTTCAACTAACAGTAACCTATGTCTCATGAGAATTCGAATTTCTGTCATTGATGTATTCACCATGAACGCATATGTTTAAGAAGGTAGTAGGATTCAAACGCCGACTGACAATATACATACCAACGGGTGATACCAATATCTACTACACAGTTTGGGCGTTGATTGTGATCATTTCTCATCCACAAATCATATGTAACTTTTTATTGTGCTGTCGTCTTTTGCAGCATCTCACACTTGCAGATTTTTTCTTTATATAAGTTTGTCTCCTCATATACAAATAGTCTTTTTCATGTTTATTCCTATATATATCTCACCGAAAGATTAAAGACTATCAGTAGTTCTCACACATGACATAGCATGTGATAGGAAACAACTTTTACCAACTTTTTTTTTTAATCTATTTTTATCCATTCTTTCCTTTGGTCAAACCAATCACATCCACATATCTCATGGGACCTCATGGGACCTACATGTACTACACAAATCTCCACCATTCAACTCTACTCATTCTCTATCCTCTTTTACATTAAAATCCATAAAAAAGCCATTAAAAAACCAATCCTATCACCCTCATAAGTGACCATGTTGGATCTAGGAACTGTGTTGTACAACTGGAGTTATGGTGAAAATGATGTGAGGTTGACTCCCCTGTTTATCCTTCTGAAAGAAAAGAGAGGAAAGGGAGTTGATTCAACCCAGTGAATAAACTATACTTGAATGTTCTATGATATTCTGTGTTTTGCTGGTTTAATTGGAACGGGACATGATGTATATGGGCTGTGAAATGAAAGAGGCATTTGTCTGTTAGTTAGCGCCTCTTGGATATACACATTAGAGTTAGATGCTTCAGTTTTCACTGCATATGCACTCCTCACGATCCTTCATCTCTAGCATTATCTGGTTACTCTGTATAATATGCCTTTTGATTGTGTCTATCAAATAGTCTTTATAGTTTCTTGTTAATTGGATCATATTATGTCTAACTTTAATTTCTGTATATGTCTAACTTTAATTTCTTTCTTCTCTTCCATAAGTTTCCCTCTATTCTCACTTTCTGTTATTATGAGATGTTTTGTCTATAGGCTGAAGAATCACCTAATGTGCAATCACATGGCAATGAAGTTTATGATGATCAATCTGCTCAGGTGGAAGAACATCATTTGGTATTATATCATTTTTTACTAATATTCCCAGTTTTACATTAAAAAAATCGACCCTTTTAAGATTTTTATTCTTCATTTATTATTCATTCACAGGGAGGAGGATCAGAAGTAGAAAATTCTGCAGGACACCAATCCCAAACTGAACCAGTAACCCCAGATCCAGAAATGGAGCACACTTCTCGGGACATTGAGTCAAAGGAACAACAACATGCTCCTCGACGGCCGTATCAGAACTACAGAGGCGGACGAGGTGGTAGTGGTGGTGGCCGTAGAGGCGGTTATCCCAATGGTCGTGGTGGCCGAGCTGGCGGCAGAGGCGGCTATCAAAATGGCCGGAGCCAATTCCATGATCAGCCAGGCAATTATTACGCCAGAAACAACCATTTCAGAGGAAGGGGCGGCCGGGGGCTTGGTGGTAATTTTGGTTATCATGCAGGTCAAGCCACCCATGTCGAAGCAGAGTCGTAGACTGTGTTATCCATGAAGGGCACGTTTGGTAAGCATTGCAAGACTGGATTGGATATTTAGCGTAGACAAGATTTTAGCTTATTTTGGCTCTTTAATACTGTGGAATGTGAATTGTTATAGGTTCTGTTGTCTAGCTTTTTTGCATGGATGGATGGTTGAGAACTACCTTTTTCCTTGTCTTGGTAGAAGTGGAATAGCGATATCTGCTTGCATTGCAATGTTTGTTCAGTGTTATTTTGGTTTGAGGTTTTCATATTCTGTGTGCTCTGTTGTGCGATTTCTATCATATCATGAGAATATGGCAAATTACTTTTACAAAAATTTTAAAGGGAAAATGTTGGAGAAATGTGAACCCAACGTTGTTCATATTTTTCTTTTTGAAAAATGTGTGGCTGAAGGTGATTGTGGAGGTGATTTTAAAGAAGCTTTTGTTAAAGCGAGTTCTAGAATTGATTGCCGTATTATTTGATTTGACTATGCTAATTCTATAACTACGCTGGTTCTAACTTACCAACATACCCACCCCTCCCCGGGGCGTGGGTGGGTGCATGTGGTACCGTACTGAACTACTGATGTAGTTGTCACTTTGGCATTGCATTGGAAGTGTGTATAATTAAGTGAAGTGTTACAATCTTGTAAAGTGAATATGTATCTTCATTGGATTGCCACCTTATGCCACAGTTGTATTACTGTGAAAACACCCTGGTTTTGCTGAACCGTAGTGTCTGTCCCTCGCACAGAGTCATATTATTTATTTAATTCTCATATTTTATATTTATTTTGTAGACATCCAGAAGATTATATTACGCACGCGATAACAGAAATCTACCGGAGACCCTAATAAAGTAATAATGGACATCACTAATGAAAAATAAAAAGGTATTGCCATCTGCCCAAATATGGGTGTAAAATAGATCTTTATGGATTTTGATGTGATATAATAGAAAATGAGTGAAGTTGAATGGTGGAAATTTGTATAGTGTAGTGTAGTATAGATAGGTTTTACGAGATATGTAAATGTGATTAGTTCAAATTACAAAAAGAGTGTAAAATTTTGTAAAAATATAATGGCTAACAGGCATATATATGATGGTTATTTATCTTTTTCACATCACTTGCGTGAAATGGCGATGCTAGAGCATCTCAAATGGAAAAATGTGGGTTCGAATAATTTGAAGTAGAGATATAGATAGGATGGTGGAGGTGGATGGTGGAGATTTAATGGGTGGTGAGATATATGGATGTGATTTGTTTGACCAAATTTGAAATTTGAAAAAAATGCATTAAAATGTATTTTTATGTTGATGCTAACACATTCTTCATTTGAAAACAGGAGAAAGTTTTTATTTGTGATCTAATTAGTTCTGATGCTTCTAATGAATAAATTTAAAGAGAGAGAGAGAGAAGTGTAGAAATAGAGCTGGAAAAGCGAAGAATGAAAGTAACTTAGAAAAAAATGATCAAAAAGAGAAAAATATAGAAATATGAACCCCCACCCCCTTCTTTTTATTTACTACTTCCGTCCCAAAAATATAGTCCATTATTCTTTTTTCGTCCGTCCCAAAATATATGCCACATTCCTTTTAAAGATATAGTTCAAATATTACTTGTCTTTTATGCCCTCATTTAATATACATTGATATTATCAAAATAGAATAGTTGAAATAAAATATCTAATAAATGAGATGACATATTAGAAAAATAATCTTGAATTATATTTTTCCAATACCATTAATTGTATTTTTCTTAATCTGTGTGGAGATAAGAAAATGGGTTATAATTTTGGGACGGAGGTAGTATTTATTATTATAGGCATGTCTCAAATATAATGGATTGAAGATGCTCTTATCGTATGGTGATCATATATAAAAGATTAAAATAAAATTGACTATAGTAAAGGTTGTTTCAAGAATCTCATTAAAAGCTCAACAGCCAATGCTTCGGCATGGATTTTGCTGTCTACTAATTTGATGCTAATAAAGATACGCGCGGCATCGTAAGCAATAACGCAAAACCATGGTCGCTAATTAGGAATAAAATTTATTTATTATTCTCGTCGAATTACTATTAAATTATTCACAAAGTCAAATGGGTGATGTAAAAGTAAATTTGAGTTTATTTATTTATTTATTTTAAATTCGTAAAATCCATGGGAATCCGTACTTATGTTCCCTCGACTGTGTATTAAGAGAGTGATATATATATGATAGAATATAGAAACATAAAAAACAATATCTTTTAATAAAATATCAAATTATGGTTAAAAATGAATATATTTATGAAAGCAATGACTTATGAAAACATGCATTGTCAAATCAGACAGGATTCTTTAGGTTGTATGTTAAACGTATTTTCAATCTCGAATCATTATGAAACTGCCTTACCTGTAATGGAGTGGAAGAAAATTGATGGTTAAAAATAAGTGTAAATTTAACTGACACCCACAAAATTTTAAAACTGCAACTAGTAGCCATTTAATTTTGAAGCGTTGTTAAATACTCACCAGGCTTTTCTTAATGTCAACGATCAATCATTCGTTAACCTAAAATTTAAATATATTAATCGATTGTCACTAAATGGCTGGCAAATTCAACATAAAATCAATTGATTAGCTATTAGACACAATAAATTCATTCATATCAGACAAACAATTACATAAACCACCAAAAAAAAAAAGACTTCATCAAACAAAAACGAGACATGAAAGAAATCGTGTTTTGATGAACTGTGTAGTTGTTCACCTAGTATTGCTGAATATTTGCATCGTTAACTAATCATGCTGGTTTCACGTTGGACAACATTAGGCACATGGCATGCATTAATCAGTGAGTATATATTGTAAGACAGATGGTGGATTGTTGACATTAGGCAAAGATCGGCGAGCATCTAGTTATGTTTTAAAGTTGCGTGAACAATCAAATAACTATTTGTTTTAGATTTACTCGAACGACGTGTTATGAGTGTTGTTGAAAATTGAAAAAAATATATTAAAAAATATAGAGTAATTATATGAGTATTTGAAAATAATGAGAAAGTGAAAATTTATTGTGTAGAAAAATAAATATAATTATCACGAAAATAGTTGCTGACTCTACACACTCGTTCGTACATTGTGAATACATTTTAATATGTGTGCCGCCCCTGACCCCTGTAAGAGCATCTCATTCATCATCGTTTGTAACAAGATCTCATTGTTTATGTGTAAGATATTGATCCCATATCGATAACTATGTGCTGCAACAGTAATGATGCCTAGCTATCGTAAACATTAAAATGGGAATATTAGTTTATTACATCATACACTACTTTTTTGAAATGCATGACTTTCACAAACGTTCAATGAATCAATTATGGACATAATTCACATGATAATGTGTTGTCTAGCTCTCACCCAAATTTCATGAAAACACAAATGATAAATCAATTAATTAAATCAATACTTCTTGATCACGTATTACCTGGATCGTATATATATATAGGTGCATGCATGCATATATACATATAGTATGCCTAGAATTAGTGGTCGAGCCAGAATATTTTTGTATCGAAGACCAAAAAAATTACAAGATTCATTTACATATACAATAGATATAATTACATATGAAAATAAGAGTTGTCTGTCTACTAGATTAATTAGACATATCTGGATTATGTACAGTTAAAACGCAGTTTGTTTACAGTTAACTCAAGCAAGCTAAATCTGAGTTATATTTCGATCGGAGCCTAAATATATGTAGCACTGAGTAAACATACGAAGATATAAACATAGCAGTAAACACGCGATTTTAAGGTGGAAAAACCTAATAGGGTAAAAAACCACCCGCTTGCACCTGCAGATAAACGAATTCACTAGTTGCCAAGAGTTTACACCTGTTACAAGAAATTAAGGATAAAAATACGCATATCACTATCAAACAATTTGAATTAACGATGATCACTCCCCAATCTCTCTTCTAGCTTGTATGCGTGAGCCAACGTCTGTTACTCTTCAAAACTTCTTGTAACTCCGCAATCTGACCTAGATATGCGAGGTCCTCTAGCCAATCGTCACCTCCCGTGATGATCTTCTGTGGTCGAGGCTCTTGTGTAGTGAATCCGACTTCTCCCGAAGATTTGACTTGATGAGATCGAGTGGTGGACTTTTTGCACAAACGTGCTTGTAGGTTTTTCTTGAAATACCGCATGAATTTGAGGTTACAAGTGCATGGAGAAGGTGCTAAAGCTGACAATGCATGTAGGTTGTACATGTTAGTTTCCTCCAAGCATGCATGCGTGTCCTTTGCTCATCCTCATTTCCTTCTATTATATTTATTCACGTGTGAACATTTTGTCTTGCCACCAAAGACTCTTGTTCACACCTAAACTCCTACACTAAAAAGGGTGGATAAGTTGAGATTTTTAGGACACCCAAGATAAATTATAAGATAAACAAGGATATAAGATAAATGATAAGACAAAGGATAAGTCAACTTATCTTTACCAAACTCATCTTCATTAGGATTAGGCGTGTAGCATATGATCAAATGGATAGACGTGTAGATTCAAAATAAATGAAGTGACTACAAAATCTAGATAAAGCCCAAGTTGAGGTTATCTAATAGAATACTAAGTTTAAGGTTATCTAAACCTCCTAAGTTGAGGTTATCTAAATGACATGACAAATTATCACAAATTCTATTTGATTACATTATCTCAACAAGGTTTAACCGATTTAATAAATAACTCAATAAGTTAAGTGGGGAAAAATAGATATGACAACCATTCAAAACAAACAGCTTATAATTACGTCACGCGTCAATCTTACGTAATTAAAACTAACAACATACATCAAACGAAGTTTCAAAATTTATATATAAAAATTTAGAGACAGAAAAAAAAAAGTGATGGAATATTGTGAGAGCAATTGCCATTTCATGCGAACCTTCGACTCCACTTGATGTTCTTAAAGCTCTTTTTCACGACAAAGGAATAAAGGAAAAGTTCTAAAAAGCCACAGCGGACGGCCGACATCTTGGTAGTTAGGCGCCGCTAAAACATTACAAAATTGACCCTCGAATATATTCACCAACACACAGGATTTCGATATATGTTACAATGTATTAGCGGTCATAAGCTTAGTTGTACGTAGTCATTGTCATCTATAGTGACTTTTTCCTAGGATTTCGTCAACTATCAAAACTAATGTTATTTCGTGGAATCAATACTCCTCCGAAAGTTCAATATTGCATGCTGCTGGAGATAATATATAAATAAAAAATATATAGCATATATGTGTGCGTGTATAATAATAATAATAATAATAATAATAATAATAATAATAATAATTAAAGACATGGATAAACATCATGGGTATTGAAGATATTGTAAAAATCAAATAAATATAGAGAGATCTATAAGCTTAATATTTTAGATCAAGTGGTTCAGCACTAGCTAGATGTATCTTCTTTTCGAAAAAAAATAATTTTCGTGAAGTATGCACCACACAAACCCATAAAATGATTGATTAATTTGTGTCCATTGGAAATCCAAGAATATATGCAAATAATGTAGGCAAAACATAACCATTGAATAACTTGTTTTCCACAACCATTAAGCTAGATTTGGCCTATTTGCACTAGAATTTATAGAGTTCTTATCACTTGTCATTAGTTAACTCGAAAATAATACACAATATTACAAGAATATATGCTTAAGAAAAAGAAATGAAATTCCATTATCAACTTAGTATAAAAAGCTAGCCTTGGACACACCATTCATTTGTGTAGCATAAATTTAATTGAAAGCTTTCCAACTTAATTAAGTAATTAGAGATTACCAAGCTTGTGAAAGAACTATGGGAGCTCATATTTCTACTGAATTTGAAGGCCAAGGATCAGCAATGAACAAGGCCAGCCTTGTCGTTCGACCCAATGTGTCATCGGCAAACAACGGTCGAGGTAGTTTGTCAAATGGACCATCCGCGAACAAGGGCCGGGTCGTTGCATTTCACTCGTCCTCAAAATGGAAGGTCCATTTTGAAGCCTCCAAATCGACCTCAAATCTGGTAATTGTATAAGCTTTTAAATGAAGTGATATGCATTATAATTATTGTTATGATCTAAAACAATCAATATTAACAGAATATGTATATATACAATGGCGGATTCAGGATTTTTAAGCGGGAGATTGTAATATAGAAAAAAATTTAATTCGACGAAAATTATGTGTACATTTTTTTTTTCTATATAAACTTCTTTGTGAATTTTTAATTTTGGGACCGGGGGCTATAGCCCGTGTGAGCCCCCTAGATCCGCACTTGTATTATTATATATATATATATGAAACGATAGAATGCATGAGATTTATATAGATTCGTCTCTATGGAAGGCTAGGCTGGTTCTTTTCCACTAATTTCCACATACTTTTTTTCTCTTATCATTTTCAATCACTCATACAATTACTTTATATTTTTTAATATATTTTTCTCAATTTTCAACCACATATCTAACACGTCATTCGAGTAAATTGACAACAATATTGTTGGAGAATAAGGCCAATAATGCAAATTCAAGTCTTGTTATACACAATATTGGGGATTTACTCGAACAACGTGTTAGGCCATATTAGGATACTAATTTTTATCTATTTTTACTCATTCTTTCTAAATTTGAATTTGATTAAACCAATCGCATCCACATATTTCGTGGAACCTAAGTGTACTACACAAATTTTCACTTTCAACTCCACCCATTCTCTTTTCTACTTCATATAAAAATACATAAAAATTCATGAAAATACCAATCCTAACATGGGCTTAGATGTGTGGTTGAAAATTGAGAAAAATATATTAACAATATAAAGTAATTGTATGAATGGTTGAAAATGATGGGAGAGAAAAAGTTAGTGAAAGTTGGTGAAAATTTATTGTGTATAAAACAAGCCCTCAATATATGAAGATTATTATTTCTACAAGAGATCAATAATGCATGCAAAGGTCGATCTACGTACATGCAGTTCTATATATATAACACGACATATATATTAACCTCCACAACTTAATCAAGATAAAAAAACAACGATCAAACAGTCAAATTATGGAAAATGTTCATGCATTAACACATTGATATGATTTTTATCTAATGACATTTAAGATTCTAGATAGATATCTTATCGACGTTATGATATTTTCTTGATAATAATGTTTTAAATTTCAGATGGTGCTCGACTTCACAGCTACATGGTGTGGACCTTGCCGATACATGGACCCCATCATGAATGAATTTGCTGCAAAATACACTGATGTTGAGTTCATCAAGATTGATGTTGATGAGTTGATGGTATGATCTTTTTCATGTTCTCGTCGATTTTCGTCGTCTTCTTTTTTTTTCCTTTAAATTTAATTTTCCCAATATATATATATATATATATATATAAACTCATAAATTCTGATTAACATGATTATTGATTGAATTCAAACAGGATGTAGCTCAAGAATTTGGAGTTCATGTTTTGCCAACTGTCTTGCTGATCAAGAAAGGAAAAGAAGTTGACAAGCTTGTTGGGGTCAACAAAGAAGAACTTAGGAAGAAGATTGAGAAACAAAGGGTCTGACAAGACCACCTACCCCACCCCACCCCACCCCAAATACGACTTGTCAAGTGGTTTTACTACATTTCATGCACTTAAGTTTGATGATTAACGTAGTATTTGTCATTAGTTCGTGTGTTAGGGTTTTCTATTTGAGAATAATTACTATTAAAGATGCATTAATGTTGAATATTATTGTTAATGTTGAATATTTGAGAATAATTACTAATATTTATCACTGCAACTTTGTTACAATAGACAGTGTCTTTGTAAAAGCAAAACTAATGTAAGGGAAAAATACTAAAAGGAAAAAATGGTTGAAAATTGGGGTAAAAAATGTAAAGTAACTGTATGAGTGGTTGAAAATAATAAAAGTGAAAAAATTAGTGGAAATTAGTGAAAATTTATTATGTGTAGAACAAGCTCGAAATAAAAATAATGACCACGAAAACAATTAATAACTCTACATGCACGCACTTGTTCTTACACTGTAAATACATTTTAATATGTCTACCGCCCCTGACCCCTATAAGAGTCTTATATATTCATCATTGTTTGTAACAAGATCTCATTGCTTATGTAAAATACTGATCCCATATCGATAACTATATACTGCAACCGAAATGATGAACATCATAAATTATGCCCGGCTATCGTAAAGATTAAAATGGGAATATTAATTAGTATATTACTCCATACACTATATATATTTTTGAAATGCATGACTTTCACAAACGTTCAATGAATCAATTATATGGACATAATTCACACGATAATTAATGTACGTGCTGTTTCACACCCAAATTTCATGAAAACACAAATGATAAATTAATTAATTAAATCAATATTTCTCAATCATGTATTACCTGGATCATATATATTTAGGTGCATGCATGCATATAACATATATATAGTATATATACATAGAATCAGTAGCCGAACCAGAATATTTTCGTATCAAATACGGAAAAAATTACAAGAACAATTTACATATACCTAGTATAAAATTATGCCTTGCACGCATCATTCATTTGAAAACAGCAGAGATACTGCTTTTATTTGTGATGTGCTTAGTTCTGATGCTTCTAACGAATATATTATTTTCTTTAAGGAAAAAAGAAAGAGGAGAAAAAGTGTAAAAATAGAGCGGAAAATGTGAAAAATGGAAATAAATGAGGGAAAATTGATTAAAAAGAGAAAAATATAGAAATATGAGATTCACTCCCCCTCCCTTTTTAATGGACGTAGTTCAAATATAACTGCAGTGACCTGGAGTCATCGATGGCACCGTATTTACAGCGCCATTTGGGCATTTTTTTGATCTCGTCTGACTTCCGTTTTAAAATTGGAGACCCGATTTAGAATCAGCATGGTGAAGGGGTGCTCTAGCAATTTGAAAAATTTTCCGACGATATTGTTGTGGTCGGTGGCAGCCGGTCAAAGTTTGGCCCAAAACATGGCCAAAACATGGGGTAACTTTGACAGACCGGCACCAACCTCTACGCTGTCGCAAAATTTTTTTTCAAATTGCTGGATCTGTCTCTCGTCATGTTAATTCTAAATCTCGTTCGAATTATAAAATGGAGGTCGGATGCGGCCAAAAAATGCCCCGATAGCACCGTAAGTATGGTGCCATTGATGGCACTTGAAAATTCTTGTCAAATATAGTGCATTGACAATGGTTTTATTGTATCGTGATCATATATAAAAGATTAAAGATTAAAATAAAATTGAATATCGTAAAGCTTATTTCAAGAATCTCATTAAAGTGATCAATGTAGAAGGTCAAAAGCTCAACAGCCGATGCTTCGACATGGATTTTGCTGTCCCCTAATTTGATGCTTAGTAAGATACGCGCAACATCATACGCAAAACCATAGCTGCTAATTACGAATAATAAAATTTACTTCTCACTCCGTCCCATTAAAATAAGCACCCACTATTTTTCATACATATTAAGAAAATATCTTAAATATTATTGGAATTACAAAATATTTTTATATTCTTCCTATTTTCCCTTACATTAATTGATAAAAAAGTAATGTAAATATTATTAATATTTATGGAAGATGGAATAGCTAGTTGATTTTTATTATTCCAATAATATTAAATAGGGGTACGTTAGTCACCTAGAAAATAAACTATATTCTCAATGAGGAAAATGAACTGTAATTTGGGACAAACGAAAATAAAATACAAGCCTATCTTAGTGGAGGGATTTTTTTTTTTTTTTAAATTTTTCATCGAGTTACTATTAAATTATTCACAAAGTGAAATGGGTGATGTACACGTAATTTGGGTTTATTTATTTATTTTTTTAAATTCATAAACCAAAATAATCTTATTTAATTTATCTAGTTATAACCATTAGTTTTAATATTGTTCATTAAATAAGGATAGATTAGGAAACTAGTTATAATATTTACTTTTCCAATAACTTTTCTTAATTTTTATGAAAAAGTGAACAAGTCTATATAATTGGGACGGGGGAATACTTTTTTAATAAAATACTCCATCCATCCCATTTTGATAGGCATGGTTTGACTTTCACACAGATTAAGAATTTAAAATTAATATTTGTTGGAAAGGTAAATTTACTTATCAATATACCCTATATTAAATATGACAATTTACTTTTATTAATAACCCTGTATAATAAATAGCTAGGGGTAGATTAGGAAATGAAGAAGTTAAATTTATACTAATAAGGAAGTATCCGATATTTTGGGACGAACGAAAAAGAAAATCAAGCCTATTAAAAAGGGACTGAAGGAGTATTAATTATGGTTAACAATGAATATTTATGAAAGCAAATGCTTATGATAACTAACTTTGTCAAATCAGACAGGATTCTTTAGGTTGTATGTCGAAAAGGTGAGAAATGGTGTGAAGAATTTGACGATGTGGCAATTATTCTTGTTGCAGATGTATTGTTCCAGAATATAAATAAAAATAAATAAATAAATAAATATATATATATATATATATATATATATATATATATATATATATATATATAGTTTACCTGTAAGGGAGCGGAAGAAAATTGATTGTTAATCATCCGTTAATCTAGACATAATAAACTCATTCATATCAGACAAACAATTACATAAACCACACAGGGGAAAAAAAAAAAAAGAAGAAAAAGACTTCATCAAACAAAAATGAGACATGAAAGAAATTGTGTTTTGATGAATTATGTAGTCGTTCACCTAGCATCGCTGAATATTTGCGTCGTTAACTAGTGATGTTGGTTTTACATTAGACATCATTAGGCACATGGCATGCATTAATCAGTTAGTATATTGCAATGTCGAACGAATGGTGGATTGTTGACAGCAGGCAAATTAAGATCAGCGAACATCTAATTGAATGAGCAATCAATTACAATTTTAAAGTTTAATAACTATTTATTAAATTTACTCATAAACATAACAGTGTTTTAATAAGCACGATCATAGCTAGGCGTTAAAATCAAGTGTCGGGTTTTTTTTTCCGATTTTTCTAATAGTTGAAACACAAGTGTAAAGCTAAACGTCAAAGTCAAATTTCAGACCGATGTATTATTTAGACAATTAGACGAGACCTAAGCAAATATGGTAGAACATGGATAAATGATTTGATGAGAACTACATAGGTCAAAACATAGTTCGTGTGCCGGAAGGTCCGATTACAAGGTCAAAAGCTAAAAAGATCCAAGAAGCAATGATGGGGTTAATTCAAAAATTGTGGATTAAGGCTTAAGCAGAAAAGGAGTTCAATTTTGAACTTGAATTAGGCGGTGAGGAGCCACGAACAATCACATTGATTGATATTGAGGAACTGTGCCAAAGCGAGTTGAAGAGCACAAGTTTTGATCAACAAATTGAGACCCAATTAGCAAATGATGTAGAAGAGGTCTTGACTTAGGGTGTAGGCGCGCCCTGTTTTCACCAGTTTGCATCAGTTTATTTAAAGAAGCAATGAGCTAAAGCGTGGGCACGTCTTACCATATAAGCATTTCTAGGAATTTTTTCTTTATTTTTCTCATATTCTATTTTTAGTAATTTTTTTATGAGTCTTTTTATGGTATTTTGTTATTCTCTATTATCCTAGAATTTTAGGGAATATATATTTCTTTCCCTACAAGTAATAGTTTAGGGTTTTTCTATTATCTATTTAAAGGATTATTTTTCCATTGTAAAAGAATAACTTTGAATTAATTGGAGTGAAACTCTTTTGTGAGGAAAATTATCTTTTTTTTCCATTATTCTTCTTAGAACTTTTCGAACTCTACAAGAGATCATCGTTCTTGTGCGAGTTCAACAATCAATCGAAGGTTCTCGTTTCCAAATCTTATTGGGTTTAGGGTTAACATACCCTAGGTTCTTGAGTCGTGAAGCGTGGGTTGGAGATTACCACTTTCTATTCGATTTTAGCTTTTCTGGGATTGTTCCAATTTCGTTGTGGGTTTCATTGGCATCGCTTCAACGGGGTTCTCATCATTATTACTGTGAAAACATTTATTTACTTCACAAAATCCCATTCTAACGGACAGCCCATGGTGGATACGCGTCAGTGCGCCTAGTGCTAATTGGTTATTAATACTAAAATTTTTTCCACTTATATCTAAGCTAGCGTGAAACGTGGTTAGACATTAAGGTTTCTTTTGGCACCAACAAGTCGTCTCGACAAGACGTACTCGGGTTTGTTCTATGCACAATATTTTGGATTTACTTGAACGATATATTAGATGCGTGGGAATTTTAAGTTCCCATCGGTGGTTCCTAAAAATAAGGAACCACCGAGCTATTTTGGGGGTCGATTCGATTTCCGTTTTGAAATTCGGGACCAGATCTTGAATCAACACGGCGAGGGGAAGTGCCAGGAATTTTCCGAATTTTTTCCGGCGACACCGTAGCCGCCGTGACCACCAGTCAAAGTTTTGGTGATGTTTTTGGGCCCCTCGCCGTGTTGATTTCAGATCTGATCCCGAATTTCAAAATGGGGGTCGAATCGACCCCCAAAATGGCTCGATGGTTCCTTATTTTTAGGAACCACCGATGGGAACAGAATATTCCTGATTAGATGCGTGGTTAAAATTTGGGGAAAATCTAAAGTAATTATATGAGTGGTTAAAAATGATGAGAGATAAAAAATTAACAAAAATTTATTGTGTATAGAACAAGCCCGAAATAAATATAATTATCACGAAAATAATTACTAACTCTACCACACTTTTTTTTTAATAACTCTATACACACTTGTTCTTATATTGTGAATACGTGTAAGAAAGATGATCAAGTACACCTGGGAGTTTTGTAAGCTAAATTATGGCAAAAAACTTTGGCCGGCCGACACCGACTGCCACGATACGCCGAAAATTTTTTTAAATTGCTGAAACTCCCATCGCCGTGCTAATTCTAGATTTGGTCTAAGATTTCAAAATGGTGGTCGTACGGACACGTAAAACACTCCCAGAGTTCCGTAATTACAAAAGTCCGTGGATGCATTTGAACATTGCTGTACATTTTACTGTCTACCACTCCTGACCCCTGTACGAGTATCTCATTCATCATCATTTGTAACAAGATCTCATTGTTTATATGTCAGATACTGATCCCATATCGATAACTATATACTGATGAGCATCATAAATTATGCCTAGCTATCGTCAACAAGATCTCATTGTTTCAAGAATCTCATTAAAGTCATCAATCTAAAAGGTCAAAAGCTCAACAGCCAATGCTTCGACATGGATTTTGTTGTCTGCTAATTTGATGCTTAATAAGATAAGATACGCGCAACATCATACCCAAAACCATAGCCGCTAATCAGGAATAAAATTCAATACTCCCTCCATTCGACTAAGATAAACACTCACTATTTTTCACACATATTAAAGAAACATTTTAAATATGATTAGAATTACAAAATATTTCTATATTATTCCTATTTTACCCTTGCATTAATTGATAAAAAAGTAATTTGAACATTATTAATATTTTTAGGAAATAGAATAGCTAGTTGATTTTTATTATTCCAATAATATTATATAGGGGTACGTTAGTCAACTAAAAAATAAACCATATTCTCAATAAGGAAAGTGTACTATAATTTAAAATAAATAAAAATGAAATACAAGCCTATTTTAGTGGGACGGAAGGTGTATTTTTTATTTTCGTCGAGTTACAATTAAACTATTCACAAAGTCAAATGGGTGACGCACACATAAATTTGAGTTTTTTTTTAAATTCTTAAACCAAAATAATCTTATTTAATTTACTTAATTATAACCATTATTTTTAATATTGTTCATTAAATAAGGGTAGATTAGAAAACTAGTTATAATATTTACTTTTCCAATAATTTTTCTTAATTTTTGTGAAAAAAGTCAACAAATCTATATAATTGCGTACTCTTTTAATAAAATACTCCATCCATTCCATTTTGATAGGCACGGTTTGATTTTCACACTGATTAAGAATTTAAAATTAATATTTATTGGAAAGGTAAATTTTATTTATATATTTCTCAATAAACCCCTATATTAAATATGACAATTTATTTTTATTAATAACCATGTATAATAAATAGGGATAGATTAGGAAATGGAGAAGTTAAGTTTATACTAATAAACACAGTAGCCAATATTTTGGAACGAGCGAAAAAAAAAAAATCAAACCTATTAAAATGAGACGGGGAATATCAATTATGGTTAACAATGAATATTTATGAAAGCATTGCTTATGATAACATTGTCAAATCAGACAGGATTCTCCTTGCAAATGTATTGGTCCACAATACACACACACACACACACACACACACACACACACATATATATATATATATATATATATATAGTTTACCTGTAAGGGAGCGGAAGAAAATTGATTGTTAATCATATGTTAACCTAGAATTTAAATATATTAACCAATTGTCACTAAATGATCGGCAAAATTCAACATGAAATCAATTGATTAGTTGTTAGACACAATAAATTCATTCATATCAGACAAACAATTACATAAATCACACACAGAAAAAAAAGAGACTTCATCAAACAAAAATGAGACATGAAAGAAATCGTGTTTTGATGAATTATGTAGTTGTTCTCCTAGTATCACTGAATATTTGAGTCATTAACTAGTGATGTTGGTTTTACGTTGGACATCATTAGGCACATGGCATGCATTAATCCGTTAGTATATTGCAATGTCGAACGAATGGTGGATTGTTGACATTAGGCAGAGATCGACAAACATCTAGTTGAATGAGCAATCAGTTACAATTTTAAACTTTAAAAACTATTTATTAAATTTACCCATAAACATAACAATGTTTTAATAAGCACGATTATAGCTAGGTGTTAAAATCAAGTGTCGGGTTTTTTTTTTTTCTATTTTTCCAATAGTTAAAATACAAGTGTCAAGCTAAACGTCAAGGTCAAATTTCAGAGCGATGTATTATTTAGACAACTAGACGAGACCTAAGCAAATATGGTAGAACATATATTTATGATTACTGTGAAAACATTTATTTACTTCACAAAATCCCATTCTAGCGGACAGCCCATGGTGGATACACCTCAGTGCGCCTAGTGCTAATTGGTTATTGTTGGGCCGTGTGCTGCCTTAAGTCATTTGGGTCAGAGTTGGGCTTGGGTTTGATTGATGGAGGCCCAGTCTTGCTGAGTATTATGGCTGGATATATATTGGCTCGTCTCGTCATTCTCACGCATTGTATCATTCGGCTGTTGCTCTTCTTTCTCTCTGTTTTTCAGATCTAAGTGTGTGAGTGTGTGTATCTTGAGTGAGGTAAATCCCTGATTTGTTGTTAGTGATCTAGTGTAATACTTAGTTAGAATTTATTCGAGGAATGAGCATGTGTTAGAGAGAGGGATTCGACTAGAGTTGTGAATACTGTGTAAATTTGCTACTGGCTCTGGTTTTTAATGGAATCTTCGAGCAACATCCACAGATCTATGGAGCTCAACGGGGGACGTAGGCGTTGCCGAACCTCCGGGGCTTAGGCCGAAAATTTTTGTGTTTTTTTTTTGTTTTTTTTCACATTTCTCGTTAGATTTCTATTTGTGTTTTTTTATCTAATCTTAACAGTGATATCAGAGCAATACTTGGGGAGTTAATTGGCGGTTTAGGGTTTCGAAACTTTTGGGATTTTCTCAGTCTCTGCCGGTGATTGGGTGTTTCTGATAGCCATTGGGTTCTCGGGTGGCTTGTGAACCTTCGACCGTGATTTGGTGAAGTTCACCTTGGAATCTGTGAAATCCGGCGGTTTCAGTGGGAGTTGCTACTAATTCTCGGCAACTTGTGTTCTTTAGTTTTCGACGACTCACAGTGTGTTTCTTCACCGATCATTGTGACCGCAGTATACTCTAAATCTACATTTTCTTACTCTGTGTTTTTGCCTGAGTTGTTACAACACCTAGATACCCCTGGTGTATAGTTTTTGTCCGAGATCCTTGAGATCTTTCGGAGTCTGGAACAAAGCCAGAACGGTTACGGTGATTGTGGTGATTGCTGTGATCTGAGATTCTTACAGTGTTGGTTTAATCCATTGCCCATTCTTTTCTGCCAGTGTTTGTGTGCTTGAGAATCTCCATTAGTGTAACTAGTTGACACTAGTGCTTGAGACTTGTCACTTAGGAGTTAACTGATTGTTTTTATTCCTTGCATACTGAGTATTTGGCAGTCGTGTTGTTATTGGGCATTGTAATTGAATAGGTCCTAATGTTTTCTGTGAGTCTTGTATTGTTGTCTTGAATCCTGCCTGATGCTAAGGTTTCTTGAGATTTTTTCTTGTGCAATTGACTTCTGTTTGAGATATCTTATTTCTTGAGAACAAGCATTTAGGGTTTAACTGGCATCCTTGAGTTTGTTTTATATTGCATTTAGAGTTTGCTTAACCGGTTTAAAAGAGTTTTTCAATTGAGATGGAGTCACTTGGTGTCTTTGATACATTGCACATTCATTCTTGTGATTATTCAATTGTCATTACCTAAGTTCTATTTGCTTGCCTACTGCATTCATCCGTTTACTTGATTGTGTGGGTTGCTAGAGAAGTATTAAAAAAAAAAAAAATTAAGTGACTGTTCTTGGGAGATTGAATGTTTACTCACTTTAAACTACTAGTTATTGAGATTTTGATAAGGTTTTGAAAAAGAAGTTTTTTCAAAAGGGTTGTGAGAATTCCTTGAAATTTTTTAACCATTGCTTGGTGATTTTTCAAGAATATGGCAACTGCAAACTCTTTCATTAGATCTGAGTTGGGGATCTTTGATGGGAAGGCTGATTTTAAAATTTGGTCACTTAAGTTGAAAGCACTTCTTATGCAACAAAGGTGTGTTAGGGCTTTAGATGATTCATGACCTGTTGGCACAACTGATGCTAATGAAATTGCATGGGGTACTATCTTTTTGCATTTGTCTGAAAATGTGATTAGAACTATTGGTGATACTAAAACTGCTGCTCAGTTGTGGACAGCATTGCAAGAGTACTATGATAAGAAAACTATTCATAATAAGTACTTTATGTTTAAGCAATTCTTTTCTTTTAAGATGGATATATCTGCTGATTTAGTTGAAAACTTGCATACTTTCAAGAATCTTGCTATTGATTTGACTAATGCTGGTTAGACTATCTCTGATGATCAAAAGGCTCTAGTTCTTTTGAATGTCATTCTTGAAAAGTATCATGATCTGAAGAGTGCTCTTGAGTATGGTCGAGATTCTTTGACTGTTGATATCATCTCTAATGCGTTGAGAAACAAAGAGCTTGAGATGAGATCGTTAGGGAATAGTGGTTCAGGTCAAGGAGAGGTACTCTTTTCTAGAGAAAGAGGTGGAGTGTGGAAAAATTAGAGTGGCAAGGAAGATAGTGATAGAGAAGATGGCGGTGAGAGTCAAAACACAAGAAGAATAAAGGTAAAGGCAAGTGGAGAGGGAAAGAGAAGGGTGAGAAGGAGTATGAGTGCTATGGGTGTGGTGAAAATGGGCACTTCATAAAGAATTGTCCCAAGAAGAAAAGAGAGCTTCTAGACAAGTATGGTGGCTAGGCAACCTGTGTGATTGACGGTAGCCTAGAGGGCCAAGTCTTGTGAATGACCTATTGTATCGGGCTGTTCACAGTATATATTTACAATTTTAGATCCAGTTTTTAATTTCAAGTTCAATTGAGTTGTTTGAGTTAAGAACAGTGTATTGACTTGGTGTTTCTTTTGCAAGTACAAGAGTAATGAAGCAGACTGTGATGAAGGTTCTTAGGTTCCACTAGAGACAGACACAGGCAGCAAGGTGGAGATATTGGGCCGTGTGCTGCCTTAAGTCATTTGGGTTAGAGTTGGGCTTGGGTTTGACTGATGGAGGCTCAGTCTTGATGAGTATAATGGTTGGATATATATTGGCTAGTCCCGTCATTCTCACGCATTGTATCATTCGGCTATTGCTCTTCTTTCTTTCTATTTTTCAGATCTAAGTGTGTGAGTGTATGTATCCTGAGTGTGTATTAGAGAGAGGGATTCGAATAGAGTTGTGAATATTGTGTAAGTTTGCTATCGGCTCTGGTTTTTAATGAAATCTTTGAGCAACATCCACAGATCTGTGGAGCTCAACGGGGGACGTTGGCATTGCCGAACCTCCGGGGCTTAGGCTGAAAATTCTTGTGTTCTTTTTGGTTTTTTTTCGCATTTTTCGTTAAATTTCTATTTGTGTTTTTCGATCTAATCTTAACAGTTATTAATACTAAAATTTTTTCCACTTATATCTAAGCGTGAAACATGGTTAGACGTTAAGGTTTCTTTTGGCACCAACAAGTCGTCTAGACAAGACCTACTCGGGTTTGTTCTATGCACAATGTTTTGGATTTACTTGAATGATATATTAGATGAGTGGTTAAAATTTGGAGAATGAGTAGTTGAAAATGATGAGAAATAAAAAATTAACGAAAATTTATTGTGTATAGAACAAACCCGAAATAAATATAATTATCACGAAAATAATTACTAACTCTACCACACTTTTTTTTTTAAAATAACTCTACACACTTGTTCTTACATTGTGAATACGTGTAAGAAAGATGATCAAGTGCACCTGAGAGTTTTGTAAGCTAAATTATGGCAAAAAACTTTGACCAGCGGCTACGATATCGCTGGAAAATTTTCCGAATTGCTGAAGCTCCCCCCACCGTGCTGATTCTAGATCTGATCTTGAATTTCAAAACGAATGTTGTACGGACATGTAAAACACCTTGAGAGTTCTGTAACTACAAAAGTCCCCGGGTGCAGTTGAACATTGCTATACATTTTATTATGTCTACCACTCCTGACCCCTGTAAGAGTATCTCATTCATCATCGTTTGTAGCAAGATCTCATTGTTTATGTGTCAGATATTGATCCCATATCAATAACTATCGACTGCAATAGAAATGATGAGCATCACAAATTATGCCTAGCTATCGTAAACATTAAAATGGGAATATTAGTATGTATATTACTCCATACACTACTTTTTTGAAATGCATGACTTTCACAAACGTTCAATGAATCAACTATGGGCATAATTCACACGATAATGTGTTGTCTCTCACCCAAATTTCATGAAAACACAAATGATAAATCAATTAATTAAATCAATACTTCTTGATCACGTATTACCTGGGTCATATATATTTAGGTGCATATGTACATATACATATATACATATAGTATATATGCCTAGAATCAGTAGTCGAGCCAGAATATTTTCGTATCGAAGATGAAAGAAGTGTCGGAATATTGTGAGAGCAATCGCCATTTCATGCGAACCTCCTACTCCACTTGATGTTCTTTAAAGCCTCTTTTTCATGAAGGAATAAAGGAAATGGTCTAGAAGAGCCACCGCCGACATCTTGGTTGTAGGCGCCGCAAAAACATTCCAAATTTCACCATCGAATATATTCGCCAACGCACATGATTTCGATGTTACAATGTATTAGTAACATTTAACGTAACGGTCATATGCTCAGTTGTACGTAGACATTGTAATCAATACTTTTGTTATTTGGCAAAATCAATATTCCTCCAAAAGTTCAATATTTGCTTACTTGGAAGATAGTATATTAATATATATATATATATATATATATATAGCAAATATATATATATATTAAATAATTAAAGATAGAGATAAGCAGCAAAGGTGTGAAAGATCTTAGTAAAAATCAGTTAAATATAGAGCGATTTATGAGCTTACTCTTTTAGATTGTTTGCGACAAAAATAATTTTTGTTAAGTATGCACCACACAAACCCATAAAATGGTAGATTTGTTTGTGTCCATTGGAAATCCAAGAATATATGAAAATAATAGGCAAAACAAAACCATTGAATAACTTGTTTTCCATAGTCATTAAGATTTGGCCTATTTGCACTAGAATTTATAGAGTTCATCACATCACTTGTCATTAGTTAGTTAACTCGAAAATAATCCACAATATTACAAGAATATATGCTTGATTTTTAAAAAGTGAAATTCCATTTTCAACTAGCTAGTATAAAAAGCCTTGCACACACCATTCATTTGTGTACCATAATTAAATTTAATTGGAAGCTTTCCAACTTAAGTAATTAGAGATTACCAAGCTTGTGAAAGATCTATGGGAGCTCATATTTCTACTGAACTTGAAGGCCAGGGATCAGCAGTGAACAAGGCCGGCCTTGTCGTTCGACCCAATGTGTCATCGGCAAACAACGGTCGAGGTAGTTTGTCAAATGGACCATCGGCGAACAAGGGCCGGGTTGTTTCATTTCACTCGTCCTCAAAATGGAAGGTCCATTTTGAAGCCTCAAAATCGACCTCAAACCTGGTAATTGTATAAGCTTTTAAATGTACTGATATGCATTATAATTATTGTTATGATCTAAAACAATCAATATGAACAGCATATACAACAAGCCAGAATGCACAAGATTTATATAGATTTGTCTCTACGGAAGGCTAAGTTTCAGATGCAAATTCAATATATATATGAAGATCGATTATTATTTGTACAAGAGATCAATACTGCGTGCATGCAAAGCTCGATCTGCATGCCGGTCTACATAACACGACATATTAACCTCCACAACTAAATCATGATAATACAAGAAAAAAAAAAAAAAACAAAGATCAAACGGTCAAATTATGGAAAATGTTCATGCATTAACACATTGATATGATTTTTATCTAATGATTTAAGATTCTAGACAGATATCCTGTCGATGTCATGATATTTTCCTGATAATAATGTTTTAAATTTCAGATGGTGCTCGACTTCACGGCTACATGGTGTGGACCTTGCCGATACATGGACCCCATCATGAATGAATTTGCTGCAAAATATACTGATGTTGAGTTCATCAAGATTGATGTTGATGAGCTGATGGTATGATCTTTTTCGTTCGATTTTCGTCTTCATTTTTCTCCCCCTTTACATATATAAACTAATAAATTCTGATTAACATGATTATTGAATGAATTCAAACAGGATGTAGCTCAAGAATTTGGAGTTCATGTTTTGCCAACTGTCTTGCTGATCAAGAAAGGAAAAGAAGTTGACAAGCTGGTTGGGGTCAACAAGGAAGAACTTAGGAAGAAGATTGAGAAACAAAGGGTCTTATAAGACCACCTACCCCACCCCACCCCACCCCAACCCACCTTGTCAAGTCGTTTTACTACATTTCACTTAAGTTTGATGATTAACATAGTATTTGTCAATAATACGTGTATTAGGGTTTGCTATTTGAGAATAATTAATATCAAAGATGCAATAATATTGTTGAATGTTGATGTACTGGAATGTATAACATTTATCACTACAACTTTGTTAAAGTTTTCGAATGTACGATCGAGGATGTAACGTTTATCTCTAGAACTCCATAATTACTTTCGCGGAAGCTTACAAGCAGCATGAGAATTGTATACAAAAGTTTACATATACTCTTGTTAAAATCTTGTAAAATTAGATCGGCGCACTCTACGCTCAATCACGTATACTCCTGGAATACTCTTCTTTTCTATATCTGCGTGTTTTTGCTAGGTCATTTTGAATCAGATTAATGATACGACATACTAAGAACATCTCCGATGCATCTTCAAATGGGGGAAATGGCTGCCAACTAAGCAAATATAGAATGTCTTTCTAATAGCAAAAATAATGTGGGGCAAAATAGCCAAGGGAAAAATGCTAAAGGGAAAAAACTTAGTAGGGAAAAAGTAATTCTCAAATAATGTATCAAAGAAAACTAAGGGAGAAAATCTAAATTTATCCACATGTCATTAAATTCTTTGCTAATTGTAATGTATGTGGGCCATTTGAGAGATTCTATTCTCTAAATTTGGGCCAAAATTTGGCCCCAATTTTACAGAATTGGCCCTCAAATTTTGCATTCTTCCCCTTAAATTGTAACATTATTTGTCATGCAATGGGGAAATCCTCCCAACCCCAACTCCCCCCCCCCCCCCCCCCCCCACAAATTTTGCTCCAGGCACCCCTCTCCAATGCATAGTGACCTATACCATGTGCAACTAATGTGTCAAAGAAAAAAATCAGACTCTATTTGTAAGGCTTTCTAAGAGCATCTCTATTGGGCCTGTGAATTGGGGGATGGTGTGGAGGAAAAAGATAGAGAAAAAATAATTATTTTAACTAAAAATAAAATAGAGGATGTACGGTGAAAAGAGAGGGAAAATTAAAAAAGTATGAGAGATGTAAAAATAAATTTAAAAATAATGATAAAATAATAGTAGACGATGTGAAGGTGAATGTGAGAATATAGAAGTATGGAGAAAAAGTGAAAAAAAAAAGTGGGAGAAAAGTAAGAAAAGTGAGAAAAAGAGAAGAAAATATATGATGATAAGTATACATTGTACACACTTATTTGTATCTGTAAACCAAAAATTTATCATTTGATTGAGCGGATTTCTACTAATTTATATGTATTTATTGTGTTTTTAGGTAAATCATCAATTTGGATGAGAACAATGAAAAAAGGAGCAAAAAGAAACAAAAGAGTTTATTTCCTAATGCTTCGGAACGAAAACGAAACGCACCAATAGTTAGAGGACTTCAGGTGCAATTTATGTGAAGATCTTCTCAGCTACTTTTCTTATGCTTACATGGAAGAACACGGAAAGTGGAGTCCGTGGCTTTACGGATCTCAATTCCGAGTTACGGATCAAAAGATATGGCCAAATAAAGATCATGGACGAAATCCGAAGTTGAGGAGCATTTTTTATACAGATACAAGTTGAGTTGGAGGACACAATCAGCTAAAGAGTTGTATAGCATCAAGTCTAGTTTTCAACATAACTTGAATCGGCTCAACCGGCCATTGGGAGCAAAAGTTATGGCCGTTCGAAGTTCAAGGAGCAAAGCAACTAAAAAGTGAGGCCGTACTTTTCATTTGTGCAGACTGCAGGCAACCCGGCTGCCACTGTGTGGCTGCACGGCTGAAATGTGGCCTCACATTGTTGAAACCAGCACACCCGGATTTTTTCCCATTTTTCTCGGTTTTCTCCACTTTTTGCCATCAAATGAGGGGCTTTTTGGGGATCCTCAAGACATGAAGTGAGGGCCATATAACACCCAAAAATCAGCCCAATTGGGGAATTCTCTCTTTAGCTTAGAATTAGGTTAGGTTTTTCTTCATCTTCTTCTTTTGTTTTCTTTCGTTTTCTTTTCCTTTCTTTTTCTTTTCCTTTCTCTTCCTTTTCTCTTGGGCTTTGATTGGGGTTGAACACTTGGAGTAGAAGAAGAGGAAATCAACAGGTAAAATGGAATTTGAAGAAGCAAGACTTCCCCCAAATGAAAGGGAGATTGTCTATAATCTTGTCTTTGTTTTTACATTTCTCTATTTCCATTGCTTTGTTTGTAAATGTTTCAATGATTTCCTATACTATGAGCTAGAATTGTATATGTTGGGATGATTGATGGATTTTAACCTTAGCTTGATTTATGAAATTGTTTATGGTATTGCTTTGTTGTTCATTCCATTGTATGATTGCTTTTGAGCTTGATTCCACTTTAGTGCTTCATCACCATTTAAGTGCTTAGAGATTTGTGTACCTACTCGAGAGAGAATGCATAGATTAGACCATAGAGTAATCACCATAGGTTCTTGTAGATGATAGAAATGGACCTCTAACCCTAGGTGACCATTTGAGCCACTTTCACAACGTGTAATGCGATTAGTTGATAACATATCGACACAAAAATGTAGTAGGTCGAATCAACTAATTATGGGTAGTTTGACATTCGAAAGAGGAACTATCTATTCTTGGAAAGTCGAGTCTAACATTGAGAATGTGCATTATATTATGTTTAGACATTGAGTTTATTAAGCTACGAATGAATGAAGTCATGAATCCCAACTACCCTTTTGTCCAAGCTCATCCCCATTTCTAGCCCATGTTTCATGTCTTGTTTTTATTGCTTTGTTAGTTTAATTTAGTGTAGGTCTCCCTCACCCATTTTATTGTGTGTATTTCCTTTGCTTTCTTTTCTCTCTTTGTTAGAATAGACAGCTCAATATAAATACCAATCCCTGTGAGTACGATATCCGAACTTCTTGGCCCACTTTATTACCTGTATAGCCCCTATACTTGCGGTTTATTTGTACGTGTGTATAAACGCCCAACACATGACCCGCAATTTTTTTTTTTTTTTTTTTGTGTCACATGCTCTCTACCACGTAGGATGGTTAATTCAAGTTTGCAATTGAGATACTCTCATTTCAGACATCTTTCCAGATATGCTGATTAGGCACAAATTCTTTTCCCAGGGCCAAAATGCTATAGAGGCCAAATTTCTTTATTATTTTGCTTTTTCTGTCCCATAAAGATAGATTTATTTTCCTTTTTTTGCCCATCTCAAAATATTTGTCACTTTCTATTTATATCTTTTTAATTTTTTAATTTTTTCTATTATATCCCCATTTAATATACATTGTTATTAGTGAAAATATATTAAAAAAATACAATTAAAATTTATTTTTAATCAGTATTAATTATAAGTTTTTAACCTTTGTGAAAGTCAAACTAAGCCTACATCTCCTTATGGACAGAGGGAGTATTTTTTTTACCTGTCTTTTCACCGTTTTAAATGGCTTGGATGTTGTGCATTGGAGTGGTATTTCACTATTTTCGGCTCCCTTCATCTGTTTGTCAGACATTGTGCCATATTCTATAGAAAGCTTTCCATAAACAAGCCATGTTAACTACAATCCATGGTGAGCATTGGATGCTCACATTAGTAAATGTTGTCAGTTCCACATCACCTAGCCAATAATTAGTCGGTTCTCACATGCGTAACATCAACCAATGAATTAATAAATTTTGGATCTTCACACGTGATTAGTATTTTGTTGGTTCTCATCCACATTTCATGAAAGTGGAGCATTGCCTACCAATATGCTTCTTGAACATGAATTCATTATGCTTTTGTAGCGACAAGTTATGCCGAAAATTAACTAAATGTGCTTATAATTAATCGAAAATGTGAATTGATTTACCATTTTAAATCTTATACTAACAAAACAATTAAATTGACGAATCAATGATAAATGACTAACAATGAATTAGAATTTGGACAACTATTGGAGCATTTAGTCATTTTGTTGGATTAGGAAATGATACATGTACGCACGCCTTATATATTAGGATGTATTGTATTAGACAAAAGACTGGTGAAATGACAATTTTTTTCCTTTTTCATTGTTAGAGAATGATATACACCGACATAATTCAAGGAAGGTCAACGCCAAAAGACCCACTCCATGTAGCCATTGGACCAATCACAAGAGTTGGAGAAAATAAGATCAAGTTATCAATAGCGGGATTACTCCAAGAAATATGGGTAAATTCACCAAAAGAATTACCTTGGAGCTTAATTGGAGGAAGGAATGGAAGCAAAAGAGTTGAAAGAAATAATTTTTTTGAGCATAAGGACTGAATTTGCACAGAATTTGGAAACGGGGGCTAAAAAGACATAAAAGAAAAGTTGTAGGACCGAGTTGCAAGCAATAGCCCAAGTAAGGAGCAATGCGACTGCATCAGGTGCCTGCCTAGATGCATGGGAGCCTGCGCCGCCACACGTGGCCTTGGACGGCCCAACGTTTTGGACCCCTTTTTGGCCTTTTTATTTAATTTTATTTTTCCTTTTCGCATTAGAATTCGTATTAGTTAATTATTTACTTATTGTCCAAGTTATTTATGGGTATGAAACATTGTAAATACGCCATTCTTTTCATTGAACAAACAATCTTGATTATTATTGAATTAGATCGAGTTTTTGTGAGTTTTCTCTCAAATTCTTCATTCTTCTAGAACCAATCCGAACTTATTAAAGCGTGATCATCTCTTGTGGCATTCACTTCTATTGGTTGCTAGATTCACATCTATGGAGGTGATTGGTTTAATATACCAATTGTTGTCCAGTTGTGAGTTCGAGATCCATATGTTATAGATCAATTCGCCGGATTATTAGCCTTCTTGGGTAAGATCTAATCTCATGTGGGTTGCGTTGACATTATTCCAACATGGTTTGCATCATACACTCTGTAGGTAAAATTAACATGAGAGTGACCATACAACATTTTCCTCGCTGGATGTGGCTCAAGAATTTGGAGTTCATGTTTTGCCAACTTTCTTGTTGAAAGAAAGGAAACGAAGTTGACAAGCTTGTGGGAGGCAATTGATTAAAGAAGATCGAGAAACATAGTGTGTAATTAGATCATGTTAGAAAAATTGGGTTGCTAAATAGATTTGTAATTCGTAAATAACTTCACATTGACA
Source organism: Jasminum sambac (assembly GCA_018223645.1). Lineage (NCBI taxonomy): Eukaryota > Viridiplantae > Streptophyta > Magnoliopsida > Lamiales > Oleaceae > Jasminum > Jasminum sambac. The sequence continues at coordinate 870,732 of CP073645.1, forward strand.
CATAAATTACAGAATAGTAGGAATAAGAATACAAAACCACAACGACGGCTGAGCTTGCGTAGCATGCAATGGCCTTAAAGTAATTTCGTCCTCACCACCATGAACAATTGCCTTCCAGCATACAACGACCAAATTGCGGTGTTGCAGTTGAACTGAATTTGAGTGCCTGAAACAATTATCACCAACCCGTTTAAATAGGTGTCGAAGACCAAAGCAAGAGGGAAAAACTCAAGATTTTCCTGGGTGTCGAAGACCAAAGCAAGAGGGAAAAATTCAAGGTTTTCCTGGTCGGTGTGTGTTCTTGAGATTGTGGAAACTGCTGGTTAAATAGGTGCAATGGAGCCTCAACACGTTCAATTTTGACTGTTACATCCATTACAGTGGCGGTTTCAATTCTAGTATTACAGCAGCAATGTAACACCGATCTGGTTCAATTCTGGCCATTACAGCAGCAGTGTAATGCAGCCTATTCCACTCGTTAGGAGTTACACATCATTACATTGCATTATATCCTCATCAATTTCAATTATTATTATTATACGGAAACTGAATCCTTAAAACAACCGCACAAAACTTGACACACAACTTGACTTGCACCTGGTGGTTGATTTCGGTGTGATGTTCGTGTCCGCACACGATTCCCAAAGCTCGTGTGGAAATTGGCTCATGATTCTCTATGGAGGATTCTCTATATAACAATTGTTACATCTCATACAAAGCCAACTATAAATAAGTTGGTCCATACTTTCTTCAACTTTCTATGTGGGATAGCCGGAAATGTTCCGTGGCCCACTATGGGCAACGTAAGCTAAAACCCACGCCGACGTGGTGCTATTTCGTGGCGCCACGTCATCGACCAAATTTTTTAATTTTTAAATTTTTTTGGAATCTACGTCAAGTTAGATGAATAATATATAACTGCCCCCTGATAAGAGCTCACCCGACCCCTATGATTTTTTCCCCCCCCCACTGTGGGCGACATAACCTACCCACAGTGGGTAGGTGATCATTACTCGTGGGATAGCTCCCACTTCCCAAATGCAATGCAAATGGACTTCAATTTCCATTCACCTAATTTCCAACAGATCACCCACCCCACCCAGCCCCCATCCAAAAGACTTGCCAAGTGGCTTACTACAGTTTACTTAGGTTTGATTAACATAGTATTTGTCATTAATTTGTGCATTAGGGTTTGCTATTCGGCTATGAAGATGCATTAGTATTTAAATGATGTACCAGAAATTAATGTAACATTTATCGCTAGAATTCCACAACTTTTGTCAAATTTTCTTTTTAAAGTACGAGAATGTAATGTTTTATCTCTAGAAGTCCATATCTTTCGTGGAAGCTTAGATGCTTGAGGAATTGGAAGCATGTATTGTCATATAATGCTACTTGCGTAGGGAAATTTACATATGCATGACTTGTTAAAATCCTATAAAATAAAATATCTTCATTATTATTGTCTTTGTGTAATCAAATTTGGTGCACTCTTATACTGCACTCAATGATAAAGTAACAACCCTATACTCAATGATAAAATAACAACCCTATTATGAAAGAAGAAAAAGGGAGAAAATGAAGGAGTGCAATGTGCTCGGAGCAAACTACAACGACACTTGACAAAAATCAAAAACGTAATTCCAAGTTTAAGAAAATCAATTAACCTTGAGTTTTGAGTTTTCGAATTTTAAGGTTAACTTATTGATAGGTTTCACAAACGGAGTTCTTTTAAAGGCCATGTATTTGTTAGGTATAAGGTGTGTTAGCGTGCATTAAAATCTGTTAAATAAGAAACTTTACTGCACTTCAAAAACACGCGAAAACGAAATGATAAATTATGATAAATCGAGACAAGATTTCGAATCTTTTTCCTTAAGATGAAATTGCTCGCTATGGAATTTTGGGATTGATGTGATACACCTATACATCAAAATACAACGATCTCGACTTATAAAGGTAACACTCCAACTACAAGACAGCGAACCCAAAAACACTTTGTACTCTCTTGTAAATGTATGTATGCAAAATTTTGAAGGAGAAAACTCATGCCTAAAAAAAAAGCATCAACGAAGGGGCATGGAAAATGCATATATATAGGATTAGACATCCGACAGCCAAGGAAGTCATCTTGTCCAAAAACTACCTTGCAATATATATATATATATATATATTTTAATTTCCATTCACCCGGATATTCCAACAATTTTAATTAAAATAAAAAATAAATAAAAAACATTAGGCCAATGGAATTTTGGGAAAGAAAAGAAAAATAAAAACAAAACAAAACGGTCGAATCGATCGGTTGGGCCCATTTGGAGGGCATTGATGGACGACTGGTGATGTTTGGGGCTCCTGGAGCATTTCTAAAGGTATGGAAAAAACCCGAGGGAAAAAACTTAAAAGGGAAAATTAGGGGGGGGTGGGAAACTTAATTTCATCGAATGTATAGGGAAAAAAATTTAGATGTAAATATATTGTACATGGGGGAAAAATTATTTTCCACCAATGAGATCATTCCCTCAAAGGTGGAAATTGGCCCCTCTTTTAGGCTTTTCCACTTCAAATTTAACTATATATTCCCCTTTCCCCTATACACTATTTTTACCTCCAAATTTGGGTTTTTACACCCCAACATTAGAAATGCTTTTGGCAAAACTAATGTAGAGGGGGAAAAAAATCCAAACTTGGGTTTTTTCCCTTCCCCCTACAAGGTCAAATAATGTGCAGAGCCAAAAACCTATTTTTAGTTGAATTTGGAGGGGAAAATTTAGCCCTCTTTTACCTTTTACCTTTTGCCTTCAGTTTTCCCCCTAACATTAGTTTTCTCGAAGAGCAAAACTAATGTTGTGAGAAAAATCTATATTTTTTCCCCCTTGTTCAACTATGGCCAATTAATGTTTGAGGTAATAAGGGTGAAAAAAAATTCATTTTTTGGGTGGAAAATGTAAAAGAGAGGCTAAATGTAACCCCTCTTTTACATTTTATTAACTCTTTTATATTTTCCACCACCTTCTTTTCCCCCCTACATTTTCCCCCTAACATTAGTTTTGCTTTTAGAGGGAAAAGTGAAGGGAAAATGGGAAGGGGAAAAAGAGGAGGGAATAAGGTAAAAGAGGAGCTAAATTTAGCCCCTCTTCTATATTTAACCGTGTAGGGGAATACATTAGTTTTGCTGTGAGAGGGCTAAATTTACAAAGATAAATACACAACATTTTTTATCAAAAAATTTATTTCATTCAAAAACATCAATAGTTGTCATAACTTTTTATTAACTAAAATTTACTTGATCTCAGAGTAAAACAATTTGATGTTTTTAAAATTTTACAATGCTTCCACAAATTTTAATATCAATTAGAAAAATTTAAGTAATTTTCATTACGTTTATACGCTCTTGATCCGTATGGGCACCAGATCATTTCCGTATGTTTATAACATGTAGTGATTTGGCAAGTAATCTACACAATTAAATTAAATCAATTATTAATCAAAACCCGCGATGACTTCCAAGTGGGTGTGTAGTGTCACATTGAAAAATAGAGCAGCAGCCTACACTATCCTTTCTCATAAATAAATAATGCTAATTTTTCTATCAATTTATACAATTAAATGTCCAATCTTTTAATAGATGGCCATAAAAAATATTAATTTTACTCATATGAATGTGTAGGATCTAGTCTTCTATTAGAAAATCGTATCCTTAATTGTACAAATTAATTATACACCTAGCATAACTTTTTCATAAAACAGAAAAAGTTAACTTGAAAGAGAAAAAGTAAAGAAGAAAAAAATAGTTCACCTTCTATTCGTTCGATCTGCATTTTATTTTTGTCATCAAAATGATTTAAAAGTAATCTTCCTCCACGCATGATTGTTAGAAGTTGAAGCACTTTACTGTAAAAGTTTGTCGAAAATGCGGGTTTCTAAAGAAGCATATCGACGATACGATGCACTAGGTATAATTATTGTCATTTCAACATAGCATATCAAATACTCCCTCCATCCCACGTATATAGTTCACTTTATTTTTTTCACAAGGATCGAGAATAGTATTGGAAAAGTAAATTTCACAACTAATTTTCTATAATGCATTTATTGAAATAAATATAAGTCATTAAAGATTTTATATTATCAAACATATAAGTATGATATAATAGTAAATGAAGATAAAAATGCTATTAAATATAGAAAAAGAATTATATATATTGGATAATCCAAAAAGGAAAAATAGACTATACATGTGGGATAATGGAGTAGTTATTAGCTCGTTTTTTACATATGTAACATGAACCAATTACCGAGGCCGAATAAATTTTGGATGTTTAGTTCACGTGATTAATCTTTTGTTGATCTTATCCGAATTTCATAAAAGTGAAGCACTGCATACCACTGCTTCATGAACATGAATTCTCTAAGCTTTCTCATGCCTAAATTTGCTTATATGTGCTCATTGATGGTCGATGATGTGACATTAATGAATCTATTTATTATATTCAATTTTTTTTATTGAAAGGAAAAATTAATTTGACAAATCAATTATAAATGACAAATCGAAATATCCAGGGACACGAATGATGGATAAATAATTATACTATCATTATTTTCGTTAAAATTAGAATTCGGTCAACTACACGTGCAATAAGTCATTTGCGCTTGCGGTAGCAGAAAATGCTATATTGACACTCCTGTGTGTCGTAGGATATACCATACCAGACACAAGGGAGGTAAAATGACATTTTTATCCCCTTCAATCAGTACATCTCATAAAGTACAGAAGAGTCCATATAGCATTTTCCCTAGTATATTATAATTTGTATGATAATGATCGAATTATACGAACGTCCTTAAATTAAGGCAAGAATATTGGAATAAAGTTGCCGGAGACTGAACCACTGTTTTATGCAGACGTATTAGGCCTATTTATTAACTTTAGCATCTCTGTTCGTAACAATGACTTTAGTCATTGATCATTATTTAACTCGAAGGGTCGATATCTCCAATGATCCCAAAATCCACATATTCTCAAAGACTCAAACAGCTTAGAGTAACTCGTTCGCTATTTTATTCAATCAAAACATATTACGTCATTTGATCACCACATTTGATTGTGTATATAGTTTATTTTGATTGAATGATGTCGCATGCGAGATATGAAATGAAATAATATATTTAAGCCCATTGTCTAGTCTCAAGTAGGAAAATTTTCTAGTAAAGTTAGAGTATCTCTCTGACCACCGGATGGTGATCAAATACTTGTAGTGGTTGATATAGCAAAATGGAGATCACTGTGCTGGACTTAGATCTTGTCTAGATTTCAAAATGGAGATCGTATATGGTCAGAAATCAAGCGCTCGCGCCGTAACTACTGGGCGAGATCCTCATGTAACCTAGTCTCCTATGTGTATTATCAAAAAGAACTCTAGTGCTCTGAGTGTATTCGGTACCCAATATTTTTAATTAGTTTCTAAATAATGGTCACCAATTCAAAATGATCTATATAACTAACTAAATAATATGGTTTCTTATGCATAAGTATTCATGAGTGATTGGCTACAGTGCCTAGTAAGTAGCTGATATGGTACATCATGAATGTTACAAACTTTTTATACATGTGGAGTAGCGTGTTACGTGTGTCAAATAACAATTTTTTTAATTAATAAAGAAAGAAAGGAACAAATGCAATACAACAAGTATAAAGAGCCTCACCACTAAACGTTTGTGCAGCATAAACTGATAAACAAGTATCAAAAATAGTTGAGTATGGGGGCTAATATTTCTTGTGAAAATGAGGCCAGTGGATCAGCAATGAACAAGGGCAATATGGTTGTTCCATACAATGGGTCATTAGCAAAAGCGGGTCGGGTTATAGCATTTCACTCCTGCTCGAAATGGAAGATCCATTTTGAAGCCTCCAAATCGACTTCAAATTTGGTAATAGCATAAGCTTTTAGATGAAGCAGTGTAATATATAGAAAAATGTTTTTTTTTAAAAAAAAGAATTCATTTAAGATAGGTAGATGTCTTCTTGACTTGATGATATGTGATTGATAATAATGTTTTAAACTTCAGATGGTCGTTGATTTCACGGCCTCGTGGTGTGGACCTTGCCGATATATGGAACCGGCCTTGAATGAACTCGCTGTTGCGACTAAATCCCACACCGCAAGTGTACGGATCGTATAAGTAATAAAGTGGACTTTTAAAGTCCGGGATGTAAATCCATGAGGATCGATTTATTCCCAATGCGTTTACTCTAACTAGCCTTAACCGAAATAAATAAGTTGAGATCAATTAATTTCCTAATCTTGCAAAAATTAAATTATTAAATTAAATTGCTAAATCTAAAATTAAAATTAAGAATTAAATTGGAACAAATTAAAAGAATGATTTTTTGGTTTTAAATCAAATATGGGAAAACTAGCATTAAGGTTTCGAATCCACTTTTCATTTAGTTATCCTCCAGATTATCAAATTGACAATGAAAGTTAGTTTTGACGATTCAATTCACAAAATTTGTTGAATAATCTTTCTCAAGTAGAATTCAACCTATTTATATGACGTGTTAACTATATCTCTATGATAACAACGCCATAAAAATGCATTATAACGCAAGAATTGCATAAAAACATCGCACAAAGCATAGGGGTATTCTCATCCCCTATCGGACTTTGTGGTTTTCAACAAAAGTCTAATCTATTCACGATTTCTCAATACAATAAATAGATCACAGATCAACTTTGGCCACAAGTTGTAAAAGAAAGCATAATTATATTGAAAACTCAAAACCGAACGTTCATCTTAGCATAAGAATTAACAAAACATCAAATTAACAATCCGGATTCAAACCAAAATCAAAGTTTCATCTCTACCCTAATGCTATGAAAAGTTTAGCCTATCATGTCAGTAAAAATCGTGAGGAAAAAGCAGAAGAGAAAGCCATCACGAATTAAAGTTGTGTTCTTGAGTTTGGATCTTCAATTATGGCTTTTTTCTCCAACTTTCTCCTAGATGATTGCTCCAACTTTCGTTCCCCTATGTTCTCTGATGTTCTCTCCCGAAATTAGGTCGAGTTCTGTATTAATAGATGTAAGAAAGCCCAAGAAAACCAGGTCCAATTCGGTTTGGAAAGTTTTAGAAAATCGCCGATATAACCATGCTATCGCCGTGCGATCGCATGGTTATAAATTTCAAAGGCATCTTTGTCGAGCGATATCATGGTTATAACAATTTCACCTTCGCCATCTTCCAATTTAGTCCCCAAAGTTTAATTACAGGACAAGTCCTGAACTTCCAACTTTGATCAATTGAGTCCACAAGCTTTTGATTTCTTCAATTTGGCTCCCATTTGATTTTTCTTCACCTCCCCCAACTTTTATTTCTTCCAATTGAGTCCTTCCAACTTTGATTTGTGTCCCTTTTTGTCCAAAGTTGTAATATTTTCTTCAATTCCCGGTTTTCCCTAAAATCGAACCAAATATCGCTAAATTAGATGCGAAATTAATTAAAAATAAGAAAAACACATAGTTTAAGAGGCCTAAATAAGTGCATAAATTGCACTTATCAAACACCCCCAAACTAGAACAATTATTCGTCCTCGAACAATAAAACTAAACTTAAAGAAAGAAAACCAACAAAGTAGTTAATCACCAACTACGAACAGGACTCGTGGTCAAACTGTGTATTATATGCCTCAGGCAAACGAAATGATAGTGAAAACTCAAGTTGGACAAACAAAACAATCACCAAAAAGAAATTCACTTACCCAAGTGCTCGACTATCTAGTGTGTGTGTGTGCTAGTCATCGCCTAACTCAAGTGCTTGTTCAAGTATCACCACAGAATGTTCAACACAAAACCATGCCTGTACTCCCAAGTGGTTGAATATCCTCACCTCGCTCATGAATCACTCCTGATGCTTTTCTCTCAATTCCCGAGGTGTTTCTAACTTGTGATTTCTACAAAATATATTATGCATTTTTTTCCACACAAGACGTCAAGAAGAGTGACTAAATGTTGAAAAGTATTACAACTATCACCCATCCACTTCGACCTCAAGTTTCCAAATTCCCACCTTTGAGTCCTTTCTGGCACCTTTATAATTTTATTCGAGTGGATTTTCCTTTTACTTGCTCCTTCAATCGATAATGGCTCTCTTCACTCACTTTGTTTTTCTTTTTCTTTTTCCCTTTTTTCCTTTTTTGTGCAATTTTTCTTTTCAGCTTTTACTCTCGGAGTAGCTCTCGCTCTATCTCCTAGAGGTAGCCTTCTTCACTGGTAGATCGTCCTCTAAACATTGGTTATGAAAAGCACCAGATTACTCGGTGGCGACTCTCACTCTCTAGTAGGCAATTTTTCCTCAAGCGGTCCCTCTCATCTACTAAACCATCATCTAAATCCAAAATTCGATACTTAACATATGATAGTGCCAAGATAAACTCACAAATTAAAATCCTTCAACTTAAAGCGGAAGTATCAAGACTTCCAAAGAGCAATCCCCTCAACATAGAGTCACTACATCTTACCACCCCAAATTAGACCATTTGGGCTAGTTGGATACTAAAATAGTGGTTGGGAGAACTACGGTCCTAAGTGTAACATTGGGGCTCAAAGGTAGTCCTAAAGGAACACAACATCTAGGTGATAAGTCGGAAGAACGAGAGTTAAACAATGACTATGTGCTCTTTTTCAGTTAATCGGGCACAGATAAGTGAATAGAAAATTTTGAAAATTTTCAAGTGATGTTTCAAATCCAACTATGAGTTCATTAGAAAAATTTAGGCGCCTTATCATCATCGGCGGTATACAACTCGACCAAAATAAATAAAAGACAAAACAATTTTTTTTTTTTTTATTTAGAATATCTAACCACTAGCAAATCAGTATAATAGCAAAAAAAGGTGAAAGAATGCTAAAATAACAAACGGGCATCAAATATATATAAAGATTTGAAGTACAACTTCAATCTTTCACCACATAAGCACAGAAGTCAACAACAATAAAAAGTACACAAAAGTACCCCCACCCCCAACAAAATAGAGTACATTGCCCCCAATATATAACATGTAAGTTCAAAGAGAGAAAAGTATAATAAAAGCGAGAATAAAGATCAAAGGAGGCAGATACTCCCCTACGGTGTCTCGTGAGGTGGAGAGAACATCTGATCATGCTGAATCCCGTGTGCTAACTCTAGACGGTCCAACCATCAGTTTCCAAATATAATAAAAGAGCAAGTAGTACCTATAAAAGCACCTCCAAACTATATAGAATTGCATAATACCAAAGAAGCTCAATTAATTGACTCAATGAAGGTGAGGCCAAAAAAAAAACGTGCAATACTATGCAAAGATGGAACAGACCCTCCACTACATAGAGTACGTGTCAAAAGCAACCACATATCAACTATTGATGCAATTCTATCAAATTTGGAAGAAAAATGAGGGGGTGAACAGAACTGGTAATGCATGCGATCGCATGGTTTACCAACAAGTTTTTTTTAATTCTGGGACTGGGGCTTGACGATAAATGATTTGAGATGATATTTTGCAACTGGTTTGAACTTGAAAATCAATGAACCACGGGGTTTGACAGTTTTTGTGGATTTTTTTTTTTTTTTTTAGTTCTAAAGTATGAAACTACATGAAAAACAACTAAAGATGTGAAAATGCAAACTAAAATGCAAAGCTTGACTCTAAACTTAAAGTTAAACTTAAAAATAACAATGAAACTTAAAGAAAGGATACGGGGATGGGTTGCCTCCCACCAAGCGCTCCATTTAGAGTCTAAAGCTCGACTTTGATTTGTAATAGCTCAAGGCGGTTGTCTTCGGCTCTTGCACTCCTTGCAATTGCCGGCTTTACAAATTTCCACATTCCTTTCCGATTTAGCGAGGCCTTTATCCTCTTTAGGAGTTCATTCATACCCCTCTCTCCATTGTACCTTTTTTTCGCAGCTCAGCTTAGTCTCGCACGGTGATTCTTCTAATTTGGAGCAAACTCGGGGATTTTGGGGTGGTGATGCGGATTTTAAGACGTTTAAGCGCACTTGATCATCATCCACCCGTAGAATCACCAATCCGGCCTCTACATCAATCAAAGCTCGGCTCGTGGCTAGGAAAGGTCTTCCAAGTATGATTGGGATTCTACTATCTTCCTCCATGTCGATCACAACGAAATCCGCGGGAAAGATAAACTTGTCCACCTTTACCAAAACATCTTCAACCACACCATATGGATATCGAATGGAGCGATCTGCTAGTTGCAGCGTTATATTGGTGGGTTTTGGCTCCCCTAAACCAAGTTTCCTATACATGGACAAAGGCATTAGATTGATACTTGCTCCTAGATCACATAAAGAATTCTTAAAGCACAAATTGCCAATAGTACAAGGAATAGAGAAACTCCCTAGATCTTTAAGCTTAGGTGGCAACTTGTTGAGCAAGATTGCGCTGCACTCTTCATTAAGCGCAATTGTTTCGAAATCCTCAAGCTTCTTCTTCTTTGATAGCATCTGCTTCATGAACTTGAGGTAAAGGGGCATTTGAGCCAAAGCTTCGGCGAAGGGGATGTTAATATGAAGTTTCTTGAAAATATCGAGAAACTTGGAGAACTGTTGATCCTCCTTATACTTCCTTAGCCTATGTGGGAATGGAATAGGTGGTTTATAAATTCTCAGCGGTACCACTGTCGTTTTAGATGTACTGCCCACATTTTCTTCAGCTTGTGGCTTTGATTCTTCCTTTTGAACTATTTCCTCAATCGCCTCATTTTCTCGTTCTTTGGAGGGCCTTGTGACATCAATGTCGTGAGTCGCACCCCACTTCTTGTAGTAATGGCCATCACTTGCTCCCTTGGATTTACCTCTGTATTGCTAGGCAAAGTGCCTTGCGGCCGAGACGGTGATAGCCAGTTGCCCGACCTGTGTCTCCAAGTTTCGATAGATGCTTGTTGATTTTGAAGAGCGATGTCGGTTTCTTCATGAATTGATCGAGACGCTCCATATATTTTTCGGTTCTTTCCATAAATCGACCTAAAGCCTCTTCAATCGAGCTCTTCCTTTCCGGTTCGGGTAAGGAGGTCCTGGAATCCTCCATTATTACGATTATCTCTCCACTAAAATTTGGGTGATTACGCCAACCCTGGTTATAAGTGTTGGAGAAGCGGATTATTGGGTTGGCGTTGACCCTTGAATGTAATCCACTCGGCGCACGGTGGGCTATAATGGGGCACTCACTAGTGCTATGGTTAGCTCCACATTCTTCATGAGTAGATGATCTACATATCATAGGAGTACCAAATTGTGCAATATTTTCCACCGTGTGGGCTAAAGCATCAATCTTTGCGGTTAGAGCGGTGAAGTTATCAATTCCATACGATCCTGTGCTCTACCAAGATTCCGCCTATCGATGCCCACATAGCCGTCTTGTTTGCAATCCTCTCAAAGAGCTCAAGAGCTTCAAATGATTGTCTTGGTGCTTGAGTGATCCATTTGATGAAGAGTCCACCAAGCTTTTACATGAGGGAAGCAAACCCGCATAAAAGTATTGTACTTGCTGCCCATTACTGATCCCATGATGCGGGCACTTCCTCAGCAGTCCCTTAAACCGTTGCCAAGCTTCATCGAAAGATTCCGACTCATGCTGTTGGAAAATAGAAATGTCATGCTTCAGCTTGGCAATCTTCGCCGGCGGGAAGAACTTGGTGCAGAACTTTTGAGTTAGGTCATTCCAGGTAGTGATACTAGCAATGGGCTGTGAATCAAGCCACTCCAGAGCCTTGTCTCGTAAAGTGCGAGGGAACAACCTTAGTCGGATGGCATCGTCCGAAATACCCTGATATTTAAAATGTTCACACATCTCCAAGAAGCGCGAGACATGCGTGTGCGGGTTTTCATCCGGCAGCCCGTAGAATTGGTGCCCGTTTTGGAAAAGATGGATTACGTCGGTCTTCAACTGGAAGGTGGGTTGGCCGAATGGGGGGAAAACGATGCTGGATTGACTTTGGATAATCTGCGGTGTCATGAAGTCACCAACCAACATGTTATCCTCATCGTTTCCTTGGCCTGCAGGGTTAGCACCGCCATCGATAAGCGGAATTTCTCTTTCAGCTGCCATGTCTTCCTTTGACCGATCTTCTTCGTTCGTTATATTGACCTCTCTCAGTCTGCGATGGAAAGTACGGTCGATTTCCGGATCGAATTCTAGGCGTTTTATGGCCCTTGCTCTTCGCATAAACCTGAGAAAGAACGAGAGAAATTGTGAACGAAAAATGCAATATAATTAAATAAAAGCAAATAAAGTTCGAATTAGTGCTAGCTAATCTAAACGGTAAAATAAATACAGTCCCCGGCAACGGCGCCAAAAACTTGTTGCGACTAAATCCCACACCGCAAGTGTACGGATCGTATATGTCGTACCCACGAGGACTGATTTATTCCCACGTTTACTCTAACTAGCCTTGACCGAAATAAATAAGTTGAGATCAATTAATTTCCTAATCTTGCAAAAATTAAATTATTAAATTAAATTGCTAAATCTAAAATTAAAATTAAGAATTAAATTGGAACAAATTAAAAGAATGATTTTTACGGTTTTAAATCAAATATGGGAAAACTAGCATTAAGGTTTTGAATCCGCTTTTCATTTAGTTATCCTCCAGATTATCAAATTGACAATGAAAGTTAGTTTTGACGATTCAATTCACAAAATTTGTTGAATAATCTTTCTCAAGTAGAATTCAACCTATTTATATGACGTGTTAACTATATCTCTATGATAACAACGCCATAAAAATGCATTACAACGCAAGAATTGCATAAAAACATCGCACAAAGCATAGGGGTATTCTCATCCCTATCTGGACTTTGTGGTTTTCAACAAAAGTCTAATCTATTCACGATTTCTCAATACAATAAATAGATCACAGATCAACTTTGGCCACAAGTTGTAAAAGAAAGCATAATTATATTGAAAACTCAAACCGAACGCTCATCTTAGCATAAGAATTAACAAAACATCAAATTAACAATCCGGATTCAAACCAAAATCAAAGTTTCATCTCTACCCTAATGCTATGAAAAGTTTAGCCTATCATGTCAGAAAAATCAAGAAAAACGAGAAGAGAACGCCATCACCGAATCAAAGTTGTGTTCTTGAACTTGAATCTTCAATTGTGGCTTCTTCTCCAATTTTCTCCAAGTTTTGTGCTCTAATTTTCGCTCGCTCTTCTCTCGATGTTCTTCCCGAAATAGGTCGAGTTCTCAGATTTAATAGATGCAAGAAAGCCCAAGAAAACCAGGTTCAATCTGGTTTGGAAAGTTTTCAGAAAATTCGATATAACCATGCTATCGCGCAGGCGATCGCATGGTTATAAATTTCAAAGGCATGTCATGGCGACCGCATGGTTATAACAGATTTCACCTTCTGCCATCTTCCAATTTAGTCCCCAAAGTTTAATTACAGGGCAAGTCCTGAACTTCCAACTTTGATCAATTGAGTCCACAAGCTTTTGATTTCTTCAATTTGGCTCCCATTTGATTTTTCTTCACCTCCCCCAACTTTTATTTCTTCCAATTGAGTCCTTCCAACTTTGATTTGTGTCCCTTTTTGTCCAAAGTTGTAATATTTTCTTCAATTCCCGGTTTTCCCTAAAATCGAACCAAATATCGCTAAATTAGATGCGAAATTAATTAAAAATAAGAAAAACACATAGTTTAAGAGGCCTAAATAAGTGCATAAATTGCACTTATCACTCGCGGCAAAATATAGCGACGTTGAGTTCATTAAGATTGATGTTGATGAGTTGAAGGTATGATATTTTTCATTTTTTCTTTGATTCATTTTTTTTTCCTTCCTTAAATTGGATATTCTCATCATAGATGCACTCATAATTATGATTAAAATGATCATTAAATAAATGGAAATATAGGATGTGGCTGAAGAATTTGGAGTTCATGTTTTGCCAACTTTCTTGGTGATGAAGAATGGAAAAGAAGTTGACAAGCTTGTTGGAGTCAACAAAGAAGAACTTAGGAAGAAGATTGAGAAACACAGGATCTCATAATAGGAACAACCCTCCCACCCAAGACCCGTCGTGAGACTTTTTGACGTTCGAGATGAACTTTAAAAATAAAAAACAATCGCCTCCTTGAAGCATGAGTACCGCCGCCTCTGCCTCACGCCGGCCCACCCGCGCCAAAGCCTTAGGTGGTTTAATTAGTAGCTACAAATCCCTTTGGTTTGATGATCGATATGATGATTAATTCATGTATTATGCGGTCTATTATTTGAAAATAGAGATGCACGAAGATTAATAAACTTTAATGCAATGTAAGGAATGATCTCTGAATCGAGATCTGTTTATTTCCATTCTCTGTCTTCTTTAATTAAAATAACCATCATCACCATATCACAGGCACATGAAATGAAACAGAAGATTGAACTCGATCAACTTTTAACAACTATATATAAATCCAAAATTTAATCCATTTCTTGTAAAGGTTATTCACTTATTCCCAAAGTAGGAAAATGTCTACCTGGCATTATTGAACAGGGAAAATTGTAAAACTTTTGCCAACAGCGTGGAACTAACAAAATAGATTTTTCCCTCAAAAAAAAAAAAAAAAATAAATAGCATGAACAACAAACAAAATATTTAAGTTTTAAGAGCACTATGGTAGCTAGTTTGTATGGACGTATTTACAAAATCTTCGATATAGACATTCCTCATGTAGTCAAATCTTCCGATGCTGTTATAAAAAAAGAAGATACACTTGTTAGATACGTAATCAATAATAAATAAGATGACTGTCAAGCTATTAAGATGAAATTAAATAATTCTACATAGATATTGTTATTTGACATTTTTAACTAACACAATCATGTGTCAGTTTTTGATTGAGTGATAAACATAAACCCATGTGATTTATCATTTTAATTCACTTATCCATATCTGTATGATAAGTAACCGCATCAATTAAAAATGTCAAATTAGAATGTGTGTCAATTAAATAAGATGGAGGAGATTACAAGGTAAAATAGCACTGAAAGAGCTCTTTTGATTAAGAGCTAAATCGTAGGATCATAGAAAGGATACATGATGCATGATAAAACTTAAATTGTATAACCAGAGTCCATCCTAAAATGTTGGCGCCTGTGCTGGGAACTTAATATTTGATTCTTTTTCTCCTATAAATTCAAATTTTAAGGGCTATTTTGATTAAGAAAAGGTGTCATATAGTGTCATTGGGAGTCCTAGAGTCTATAGAGCTTTTCAATTTGCTTAACGTCGAGTTAAGACTTAAGATGTGCATATTAATATGCTCAAATGAGGACATAAATTGTCTTGATTGGATATGATAGTTATGGAAACAGAAAATATTGAGAACTTATTTATTTTCATAGTTTCGAAAATCAATTGCCAAAAACAACAAATTCAAAAACGGCCTTACCGGTTGATGACGTTGGAACCACAACGACGTGCATAGTTGCATTATTCGGCGGGAGTTGCAAACGAAGAGGATAAAGCTTCCCGTTCAACGGACTTCGTGTGCAAACAGTAATATCCTTAGCACCCAATTCCTCCTCTAACCTTTTTGTTAACTCCCTAACTCCATTCCCCTTGAATGTGATACAAAGCTCCTCAAATCCATCATCTATCTCCCCATATTCACTGGCTATATGAAAGTAAATCAATCTCCCATCACTTCGTTTCCGCGGCGAACTAACCAAAGAATCATTGGACTGAAAAACGCAGCCCCAAAAATTACATTTCATGTTAAAATACGAACGATAATGGACAACGAAAATAGAGAAGATGCAAATTTTATTTTCGCAAATAACCCAAGATTGGGGAGAAAAGCCACACGCAGAAGCCAGAGAAAATTATAAGTTTTACGTCTATTAGAACATGAATATTAGGAATACTAATTCTAGTAGAACAGGTAAACTCTAATCTTGGAAGAGTAGAAATAAAATTCTAATCCCAATAGAATTCATTTAACTAACCCAAACTTGGTTCCACATAGAATTGGTCACAATCCCCAACATTTCACGATTCTTTAACATAATCAGATCAGACAAGTACCTCTGGCCCAGAAAACGCAGTGGAATTTACGGATGGAGTGGATGGTGAAGTAGAACCGGAAGCGAAAGAATCTGAGTCACCACCCAAAACTGGTGGTGCTGTCTCTACCTCCTCATCCGCCACCGCCGATGACCTATCAAGAATTTCCACCACATGCACATCCCACAAAACCCAATCTTGGGTTGCAGTTCTATGAGGAATGTCGTGTGTTACCGAGTTTCTCCACGGTGGCGGCCCACCATTGGCCCGTAAAAACTCCCCGTACCTGTCGAAAACAAGGTTTCAAAACTACTTTCAATTTTTCAAAATACTGAAAACTTGTTTATATTTATATATATATAAATTTAAAAAAAATTAAAAAAAAGCTCATTTTCAAGACCAAGATTTTTCCTTTTTGAATTTTGATTGTGCTTTTTAATAAAAACAAGAAACTGAAAACTGAAATGCAAAGAAAACAGACTGCTTAAACTTTTAGACCAGACAGGTCAAAAGTTACCTCGTCTTGAGCTTGACAGAACTGCCCTCTCGGAAGGGCTCCCACTCGACCGAAGAGTCGAGCCTCTCTGGTATTGTTTGCAAAACCTTACGCCCCGTCATACCCAGTAAAAACTGCTTGTTCGAGGCCGTTAAGTACTTATTATAACAGCTTTTGAGGCGAATTATGTTGTCGGAATTTTCGACGATTTCGACTGTCCATTTTGCATTCTTGGATGAAGCAGCAGTACGATGTTGGGCAACTGATTCTTCATCTTCTTCTGCTGTTAAGTATTTTCCATGGACACTTTTCAGTCTCACTGCCTTGGCGTTTTGGAACATATCCATTGCTGTTGTTCTTGTTGTGAAACTCAAATTGCTCTGTAAAAATCATTTTCAGACAGAAACCAAGGAATTAGTTGAAATAGTGATAAGGTTTTGGCGTGGTTTAGGTTGGATTATTCTGTTTCACATGTTCACATCTGACTCCACTCACCACAGGGAAGATGAGGATAAAATGGTTATGGGTATTTTACCATAATTATGTCAGATGCAGTACACTAACTATACTAATTATGAAAATGATTTGCATCGAAAGTGTGGCATACATACATTTTGTAGGGATTTTTTTTTTTTGTGTATCACGTAATCTTCAATATCGACGGTGATAAAAGTGCCACATATATAGCCTATATTCGTTTTGGATAATACTAAACATATATAATGCTTGTCATAATATGTGACATATTAAAGGTGAAAGTCTTATTTTACCATATTAGGTGAAAGTCTTATTAATTGTGTAATATTTTATAAGGAAGAGTAAGGGTAATATAATCATTTTACTTAATTATGTTACTATTTATGTCACTCTCTATGTCCATGTAGCATGACCGATTCGTTTTTGTAGATCTAGTTGGACAATGCATGCATCAGTACAAATAACTTTTTCTAAACTAGATTTATTTATGATTAAAACGAGACAAATTTATAGGGTGTTAAGACTTAAGATGTTTGTAAAAATGGATTTTTATGTGTTTTTATGCGATATAAGAGAGAGAATGAGTGGAGTTGAATGGTGGAGATTTGTGTAGTACAGGTAGATCCCACGAGATATGTGGATGTGAAACAGGAGAGAGAATTAGTAGGGTTGAAAAGAATGTGTAAAAATATATAAAATAAAAACGTGTAAAAATATGTAGAAGAACGGAGGTTAATGACTTCAAAAATGATTAAAAAGATAAGAAGAAGAAATTTAAAATACAAATTTGTGAATGTCAAAATAATTGGGTTTGAATGATCATGGTATCTAAGAAGTGTGGAATGAAATGATTTTGGAGATTGAAGTTGGGAAAACAAGTCAATCATTCTCAAGAATTGGGGAAAGCAAAGGAGGGTACTTTTGGAATACGAAGTTAATCAATGCAAAATATAGAAAGTGATAGGCAACAATTCTAAAACGACAACTCGATGATGTCGACCTAGATGGTTTCGTATAATTAACTTCACCAAATATTGTTGTCACACAAGTCCTCGTGTTCACATACTATATATATTGTCACTGCCACTTACCAACATTTTCGGTTCTAAACAATCCCTTTTGACATCGTCTTAATAATGCCTAAATGTAAAATTTGCCGTTACTGCTCTATACGCTTCATATATTTTAATGCTTCTACTTCAAATAATTTATGCTCACGCTGACTAAGGCTCGTAAAAGTTCAAAACTTAACCTCCCCATTTTGTTACTCTTTACGTTTTTTCAATCACTGTTATATAATCTATCTTAATAATCTATGCCATGGAGACTACCATTTGTGAATTTTAAGGTTTAAAATCAGCATTCTAAATAAAGTAAAGAGTGAAAAAATAACAATAAAAAATTTCGAATTTTTACGAACTAAAGTGGTTATAAATATAGACAATGCAAAATAAAAGTGATAAAAAATAAGGCAGTAAAATCGAAATTCAAGCCTAGATCAGTAGATATCAATTAAAGAGAGTCAAAGAGAACCTTTAGAACAAATCTAGAATGCCGCAAGAGATCTCCTGCCAACCTATTAGCAGCATAAATTGCTAACATGGTGACGTGAGGCCACAGGATAACGTGGCGCCCTCACACGGGCCACGTCATCAGCAAATTTTATTTTTTTATTTTTAGTATCTACATTAATTTAGATAAATAATATATAACTGCCCCCTAATGGCGGAGGACACGGACCTCATATTTTTCTCTCTAAAAATGGGAGTGTTGGTATATGTTGGCATGAGATCATGACTCTCTAGAATGCATTTGTTATGAGAAGTAGAATGACATTTTAAAACTTGGAATAGAAATAGAGGATGATCCCTATGCTAAAGGATTCAAGAATTTTCAAGAACATTTCTTGGTCATGTCCAATGAATACAATATAATGCATACAATGATACAATATACACAAAACATGAAAATCATTCATGAACGTGTTGAACTTGACATAAAAGTCCAAAACCTGAATTTTCCTCTTTCTAGAAATATTTTTCTTTGGTGAAAAATTGAAGGACGAACACAAAAAAAAAAAAGGTAGAAAAATATCTTTTTGGTGGACCATGAAAATTGACATTACATAAATAAATTATGCACAAATGTCTGACCTTATTGATGCTATATGGACAACCAATTAAGCTTTCGACCACAAAACTTTACAATAGTATCATACTATATACTATAATCAGTACTCTAAAATTAATCAATATCCGTCATAAAGAAATATTTAAGATTATAATTACTTAATTAATTTTCATTTTTTAAAATATCCATCTTTTTATACTTAGATAATCAATATTTAATAATAATATCTTTAATTAAATTATAGAACACGATTTGACTTTGAAAAGATGCATAACATTAATAATATTATTTGACTAAGAACGTACCTTCGGCATAGATAATCTCGGCGAAGGCGAGTAAACAGACTGAAACCTCGGCGAAGCATAGTTCCCGGAGTGTATCGACTCCGGCGACCCGAGCTCCAAACCCGACATGACGTCATCAGAAACCGATGAGAAACTCGAAACCATCGACAAATAATCGTTCAACGACTCATTTTCCGGTATCTCCACCGCCTCCACATCCCACAAAATCCACTTATGCGTAGAAGAAGTGTAAGGACTATCATGGGTGATCGAATTCCGCCACGGAGGCGTTCCGCCGTTGGCCCGCAAATACGTACCTCCGTGCGCCCTCAGCCTCACCTGAAAACCGTCCCTTATCGGCTGCCAATGGATATTCCAGTCCTTCGTGTTTTCCGGTACGGTTTGCAGGACTTTGTGGCCCGTCATGCCGAGGAGAAAGGCATCGTCGGAGGCGGTGAGGTAGCGACCGTGGTGGCTCTTGAGTCGGATGACGTGGGGGTCGTTTTCGACTAGTTCGACTAGCCACCGCGCTTTTCGGGTCGACCCGTTTTTGCTCTGTCGGGTGGATAGTTGATCGTCGTCGGCGACGAGGTACTTGTTGTGGTGGCTTCGGAGTCTTATGGCTTTAGCGTCTTTAAAGAAATCCATATAGTGAGCGTTAGAGTTGAAAAGAGGATCGTGTAATTGAGATTAATTGGGAGAGATGGGATTATTATAATATGATGATGGTGTCACAAAAATGTTGATTAGATTCATACATTTTGTACCTTTGTAGACGCGAAAGATTGCATAAAACATTAACTATCCATGGAAGAAAAAGACAACGAGATGAGAAAAGTTGACTAATGAAATTTCGAGGTTAAGACATATGTTGCCCATATGTATTATTAGAGTAATTTTCTCATTTTCGTATCGGAGAGTTATTCTCTTCGCTGCTAATATATCAGTAATTAAAGGTTAATAAATTAACACGGAGTTCTAATTTTTATTTTTTTAATTGTTATATCCAATTAAAATAATTCGTATTATTGAATCAATAATTTAATTTTATATGTAAATTATTTCGAATAGATGGAAAAATTGATGAAAATGAATAGAGGCTATAAATCAATAGGCGTATTCACAAATTTGAATAGTATAAAGAATAATGCTAGACCTTCATAATTTTTACCATAAAATATAATATAATAGATGTAAAAGTCCTATTTTGTTATTAATGAAAATTATTTTTAAAAGAATAATAAAGATATGGAATATCATTTTATCTTATTATATTATTTTTTATACAATTTTCAATGGCAGTTTAGCCTGACGGTAGCATAAATAGAAGTAGTGAAAAGAACCGGGTTTGAACCGGTGAGGCCGGGCGGGCTTTAACTCTCTCTTCTAGATGGAGTGGACCTGGTAAGATATCTGAGGCCCACGCGCAACCATGGTGGTACTAATGTGAACTCACATAGCCCATTAAATTTTACCTACCTCTCCCCACTGCCAAACTGTATTGTCCTTTCCATTTTAGTTTTTCTTATTAGTTAATTGTTTATTCTAGGATAACTGGAGATGTCGATGGACGATGGGTAATTTAGTGGATAAATTGTGTTAAAATAAAAGAAACATTCTAGTCAGTGACATTCAAAAAATTTATTTATGATTATTTACTTAAAATGATAGGTTATCTACAGTTAAATAACATATATGATTAACTGTCAATAATTACTACATTAATGAGATGGTCTTATCATTGCTTTCAACCATCGAAGTTCAAAAAGTTAGCAACATAGATGGTCCTAATCATCTTACCTTAGTGGCTTAGTGTAATGTCCAATGGACATATATGGACACTATTTGCATTTTCTTGCACCATGATTGAGTGCCCTCTTTCCTCCTATGTAAATGCAAACAATAGTTCCGATTCCACTCTAAGAGGCCCTAATTAGTTTCCAACTAACACATTCTTAGTGACATGACTACTAGTTAGACATGTAAATTATCCAAAGTCAGTTTTAATATCTTACCAATAGTTGACCCACTTACTTGTAATTGTTCCAATTACTGAAGTTATCACATCAAATTATCATGCAACAATTTGAGACTACAGCCACCTAAGAGTTAACACAATAGGTGTGCCTAGAGGCAGAGAGACGATAGGCCCCACCCCCAGTTTGGGCCACTCCTTTCTTGCACCGAATGGCAAAAAGAGTTTCTAAAAATGACATTTTTCTTGTAGTGTACCCCAACAGAATCAATTGTCGATCCAGCAAGTAGTGAATTGTTGGCTATGCCTATGAATGTTTGCCAACAATGGTAAGAGATCAAAATCAGGTATGAATTTTATGTAATAACATATTGTTTATTTTATATAATTTAAACAACATTAAACCACAGTGCAAACTCCAAAGTCAACCCAACTAAACCTACTGTTTCAAGATGCTTTAGCCTTAGCAATGAGCACTTTAGCAAACTCCATGAGCTTGTCAGTTTGAGGCATAACATCCTTAACAGCATCATCAGATGTGAATTTATCAGCCCACTTGAACAAATTAGGTGTCTTTTTCTCGTCGAGAAGGGTCATATTGCCCATCTTCTCAGTCACTCTCAGCCATCCCAAGAAACACCCCAATGCAATGTCCAAATACCCTATTCTGTCCCCTCCAAAGAAGCTCTTGCCTTTGCTGCATTTTATGAAGGCATCTTCAAGTAGAACTAGCCCTGCAATCACTTCCTCAACTGCTTTTTTCTTGTCTTCGTCTCCATTAGCCCTCGAGATGGCACGTATGCCCGGAAACCACTGAAAGAGAACAATAAGTGAATATCATTATATCAATCGGTATTGCATGTTTGGTATACTGTATTGGATGTAGTCGGGCAATTTCACATGGAAAAGAATTTACAGTGCTGCCAAGAATTCCACGTAAGGGGTTGATTAATATCTTTTAGTATGAAGATTTGTATCATATATCATCCATTAATATGTAATACTTAGCACTACGTCATTTTGGTAGGAAACAATTTCTACTGAAGAAAATAATACCGTTCATCCGTTGTGTATAAATAGTGAGTGTTAAATAGTCCAAATAAGCAAATACAAGTACTTTTGAAATACTAGAAATGCTATAGCTATAGCTTAATGAAACGAGGTTATTAGAAGCACACTAATGATCCAATTTCCACATGTAGACACCTTGTGGACCGATGATTGACACGTGTCCCCCGCCTCCCACCATTAGGGGGTGGCTATATATCAATTATCGGCCCACATGTGAGCATCTTAAGGTGCCTAGTTACTCACATGTGGGCATTAGAAACAAAAATAAAATAAAAAGATAAACTACATAGATTAAATTAATTTACAGCTAGATCCCGTAGTTAAGCATCCATTTGGCAAATATAAATTGTTACTGTGATTGCTAGAGAAAATTATTTTCACACAAACTCCATCCTTGTGCCATGATACTAGCCAGCACTTAGGACGTGTGTAAAAATGGATTTTTATGTGTTTTTATGTAATATAGAAGAGAGAATGAGTAGAATTGAATGGTGGAGATTTGTGTAGTACAGGTAGGTCCCACAAGATATGTGAATGTGAAATAGGAGAGAGAATTAGTGGGGTTGAAAAGAATGTATAAAAATATATAAAAATATATAAAAATATATAGAAGAACACGCGCTCATCCAATACATAAAAGGCACAATTTAGACTTTAGAGTCTATTGGCGCAAATTTTCTCAAATATCATTTTTCCCTCAAAAGAACATTTCCAACCACTCGTTTCTTTACCTTTCATTCAAAATTATTTTATCCATAACCTCTACCTAAGATGCAATTATCTCATAAAGTAGTCGACATTTAGTGACTAAGCCCATGTTAGGATTCAAATTTTTATGAATTTTGATGTTAAATTGGAGAAAGAACTAGTCGACTAGAAAAATGTGAAATTTTTGTAATACATACAGGTCCTACAAGATATGGTGGATGTGATTACTTGATCAAATTCAAATTTGAAAAAAGATATATAAAAATGAGTTAAAACCGTTAAAAATTTCAACCCTAAATGGGCTAAATCTACTCAAAGAATACTAGAAATTTTTCGTTCATGCACACATTTTATGTGAACTGAAAAGAATACCTTATCGTCAATGTAAGTAGCCCAAAACTTAGCAATGGCTCGATCATACGGGTGGGATGGAAGAATGGAGTGACCCGATTTCCAAACCTCATCAACGTACTCAACAATAATCATTGATTCACAAACCGGTTTCTCACCATGAAGCATAACCGGAATCTTCTTGTAAACCGGGTTCGATTTGAGAAGAAGCTCACTTTTGGAGCCAAATTTTTCCTCAAGAAACTCGTACTTAACAGACTTGATATTGAGTGCAATTCTAGGGCGCATTACATATGGGCTTGGCCACCCACCCAAGATTTTCACATCCTCGGATGCCATTTTCGGAATTTCCAGAATTACAACAAGGGTTTTTGTTTTTGTCTCTAGGCTACCAATACCATGTAGACAGTGTGTGTGTGTTTCTGTGTAGTATATAGAGTCATGGGAATTAATACGGGTAGGTGGAGAACAAGTACAATATGAAAGCACGTAACGGCACCGATTTATGGCGTGAGAAATGAAGGAAAGGTAGGTATTGAAAGAGATGATGTTCTCACATTGTCTCAACGTTTTTCAAACTAAAAATTAACTTCGACTATACTGGTTAAAATCAAGCATCAATATCAGTATAAATATCAATCCTATATCTCATATTATCACTTATTATTGTCCACTATTATTTGTTTCCACCACTATTTAACTTAAAAACTAAGAAATTAGTAATTTTTATGTGGGAAAAAGTTTACCCAACCTCAGCCTTATGTGTGTAGACAAGTTCTTTCAATTCTCTATTTAATTACATATGTAGATTATTTTGATTAAAAGAGTCTAGTAATGGTCTAGCAGGGCTTGTCTCAGTGGTAAAGAAACCCTTTACACACATTTGACCCAAGTACGAGACACCCTTCCACCCTTACCACCCCCAGTTTGTACAAAAATGTAAAATAAAATAAAATAGAAATACTGCTAACGACAAAGAATCAAGAGTTGTGCAGAATTCTTAATTGAAGCTTTGAAGGTGTACGTATTGGACGGTAAGGGAGGTGAGGTGGGGAAATGTACCTTTAGGCATTGATTTATGGCCATAAAATAATTGCACATGACACATAAAAAGTCGTAGCTAAGATAATATAATTTTAAAAAATGACGTCTTCCTGAAATAACAAAATTGACTACCAGCCACCAGGTATGGATCATATACATTAACTGTGGCACTTTGGCAAATCGATTTTTGCTACGACAACAAACAAGTTAGAAGCTTATAGAGAACTCAGGTGATTATGATTTTTGCATATATATATATCACATTACTTGACAAATCAATTGCTGTAAACTAATCAAATCACTATCTATATAATTATTTTAAATGAAATATTATTAATATTAAACTTATTAATAGGTAAAAACTTTAAATGTCAATAAGTATTTTTATTTTCACCATGTTAAAAAATATTATAGTTTTAGATAGTTTTGATTTGTAATCGTTGAATTATTCAAATAGTGGATTATTCTTAAATAAAATATTGAATACTAAAATTATAATTGAATTTTTGAATAATTTATTTATTTTTAAGTAAAGAGTAATTTATTATTAACTTTATCTTTATATTTTGAATTGTTATATTATCATGCCATTAATCTTTATATTATAATTTGTGAAAGAATCTGATTACACATTAAATATTTTAAGAAAATTATAAAATTAGTTTTGAAATAAACCAACATTAATTAATAGTAATTAAAAATGTAATTGAAAATAAACCAATATCTTAAACAAACATCTAATCTGAAAAAAAATTATTTTGGAAAGACTTTATATATAACTTCATTTTTAAAGTTTTAATTCAAAATATTAAATAATAAATATTTCTTATTTTATTTAATTTTATGTTTTAATAGTTTTCCTAACGTGAATTACATTAAAAATAGTGAGAATTTTTACTTTTTCTTTTTAAAATGAAATAGTGAGTGGTTAAAATTATAATTGGATTTATGTTGAATAATTTATTTATTTTAAGTAAAATAGAATTTATTAATCTTATATTATTATAATTAAAGTGTCACGTTTGGCTTAACGCCTTAAAACATGACACACTATTTAATTAAAAAATTAAATGATATTTTGTTTTTAATACGGTGATGTGATATACTCATTGCTTGAATTTTTGCATTACATATTTTTATTTTCTAAGTATATAAATTACAAATAAAAAGCTTTCGTTTTACAATTAACATACATTATGTAAATGAAAAGAAATTAAATGAATTATGTAGATGGGAAAATTGTCGGTGTTCTACAAATTTAAATTACGTAAAATTAGCATAATCTTAACTCTGATAATTTAAAATTAAGTAGCGATTATTGTCCTTTAAGCATAAACTCATAAAATTTAGAGTGAGTAATGTCTATTTTGAAAGAAAAAAATGTGTTTAATATAAATTTGATATGTAGAAAAAATTTTGATAATCGAAGAATTTTTATATATTCATTACGATTGTTATTTCTGATTAATTAATTTAGGCGTTGTTGTCAAATGTTAGGTATGGTAATTAGAATTAAAGTTATATGTTTTGATAAACTTAATTATGTGATAATTTTTATAATTTATAATTGTGAATTTCTTTCTGTAATTTTCACGTTGGTATAATATCTGATATTATAGATTTTAATAGTTTTTATAATTATGCAATCTCATATACATAAATTACATGAATTATGTAATTGATATTTATATTTATAAATTTATATCGATTATTTATCACGTAAATTTAATTATAATGCGTCAGCGAGTGTGATCTTAGTTTATATAATTATTTGTACATTTTGTTTGTACAAACTTACGTTGTCCTTGCCAAATAGCTGCGGAGCATAGGCATAGACGGTAGATAAATTCCGTGGCTATGGGTTAACCACATGGCCTACAACGTCCACCACAAAGTCAACCCATTAATGGCTCTGCATCCTCTGTCCCTTGGCCGGTACCACACACTTCCTATATTGTAGCATAATATTCCATCCGTCCTAAATATATAAATATATAAGCCTTCATTATTTTTCTCGCGAATTAATGTTTTTATTAAAAATATAAATAATACAAGTATTTTTCCAATTTTATCCCTATTAATGAATCTAAAATTATCAAACTAACATAATAATTATTTATAATAATAGTTTTGTATAAAATTAATTTATATTATTACAAATAAATAACAAATTGCTATAAAAATTTATGAAAAATGATTAATTATTATAAATCTAATTTAAAAATTGAAATGACATTTTCTGAAAATAAAATATAAAAGATTATCTGATTAGCTATTTGTGATTGATACATTTTTCAAACTTGGACAAATATATCTTGGATAGGCTTTAAATTTATTTCAAATAAATCCAAATGCCTTTTAAAATTATTGATAAATGATTCCATCTTTTATTCTTAATTATTTTTGGAATTTAAATCATCAATTAATTTTGGGACTATTTGCGTCAAAATCCTACAATTCTAACTAAATTTGGGACTAAAGTATATATTTTTCAAACTTTGGACTTGATTGTAACAATATCTAAAGTTAGGACCTTTGCAATTTATTTCAAATGAAATACCCAAATGAGAATCGCACCTAAGTTTTATTGATTGACTTTGGTGATTTAAGCGGACGGATTCCAATCCAAGATAGATGAATTCTTGTGTAAAGTTTTTGGGATAATTTCATTTGCTACTTTTTATTATTTGGGACTAAATCTGCAATATGGCTAATTTTTTGGGACTATTTGCGCCAAAATCCCAAATATATAAGCCTTCATCATTTTTCTTACGAATTAATGTTTTTATTAAAAATATAAATAATACAAGTATTTTTCCTATTTTATCCCTATTAATGAATTTAAAAATTGTTGAAACTAACAAATAACTTTAAAATATTTCCATTTAATGAGGGTATAAAAGTAAAAAAAATATAAATGAACCTATATAAATGGGATAATTAAAAATGGAATAAAAGCCTATGTAATTGGGATGGAGGGAGTAAATATCAGCCCCTGGTCCCAGTCCAAGTCTTATGTCAGTCATCCACATATTATCTTATGTCCATCTCATATATCTAAGGTTCAAAAAAAACATAAAGAGCAAAAAAAAAGTCGAGAGGATGTTTCACGCTCTTTTGAGCCTAAGTGGCATTTTTTAATGCGTTTGACATAAGACCGACCGGTCTTAATGTCACAGAGTGTCATTCAGTTGCCACTTTTTGCAAACCTATCCCAGGAATTCTCAGTCTCCCATTACCAGCACCATTGGCATAAAATGATCATATGAAAATCCATCTTCAACTATATACATTCATTTCAAAAGATTTCCAGAATGAACTCAGACAAAGATGGACTGAGATGCTTATGAGTGTGTCATTGCCGTGGGGACAAGAAAATGGATTTCATATACATATACTACTTTCAGATGAGACATATCACCTAGGCATGCACATGGATGCTTACCAGGGTAAACATGTTGAGGTAGATATCAACTCAGTTCAGAGGGATGAAAAGCCGCGCTGATGTAGCTAAATGCCTTTCAGCAGCAATATCAACTGCCTAATTGTATCATTCAAGGACTTACCACTGCATGTATGGAAGTTAAACCATGAGGAACCACTTTGTGAATCTTCATGTTTTTCAAACTAACGATAAATGACAAATACTCTAGTCGCACTTGTACGGACAACCATATGCAGATTATTTACAGGTGGCAGAGATTTCCTCAGTGAGTACATGAACTTACAACAATTTGCCTTTTTTCATTGGACAGGGCTTCGGTCTGTTTCATCATCCATGACAAAGAAATATCTTCATATAGTCTCCTCAGCTTAAAAACTGTGCTTAGGTCATACAACAGTAATGATTGATTCAATTTTCTACTTGTCCGCATGGCCTGAAATTGCAAAGGAAAATGTAATTATTTAACGAGCATACTATGTTATGCACTTCTTATAAGTTTAGTTTTTCACTTAATTAAAGACCAAATATCTCCAAACCTCTCCCCTTGAACATAATATATGTTTCGGACATGAACGGCAGATTCTCATTATTTCCCTTTTGCTCTGTTCTCATAAAAATAGATGACAAGTCTTCAAAATGTTAAGACCGAACTCAAAGAACAATATGTGGGCTCTAGAATAGACTTACAATACAAATGCCAAGTCATCAATAGCAAGAATATCTTTTCCAGCATTATATTTGAGCTTCTACAAATCTTCTGATGATTATGGCAATAGAATGAGAAGCAAATATGAATTATAACTTCTCATCCACGTTTGAATCTGATGGAAATATAGACTCAGTCATGGATATGTCATAGTTATTCTATTTAAATTGTCTATGTACAATAAATGTGAAGATATTGGAAATACCGGCCATTTGCAGGTTGATCACTAATTGTTCAAAGTGTGGCTTATAACCATGCTGAGCAAAGTTGAACTTTACAGACCACGGTCATGAAATCAATGTATGGCCATAGGATTTACGTCTGCCCGTCTTTGGTCTTTATCCATAAAGCAACTTTCTACGGCTTCATCACAAAGCTCAAGAGTTGCATCAATATTTCCCTCAGCATAGTTCATATCTGCAAAAATTAAGCACAATTCCTTGTCTGCAACAAAACCTTTACTTCTCATCTCTTTAAACAGTACTCTAGCTTCAAAATACTTCTTCCTCTTCATAAAACCCTTGATCAAAGCATAGTAAGTATCACCTGTAGGATGAAATCCCTTCTCAACCATTTCCTTATGTAGAAACCAAGCTTCCTTCATATTCCTCGCCTTGCAATGTCCTCTTATCAATATGTTATATGTATTTTCGTTTGGCATTACTCCCTTAACACCCATGCCCCTGTAAATCTCAGTTGCTTGACACATATTATTTCTAACACAGTATTGCTTCATTAAAGAATTGTATGTGCTAGCGTTTGGCATAATGCCCTTCTCCAACATCCATTGGAGAAGCTTCTCACCATCTTCTTCCATCCCCGACGTACAAAATCCATTCATCAGAACATTGAATGTCACAGTAGTTGGTTCAATACCCTTATGCAACATTTCACGTAGAAGTTCATGAGCCTTGAGAATCTCCGCGGATTTACAGTAAGCATCCATTAAGGTCGTATAGGTAAAAACATCAGGCTGTACACCTGCCAACTCCATAGCTTCCATTAACTTCACTGCTTGACCTATATTCCCAGATTTACAGAAACCGTTAAGAAGTGAATTGTACGTGTATATATTTAGAACGAGCCCCTTTTCATGCATAACCCGAAGAAGTTCATTTGCTCCATCAAGATCGCCCTCTTTGCAGAGCCCATCAACCAATGCAGTATACGTGACAATATTAGGAATCAATCCTATCTCAACCATTTCATTATGAAGAGAAAATGCTAGTTTAATGTCCCCCGTCTTGCAGTAAGCATCAATCAGAGTCGTATAAGTAAATTCATCAGGTTTTAACCCAAAGCTAATCATTTCTTTGAATAGCTTATCTGCTTCTGCAATTCTTCCACTTTGACAAAGACCCCAAATGAGAGCAGTATATGCTATAGAATCGGGAAGAACGTTCCTGCTCTGCATTTCATTGTATATTCTAACTGCAGAAGCAATATCTCCAATTTTGTTGAAACCATCGATAAGAGTGGTATACACAGCATTATCTGGAATCATTCCCTGAGATATAACCTCTCTCAACCTCTTCTCAGCATCCACTACTTTACCAGTATTGCACAGAAGAAGGATTACACTATTAAAGGTATATGCATTCGGTTTCAATCCTTTTACTTGCATACCTTCTAAAACTTTTAACATCAATCGAAGCTCTTTAGCATTACAATATCCATTAATCACAGTGCTATAACTTATAGAATCAGGCAAGCAGCCCCTGAACTCCATTTGCAACAGTAGGCTATGAGCTTCTTTCACTTTTCCGATTAAACAAAGTGAGTGAATAATTATGTTATATGAAGCAGTATTCCACGAAACACCTGCTTCAGAAAATTCCCTAAACGCCTTCAATGCGATTTTAGAACTGTTAAGATTATTTACCAGCCTAGAAAGGAAAAAGTTACAGGAATGTACAGAAGGTACAAAACCATATTTCAACATCTTATCGAAAAGCTTTCTTGCATCATCAAGAGATCCAGCTTCGGTAAGGACTTGGAAGAAAATGTCAAACACATATGGATTTGAACCCCAATCTTTGTAAGTGTATATTAACTTTTCAAGAACACGGGAGAAAGAGAAACTAACATCATCATTGGGATTTGTCCAGAACTTATGGAAAAGTTCCCGAGCCGTCTCTGGATCTTTGGCAGCCATTGCAATTTGAATTACAATGCAACGAGCTTCAAGAGATGGATCCCTCCTTATGCATGACCAGTCAAAGAAATCCAATGCTAGTTTGTAATCATTTTTTATGTTCATGAGAACCCAAATGAGATGGTCGGGCTGGAATTTGGATTCAAAGGGCCCCAAAACACGGCGAAGCGGTTCACACTGGCATTGCTTGATTGTAGTTGAGATATGGTGGACAAGTTCAGCGTCCTTAATTGAAGGTTTCTTGGGCGAAAAATCAGGGAAGGCCCTCATGCCAGAGGAGAGATTTTGCGCAATGAAGTACTAAAGTGGAGAAATGATAAGGATTGATTTGTTGCAAAAGATGGGTGCAAATGGCGAGAAAATTTTTTATAACTGCTAAATAAGGAGATGGAACGCCTCTTCATCTCTGAAAGAGGCCCATCAAATGGTTTTCCTTCACATTGAAGAACCAAATAACACAGGCTTAATCATCAGCTCAACAGCTGCAGAAGATGTTGACAGAGAAATAATAACATATGCATCTTCAGAACTGAATGATAACGAAAATACTCGTAACTAAACCACAGCATGCACATTACATAACTGATTGCCTTCCTTGCCTTCCTGAAAGTTATACATATGCAATTATATATTTCAATTCTCGAGTTCTTTGAGGCAATTTATCAAACAGATGATGAGTCATCCGAAAGATACTTCGACTTCAGAGATCAATTAATTTCCAAATAAGACCAATAAGCTGAATTCAGATACATATGGAAAAATGCAAATTGTTTGGTTTTGAATTATCCAATTTGCAAAAATCTTCGAAAGCACACGACAAAGAGTTCTTTCTTCTATATCGTACATGAAAAAAGAACGAAAAACAGAGAGCAAGAACGAAGCCCAAACAACATTTCGATTGTCGATTGAACAAAGAAGTAAAACTAAAAAGTTACTGCAAGTAATATATCACTGAATTTTCGACATACTGTGTAAAGACCAGGGTTCAGTCTGGTTATTTCCGTTTGGTTTGGGATTGAGTTGAGAGCGGCGTGGGAGGGACATTGCACTTGTCCCACTTCCGGTGACTTGAAATTAGTGGGCTTTTCTTTTCCCTTTTTTTTTCCCCTCCTCTTTTCTTTCTTTTTTCCTTTTTTTTCCAAAAGTAAATTCTTTAAAAAAAAAAAGTGTGAGAAAAGTATTTAAAAAATCATTATAAAGAAAATTTAAACATAAAATGTAAATTTTATCATAAAATTTACAATTGAAAATGCTTAAAGGATTCTAAATAAAAATGTACATGTTCCAAGTCGAGGATTTATTTAATTCGGCAATTCTTGATATTTACGTTAATAATTAATAGCTGGACTTCTTTTATATATTTTTTTCTATTTTGTTGTAAATCAAATTGTAAGGTTTTTCAACACTAATCGAGATCATAATTGTATATCTTTATATTATAAAAAGCTGAGTCTTGCATTGTGAGTGCCAACGTGGCACTCATTAATAATTAAAAAAACATAAAAATCAATTTTGTAGTTAGAAAAAGAAAATTCTATTTTGGG
Source organism: Jasminum sambac (assembly GCA_018223645.1). NCBI lineage: Eukaryota > Viridiplantae > Streptophyta > Magnoliopsida > Lamiales > Oleaceae > Jasminum > Jasminum sambac. The sequence continues at coordinate 903,175 of CP073645.1, forward strand.
AAATAAACCAATATTAATTGGTAGATGTAAATAGAGAAAATTCTTTAAATATAATTATTTTTTAATGAAACATAAATTTATCATTAAATGTGATAAATAAAATTTAATAAGAAAAAATAGTTTTGAAAAACTTTAAATGTAATTTCATTTTTCAAATTTTTAATTAAAAACATTAAATAATAAGTATTTTATTTACACCGCATTAAAAAATGTTATAATTTTAAATAGTTTTGATTTGTAATGTGCTGTGGATTAGTCAAATAGTGGATTATTCTTAAATAAAATAGAGCGTCTAAAATTATAATTGAATTTCAGATTGAATAATTTATTATTTTTAAATAAAGAGTAATTTATTAATATTTATCTTTAGAATTGTTATATTATCATACCATTAATCTTTATATTATAATTTGTGAAGTACCACATAGGCAAAGATGCAAATGTGGCATGTATTAAATATTTTAAGAAAATTATAAAATTAGTTTTGGAAATAAACCAAAGACATTAATTAGTAGTAATTAAAAATATAACTAAAAATAACCAATATCTAAAAAAAACCATCTAATGAGAAAAAATTTATTTTGGAAGGACTTTATATATAATTTCATTTTTTTTAAGTTATAATTCAAAATATTAAATAATAATTTTTTTATGTTTTTTTTTAATTATATCGTAATAAAATTGTAGGTTTTGATAGTTTTGCTTGGTTACGTGAATTGGTCTATTAAAAAATAGTGAGAATTTTTTAATTTTTTCTTTTTGAAAATCAAATAATGAGTGGCTAAAATTATAACTAGATTTATGTAGAATAATTTATTTATTTTTAAGTAAAATAGTAATTTATTAATCCTTATATTATTATAATTGAAGTGTCACGTTTGGTGAACACCCTATTGGCGGTGTCAACATGACATACTATTTCTAATTAAAAATTAAATAATATTTTTATTTTTAATGCTTTTGATGTGATATGCTCACTAATCAATTCAGACGCTTATTTTTGCCTTTTCTAAGTATATAAAATTACAAATAAAAAGTTTTTCATTCTACAATTAACATACAGTTTATATAAATGAAAAGAAATCAAATGAATTATATAGATGAGAATAATTGTAGGTGTTACTACAAATTTAAATTACATAAAATTAAGTATAATACTTCTTATACAATAGAGTTAAAATTAAGTAGCAATTACAACTAATCACTAAAAGAACGCATAAAATCATAAAATTTAGAGTGTGTAATGTCCATTTCAAAAGGAAAAAATGTGTTCAATATAAATTTGATATGTACCAATGAGAAAGACACGTTTGGATAATCAAAGAATTTTTATATATTCATTCCCAATGCTTCATTTACAATTAATTAATCTTCACGAACATTGCTGTGCAATGCTAGGCACGGTAATTAGAATTGAAGTTACACATTTTGATAAACTTCTTAATTATGCAATGCACGTGAATTTTTATAATTTACATTGTGAATTTACTTTCAATTTTGCATTGACTATAATATACAATATTATAGATTTTAATAATTTTTTACAATTATGCAATCTCCTATACACAAATTACATAAATTATGTAATTCAATATTCATATTTATAATTTTATATCAATTATTTATTGTACATAAATTTAATTGTTCCCGTGCATCGCACGGGCGTGATACTAGTAAAATCCAAAAGTAGGAGAGCAATAGAAGAATTTGGTGAAAAACGAATGCAAGAAAGAATTTTTGTAGTTTTTCAAAAAGGAAAGAATTTTTTCATACACATTACATGCATTTTTTCTTTCCCAAAAGTTACCTTTCATACAATCGGTAATAAAACTATTTGTTAAAATAATAATAAAAATTATAAAAAAGAGGATGACGACTAGTAGAGTAACAAAGAACAATGACTCGTACCCTGCAACTTTGTCCAATGTTACAATCACTATAAATCTAGTAATACTCTCCTACTCACTTGTGAACATAATATAATGGGCAAATGTCCCCCCACCCCACCCCCTGCCATCAGGGGGACACATATCACAATTTGCCCACTTGTCGGTATTTTATCATACCAACGAGTAGGTAGGAGAGCATTAGCGTATAATTACCAAAAAAGAATTTATCCATAGAATTTCACAACAAAACAATTCTCAGCATCTTCCACCCAAAAAAACAACAAAATGGCCCCCGCAAGAACAAAACTACAAATGAATAAACTAAATAGGCGAACACCACCGTTCAACATCCCAGCTAACTCAGACTATATACAAAGATTATCATCGCTAAAAAAAATTGCCCCTTTTTTCAAGCAATCTGATATTTGCAAGCCATTTTTATGACGAGTTGTCATCTCATATTGCAGCAGTGTGGTTTGCCTTGAAACTGCAATTTCCTCCATAAGCAAATCATCTGTCTAGGAGATTGGTAGTGTGCTGTAAAATAACCTTCAATGCATCCAAATTGACAAAACTTCAAGCTGTGCACGTACTGCACGGGCCTCACGCTGTTGTATTTTTCTACCCACATTCCCATGCTTACGTCTTCCATCTTAAACAACTGAGACATATAGTCGAAGTGTGGTTAAGGCATATTTGATTGGCAGAGCTTTCTTGAAAAATTATTTTTCTCCAACATCATTTTCAACGGATGATTTTGCCAATGTGACAATTTGTCCATGATTTTCTAAAACTTTACTTAACTTTACATTCAAAAATCATATTTTCTAAAAGTCTCTCCCAATCGAACACGAAGTATGCAAAAGCAAGAGATTTGACTTCATAAAAGAAGATTAGACTTACTCTCAGCTTATGTTTCTCAAAGTCAGATACAATGTACTGCGCTATGTCGGATGAGACAACATAACCAGGCCCATTAGCATAAGGAGGATAGTCCTCCTCAGGCCATTCCTGCATATCCATAAAATAGTAAGAACAGTGAGAGAAAAAAAAAATATCATTCAAGGGTAATGATGTAGACAGGAATAAAAGGAAAAGGGATTTAGTGATTTATCATCAATGAAAGACCTATATCCACTTCGCTTTATGGAAGGTTTTCACTACAAAGGAGAGTCCAAGATTTTCTTCCTCACACCTCTATAATCTACCATCAGCTCCCACTGTCTCATAAGAATGTAGGATTAAAGAACAACATAATATGGATGACATAATTAGGTTTCAAATAGCCTTTAACAATTTATTCCAACCCAAAATGTCCAAGATTGATTAGCACTTGCTGATTTACCATTTTTACTGGAAGAACTTGTACAACGTGAGATAAATTTATTATTATGCTCATCAAGTTTATGGTAAAGTAAAACTAATTTCATAAAATTATTTCACTTTGTGGCATTTGCCTTTAATGCATTTGTCTTTAATGCTTGTTTGATGTAGATTTCAGATATAAAAATTGAATTTTGGGAGTGTGTTCAAAAGTGGAAAAGTCATGGGTATCTTGAAGTGTATACAAAAATGAGAAAAAGAATTAAGTGCATAAAAAGAATCTGATAAACAAACTCTTAGTAATCTGTGGCATTTGCCTGTAGTGCATGTGTCATCTGTTCCACTTGTAACCAACAATCCCAGAAATGTCATTTTTTAAAAATTTAATTTTATGGAACAAATTAGATTGTCGGGTGCCAAGTATACACAAGATGTGGAAAGTCTACTACCATTTTAATTACAGGGCCAAACATTCAGGTCCTAGTTATGCAATTCTTCTCAATTTCCCAAGTATACCGTCATTGCCAGGGCAATATATAAGAAAACTCAATCCTTCCAACCTCGAATTTTGCAATTATCGCAAAATTTTCAATTTCAGGACTTACGGAAATTCTTGGCTAGTTGTGCAACCAGGACCAAAAAAACACTAAAATCGCTAACAGCATATTTTCTTGACTTTCCAAGCTTAAAAACTTATTTAAGTTTCTTCTACTTAAAAAGGTAAGAAAGATGTAAATTATCCAAAAATATTTGGAAACAAACCTCTTTTGTAACTTATGGTAAAACACCCTTTAACCTACTTCATCAGATTATGATCATTGATGATGTGATAACCATAATTAAGAAGGCAAGAAAGCAGAATTCCATATTGCTGGCATAAAGCAACATGGATACGCCTCATGGTAGGGGAATCGGGCTCCGGAGAAACAAAGTTAAAATTGCAAATGCACCTTTAAGAAAGAAACTAAGATATCGCACCTCATATGTAACTGCCCATTTACCATGTCGTAGGGGCTTGTGATAGTAATTGATATTTCCAACATACAAGCTTCTGCCACTTGGAACCTTGTTCACTTCGTCCATCGCCGCATCTACCCTTACAAATGTGTCATCATCGCACTTCATAATGTTCTTAGCAGCCACCATACGGACCTGTAAACAAGTAACTATATGAATGCTACAAACAGAATATGACATGAATTGGGAAGGATCAAATATGGGATTTAACAAAAAAACTCACCCCATACTCGCAAATTGCAACAGTCTTCAGTACAACTAGGTCATAGTTATCCATGTAAGGCACTATAACTATATCCCCAAAAAACTCTGCTTCTTTCATAAGCTCCACATTCACATCCTTTCTTGCATGCTGTCAGATTTTCAGTTCAAGCAGTTTGAGGACATTAAAAACAGGGTTATGACATGGTGTCTCAATAAGTATTTCCATTTCGGAAAATGCTATTGGTACGACAGAAATGTATAACAAGGTGTACAATGCAAATGTGCAGTCCATTTGATAATCATTGATTTAAATATGATGTAATGTGTGCAAAAACAGGATGTACCAAGTGTATTGTTGTACAACTTGTTGTATAACTTTGTTGTACGTGTAGCATAACGCTTCCTATTCACTTCAGATCCTTACCATTGCTACAAAAAACCGAGCAACAATTTTTGAGGACTTCACTAATCCATGCTGCATCCAAGACTTTCTAACTGCCATTCTCTCTGCAAAGTGATTTCCTGCAGAAAGGATGCCAACAAAGAGCTCTACAGGTCCAATCGGAAGAGGTGGCGCTTGCCACCTGATCGAGAGTTCCAGATTCCTCTGTGGAGCAAAACTTGGATGCGTAGTAGGTAATGAAGCTGCAAAAATTGAATGCACATCAACATCCCCATTGAGGAACAGACCTGTGGCATCCTCGAGAGTAAAACCCTGTCAAGACAAGACGAATTTCAGAAATCTGTGTTTTTCACAATTTTTCAACTTTAGAGTCGATGCAAGAACACTCACAGGCCGATAAGGAAATGAAGAGACGTGCCTCCCATCTACGTTGATATGATACCCTTCCAACCCAGCACTGAGAGAAAGAACAAACAACTTGCCCTCAGCAAAAGGGTATGGCCAATCAACCGTGACCTTCTTTGTCCTCCCAATCAGCCTTTTCAACCACCATGTGGCCCTTGATTCTTCAGAGTGATTATCATCATCACGTATCCACTTCTCACATTTTACTTGTCCATCAACTTCATAAAATTCGATATATTATTATAAAAGAACATACGATTCAAGAAAAGAGACAAATCGAAGTTCAGATAATCAACCATATTACATGCCAAAACTGGCAAAACTCACATCACGTAGTTTTAAATATAGCTCACAATTCAGGAAATCAAGAACATCTTTACTTTAGCCCTTAAATATATAAAGTGCCCACCTATTAATATCAGTATATCACGCAGAATTCAATAAAGAGTCAAATAATTGATTTCTTCAACTAGCTTCAATCAAGAATATGTTCATGGCATCAAAAAACACAGTCACGATTCATTCTTTTTGAACAAATATCAATTCCATGCAAACCAGATCAACACTTTTCTCTAAAACCAACAAGGATGATAACAAGTATGATCATTAAACAGAGTTATAATTCATATCAACCATTATATGCATTTAAACTACATTCAACTAAGAACTAAAAACCCATACCAGTCTCCTCATCGATCCTCGACTTCCACCCCTCACACCGTTGAGCAGATCCCCACTGCATTCGATAACAAGTATTCTGCTCAATCACCGGCCGTCCACTCCAATCGCCTTTAATACGAGGGTTAAAATGCAGTATCCTAGGGGGGTCCTCACCATCCACAGCCTGCAATCCCTGCAACTCCATCCTGAACTGTGACACCATCGCCCTCTCCCCTGTCTCCTTCCTGAAATCGCCCTCCTCATGGGCCCACCGTGGGGTACCCACCACTGTAATGTGGGACCCCAAAGACAACCCACAGGGTATCACCATAAGATTCCCCTTCTTCACAAAATCATCCCTAGATACAAAGAGAGAGTTAGGGCATGGCTCAGCCTCCGCAGCCATTTTCATTGTCCGGTTCTCTACCTCAGACCGGGTTTTCCCTGACTTACATTCATCTAGAAATTTCTTTCCCAACACAAATGCGTCCCTGGCTGCTTTGTGCAACTCAGAAAACTCATCCTTACTGACATTGTTAAACGCGTCTTCGTCGAAAATGAGACCTGAGATCATCTTATTTTCTCCCATTTTCCGCTCCGGTTGCCTGAAAACCGGGTTTTCTTTCTCTTTTCTGGAAAACTGGTTGTCATTTACGCTTATGATGATTGGATGGGAGAAGAGGGTTTCAGTGGGCTCTGCCTCAGATGATTCCAATCCAAGGCCAGCTCTCAAAACAACCGGAATCTCAAAGCTAACGAGTAGTAGATACAAAAACAGGAGCCCCAGTAACACCTGAATCGATCTCAGTCGACTCAGTGAGATCAATGAGTCGAACTTCGCTCGCTTCATTGATCCCAATTCACCCAATAATTACTATAATATTTAAAATGAAAAATGACACAGATTCCTTTATTTTTTCGTGTTTGTTGCAATTGCTTCGTGAAATTCCTCCGAAACGCAAGCAAATTAGAAAGGTCAGTTCATCAGCTCACGTAAACTAACACATATATCTATATCGTAATCTATACATATAAATCATATATCTGAACGAGTGACTCAGAGGGCGAGAGAAAGAGAGAGAGATTTATTAAATTTGGAAAGTGAAAAATGATGAACACAATATTCTGTATATATATAATAATAATTGGAGAAAAGGGATTTGAGTTGTATATGTGGTTGGAACAAGTTAAACGTCACCGTTTCATTAATTAGTTCATTAATTAATCAAGTAAAGATTAAAAATGGGGTCATTGCCGCATATGACATGGATCGGGTCATCAGGTTGGTCTTATCAACCATAATTAATTTTTCCTTTTTAATGAAGAGCAAATAGTGTTGACAGGTTGTAATTTTTTTTCCCCCCAATTATTTGATCACAGAATTGTCAATAAATTCGTGAAAGATTAGTATTTATTCATGATGTGTATATGTGACACTTGCATAACTACATTACAGTATAAACTAATATTTAGACGGTAAAAATAACATTGCTCGTAAATATTATTGATCTTTCGATTAATCGAGCTTGATAGTCGTTGGCAATTAACATGGATGGTGGTAATTCATTTGAAGTAAGCCAATTCACAAGTTTGCATCGTGTTGGTTACCTAACTTAATTTTATTCCAATTTGATCACCAAACTTCTAATGTCATTTCAATTTGATTGACCAAATTGCATAAAAAAAGTAGCATGTCAAATTGTAAGTTGGGTTTCGAACTTTTGTCCAAGTTACAAAATTCGAGATGGAGAAAAAACATAAATATAAGTTTGTCTTTTTATTTTAATATTTTTTTAATGAGAAATTAATTTTTATTATTCAATTAAAGTCATACTTTAATACTAATTATATATCTCAAATTACTATTCATTGTTATTGACATATCCGTGGTTTTTAATCCAACTTAAAAGTTTTATTATTAACAAAAAAATTGACGATTAATGAAATAAAATTGCATTGTCGAAGTACATCAACGCTAGGTGACTAAAATGAAATAAAATTGTAAGTCAGGTGATCTATAGTGACAATTTGTTGTGATTGGTGTTTTTCAAATTAAAAATAATTGTACTTACGGCTTGTCCATAAATGGGAGAAGACCGTTGGAAGTAATCATTTGAAAAGAGTGAGGCATGGAATTTTACGGGGATGGCTCCGTGGGGGTCCATAACCGATGATTTGTGGGCCTGTGGCGGTGGAATTTCGTACATAGTTTTCAATATTTGTATTTTTCAATTTTAAAATTCGAATTCTGAAAATTTTTCAGAGATGCTATTGCTCGGCTAGTGTTCTATTGCGCGCACATGTATTATGTGCTAGGTCTTTCTGGCTTCCGCCTCCGATTTAATTTGGAATCGGATCTGATTAGCGATGAGGGTGAGCTGTAAAAAATTTTTTGGACACCATAGATGCCGGTGGCGGTCGGTCGAAATTTTGGCCAAAACTTTGACCGACCGCCACCGACATTCAATGTCCAAAAAATTTCTTTGGGCCAGCTCACCTCATCTGAATCAAATCGTCGAATTAAAATCGGATGTCAGACAGAGTCGTAAAAGCACCCGGGAGCACCATAACTATGGTGCACCCGGGTGCAATAGATCTTGTTATGATTTTGAAATTTTGTAATATTTCTCTCAAACTTGGTGATATGTTATCCGCACTGGGAGAAAAAAATTCTCCCAGCACAATCCCCACACACACAGCTCCCCCTGAATTGGTTGGGGGGGCAGGGGGTAGCCAAATGCCCAGCAGCGTGGGGAACATAACAAGGCTCTTTCTCTCAATTTTTAAATATTGATTTACTGAATTTTTAATGTATAGCAAATGGAAAATGCCTATTTGAACAGATATATTATTGATGTAAAAGTGTAGTGAGTTTTAATTTTAAAGTAAAAATACATTAAGAAAAATAGTCCAATCGATATGATGAGTATAATCGAAAACATGGGAAAGAAAAATAATTTATTATGTAAAGTTGTAGTAAACAAGCTCTTGTTTGTCTACTATAACTAGTAAGTTAAAAAGCACCACACGTGAATCTTTTCAGCAAGCCCATTAATTTATCGTAAATGAGATTTTAGTTCATATGATTTAAGGATCATTTGATATAAATTAAATTTATTATTTTTTAGATGTGTGGTTAAAAAATTATGAAATGTATTAAGAAATATAAAAATTTATTAAATTAATATATGAATGGTTAAAAATAATGAAAAAATTAATTTAATTTACTTTGAATCAACCAAGGCACAAATTGGAAAGCTTCTTAAGGCATGTGCCACCCTAATTTTGAGGCCACAATTTCTTTCTTTTTTTAATATTTTTAATTTTTACAAAGAGCATCCCCAATATTTCCAAAAATAAATAAATAAAAGCATCCCCAATCCTACTATACAATAGGCTTTATGCAGTTCGGCTGGGCTCCAACCAAACTGGAAAGTGGCAATGCATCTTGCAATCCCAAACACGATTGAGATGCAGTCCAAGCGACATCATTTTTTTTTATTTTTTTTTTTTGGCTTTTTACATTGGTTACCAAAAAAAATATATAATTCCTACATTTACTTGTCACCAATAATTATTTTTTTAAAAAAATACTATCTTAACAATTAACTTAGCAATTTCACAAATTTGAATTAACAATTTCATAAAATTAATTAATAATTTTTGGAAAAATTAGGTCAAACATAAGGTAAATGAATTGAGAAAACTTTGGCAGCACCACCTGCGCTGCCACCACCACCACCACATCCCTTCCCCTCACCCTCTGGGTTGCAAGCAAACTGTTGGTGACCATAATCTGGTGGTCTAGTCGTAGACCACTAGTAAGGGAGGAAAGCATTTCTAATGCTCTAGGTACACCAAGTTCACTGCTCCTAGCCAATGGGGCACTGACAAGTAGATACAAGAGGTCAGTTAATTAATTAACTGGGACTCTCATATTCCATTTATCTTATTTCTTATTGGTCATAAGTATTGAGTGTTCCATACTCCTAGATTATTAGAAATTAGAATTTTTTTCATAATGGAGAGGAGTGAAAAATTGGGGGCTAGGGTTCGCGTTTTTACTCTACGGAGTATTTTATGAATATATTTAGCGGTGTAAGTATTTTATGAATTTATTTATCTAAAAAAATATTTTGTGTAATTGCCTCTTTTTTTTGTTTAATTAATAGATGAAGTGTAATATTTTAAATAGGTCTTTAGCTAATTTGGGACGTATGGAAAACTGTAACAAATTCTTAAAGCCTGAAGATTTGAGTAAAGCTACTAGAGGACTTATCTACTTGGATAAAGTAGGTTTAGCAACTATTAGAATTATTAATGACTCCAGTTATTAGGCTATTTGTACTTTTGCGATATTGTTAGCTTAAGGTTAGAATTTTCTACTTGTTAGCTGGCTATGTATTTGATATTTCTTTGTTTCATTTCTATTGAAGATCGGGTATTAAGTCCCCATTCTTGCTTGTATTTGATTTTTGTTATCAATAAAATTCTACACTCGACTTGAATTTTCTGGTGGAGGTAGTCCCCCTCCCCCCCCCCAAGGGTCATTTCCTTTTGTATTTGGTGTTGTGTTCAATTGTGTACGATTAATTTTGATAGAATTCTATTATTTTTTCTTAATAAATTATATTTGTTTTAATTGTCTAGTATTTAATAATAAATTATGTTATTTTGTGTTTTTATGTTGTTCATTTAAATGATTTTTTTTTTTATCACTAGATATTAATATTGATTTAAATAATTACTTTTAAATCGAGAGTATATAATTATTTTAATACAACTAAATATATAATTAGCTAATTTTCAATAATATGTGAAATGGTTGGATATCTACAAAATATAAGAAAAAATATATTTTCATTTGATGTGGGATGTAATATAAAATTTATGGTTAGAGAAGACTTGTACTATGAAGTTTTAGGGATGATGATTTTATCCATCGGACCCAAAATGTGTAGGTACGGTCCCGATTAAATGGGTAATAGGGGTGGATTTGGGGCAGCTTTGCAATCTGTGAATATTGTGGGGGCGGATCTGGATTGGCATGTACCTGCCCCAAACCGCTCTTATTACCCACAAATATATTTATATTTTCTAAATTAATATGAAAATCAATATAACTAAAAATATTCTAATATTTGCAAATATAAAATTTGAACTCTTTAAACTACATACACGATTAAGTGTGTGACCTCTATTTTATTCACAATTTCTATGAGAAAACTTCGAGTAAAAACCATAAAAACAAAAATACAACTTTGTGCATCAACTCATGGGTCTAAAGATTGACTCTCCCCACCCCTCGATCCGCCCCGACCCACCCCAAACCCGATCCATTAGCATTCCTATAGAGTTTGCAAAACTCTTGTTAGATTTATAAAATAGAATTTTGAGTTAGGGATGCTCTAAATATAAGTTCTATTATTATCTTGTAACAATAAACAATGTTAGAGGGGAGAGGGGAGTTTGTCCGAGTGAAGTTGCGATGACTTGCATTGTGCTAATTGTGCTTATTTGCTTTATTGCAATAATGCTTTTTCTATAAAAATCATCGATTTCAATCGAATTTTGAAATGTTTTCAGCTCTGACTTCGATCTTGAACTATCTCGCATCCCTAACATGTCTTTTAAATTAATCGTGAACGTTGTTAGTCATTATATCTCATTAAAAGTTTACAAAGGAGATTAATCATGTCTGCTAGACAACCAGACATTGTTCCCACACACTGTATAAATGAATCCTCGTGGTTTTGTAGGAGAAATGCACTGTTTTTGGCGAGAAAATCAACATGGGCAACTTTTATTTATATTTTTATTTATTCTATTATTTCCTTTTGTTGGGGTTTAGTGTAAGTCCAACACACTTTGAAACAATTACTATTAATATCCATATCTCTTAACAATAAATTTTGATTGCTTAGAATGTGAACAAATTGCCTATCGATCTTATGCATCTCAAGATGACAACGCTATGTAAAGCTTATTGCCTTCTCAAAATTATTGTCCAAAAGTATCATAACACAAAGGGCAAATTACAACCAATAATTTTAATTTTTATAAAAATTGGTACAAAAGGGTAATAATCTTGAATTTTTTAACACATTAATTTCAGCAAATGAAATCTTGAATTTCCAGCAAAACAATATCCTTGAAGAAGGCCCAACTCTTCAAGAGATCAAAATTTATAGCGGCTAACGCACTAATTGCATTCCCACATGTGGGCGGATGAAGGGCACGCGTCCCCCCAACATGTGAGCATCAGAGCGGAAACGGGTTAATAGATCAGCTATTATGTGAAATCTTAACCTTTGAGAATCACAAGCCCCAAAAACACTTACCGTGAAGGTTGCCCAAGTCTTAAGCTTTAAGCAAAAAAAGAATCCAACGAACACAATTTAGACGAGATAGTTCAACAAATACGAAAATACTATTTTGTAGTTCACTTCCATTCATCTATCATGGTCTCTAGTGCTCTTTACATCACATTTGTAAACCTACTCGAGGGACTCATGAATAAACCCTAGTTGTTGGTAATTCACATAATCAATTTCATTTAACCTTACACAACATAAGATCTGCTCTGGCAATTCTTCAGCCTTGTTACCCTGTTTCACAATTATACACGTGTCAGTTATTAACTTGACCCAAATCCTCAGAAAAAAGAATTTATAGTAAGCCTATGTGTACCATTCTGAAGTACTTCAACCCAATCAATACTGGCCACATATACACAATGCCAAATTATTTAATTGATTATAATTATGGCTCCTATAAGCATGTGGTCAGCATTCAGTTAACACTTAACAGTACTCATATCGAGTTGAGGAATTGAATGCTTGCCTGGATAGTGAGGCCGAAATCCAAGATGCAAAATTTCAGCCTATCAAAGAAAGTCTCGAACCCCTTTCGGGAAATGTAGCTGAATCTATGCATGTCCAAATCAATCTCGAAATAATTTTCACCCTGCAAAGAAATGCAAATTATACATTACCTCGACTAACTTGTGCATTTTGTGGCACAACCAAAGCCGTTTAGGATCAGTGGACTACAATGATCATTTCCTAAAACTCTAGGGGCACAAATCACTTAGCAACTCCGGGCCTAAACATTAAGAATGTGTTCGTTCTAACTTCTTTTCTTTCTATCAAAAGGTTAACTTTTAGTACTCAACAAATCACTACTCACTATTTTTCATGCACCTCATGATCTCCACCACTATTTAATCTAAAAAGTTAGTTTTTAACAAGATAAAGCTTTCCCCGAACATATGAGAAGAGACGAATCTTCAGCTTACCAAGTAAAATTCATGTTGAGGCCGTGAAAGAACGGGTTTTTCATTGTACGCATGCATGAGTTTCCTCTCGGCTGCACTTAGTCGGAGGTCTTCCACGTTAGCTACACGACCCAATATCTTTAACCTCTCCCTGAAGGGTACGGTTGTGTCTACTGGAAAGCCTTTAACTTTCTCTACTTCGTCCTCGATTAATCTCTGTAATGAAGGAAATAAATAAATAAATAAATAAAAATCAACTACATTGAGAAACCACACATATCACTAAGTGAGTATCAAATGACAAGATCTACACTGCCATATAAAAACCCAAGTGCATGTCTGGTTTCACACTTTCACTATACTGGACAAGAATTAAGGTTGTTTTTGTTCTTTAACATTAGTATTTCCAACGTTGTGTGATCTTTACTGCCAAACATGGCACAAGTGGAGTTTTTAATACATTTCGACTCACCCTAATACTTTCTTGAAAATGGGTTGGAAGTTCCTTGGCATAGCTATCGTTAAGCTTAAAATACAACACAAAGCTTATGCCTTCCCCATCAGCTTCGCCTTGAAAAATTGCCGCAGGATATAATGGGATCTGTAAAACCATAATAAAGAATTTATAAAATTAAAAATAAAAAATAAAAAAGGTTAATTGCTACTTAAGTATTTTTACAGCATCCAAACAAGTGAAAATACTAGTATTTGAAAAAGCTTGAATACCTGAACATTCACAACAAGAATAGGTGGAAGTGTTCCAGACGATTCACTGACAGGAAGTTCTACAAAACGAGCTACGTGATCAATTTTTCTCTGAGATAAAAATACATCAACGCCAAAGGGATAATACGCTGCACAATTAGGAGCAAACTCCTTTCTCTTATCCCTGCAAGATTATATCTAAAAATTATCTTCTACTACTCAGCAAAGTCAAATTTCAATATTAACCACACATCTCAAATCACCATTCATTACTATTCCCACATCTCATGGTCCCCACGACAAAATAAAAGTCATTGAAATGAGTACAGACTACATAGAAAACCCATACAACTTTCAATATTAACCACACATCTAAAATCATCATTCATTAGCGATAGAAATGAGTACATTTGACGGATAGAAATCATTCGATAAGTATTTGTGTATGTATAGAAATGTGTCCATTCTACCCACCGCAAATAATTCTCTCCCCGAACTTTGAACGTGCCCGGCTCAATCTCTGTCCAGCTATCGTGAACTCTTTTCCCTAATGGACAGAAAGGCACTTGCGTACCAGCTACAGGTCTTTGAAGAAGTGCCTTTGATGAAACTGTCACATATTATCAATTAAAAAGATTAAAAGATGAGAATGCATATAATCTTTCCCAAGATCGATGAAGAGAAAATAAAGTTACTATCACTCACACAGAGTTGCATTATGATGTGCATCTTTCCATTTGAAAGGAAGTTTCAAAGCAGCCTTTTTCCTCACATGCGGAGGACTAGAACTTAAAGATCTTCTCTTTTCAACTGATGGGACGGTAGAAGCAAGACAAGGCAAACAGTTGTGAGGAAGAATTCCACAATTATCCAACAAGCTTCCCTCTCGTCCGGCATTTTCTCCACCAGATGAGTCAGCAGAAACCGGCTTTATCTCGTTTGGATGTCCATCAGATTTCCCTCTTGCTGTTTCACTGACTGAGTTGCGGGCCGAATGGGCCGCTAATGAGTCCCCATCAAAGCCACCATGAGATAGCACATCTGCAGAAGCAATTTTGCTATTCAGTCAAACTTCAATATTAGCCACACATTCATAAGAACAGAACTGCTCGTAGTTGTCCGCGCATTTCATCGTCCCACCAGTATTCAAACTAAAAAGTTTACTTTTAGCAACTCAAACATAGTTTAATATAAGTAATCGAACATGTTTGTGACACAGTATTAAACTGTATAATCGACAAGATTTTGGCTTATTAAACTGTATAATCGCTCAATCAAACAGGGCATTAATGTCGGAGGACTAAGAATGATGAAATTAACAAAAGTATAGTGTACCATCGGGGACGCTCTGGAAATCTTCATCACTCCAGTCAGATTCAAGCACTTGAGCAGAATCGAACCACGCTTCTTCAGCACTTCCTGTGAACCAGAGAATATAATCACTTAAATCCATATAAATTTTGAAAACTTCACGTCATGAGGAGTTTGAAAATTCTATCTATATCATAAATAGAACAGATCCCACATTCTCTAAACCATTTCACATAAACAACACAACTGAATCAAGCTCGAAGAATCCCAAAAGCTCAAGCATTATATTTCCCCTGATTTCGAAGTTCCCAAAAGCCCGATTTCCTTAAGACCATTAGTCTTACATCCTTCAAACCAATCCTAGTTTTTGTAGTTCAACAAAAACAACAACGTTGTTAACATATTAGATTCTTGTTCCTAACCGATTCTACAGTCGACTATGTGAATCATTTTTCGTCCCTTCGTTATATATCCAGCTGGCTAATCCCATTTCACAATGCAGTAGGTGCTTAGTATGCAGTACTAAACAGATACTGAAACCCAATTTCAATCGATTATAGTCTCCAAAAACCTATTCGTATATGCATATACACACATATTCACGCACATACATACAGAGAGATATAGAGAGAGAGAAATAACCATGGAAAGTGGTATTGTTGAAGGGACGATCCGAAGGCAAAGATCGATCAGAAACATGATAAGGATTACTTCTTTTCATGGCTTTCCTTCTCTTCCTATTCCTCATTCTTGAACCTCCCAATTTGCCTCCCACGCAATTCTTAGGCCCAGAAACACACGCCCCCATCTCTCTCTCTCTCTCTCTAAATACTTACACCCACTTTCTCTCTCTAGAAAAAGAATTAACAGAGGAGAAGAAAATGGGCTCAGAGTATATTCAACACACGAACATATAAAAGGGACAGAACTAATAAGGATCGCCGTAATTCATATCGGACCTATCGGTTCAAGAGTCTAGAGAGAGAAATCAAAATGTTCTAGAGAGAGAAACCGTGACGAAAAAGAGAAACCCATCAACCACCTATAGATACAGATTGATTACATATATACATTTGATATACGCACGCATAAATATCAGTGTATAGAGATTTTCAGTGCTGGAGCCCAAAAAGTGGAAGTGGGAACTGTGAAGAGAGAAACCCAAAAAGAATAAAAAAGTCAATTATAAGTGATTCTAATAATTGATTATTTCACACCCAAAAAAAAATGAAAATAATAAAACTTGACTGGCAATCGGCGACGGCGTTAGGGAGAGCTTCCACGGGGTGGGCCCATAAAACGTGGCGATGAAACGGGGATCGCACGTGTCTATGTGGAGTCTCGTATGTGTGTACGTGCTGCTGCGTGTAGGCGCACGTGCGGGTTTTGTGAATTTGTGGGATTCTAACGTTACTGTCTCAGCCGTCTGTCACAGAAGATCTAACTCTTTTGGACTACCAAAAAAAAAAAAAAAAGAGTTTCTGGCTGAAAGTACATCCACGCATTTTGTGTAACACCCATGGTACTATATTTTGTTTTTTCTTTAAGGACAAAAATTAAAATCTGAAAATAGACTCGAAAAAGATAAGAATCGACAACTAATGACCGACTCATATACACATTAGGCACATTTGTTCTCTTCCTTGCATAGAGAGAGTTTATTCGAGCCCTTATTAATGTAGACTAATAAAATTTTTTTCAAAATCAATAATCAAGTGTCACATTAATAATTAAAAGAATAATATCAGTTCACATAGAAAAAAGAGAGCGACATAATAGGTAGTAACAAAAGTGAATGTGTAGTCTAATTGATTTTGAAAGTCCTCTAAGTAGTTTGTCAATAGCTTCGGCGCATAAGAGATTTTTTTATTTTCTGCGATCATATCGTATAGTGGTTCAAATCTTTTCGCTTGTAACTATTGATCCTAGATTTATTGTCTTGTTTACTGTTCGTCAAATTATCTCATCCAATTAAAAATAAGTCATGTTATTGAAATGTGACATATTTTTATTGAGATACGATAATTTAAGGGATACGAAATGAGACAATAAATTTAGACTTATAAATATCTGCCTAGGTTTAATTGAATAAAAATAGAAATGTTGTGTTGTGTTGTCAACTTGTCATGTCTTGTTTATTTGAATACTAGGTCGTATTCTGCAGGTTAGCTGAGAGGAACAGGTCAAACTTTTTGGTAAAAATGGGAAAGGAGAAAATAGATAGCTTGTGTAAGAATGGAGGTGGTTAATTACTAGATTTGACAAGAGTAGGTTGATGCTTCGCTCTTTCTTTTCATATGTCAAATAGCATTATAGCAATAGTTATGAAGTCATTAAAACCTCACCAACCAAGATGCAAATTTAAGGAAAATAAATGTTCATAATTTCTTAGATCCCATCATTAACATAGCAAATATTTTGTTCAAAAAAATTAAAAAAAAAACATAAAACACAGCAAATGCTCCCCGTGTTGTTGATAGTATGATTAGTTTTATGTGTGAACCTGAATAATCTCACTACTATGTGATTATCGTTTAACTAATTCTAGTTTAACTGCAATACTCTGACATAATATAATTCACAAATCAAGTGAAGTGTTATACTATAATACTGCTAATTGATACAAATAAACAAAAACAAATATTTGAAAGAGCCCAGCAAATAGGAGAGGAACGCCATCAACATATCATCTATTTTGGGAATGTCAATGAGCTAAATTGGCTCGATAAGCTCGGACTCGGCTCTATCCAATATGTCGCTTGCTTTAAGTGAACATGAACTGAGCTGGGCCTTAGAAACAGTAACCGAGTCGGCTCAAGCTCAGCTCGTAAAGCTCCGCAAGCTTGCTTAGAATTTGAGGTTGACTCTTTACCTTTGCAAATCAGAGAGATCAGCTCAAAAAAGTCTACATTTAGCCATTTTCAATAATAAATGTATTAAATTTTGAATTCTCGTTTGTAAGTTTCTCTCTTTCTTTTTGTCAAGGTAAAACGAAAAATTTCAAGATTACATATCAACATTGCTAATGAATGTGAAAATTTTGATTGGCTTTTATATATTCTTTAAACTTAAGAAAAAATAATAATTACTGCATGAGCTGGCTCGGGCTTGGACAAGACTGAACGCAAGCTAGGTTGGGCCTCATTTTCATAAACGAAGCTCGGTTTGGCACGGAAAATGCTCATTGGCAAGGGTTTGGGTTCGATTCACCTCGGCCCGTTAAATAATGTTGATTGTTTTTGTTGAATGGAACAACTAAGAGACCGGAAAAGGGGGCGTTCTGTTTGTTTTGTATTTTCTGTTTTCGTTTTCGAAAATGTTTTGGTGTTTTCGCTTTCAATTCTTTGCTTTAAAATTGAAAATGCGTTTGGTTTGTTGTTTTGAAAAAATTATTTTTGAGAAGAAAATAGAAAATGTGTTTGGTTTATAATTGTTTAAAATGTAATAAATGTAAAGTTTAAAATCAAAACGCGCTTTTCGCTGTTTTCAATATTTAACGTAAAACGCCGAACGTTAAAAAGACGCTTTCGCTTTCTATACAAATCTTGAAACGATTTCAAAACGTATTTTAAAACAATAAAGCGTAACGCAGCGTTTTTAACATTTTCAAAACAGAAAAGAAAAGCGGGATAAAAAGAAACGTAACGCAGATACTCCTTAGATTTGAACTCTATTATTAGAGTATTGAAAATACTTCAGAGATTGTACAAGAATTGGGTAGGGTCCCATCGCCATGGGGCAATTTATAGAGAGCCATGGACATTGACAATTCTTGATGGCGAAGGCAGAAAGAAACAGCTAAATATGTCCTCTAACCATTTTTGCAGTGGGTCTTCTAAGTTCTAACCATTAAAGACAGCTCGATCTTTATGGAGATGGGTATTGATTTTTAATGATTTTTAATGTAAATGAGGAAAGAGACTGAGTGTAGTTGAATGGTGGATATTTGTGGATGTGATGTGACATGTGAATATGATTGATTTAGGGTAAAGAAATACTACCTCCATCCCAAAATTATAGCATTTTTCTTATCTTCACAGAGATTAAGAAAAATACAATTAATGGTATTGGAAAAGTACAATTCAATATTATTTTCCTAATATACCCTCTCATTTATTAGATGTTTTATTTCAACTACTCTATTTTGATGATATCAATGTATATTAAATGAAGGCATAAAAGACAAGTAATATTTTAACTATGTCTTTAAAAGAAATGTGGCATATATTTTGGGACGGACGAAAAATAAATAGTGAACTATAATTTTGGGACAGAGGTAGTAATTGATAAAAAGTGATAAAAATGGTAAAAAAAATTTTAAATGATTGCCTAACACCCTTCTTGCCCCTATTCCCCTGTATATTCCAAATTGTACGTGAGAGAAGTGGTCAAAGTTATTTAAATAAATAAATAATTATGAAAAATAAAAAATAAAAAAATAAAAATAAAAAGAAAACGTCAGAGAAAAAGGAAATATCTAGTTCTATTTTACCTTTTTTCTCCCTCAATACTCAAGTGTTCAAGTTTTTAGAGCAAATGCCTTTTTAATGAGTGACGATATTTAAAGAAGTACTAGTAAACAAAATTTCTTAATTAAAAAAGTTATACATAAAGGCACTCAATGTACCACCGAGTATACTTTGAATCACATAGAAGCTAAGTTCGGTTCTAATGGAAAAATTCCTAGTACTCCAAGAGTATTGAAAATTCAATACTCCTAGCCAATGAGAAATGAAATAATGAAATATGAGAATCCTAATTAATCAATTAAGTGGCCCCGTGTATCTATTTGTCAATGTCCCATTAGCTGGGAGTATTAAACTCAGTGCACCTGAAGTACTAGAAATGCTTTCGGCTCTAATGCTACCCAATTACTCATGCTAGCTAGTGAACGAACAAAACAAACACTCCACTAGTATTTCTTTATTGTGACAAAATGAAGACACTCAAAAAAGGTGACCTTATATCACTGCCATCTTCAAATTTGAATATTGAAGAACATAATAATGATAAATAAATTAATTCAGATCTGTATTGGAATACTAGCTTATTTCTAGAAATACATTAACAATATTAAATGCAATAAATGTAACTTTAATGGTCACAATTAAAGAGGTTTATCCAGTAGCATCTGTAATAATTAAAAATGGAGATTGAATATACTTCACTCAATGAAATTTGACCAACAAATGCTAATTAAAGAAATAGGCATTTCTAATGTGATTATTATTATTAATTTTTTGTATCGGGGCAATATATGGGGCGGGGTGTGGTTCAAACCTTAATTACATGTTAGAGATTTGGTAGTTTTAACCGCTGTATCACATTCGAATCACTTCCAATGTGATTGTTATTATTATTATTATTATTATTATTATTATTATTATTATTATTATTATTCCCCAAGTGAAAAACATGCTTGGGTTTGTTTTAACTTAATTATTGAAAGTTTTGTTTATATTATTTCATTAAAGTCAAGTTTCAATCTATTACACATTCGGGATTACAAATATGGATTAAATTTTATTTAAATTTGAAAGAGTTTGAAATATGAGATTGAAAACGAATAAAAGTGATAAAATAAAATAAAATAAAATAAAATAATTGTTAAAACAATTAATTGATTGAATGATTGAAAATACTGTATAATTTAAATTTAAAGTAATTTTTTTAATTGTATAGAACATAATTGTTACCTTTCAAAAAATAAATGTTACCTTTAAGTGACAATGTCTTCCAATCCATAATAATTATAATTAAAGAAATCAAGTAGCGTTTCTGAATTAAATATGACTTGTTTGCTTGTTTTCAACCACATGTTATGCATATAAAAGATTGTGTGTGGTGATCCATTTTTTTTCCTATTTTGTAATTATATATATTTCGAAACCACTTCTCGACAAATCTAAATAGATTGTGTTTGTTTTGACTTCTTTTACTTCAAAATTAGCTTTTATTTTCGAAATAAAATTAAATATCAATATTGATCACACATCCTGTATTCAATTCTTACTATTATTCAATTGAAAAATTATATTTGAACTGAATAAGGGTATATTTTTATAGATTAAATTTGGCGTATATTAAAGTTAATGAGGATGTGTGGTTGAAAATTGAAGATGGAATATTAAAAATATAAAATAATTATCAAATCAATAAATAATTAATTAAAAATAATAAAAATAAATAAATTTAATTTGATGAAATTTAAATTCTATCCAATATACCCTAAAAATATATCCACACAAGCTATTTGAAAGGACTACTAGCATGAGGCGACAAAAAATGGTCATAATTGCACAATGTTCTGTGTGGGATAAGTCACCGGTGCGCGGGTAAAGTCACAAGTGAGAAAATGTTTAGGCAAAAGTTTTTGGACGGCATCAATGGTCACCGCTCACGCCTCGCGACACTATTTTAGGCCTTGTTGTTTGCATTATTTACTTGAATTATGTGTAAATTATATATGATTGAAAATAAGAAATAGTGTATTAAAAATATAAAATAATTATCTATATAATTGAAAAAGATGAAAGAAATTTTTTTTTGAATGTTATTGTAAATCAAGTAAGGCTTTAGTATTTCGCTAATGATTTAATATTTATATGTGAGTGTATGGGCTGATGATTGATACGTGTCTCCCACCTCTACCATCAGGGGAGTATGGCTACATATTAAGCATCGGCCCAAAATGCCTATATATAGACATCGAATATTTGGTGTTTAGTACCAATTCCTAAATTTATTATTGTTCAGTGCATGTTAGTATTCAAATTTTAATTTATTTTTACACATTTTAATTTATTTTTTAATTTTATTTTGGCTAAATTAATCATATTCATATATTTGTGAAACCTACATATACTACATAAATATCCATTATTCAACTCGACTCATTATCTCTCCTATTTCATATAAAAATACATTAAAAATTTGTAAAAATTTGAATCCAAACATACGCTTAAATCAATGTTTGAGATCCGTGAGATATTTTACAGTAGCTTATATTTTATAAGATATTTTATAACATACACTTATATTCTTTATTATAAATTTTCTTTTAATCACATCCACAAATCTCTACCATATATTTAAAATATAATTTTCTCTCATCTTTTATATTAAAAACCTTTAAAAACTATTAAAAATCAACCCCTATTACCCTATAAATCAATGTTTGAGGTCCGTGAGATATTTTACAGTAGCTTATATTTTATAAGATATTTTATAACATTTTAATTCATTTTCTTTTAAATTTGAATTCGTTCAAACTAATAATATCCATGTATCTGTGGGATTTATATATACTATATAAATTTTTATCATTCAATTCTACTAATTCTTTCTCACATTTCAAATAAAAATGCATAAAAATTGTAAAAATTTGAATCCAAACATACACTAGTCAATGTTCAAGGTCCGTTAGATATTTTATGGTAACTTATATTTTCAATTTTGGCAACTCATCATGTAGCCCATGCTTTATGAGAATAAAAATTCTTGGCTCCTATGGATTTTCTTGAAGAATAATGATATTTATTATAACTAGCTATTGATGTTGTGATAGTGGATTCGATAATAATTGATTTCGCATCCTAAAACATATCTTAAATGTAAGATTTAAGATGAAAAATTATTTTGAGTAATATTTATTTAGAGCATCGTCAATGCTAAAGTAGATATCTGAGATGATATGGAAGAGAGAGAAAGAGAAAAAATGATTATTTTAATTACAATGAGACAGAAAGTAAGAAAGAGAAAAAAAAGGAAAAAGTGAAAAATGATAAGAGTGATAAAAATAAATTTAAAAATAATAATAAAGGATGTGTAGATAGATGTGTGATTTTGTAAATAGCATGGGAAGCGATGAGGAAAAAGAGATAACTAAGAGAAAAGTGATTTAAAAATTAAAAAAATATGGAACCCACAAGAAAAATATATCATTCTTTCCAAATAGACATTGCAATGTAGAAAGTAACATCTGCCATGCTCTTATTATTATGTTTTTGTTACTTTCTCTTTCTTTGTTGAGGTTTAGGCTGGCAAGCCTTATTGTATTTGATTTCCGGGAGGTTTTGGTACCAACACCCTGTCCTTGGACTTTCTTCTTTTATTTTTATTATATTTTTTTTACATTAATAAAAGAGTAGGGGAATCCAAACCTCCACCTAGGGATGACAAAACGGGTCGAGAAACCCAAGAACCACGGTTACCCGAACCGAACGGGTCGAAAAAACCCGAACCGATGGATCGGCGGATCGGATATGGTTTTTCATAGTAAAACCCGAAACGGATATGGTTCGTAGCGTCATAACCGAACCCGAACCGAATAACCAATATTTTTTTCCTAAAAAAATTTAAAATTAATTATCAATTCAAAAATCAAAAGTTGAAAATCTAAAATCTATAATGATTTAGATGAGGCCTTGGATTTGATGAGGCCCCTCTGTCTCTGAAGGATACGGAGCTTTTGTAATGCCCCGCTCAAAGTCGACCCGACATAATGTATATGTGTATGATGTGTTCATGAAATGTTTGGGAATGTATGAGATATGTCGGGAGTTGAAACGGCCGTCGAAATGAGGAAAACGGGAAAATTTCAAAGACCGGGTTACTACGTAAATGTAAGGATTACACCAGTAAATGTCGTTACTACCGTAAGGGTCGAATGTTACTACCAGAATCGGTGAACAGTGGAAAATGTCCAAAAGTTTCAGAGAGCAAATTACGGTCGTATGATCTGAAGATACGGCCGTATGGTTGGAGTTACGGCCGTAAGGAATGTAAGTTACGGCCGTAATCCAAGAAGATGAAATGCAGGGGATTTACAGAGAGTTTTACGGTCAGATGATGGTATAATACGGCCGTATTAATAAGATTACTCCAGTAAGGTTATGGGAATTCTGACCGTAAGTCGAGAGGTTTACTACCGTAAATGTGGAAGATTACTGGCCAGTAGTAATTTTAAGTCGGCAGAAGTATTATTTTAGAAGATTCTAGCCATTTCTTGACATTTGAACACCCAAACTCGGTTCCAAAGCTCCCAAAATCCTTCCAAGTCTCTCATGAACCTATGGAATCATCTCCCACTCCATATATGAGCTATGTAATGTTTGTGTAATCTATGATTACAAGAAGAAGGAAGAAAGAGGAAGGAAGAGGAGGAAGCTTTGGGATGTCAATGCTTGATGATCTTGCTAGTACATGGTGAGTAATGGATGTATCTTTGATGTAGTATGCATTTATGAAGTATATGTATGTTTATGTATGCCTATGATGACAATTATGATGAGTATCAAGCCTACAAGCATGCTAGGGTTCCTTTGGTTTGTGTTATGCCTATGTGATGATTAGGTGATGATAATGGAATGATGTGGACATGATTTTGTGACTTATATGACCTTTATGTCAAGTCCTATGGGCTAAGGATCTATGTACATGAAAGGAAACGAGTTATGTTAATGAACATGTAGTGAGACAAGAAAGTAGAGTTTATGTGTTTCATGTGATGTCAATGCATGTTATATGATGTTCAAGAAATGGAATGTGTATGATATGACGAGTGTAGCGCCCCAAGAGTAAAAGAACCCTTGGGGGACGGCTTATGAATGTATGAATGCCATGTATGTATATGTATGATTATGTGATATGTAACGACAAGACGAAGTTCATGAGAAAGTACGCTATGTAATGCCTAAGAAGCGTTATGAGTACGATTATCGTGTAAAGCATGAATGATGTATGACACGAGCATGTATGTAGAATGTAGTTGCCTATCATGTGTTTACAATGCGCTTGATGATGATGTGGCGGCCTAACGGTAAAAGAACCCTTAGGTGACGGCTGGCGCCTAACGGTAAAAAAGAACCCTTGGGTGACGGCTTTAGAATGTTATGGGCGGTCTAAGAGTAAAATAACTCTTTAGACGACGGTCCCGGCGCCCAAAGCGTAAAAAGAACCTTTGGGGGACGGCCTATACTATGATATGACAAGGTATTCACATGATTCGCAACTAGGGCCCAAAGAAAGAAAGAAAAGAATGTCACGTGCATTTCACGCACTGCATTGCATTCATTATTCACTGGGTCATTATGACTCACTATGTGTTTACGTTTATGCTTTGTAGATGTTGTATGCGGGAGTTGGCGAAGGGTCCTACAGTATGTGATGTTGGTGTGTGAATGGGAAAAAAGAATCAGACGATCCAAGAGCCACGCGAAGGGTTTTGAAATTTATGTACACGAGTAGCGCTCCCTCCATCCGCTGCAATGTGTTTGTGTACGTATATGTACGTATGTTATATGTGTTACGGGGGCGGGGCGTTACAGCTTTGTCCTTATCTTTCCCCGTGGCATTTTTCCACTCTTTTTAGCTCATGGAAAATTTATTGCTAGAGGAATTTCAAGAAACCCATATTACTTGTCTTCATCGTGTGAGTGAAGGGTTTATGAATCAAAACATTTGGCATGAGAGATTGCAGCAAAGCATCACCTGAGAATAGAGAGATATCCAAAAATGAAATTTCAAACATTATCCATTGTTATTGGACACAAATTGGTGCAATAAAACTGCTGTATATTTCTTGGAAGAACCATTAAAGAAAGAATTTAAAAAGAATTTATAAATCAATTCGAAAATCAAAATTTGAAAATCTATAACCAATATGGCATTAAAAAAAAAAAGGTTTTGAAAACGGTTTGGAACTTCGAACCGAACCGAACCGAAACCCGAACCGAACCGAAACACCAACAGTTCGGTTCGGTTTTGGTAATGGTTTTTACCCGGCTGTTCGGTTCGCGGTTCGGGCCGAATCGAACCCGAACCGAACCGTTGCCATCCCTACCTCCACCAAACCACTTGAGTAGAGATGTAAAAACTATGTGAGGGAAGGCTTGGTGGTTAAAATTTTTTTTTTAAAAAGATGAAAAATCAATTCAATTCCAAAATAATAATAATAATTAATATCGTATCAATCTTTTTCAGTAACACTGTTCAAATTATTGTACAGCATATATGGGAAAACGCCAGAGATTATATTTTTGAATCCAAACATACACTTATCAATGCGAAGAAGGTGATTGCAGGGTTGAGAGAGCCGGACTCAAATGCATGTTGTGCCCCATTATTTTATGCTATTCATTCCTTGTTCAATGTAGTTAATTGTTCTTCGTGTATTTATATTCCACGGGTAGGGAATGTAGTAGCGCATTGCTTGCCGTCTCGAGCGATTGCTTGTACTCGGACGACCATTTGGTCAGATTCAGTGGCGGAGCCACATGGGGGCCTGTAGGATCCTAGGACCCCACTGACCCCTTCAAATTTTTTTCTTTTTTTTTTCCTTCTCTTACTCATGTAATTGAGTGATTATGTATGAAGAAGTTGTGAAGAATTGTTTGGACCTCATAAGTACTAATCTAATAGTCCTTGGACTCATTAGTTCACACACAAATGTTTGTCCAATTAGTCTTTATGACAGATACTATTAATTATTTTAGTTTGTTAGACATATTTAATTTGAAAATATTTTTATATTTATGTTAATAGTTAAGGTAATTGATTTGAAATTATAAAAATATTTGTTGTATATAGTTTTTTTTTCTCTTCGTTGAACACTGAAATTTGCTTAATTTAAATGGACATATTCAAATGTGTAATTCTATTAAAATTAAACTATTATAAACTTTTTTATTTCAATAATATTAGTTAAAAAATTCCCTCGAATCCCAAGAAGCAAAACGATCCCCCTTCCAACGTCTCACGCTAGAATTTTTTGGCCCTCAATCCAATTAAATCCTGGCTCCATCACTGGTCAGATTATATTCCACATTTTCTTGCACCATTATAGTAGGTGGCAAATCTTAATGGAATCAAACCATTTTTGGTTCAAAAATGAAATAAGTCAATTAACTGGCCCTGTTTTGGGCTTGGCTACAATAATTCCTCATGGGCCAACTATGGTGGACCTCATCTTGGGTTTGGCTACAGTCCAATTTTTATGGGTCAAACTTATAACAGATCTCGTCTGTTAGGGACTTTTGGTTTCTGGGCTTGGTTTTAGATGGTTGAATAACATCAAGCTCCTTTGATCACTCATTTAGTCATTTTACAGTTTAGAACACCCTTGACACCTATCATGTCAGGTGTACAGTCATTTTTGTACACTTAAAAGTATACATTTTCTAATAGAGCATTGGCCCCACCACTAAGAAGGTTAATATTATATTTTACATTGTCCTCCATTTGAAGGTGGAAACCTTATTACCTAGGTGCGCAAAATAGGTATACACGTGGTATAATCCAAATATTTGTGTGGCATGTATTTTATTAATTTTAACGTGTAGTTTTCTATAAATTGTGTTTGAATGTAACACAACTATCTATAGTTCTTACGTGGAGAGTATGGCCGTTCGTCATTGATATTTATAACCTTGGTTGAATAGAGATTGACTAAAACAACTATCATTCTTTCACATTTAGCATTCTCTTCATAATTGTACTGATGTTAAATAATCTTGCAATAGAAAGTGGGTGGGTATTCAAAACTTAAAATCACTTTTTACCACTGTTTCAAGATTGTCAGTTGCTTATCATTACCATGATCAAGTATTAATTTTTTTTTCCTCAAGTTGGCACAGTTATATCTACAATTCCCACTACTTAGGTTACGATAAGGGTGTGTTTGATAGCTATAATTTTTCATGGCAAATATGGAATCTTGAAAATTGTTTTCCAAGTTAGTTGTTTGATTGTAGATTTTTCTATAAATATGATTTTCCATGTACAACCACTTAAAACATATTTTAACTTATTTTCCATAGAAAACGATTCTCACCTCCCCTAGAGAAACTATTTTTCATGTAAGAAGGAAAATATTTTCTTTTCCATCTTTTCCTATCAAACACCCACCGCAAGTAGCATCAATCATAGAGAACTCAAGACAAATTTGGCATCACAAAAAAAGGAAAAAAAAAACGATCTGATCTAGATACCTCCTAGTATTGTGGAAGGATGATTAGTTTTCAAAATATTACTCCATCCATCCCACAAAAATAGTCCACTATTCTTTGCGTCAGTCCCAAAATAATAGTCCACTTTCCTTATTTAGTTGTGAGTTAACTTAAATACCCCTATATAATGTGTATTATATAATCAAGAAATAAGATATAATAAAATTGAATTATAATTAAATGTAAGGGTAGATTAAGAAAAATCTTCCTAAATTACACTTTATCAAGAATATTAATTAAAATTTCTTAATCTATGTGAAAATGAGATATGGACCATGTTTGTGTGATGACGGGAATAGTATTTTGATCTCTACACTTAATTTTTGGCAAACTAGATGTTTGAGGCAAAGAGGACAACATTATCTTTCTTTGTAGTTTAAATAAAATGTGTAACAATTCATTTGATCGATTTTGAAAAAAAAAAAAAAGGGTAAAAAATCTTATCTACAATAACTCTAAATGTTATGTCTTTATTGCGGTTTTTTTTTTTTTTTATTTAAAGTAAATTTTCGTACACAAAATATGGCAAATTAGAATATCCACATATGTCTAATTAAAGGCACTCATCTCTCCCATTGCTCTTGGACGATCTTCATTTTCCTCACACACTGATTGAATATATAAACATATTCATATTAAGTGTATTTCTAGGCGTTGTACAAAATTGTCCTTGAGTTAAATTATTCGGCAAAGCTGGCTTTGAGTTAAAAAATTTTCACTCTGCATTATTTTCGTATATTACTCGAATCTATCAAATAAAATGTAAATTTGACAACGGATATGAGTGAATTAAAGAAAAGAGATATACAAAATTTGAAGCAGTATGGTAATTACTATAATGTTATTATAAATTTGAAGCAGTATGGTAATTACAAAATTTTAGTAATGTTATTACTAAAATTTTGGACACTGTGGCGATCCGTAAATTAGCCAAAAACTTTGACTGATCTTTGACCGGTCACCACGGGTCGCCACGGTATCCAAAATTTTTTTTCCAAATTGCTGGAGTTCCGTCTCGTCGTGATGAATCCAACAAAATTTTCGAATTTCAAAACGGAGTCCGGACAAAGGAGAAAATCGCTCGGGCGGACCGTAAGCTACGGAACGTCCGGGGGGATGAGAACATTCCTGTAACCGAAAATGTTCTCATCAGCGGGGCGTTCAGTATTCGCCCGCCGGCGATTTTCCTCTTCCGGACTTATTTGAATCAGAAAATTTTGTTGGATTCACGATGACGAGCTCCAATTGAAAAATAATTTGACATCGCGACCGTGGTGACGATAAAGATCAATCAAAGTTTTGGCCAAAAAATTACCAAAACTTTGATCGATCTTTGACGGCCACCACGGGTTCTGCGGATCCAAAATTTTTTTCCAAATCTTTGGAGTTCCTCGTCGTGATAATCCAACAAAATTTTCAATTTCAAAACAGTCGGACGAAGCGAGAAAATCGCTGGCGGATCGTAGTTAACACCCGGATGAGAACATTCCTGACTTATAACCCCATAGAAATTTATTTTGATAGTTGAAATAAAGCAAAGAAGACAAGTATGGTTAAGCATTATGTTAAAGTGGCGATTTGTTGAATTCTACAACCGAAATGCCCTTCCGATGAAAGTATAGATATTAGCAATGGTGGCATCTGCTAATGTACGCCAGCAAAGTGTACAATAACGACCCAGCAACTTCTACCATCGGAGGACGATCGTTATCCTCTGCCCCGCACCATCTTTACAGACATACAATTTTCTCATCTCTATCTCTATCTCTATCTCTATCTCTATCTCCAGTTCAATTGAATGATCGATCAGTTTGCTGCTAGTAATTCGGGTCGGACCGGAGTCATAATCGGGCCACAGAGATGGATCCTCAGGGCGTAATGATGAATGAAGGGGGAAGATTCTATAACTGCAGAGATCTGGAACGGTTTCGAGATTAATGGCACTGAAACGAGGTCGTACAATTTGGCAGGATTTAATCCGGATTTGGATCCGAATCCGATGGTTATGGAGCACCAATCGGGTCACACTCCGAGTCCGAAATCGAGGAAGCAAAGGGATGAAGATAATGGAGGAGTTTCAACTAGCAACAGCAACGGGTACAATAATACAGATTATCTACAAGCTAAATTAAATTGAATGACAGCAGCATTTCTTGTTGTCTCAGGACAAACTAAGCATTCATAGTCCATTCGTGAAGGGTTAATGAAAAACTTGAATCTGAATTGCTTCAAAAATGAAATTAATTAACATTGTTTAAGAATACAACAAAAAATTAATGTTACGTAGAAAAACAATCCAGCCCCTGGATACACCTCTAACGATATATGATCATTACAACGATTGTGAAATTACAGGACAAGAGTTGGATGCAGACTGGTCCCATATGCAAAGATTTGAGCTTTGTAATTTTTTCAGGACTTTATTGGTTATTAAATGAATAGCTGTTAAAACTCGATTCTTGAATGTTGGTCTCTGGAAGACTTCCTTTACTCTGTACTTGAAATGGAATGCTGCAAATTGGAAATTTGAAAGTTAGGAATACTGATTTTAGAATTACAAGAGTCCGATAGATAATTATAATTATACAATTTGATATGTAGCTTACTTGGCTGCCAACGGAAAAAGATTAACTTCTTGATGATTAATAGTGCACCGGAGGAGGTGGAGAAGTGTAGATGTAGGCAGGTGGTGGGGGTGACTTCATGGGAGGGGGAGGTGATGTGTAATAGTATGGGGGTGGAGGAGATGATGATGGTGGAGGTGGGGACTCGTAGATGTACGGAGGAGGAGGTGAGGGTGATGGCGGTGGGGAGAGGTGTAGTGGTATGGTGATGGAGGAGATAGCGATGGTGGCGGTGGAGATTTGTAGACATAGGGAGGAGGAGGAGATGGTGAAGGTGGCGGTGGAGACTTGTAGTAGTAGGTTGGAGGTGGTGAAGGGGATGGGGGAGGTGGAGACTTGTAGTAATATGGTAGAGGAGGAGATGGCGATGGTGGTGGTGGTGGGGATTTGTAGAAGTAGGGAGAATGAGGAGATGATGAAGGTGGTGGTGGAGACTTGTAGTAGTAACGTGGTGGTGGTGAAAGGGATGGTGGAGGTGGGGACTTGTAGAAATGCGTTGGAGGAGGAGATGGCAATGGTGGTGGTGGAGATTTGTAGTAGTATGGCGGTGGAGATGAAGGTGATGGTGGAGGTGGGGACTTGTAGTAGTATGGAGTAGGAGGAGATGGCGATGGTGGTGGTGGAGATTTGTAGTAGTATGGCGGTAGAGGTGAAGGTGATGGTGGAGGTGGGGACTTGTAGTAGTATGGAGGAGGACGAGGAGATGAAGATGGCGGTGGTGGAGATTTGTAGTAGTAAGGTGGCGGTCGTGAAGGCGATGGTGGTGGTGGAGATTTATAGTAGTATGGAGGTGACGGAGAAACTGATGGTGGTGGTGGAGATTTGTAGTAGTAAGGTGGTGGTGGTGAAGAAGGTGGAGGTGGAGACTTGTAGTAGTATGGAGGGGAGG
Source organism: Jasminum sambac (assembly GCA_018223645.1). NCBI lineage: Eukaryota > Viridiplantae > Streptophyta > Magnoliopsida > Lamiales > Oleaceae > Jasminum > Jasminum sambac. The sequence goes on from CP073645.1 coordinate 934,888, forward strand.
AGACAACGATGGTGGTGGTGGGAATTTGTAAGTGTATGTTGGTGTTGGTTTTGGTGATGGTGGAGGTGGAGATTTATAGACATAAGTAGGCGTCAAAGGTGGTGGAGATTTGTACACGTATGTAGGTGTTGGTGGCGGTGGTGACTTATAAATGTACACCGATGAGGGTGGTGGAGGAGATTTGTATACATAACTTGGCTTTGGTGGTGGTGGAGACTTGTAGTAGTAAGGAGCTGGAGTCGGGGTCGGCTTTGGTTTCTTACATACCTCATAAGGAGTCTTTGGAGCATAAGCAAATGATTTAGCATAAAGCACAACTAAATACTTATTCTCAGATTTCACTTCGAGTTTAGCACCCTCATGTCCCGAGTGAAGATTTGTTGGAATGTTACATTCTGACCCCTCTGGTGATGCATGGAGTTTAGCCATGCATGCCTTTGCTCCATGTCTCTTGTAATCAAAATCTTCAACTGTAATGCTATATTTTCCATTAATTTTTGTCTTTCCATATGCTACAACTTTCTTGTCACCAACTTTGCATGTCACCTCCACAACAGCACCTGTTCAATTTGGGAAAGCATGAATATATGTAACAACTAGAAATGTTACATTTGAACTAGTTGACACAATTATGATGTATCAAAATTCTATAAAGTGGTTTTCAAAAAAAAAAAAAAAAAATCTATAAAGTGAGAGATGTTACTAGACATAATTTTGAAATATCACAATTCTGTCAACCAATTCTTCAATCACACTGTTAAGAGTAGAATTAATGTAACATACGAAGAAAAATTGATGAATGGGATTATAAGAGAATGTACCCTCTAGGTGTTTCTTGTTGTGGGATTTCCCGGGATTTGTCCAGTTATAGCATTTGTAACAGTATACTTTGCCTACTACCTTGACCACCAAAGGATGGTGCGGTGGATTGTAGGAAGCTGGTGGTGGTGGAGAGTTGACTGGCGGTGGTGGAGAAGTGTAGTAGTATGGTGGTGGAGACTTCACGGGTGGTGGTGGAGAAGTGTAGTAATAAGGAGGTGGTGGTGACGTAATGGGAGTGTGGTGGAGATTTGTAATAGTATGGTGGAGGTGGTGATGGTGACGGGGTGGTGGAGATTTATAGTAGTATGGTGCAGGAAAGGGAGAAGGTGGCGGTGGAGATTTGTAGTAGTATGGTAGAGGTGGCAATGGAGATGGTGGTGGGGAGATTTGTAGTAATATGGAGGTGGCGATGGAGAGGGCGGTGGCGGTGACTTATAAACATAAGGTGGTGGTGGCAATGGTGATGGTGGGGGTGGTGACTTGTACACATATGGCGGTGGTGGTGATGGTGAAGGTGGTGGAGGAGATTTGTATACATATGGTGGTGGTGGTGGTGAACGTGAAGGTGGCGGAGGTGATTTATAGATGTAAGGTGGTGGTGGAAATGGGGAAGGAGGTGGTGGAGATTTGTACTGATATGATGGAGGAGATAGTGAAGGTGGTGGCGGAGAAGAATAAATATAAGGGTCTGCTGAAACAACACTAACAACTATCAGCATTGCTAGTGCCACTAGAAGTTGTGGCAGCATACGACCCCTTATGGGATCGTTGCCATGAATCGTCATTTTCCTGTCGGAAAACTTCACCAACTCTGGCCAATTGCCAAGCTCGACGGCTCTTCTCTCTCTCCCTCTATTTCTTGAGAAAGACTACAAGATAAATTCTCTTAGAATGTGATATCTAAGTGTGCCGGCAAACTCCAATATATATAGCAATAGATGAAGAGACAAGACAGTTGTTAGAATATGATTTTTAAAATTTAAACACTTAACAGCTAGAAACTTGAATTATTTTTCAATCCACTTTTAATTTTCTTCAAATTTATTTCTGTTATGAACAAGTCAAGGCAATACAAGTTTATATTTTTAATTTTGTTGACCCTATCATGTACCTTGTCATGGATTGCCTCTGTATGCATTCAGTTGTCTTGAGTAAATTTTAAATTTCATTTTAATCCAATTTGGGAAGAAGGTAAGATCACAGTTAACCATATTATTTCTTTGAAAAATAGACAATGCTGTATAAATAATACTATATGGATATTATACTCCTAATTATCACCAGCATTTATTGTCCTGTTACAATAAAGGAAGAGTACAAAAGTTACCATACTCACTATTATATTGTATTGAGTACAATATACTTTGTGATAAATACGAGTGTAAATATAACACTTTCCTTCAAAATAATTGTAAACCAAAATTATCTTGTCTAACATGTATTTAATTTCTCCACTTCTTAATTAATATACATTTTTTCAATCCAAATGAAGCAGTAGCACCATCATTTAATTTAACCGTCGGAGGCGTAGCTAGGGGGGCGCCAAACTAGGTCATGACCCACCACATTTTTTTAAAAAAATACAAAAAAAGTTATGAAAAATAAATTTTTTATAATGTCACCTAATAAAATTAATTATCGGTACAGTGGACTTTAAGCTCCTAGCTTCGCCAATAACTGTGTTTCTTTTTTTTTTTTTTGAAATGGGGGAAGGGACGCAGCCCTGGGGACGGGAGTAGGAGTCGACCCCGGGACGTTGCCCGGCACGTGCACGGTAACTACCGCTCGGCACTTGGACGATTCCTCAATAACTGTGTATTTAAGTAAGTATAAGTAGCTTTACTTTTTAAATAATATTAATTATAATTTCTTAATGAGTATAAACATTGTCAGAGTAGGTCTAGGTCTATCTTCCCAAGCAGTAAAAGAAAAGTGAAACGCAACTACAATACTGAGATTGACATGAAGAGAACTGGTCGACAATGCATGGAAAATTCTTTATACATATATATATATATATATATATATATATATATATATATATATATTGGCATTAGTTCTCCACCAATATAGACTTTTGAGATTTCAGAATTTAAAAGTAATAAATTATCATTAAGTGCATGTGATTTCTCAATTATGAGAAGTGCATGTGGTATCATGAATTATACATGCAAGGTCTATGCATAAACGAGGATCGTCGACAATGCATGAGAAAAAAACAAAGGGATTTTGAGCAAAATAATTAAAAATTAGTAAATATTCTTGATTTAGTCCCAAATAATAAAAGGTAGCGAATAAGAAAAAAAATTTTGGTGCTTGAATGGTCAGATTTGGATAGAATCCGTCAGATTTAGCAGTTAGTCAAAGTCATTATTGAAAACTTGAGTCTTGATTTGGTCAATTTATTTGAAATAAATTGCACAAAGGTCCTAATTTTAGATATTGTTTACAATCAAGTCAAAGTTTGAAAAATGTATACTTTAGTCCCAAATTTAGTTAAATTGTATAATCTTTATATTTTATTTTTCTATGGGTGATTATTTGGTCCATAATTAATTTTATTGAATTAAAATTAGTCCCAAATTTAGCTAAATTGTATAATGATTTATAATAAATATAATTATTGTACATATATAAAATTATTATTATGAATATAAAATTATTATATTTATTATTAGCTATTGATTAAAAATCAAAATGCGCATCTCTAATGCTAAAGAAAATTTTGAAAATTATGATACTATATTAATACGAACAAATGCTACTGTGTTGAAATTTTTTGATAAAAATCATTTAATCGGTATCAAATTAATTCAATAAAATTAATTACGGACCAAATAAGCACCCATAGACCCTTATTTTTTTTCTATGGGTGCTTATTTGGTCCGTGAATTAATTTTATTGAATTAATTTGATACCATTAAATGATTTTTATCAAAAAATTCAACACAAGAGCATTTGTTCGTATTAATATAGTATCACAATTTTTGAAAATTTTCTTTAGCATAAGAGAGGGCACATTTTGATTTTAACTAATAGCTAATAATAAATATAATAATTTTATATTCATAATAATAATTTTATATATGTACAATAATTATATTTATTATAAATTATTATACAATTTAACTAAATTTGGGACTAATTTTAATTCAATAAAATTAATTACAGACCAAATAATCACCCATAGAAAAATAAAATATAAAAGATTATACAATTTAACTAAATTTGGGACTAAAGTATACATTTTTCAAACTTTTGACTTGATTGTAAGAATATCTAAAATTAGGACCTTTGTGCAATTTATTTCAAACGAATTGACCAAACGAAATACCAAGTTTTCAAAGAAATGACTTTCGACTAACTAAGAAATCTGACTGATGCATCCAAATTGACCATTCAAGGCAAAGAAAGTTTTTTTTAATTCATCTGCGCTACCTTTTATTATTCTAACTAAATCAGAATTACGACTCAATTTTTTAATTATTTCACGCAAAAATCCAAAAAAAAAGAAAAATTTAGAAGTGTGTTGGAGTCGCACGCGGAGGCATGTTCTTAATTTCCTCAAAAGTCAATGCTGTTAGATCAACCCAGGGTTAGTCGGTCGGTCCCTAATTATGTTTAATGTGGAATATAAAATTAATCAGAAAATTATTCTCGTTCTCAAATCGCCCATCGATAATTTGGGTATAGGAAAAGAAATAGGAAAAATAGTTTGAAAGTCATAAGTGCATTTTCGTCTTTTTCTTTTCTTTGGGAAAAAAAAGGTGTATTTCCTTGTGCATTTTTTGTCAAAAAAGTAAATTGGCATTGTGATGTAATATATTAAATATTTTGTGGGGTTGATGTGCTAATTTTAATACTAAAAATATAGTTTCAACCTCGTTTAAATGACATTTAAACTCGAAATTTAGCCCTATTTTTTTTGCACCTCATTACGCCTTTACCTTACGGTTTATATAATATATATTCACACTTGCTTAAACATTAAATTTGACTTTGCCGCATTCTTTCATTTTACGCTTAATTTTATAAAACTCATTTTTATATACTACTATAAACTTCGTTAATCATTACTGTTTGCAAAGGAGAGAAGAAATTGAAGACTACAAAAAGGTTCAAAACTTGTTTTATTATTATTGTTATTTTTCTCCTATGAGAACTGGTTTAAAACTTTGGAAATGGTGTTAATATTCGAAGAGATCTAAAATTAAGCGCTATTGTAAAAATTTTCTCAGTGTAGGTTATAACCCCTCCATCCGGTCCAAAGTCCAAACCACCATTTGCAGGCCCAGAAGAGGTGGAAGCTTTCCTTTTAGGCTGACCCACAAAAGGAAGTCTGGAAACCAAAGCCCAATTCTACCCGAAACCCCCCAAGACCCAGTCCCATGTAAACCCAAATTCAGCAGAAGCCCAAATACCCTAGTTTAAGGGGTAAAATTGTATTTTACCTAAATGACGAAAAAGTGGTAATGCTTGTGAGATTGTTATTTCCTCAATTGAAATAGAGAGGAGGTATAAAATTGTAACTCGTATTATATACAGATGCAATGTTTTGATTTGATGATATAATAGATGATACAATGCGATATTATTTCAAATAGCACATCTATGTCGGGTGATTGTGTAAAGTAATAACGAGTTTTAATTTGATAAATGATAATTTAAACTTTGTTAAACCAACAACATTTGTAATGCAAGTATACAAGATTAAAATGGTGTCAAAAATTCACAAACCCAAACACCTTTAGTAAAAGTCTAAAAATTGAAACATGATGGACTGTATGGTAAAACTTAAGGAGTTAAGGATGCAGGGATTTATCAACATGATTTGATATTCCTATATTGAAAGGAGAGATTAAGACACAAAAAAATTTCATTGTTTCATTTATGCAAGTTTGCAAAAACAAATTCCGATATACAAGACAATAGATTTATAGTTTCGTCTTCTCAATATTACAAAGTTTGCCAGATAAACAAGATCCGAGATTATAATGCATAATGATAAATAAAAGAAGGAATGGCTTGAGACCAAAAAAAAAAAAAAAAAGGAGAAGAAGAATAAGAAAAAGGTGGTGTGGGTAGTTGACGCCAATGATCTGTTGCCCACATGTTGGCAGCGTAAAGCTGCCAACATGGGTGATGTGACACCCCCATGTATTTAATTTTTTTTTTATCTACGTCAAGCGAGATAAAATAATACATAATTATCCCCTAATGATGTGAGAGTTCGTGTGAACCCCATATTTTTTCCCCCAAAAAATAGGGGTGTTGACACGTTCCGTTGCCAACTAGGGTAATTGATGTTGTTCTCATTGATTTTTAGGCCTTGTTTGATTGGGGGTTTAGTTGTTCCGCGAGGCATTCCGTGTAAAAATGTGTGGTTAATATTAGTTTGGGAAATGTGTGTGTGGTTGAAAATGAGTATGAGGTATACGGAATTGCGTGCGAATTTGTTAAATACCAAATAGAACAAGGCCTAAAGCTCAACATGCTCGGCTTGACGATATTGACTCTCCACTAGTGCATGATTTTAGACTAGTTGGTAGAAGAGAAGCTTCCAAGGGACTTGGTCAATTTTGAGAATGTGAGCTAAAGCCAAAGCTTGAATTTCAAGAGGCAATTAGCGAGGTGCACCGGCCACCGCTCGTCTAGCGAAAATGACATATTTCCAATGTTGGATTTTTGTTAAAGTTTCAACGCTTAATGTAGCAACAAGATCCACATACCAGCCCTATGCTGTTATGTAGCAACGCTATGACACACCATATCAGCACTGAAACTTTAATAAAATTCTTGCACTGGAAATATATCATTCCTATTACATTTAAATTTAATATGTTTGTAGATATTATTGATGGAAAAATCATATCATTTTGATAATTCGCTTTATACAGTAACTTATCTTTCGAATATATATTATTTCTTTAAGAATTGAAATATTAGACATGACCAATCAATAATATAATTATATATTGTAGGATTAGATTTTAACCATTTTATCTAAACACCAGTTAAGTGTCTAAAAAAATTTATGGCATTCGATCACCATTATTCGAGTGACCTAACTTATGTGTTCAGGAGCGACATAAAATCTCCCTCAACATAATGTTTTTGTTATTCAAACTCGTGATCTTGAGTTTGATATCACATGTAGGATCGAGTTTCAACATGTTTCTGCAAGTGTATAACTTACTTAGCCCTTGTTCTGTTGGCATATTTGATCAAATTAAATTTGGATTTAAATGTACAGTTGAAAATTAAAGAAGGCGTATTAAAACATACATAAAAAAGACTATAAACTCAATATATGAGTGGTTGAAAAAGATGAAAGAAAAAATAAATTTAATTTGATGAAATATAATGTGAATAGAATAAATCATTAAATGATAGTAATTAGATATCATAAAAGATTTGATCTTATTAGATATCGATTGATTTTTAAATGAAATTGTTGAAATACCATTGCAAAAGTAGCATCAAAGCCACCTTATTGCACGGATGGATTGAGAAGTTCTTTTCAAATGCTCAAATGCAACACCATGTCATGATAGTATGATACCGCATTAAGAAGAGCTCTAATTGAGCTTTTACATAATTAAAATTGAAAAATAACAAAGTTTTCTTTAATGCATCAAAATATTTTCTGAAATTTATATATTAAATACTCAACAACCTTATAGCAAAAGCTTTACTGTATTATTCTGTGCAGTAGCGAATGGATTGAACCACAACTTCCCGATTTTGCTTATGCGTTTCATTTGCCATGCATTTGAGTTTCATTTCATTTGACTTCGCTTATGTGTTACCGAGCGTATAAAATAAAATAAAATAAAATATAAATATATAATATAATAAATTAAATAAAAAAATAAAAATTTATATTACATAATTCTTATCATCTCTCTCTAGACAGAGAAATATGAAATGGGAACAAGTCGCAAAAATCAACGAAAACGATGAATTTTTTTTATAAAATCAATCATCTTCTCAAATCTCTCAAATCCAGATCTCTCTGGTTCGTCTGATTGATCTCTTACTGTAGTATTTTTTTCGCAATTTCAAATCGCTCAGTAATTGATAGATCTGAAAACCAAAAGGGAGAGGATTTATTAATATTATTACAATTTTCAAATATTATTGAAAATAATTGTGAAAATGCCGGGGCATGGGGATTTGGATAGGCAGATAGAGCAATTGATGGAGTGCAAGCCGCTGTCGGAAGCAGAGGTGAAAAGTTTGTGCGATCAAGCGAGGGCGGTTCTGGTTGAGGAATGGAATGTTCAGCCGGTGAAATGTCCTGTTACTGTGTGCGGAGATATCCATGGCCAGTTCTACGATCTGATCGAACTTTTCCGGATAGGCGGCAACGCGCCTGATACCAATTACCTTTTCATGGGAGACTATGTGGGTGAGTTTTCTCAGGATTTCTGAGTATTATTGGGGGAGAAAGGCCTATTTGGAATCCTGTTCTGTTTGATTATCTAGTTAGTTATTGCTGAATTGGATATATGATGGATTTGCTTTATAGAGATTCTTATTTGGTAGTTTTTCAAGGAAGAATGATGTGAAGAGAAGAATTGATTTATCTAAAGATGTGCTAATTTTTGCATTCGGTATCTACCAGTGATGCCTAGTGTCTTTTGTGAGATCTATTACTTTAATTTGCGTGAACTACCAATATATTGTGGTTGGCTAGCGGAATATTTGTTTTGTCTCCCCCAAGCTCGGCACTTGAGATTTCTGCTTTTCTGGATTCTTTGTATAGTTATTAGCTATTGGAGTATAGCTGAACATTGATGACTTTGCATCTTTTGAAACGAGAGCCTAGTGAGCTGCTATTGTCTGGTGTTTTTAGGATGGGTCTAATGAGGACAAGGATAAGAGGGAAAGTTCATCTGTGGTTAATTGCACTTATGGATAAAAATACATCTTGCGTGATGAATGAATATGATTTGTGTGTTACTTTTGATTGCGTAATTTTTTGACGGAACGGCAGACCCTGTTGTCATGGTGCCGAAAAAATAAACATGAAAGATGTCAATTTTGTTGGCTTTAGAGATCATGCTGCCTCAACTGTACATATGTCCCGCCAACTGAGTCAAGACAAATGTCGCTGCACTATTCAATTACCTTAGGATAGCTTCCATCATAGTCATTGTATCTTTTTTATAAAATCTGTCAACGCATTTTCTGAAAAAGCTAAGTTTACTTGAATTCATCTTAATGACATTTAGTGTACATCTAAATCATACTTGTTCATTCTTATAATGGGTAAAGTTTCTGAAGTAAAAAGGCTGTGATTTGTACGTATTTTTCACGCCCAATACTCTTACAATAGATTGTAGCACAACATTTCAGTGTTTCACTATTCCATCTGAATATCTTGCGTAATGCAGATCGTGGTTACTACTCAGTGGAGACTGTCACGCTTTTGGTGGCTCTGAAAGTTCGTTACAGAGACAGAATTACAATTCTTAGAGGAAATCATGAAAGCCGGCAAATCACTCAAGTGTAGGACATTTATTTTATCTATCATGCTGATTGCCATAAAGTGTCTTTTTTTAAAAAAAAATATATATTTGGGTATATATTAAGTTGTGAGAGCAACTCTATCACAAGTGGACTACAACAGAAATGAAATTGATATCTGCACATTTTTAGAAAGGGTTTATATTCAAAATATAGCATTTCACAAATAAAAAGAAGAGAGAAGAAAAGTAATGATTGTGTTTAATCTGGGATTTACTTACAAACTTTGTTAAATGATGTACTTGGATCTCTTTGATGATACATTTGCATTTACAATGCTAAGTTAGTCCTCACAAGGCTGGTAATATTGTTGTTTGGTTGTTAATTATATTTGAGCAATATCATTTATCAACTTTCATGTAACAATTACTTTCCAGGTTTGTTCTCTATCAATAACTATGTCACTATCGTATTAGTCTAGAAGAAAGGACGTCCATGTAAGGGTGCCTGCCTCTAAATCGTGAAATGTCACTTAAGCTGACCTTGTGCTTGTTCCTTGCCACCCACTGTTTCTCTCCTTCCCGGTACTGTGTGGAGGTTTTCTGGCATCTCGACTGTTATAGCATGGCAGAGTATACCTGTCTTCTTGTCAGGGGCGTCAATAATACCAGTTATTTGAATGTACAATTGCACTTTCGATAGCTTGAAAGTGTGTGGGGTGCCTGCATGGAGTAAAGGTGGAGAGAGTATTTCATTTCATTAATTAACAAAGAAGTGAAATAACAATAAGTTTTGTTCTTGATAAAGTTGGAGTTGGCCACTTGAATCCTTCTCCCGACACTGCTCTATTGAGTGATAGATCTGCTTAAGTTCCTAGACTGGGAGGGATATATAATTCATGACTGCCCCCTAATCCACGATAGAAGAACAAACTCGGTCCTTTTCCAAATATTAAATGTTCAAGAAGTTAGCTGTTCTTGATACTCAGAAAAGTTTTCTTGAAACAACCCACTCCTCGCATGTCCTACTACCTATCGGTTAACAGATTTCAAGAGTATCAGTTTATAACAATAAATTATTAATTAATAGATTCAGATGTACGAATATTATTCTAATCCGCTTAGCTTTCTTTTTCTTTGCAGAAATGCTTCTTGTATATTCTGCTATACACTTTTGACATAGTCTGACAGTATTGTGCATTTACATTTTCGCATTCCAGGTATGGGTTTTACGATGAATGCTTAAGGAAGTATGGCAATGCCAATGTGTGGAAGTATTTCACTGATCTTTTTGATTATCTGCCCCTCACAGCACTTATTGAGAGTCAGGTTGGAGAGATAACTAAGTCGACTCATTTTTCTAGTACTAATGTGACTGTATCTAATGCTTTGCACTGTATTTTAGGTGTTCTGTTTGCATGGAGGTCTTTCGCCATCTCTTGATACCTTAGATAATATCCGAGCTCTGGACCGTATACAGGAGGTAAAATCAACATTTCTTGATTTGTAATTTATATTTTGAGACACTTATTTTCTATTTTTTATTTTTGGTGGAGCATGAGTAGGGAGTTGTGATGCAATAATGGTGTTAAGGTTACTACCTGACTGAAGTTATCTGCACTTTTGGCTTATTAAAATCAAATCCCCAGGTTTTACTTGTTTGATTAACTAAGAGCAGTGGCGTGTTCTATTGTGCTTAGAAGTTACTTCTCTTGAAACCAATTTTCGACTTTATACCGAAGTAAAGTTTTAAGTGTCTAAAATCATGTCTGGTAAAGTAACTACAGAGCCCACTTTTTAAGTACTACAAAATATGCTATAAACTGGTCATCCACCTCTTTTTCCTGGATTATTATTATCTGATCATAATTCTTCCATAAAATATTGGTTAGTTCAATGGGATTGTTTACATTTCCAAGATCGTGTTCCCCTCTTTCCCTTCAAAGTAACAGCTATTATAAGAACCTGTATAAGATACATCATTGACATAAAATGGTATTCTCTTGTAATCATGATTTGCTAGGTTCCACATGAAGGGCCAATGTGTGATCTCTTGTGGTCTGACCCCGATGATCGATGTGGATGGGGCATATCGCCTCGTGGTGCTGGCTACACTTTTGGACAGGATATAGCTGCTCAGTTCAACCATACCAATGGCCTTACTCTGATTTCAAGAGCCCACCAGCTTGTCATGGAGGGTTACAACTGGTGTCAGGTTTGTATACTTAAACATTCCCGTCCCACAAATATAGTCTTACTTTTATTTTCATAAGGAATAAGGAATTATTATTAATATTATTTGAAACGTAACATTTATTTGCATTTTGCTAAATCTACCCTGCACTAAAAGATACTTATTTTTATTAATAACTATAGACATTAAAGGTAATGCTGCAAGTACAAACAGAATTGTACAACAAGATGTATGATGATGATTGAAATTTCAACTTCGCCGTTAAAAATTTCAGGGTGTTAATTGAAATATTTTTAAAGACAGTTGGATTGGAATTTCAAATATCGTTGTACAATTTGATTGTACAACTAGCATTATCCCACATTCAATAGGAGCACATTAATGAAGATGCTACAACATGGAAAGTAGCCTATATTTTGGAATGGATGAATAACTAAGGGAAGACTATCTTTGTGCGATGGATGTAGTAAAACATAGCATCGCATCTTTGCTACCATGTGTCTCAACCCGAATATTGATTTATATGCTGTTTCTTTTTTCCTCCAAAATTTCAGGAAAAGAATGTAGTAACAGTTTTTAGTGCTCCAAACTATTGTTATCGGTGTGGAAACATGGCTGCAATCCTGGAAATAGGAGAGAACATGGAGCAGAATTTCCTACAGTTCGACCCAGCTCCTCGACAAATCGAGCCAGACGCAACACGCAAGACTCCAGATTATTTTTTGTGAACTCGATACACCCTTCTTTGCTGTCTGTAGTCCCTGCTTGCAGTTATGTTACTGTAGATGTGTCTTAAGAGATGAATTTTGTTATTTTGAGGATTTATCTTCTACATTCTTTCATTTTGAGTGTGCTCCTGCTGCTGCTGACTTTGATTGTGTGCTCAACATATTTTCCAGAGATGTGACGAAGGCACGAGTCTTTTGGCTTGTATATTTTTTCCCAAGAGAAGGAAGCAGCTATGACATGGTATAATTGTATTCTGTAATTTACATTTTATGGTAGGATAAAAGATTTGAGCACTGTTCACCTGGTTTTCCAATTTTAACTCGACTTGGCAAAAGTTCTGGTAAGTAAATAAATATTTTGGGCCCAACATCGGGGCGAAGGTTCGGAAAACTTGAAACTTTTGGTTAGTGAGATTAGGCCAGTTCAAATCTGTTTCCACTGATTTAAATGGAGACCTGTCAGTTGCTGGAGTTATTTGCTGTTGCTGACTGTTTTTTTTTGTTTCCTTGGCGGCACAAGTAAAGTAGGAGTTATGAACTGTTGCTTAGTGTCTTCGCTTTCTTTTTATTGTTGATCATTTCTTTGGACTTGTCTGTTGCAAACACAGGTGGGTTACACACTTACACCTATGTGGTGTTAAAAAATCTCGAGGGAAATGTCTGCTTCGCTGTTAACTGAAGTCGCAGGATTAAGACACTGCATATAAGTATAATTGTGTATAAATTGTACATACAAGTAGCACCAAATGGAACTTTATTTAAAAATTTGGAGTGCAGGCTGACATTTAGGACAAACTGTCGTAGAGCCATGAGCTTGAACAGAACCCCCGAAGTTGGTTGAGGGCATTAAAGATGATGTGGTTCTCGGGTTGGGTAAATGGCACGAGGTGCTGGACTTGTAGCCTTTTAGACGTTCTTTATTGACTCAGAAATCTTTCAAAAATATGCAAATGAGAAATATCAGCTAGATTGTTGAGTCAAAATTTAGGTTGTAAGTTTGAGAAAACCGAAAAAGAAAGTGTGGATTACTGAAGTGTGGTAAAGGAATGAGCATTTCTAGACTTCGGTTCTCCAAGGGATGAGTGATGTTGTCTCTCCTGGGAACGATAATGCCTCCCACTATTATCATGGCAATATCATGTTAGCAAAAGCAATGATGTGATATTTCCACATTATTATAAATTGATGAGAAATGATGATGTGATAGTGTTATATTATCACTCCTACTGATGTGGTCATACCACATCAGTAGTAATGATGTATTATAGGGGAGGAGAACATCAGTTACATCACTCTCTATGCGATACGTTGTGCTATATGTTAAGCCGGTTTTATGTTGGACTTGTATCCGGCAACATGCCAACATATCATTGCACGCTTGGGAATATCAATCTTTGGGGCCTGGGTATCAAACTAGTAATTCTACGGTGCCATACGTATCACATTTATGTGGAATGGTGCAAAATATGCACTAAATTATAAGCGCTAGACAGTTTTTCATCATCCAAAAGACGTGATGTTGCATTATTCATAACAAACATGGTAAGCACGGACCCCTCTTAGATAATAACGTGAGAATGTCAATCTGGGATAATTCACGACAAATACAATTATTCATCATCGCCTGTTTGCCTTAGAATTCAATCTTCGGCTTGAATATGTATTGTCAATTAACAAAATAAAAGATCGGATGCCCACAAATAAACATTTTAAGGTACTCACATGTGATCGATATTTGACACATGTCCACCACCCTCCCTGATGGTGGGAGCAGGTATACAAATCATTACTATAATTAACAGAGTTTATAATCCAAGTGCATGGTTGAGATGGTTTACAGCATTTATTGTCAAAATAATTTCTAATCAGACCCTAAACGATGACCATTGATTTTTATAGCACTCAATTATATTCGGCTGGTGAATTTAACAAACGTTGTCCATTGATTTTTATAGCACTCAATTATATTAGGCTGGTGAATTTAACAAACCTTGTCGACTTCAGAGTCACAAGACCAACAAAACTAAACTACAGAATTGGCCGCTTGATTTATTACACGGGATTTGGCCATGACAAAATAAGCAGCTCTTTACCGAGGCCTAGACGTTGGCATGCAGAACCAACATTCAAATATCAATATACTTTCTAATGATAATTTGCGAACACAAGCTTCACCGAGGAAGAGTAAAACACTACCTATTCAACAATAATAACCATTATAAATTTACAGAACACACCCTATCCATCTGTAAATTTAGGCAAGTCTCTATTGATGAAGACAGATCCACAGAGCAAACTCTGAATACGTACTGAAGAAGGCAATGCCTGGATATAAGATTAGTAGAACCATTGACTCAAAACTCACAGTGTAGGATAATATCATTTGTTGGAACTATTAGCATGGCAAGACAACACTTGCAAGAGAAGTTACACGAATGTAAAAAATAAGACTGCTTTTTCGATTAACGTCAAAGGAATCAAACTTAATAGTTACATTCGTTTAAAATCTCCAGCAAGTGTAGTCTTTCCATACTAAGTATCCCAACAATTGATTTTATTCCACACACTAACAAGTCCTCTACAGTAGTACAACCATTGAGGCAAAACTCACAATATAAGATGATATCATTTGTTGGAACTAGTAGTATGGGCAAGACTACACTTGCAAAGAGAGTTTACATGAATGTAAAGAGTAGACATGATTGTTCAATTAACACGAAAACAATCAAACCTACTAGTCATATTCATATAAATTCTCCATGCTAGTGTAGTCTTTCCCATACTAAGGGTCCTAACAATTGATATTATCCCACACTCTAAGAATTCCCCCAATAGTAGAAAGCATGATGAGCCAAAACTTGCGGCATAGGATAATATCATTTGTTGGAACTATTAGTATGGGCAAGACTACCCTTGCAAGGAGAATTCACATGAATGTAAGAAATAGATTTGATTGTTCAACTAAAGATAAAACAATCAAATCTAGTAGTTACATGGACATAAATTCTACTAGCGAGTGTAGTCTTCCCATACTAAGTGTGCCAACAATTGATAATATTCTAAGCCCTAAGAATTCCCTCATCAACACTAGATCCCCCACAGCCTTGGTCAATAGGCTCTTGGTCAATCACTTCGACCCTTACACCTACAAGAAGGCAATGGGGCAGCTTTACACTTCTTTCCACAGCTAAGTTATCGACATCAGCAACAACTTGATAGCAAAGCTTATTTTCTTCAATTATGTGAGCAGACCTGCATTAAAAATAGCTTTTTTATTAATAGAGAACATGCACATTGTCCTTCATTGAAATTTGTTTATACACACATCGATTATCCCCTCATTACAAAGAACCTTCTTGTCCAAGAGTTGGATCAAAATTAATCTACCCTCACATGTTCCTTCAATGAAAATGGGCTGTTTTTCCCCCTATTTTAGTTAATCATACTATAAGAAATATTAATTCATCTTTTCAATCAGCATAAAAGATAATTGTTATTGCATTTAGATAATTAAAACTAGACAGTTAAAATCATCCTAGCAAACCATAATTATAATAATCATACGATTAGCTCGAGCTCGCAAGTATCATTTCTACAAATTATAGCATTTAACAAGAAGAAACAGCAAGAAAACGGTACCTTCTCGGAGCGAGGAGAACAGGCAATCCAAGGATCCGACAGCGAGGAAACAAAAGTGAGATCTCTACCATTCATTACACTGATCTCTCCGTCCTACACCGAGCACATAGACGGATCGAGCATTGATAGCTGTGATTCGTATAGTAATCTCGCCTGTTTTATAGACCTAGATGGTCTGCGAGGCAGGAGGAGGAAGATAAACCCTAATTGATTGACTTTCCTCATTTGCCCTCAACAAGTGGTCCATTAAAATAAAAAAATGGGCATGCGAAGCACATCAGCAGTGACTTCAAACACTACAGCTGTCTGCCCAACGTGTGTTTATGTTGAGGCGGGAGTAGTTTTTACATTTTTGCCTTTTTTAAAAAAAAAAATTTAAATTTTTTGTTTAATTTGAGAAAAGTTTTTACCACGGCATTGGAGCAAAATCACACTTTTTATAGCAGTTTCAAGTTCAATGCGGAGGAACAAACCCCAGCTTAGATTTTTAGCCTTACCCAAATAATGTCATTTTTTTGATAAAAAAATAATTTCATGTTTTTTTAATGAAAAAAATAATGTCATGTTGAAAAGTATTTTGGTGGGGGAGGGGGGGGGGGGAGGGAATAAATAACTAAGGGTTTGTTCTATATATAATAATTTTCATTAACTTTTATTAATTTTTTCTCTCTTATTATTTTCTCAATCACTCATATAATTACCTTTTACTTTTTAATATATATTTTTCAATTTTCAATCACACATCTAATACATTATTCGAATAAATTTACATTACGGTACAGCTAATGCATCCACCACACTTATTAACTACACCCATTTTTTCCAAATTTCCAATTATACCCTCATTATAAAAAAAAATATTTATTCCCTCCAATTGGAGCGAACACCCACATAATTAAATAAAAAGAAAGGAAAAAATGACCAATGAAAAATTTTTGCTATCGTTTTTGTTCAATTTTTTTATAACTAGTTTGATGAGTAATTTCCAAAATTTTTAAAGTTTTTGCAACCTCTTTAATAAGTAATTTCAAAATTTGTAAAAGTTTTTTGCAACCAATCTGATAATGAATTTTGCTTTTTAATAATACAATAATTGGCTTTATTCGGTTAGTATTGAATACAATTATTTAAAAAAAAAAATTAAAACTTTGAGTGGTTACAAAATATTTAAAGAAATTTTGAAATTACTCGGTAAAGTGATTGCAAAAAATTTGAATAAAAATTAATAACATAAATTTTTCTTCCATCATTCTTCCCTTCTTTTTTTTTTTTTTTTAATTACCTATGTGCTCGCTCCAATTGCAGCTAACACCCAAAGGGTCGGGTGTTCGCTCCAATTGGAGTGAACCAAATATTTTTTTATAATAAGGGTATAATTAGAATTTTGCAAAAAATGAGTGTAGTTAGTAAATATAATGGGTGCATTTAGCCGTATCCTTTACATTATTGTGTATAAAATAGGCTCTAAGTAAATAACTGCTCTTGAGTGGTAAAAAACTAAAGGAATGGCCAAAATTAGCTCTTCTTTCAACTTTTTCCCACTAATTTCCCTTCTCACTTTGCCCCCCCTACATTTTTTCCTCACATTAGGAATATTTTCATTTTTTATACATTTAGCAAATTTGAGTTTGATGGGGTTTTTTTTTTTCTTTTCTTTCAAACTAGAAGAGAAATGGCTCATGGATTACTTGAAAATCAGGAAAGCATATGGCTTACTTTGAAATTGACGATTGCAATAAATGAATTATGGGTCACTTGAAATTCACGATTGCAATCGATGAATTATGGATTACATAAATTCCCGATTGCAATGATCGCCACATTAATGTCGATATAATATTTCGCATAAATGACATCAGATTCACAGTCCATGGTACTTGAACTGATTTTATCTAAAAATAGAAATTTTAAAAATTGTTAAATCATCGTCACATTATTGTAGACACAGTACTTTCATAATATCCATGTTTTGGTATATCAAGTAAGCAACATTACAACATTCCACTGGATTAATATCTTTTAATGACAATATCAACTTAATAACTTAACACTATTTTTCTCAATTGAGTGCACTAAAAAATTAAAACACAAAGAAAGGAATCCATTTTCTCTCTCTCCCTAGAGAGAGATACATACTTACGTACATCTGTGTGCGTGCGCGTGGAGGCTGCTAAACAGCATTCCTCAAAAGCAAGACACAAAACATATTAGACGCACAAGAGGATAAAAATAATACCATAATCACATTTCCATGATTTAATCGTTCCTACAGTAATAGACAGAAAGAAACTAGAAATCATCAAAACAAATATATAGAAACCATAATTGAAAAATTAGCAATAAATAGAGGACCCTTTCCGCGAGAGAGCTGGGAATGCAGTGCGAACCACCGAGGCGGAGACTTGCATCAATTCTGTGTGAAATTTGATGATTTTGATCCAACAATAAACAAGAATACATTATGTTATTCTGTAAAGCTGGCACAAGTCGACAGGCCTGGCACAAAACCAAGCCCTGCCCAGCCCTGCCCAAAACTCCATCTAAAGGCGGCGAGCAGTGCAAACCCAATACGAACAAGAAAATAACACAACACAACTATCCTAGCACCGATGGTTTTTTGCTCTGCCATATGAACCAGTGGACAAGTAAAGCATTAGGGTATATTTGATATGCCGTATTAAACAGTTAAATATAAGTATGCATAAGTTCCACAGAGAAGAAAATGGCAGACTCAGAATCTAGAACTAGTTGGAACCCGCACAGCTCCTGGAGGCGCACTGCTTCGCTTTCGTCTGAAGTATATAAAAGAACCACTGCTGATCAGCAGAGCCAGTATTATTACCTACACAGCATAGATTAAACCATCAGGTTACGTGAAATATATACACAGCCACAGCTTGATTAAATAAATTTATTGGATGCTTCTAACGAAGTGCAAAGTAAACTGGAAACAGTTAAATGAGTACAGTTCTCAAGTGCAAAGTAATGGAATAATTTATCTTACTCATGCATCCACTGTACTAAACACTAGAAGTATCCAGAGAAGTAGCACTCTTCATAGATATATGGGTAATGACTTATTCACTTTGTTTCATGTGAACTTACATAGTGACTACAAACAAGAGTGAGTTTAAGGACAAGTTTTGAATATGTGCAGTTTGTTGTACAAAGCACTCTTCATAGATATATGGGTAATGACTTATTCACTTTGTTTCATGTGAACTTACATAGTGACTACAAACAAGAGTGAGTTTAAGGACAAGTTTTGAATATGTGCAGTTTGTTGTACAACCATTAAGTTCCTAGAACTAAAATTTATTTCAAACTCTTGTGCTCCACGTACCCAAAAGTTCCCTTCATTATGCATCACAACCATCTGTACACCAATTTTCCTGGCACCACCATCCCCACTAATCATATTTAGGAATATTTTTTATCAGGTAGACAAACAAAATAAAAATAAAAGATGTACTGTATTTTGTAAGTTAATTTAATACTCATTTTGATATTTGTTTTTGAAAGATGAATAGTTATTATAGTTTCTAAAGTTGAAAGGAAATGAGAATCACGAACTAATTAAAAATCTAATAATGCATGTAATATGTAAATTTCATCAAAATAATAACCAAGGAAAAACATGCAACTGCGAACCAAGAGCATAAAGTCCATAAAGTTCAATTCACCCATTAGAAAGAAGAGACCACCTAGTACACGCCAATCGGGGAGAGGAAATAATTGTAGCATATAAATATACTGCAGAGAGTCTAACAATATCAAGAGGGCAAAAGCTCTATATCAACTGCATTGGCGGCATGATGAGTAACTATTTGACTATTTTTATCAGAACTTAAGGGTGACAGAATGTCATATTAGTAAGTAAAGATAATATATCACCTGGATTACTAGATCACACTTGAGGAAGCAATTGACAAATAGTTAGACTGATGAGAATGAAACTATGCATCCAGTCAATCAATTCCCAAATTCTATGGTTTACCGTTTACACCTATAATTTTCTATATACAAGCTGATAATCAAGCGGTTACATAATGTGACTGTCAGGTGCCGGTCATTGATGTAAAATAAAGCTATCAAATGCTAGAACTGACCTCAAAACCAAGAACTGATAACTTTTCTTCGTTTACTGCAGGTATACAGCTTCTGTAAGTGATGTAAAAGTTAGAACTGCCTTTCGATTCGGACGAGTCATCTAGTAGACTTCTTTGGCTTGTTGAAGCAGAATTCTGTTCAGTCTCAAGATCAGATCGACCTTTTTCTTGTTTTTGGTCTTTTTCCTTCTTAGAACTAGACCTCATTGGTTGACATTTCAAGCGAATGCGATATCCAGTTTCACTGCAGCGATATTTTTCATCATTCTACAAACAACAAAACATATCTGATTAAATAAACACGAAAAGAGAAAATGTAAAGGATCAAATCCTTAAATGCATAAAGTATAACCACTAGCGAAAAGGAAATGATTTTTGTAGAATCTGGATCCATGAACTCTTACTCATCAAGCAAATTAAACAAAAATGCATAATACATCCATTTAATCTCTTAATATCTTATATTCGTTAACTCCAACTGATAAATTCACAAGTTAAATCAGTGAAATAATAGCAATGTAACATCTACAAAGCAACAAACTAGAAATCATTGAAAAAAGATTTAAGGGACCTTTTCTGAGCGAGAGCAGGGAATGCAAGGGCCGGAAGGGGAACAATCAAATGTGAGATTTCCACCATTTGGCGTCTCTTTAAATCCCATCAGCGTTCTCCCCTTATGTACTCGAATTTCTCTGCAAATTTTGAATGATTTGGTTCAGATTAAAAAAATTCAACAGCGAAAATTCCTGATGATTATTATCACAGATTGAGAAATAAATTAAGTGATCGAGTTGTGGAGATAAACTTACGGATTGTGAGCTGCAGAGAAACTGGAAAATGCATATACAAATACGAAGAGAAAAAAAAGTAACTGCGACATATTTGAGAAGGACATGACGTGTATTTTCTCTTCTCCTTCTAATCCGTTTGTTCTTCTATTTCCACACCAAAATTTTTAGGGTTTATTCGATTTCTAACCAGGGATTTGGGGAAATTTGCAAGGATGAATCATCAATCTTAGGCTCTGTGTTTATTGCAGGCAAGTTCGAAAGTAATTGAAAGATGACTTTCAATCGTTAAACTGGTCAATTCTAGTGCTACTTTTGACAATTTTTGTTTCCTTTCTTCCTCACATTTCCTCTTGTGGGCCTGTGAATGGTGTGACCCAAGTCACATAAGCCCATATTGTATCTGAGCCCGACTCGATCATGTGGAGTAGAAAGCATGGATCCGGAACCGAACCCATGACTACTTGTAGAGATCATCCAAGTTGATACGTGTGAATAGTAATAAATAATGATTTAAAATATGTGATTAATATTAACATTAGCGGAGGAGAGGAATACCAATTTTTTGTGGAATTTGTCTTTTTTTTTTCTTTTTTTTAGTTTGTGGTCAAAGTTGATCTTAATTATTTGATTTTCCTTTCCAACTCAGTGACAATAAGACAAAGGCAAATAGGCAATTCACAATCAAATTTCACCAATTGGCTTACCTATTTCCCTCTATAGCTTGACGCTCACTGCTCACAAGTCGCCACTACCCTCTAGTCTCTCTCTTCTCATCTCGATGCTAGCAAAAGCTTAGGATGCTTCTACTTTACTACTTAGCCGACTCTTGAAATTTTTAGACTTCAACTTAATAGTAAAAATTATTTTTTATGTATGAAAAGTTTAAGTGGATGTTAGGGAACAAATTTTTATCCATTTTTACTCATTCTCTTTCAAATTTAAATTTGGTCAAACCAATCACATCTAGATATCTCATGAGACCTACATATACCATACAAATTTTTATCATTCAACTCCATTTATTATCCCTTTTATTTCATGTCAAAATCGATAAAAATACATGAAAATTTAATCCCTAACATCTGCTAAATCAACACGTACTTAAACGTACGAAAGAAGAAATGGATTTTCCAAATCATCTTTATCTAAATATAAATTCCTTGTTGACTGGTAGAATATTCCTAAGAGACCTAGCCCCCGTTCTTCTACAACTTTTAACAAATTTTTACACATTTTAATTCATTTTTATTTAAAGTCAAACCAATTATATCCACATATTTTTTGGGATCCACTATACTACACAAATCGCCACCACTCATTCTCTCTCCTATTTCACATCAAAACTCATAAATACTCATAAATACACATACACTAACACCCTGCTAGAGTATCAATACTGTGATCATAACAATCTTCCGATGGAGCCAATGATCTCCTATCAACAAGTGGCACCTTATAATGTCAACTTTTTTACGTGTCACCCTCTCCTTGAATGGAGGGGGATCCGCACCCATGTTCGACCAATATCCATACTCCACATGGCAAATTGGTATCATATGATACCAATTTATTGACATTGGAATGAGAGCATCTTCCGATGGTCGCGCTTGAAAATTGAAATGATCAAACGGAATCGAAGCACAAATTACAGATAAATAGAAATTATATTTGACGAAAAAAGTGCCACTTTAAAAAAAATGTTAGGGAACTGCTTTTAAAGATTTTTTCCATTTTTTTAAAATTTTTATACATTCTTTCTTTTTCCTAGATCAATCATATCCACAAATCTCCACCATTCAACTCCACTCATTCTCTCTCCTCTTTTACATTAAAAATTATTAAAATACTTTATAAATGATTCCCTAACATGGGCTAAAATTTGCAGTTGTTCAACTTATGAAAAGATATTCTTTGCCTATTCAACAAAAAAAAAAAAAGAGGATACTCTTTGCCCAACATGTGCTTCTGTGTTAAAAGAATAAATTTGCCCTCGGCCCTTTGGTAGCCTTAAAGACTTCTTGCGTAACAATCATTGCATCACCGTGTGACGCATAAATTGTAATGTTTGTCTTTTCCTTCCTCTTTATTTTATTATTATTATTATTTTTTGAAAAGGACATCAGGTTGTCGATGACTAGCCTACAAACGAAGGGGTTTTCCCGTGGTTTTCACTTGGGATCGGAGGTTGTGGGAAGGTGGGGGCGGGGTGGTTTGTGGCTTTTGTTTGTAGTAGTAATTTGAAAATGGTGCTTTGTGTTAAAATTTTGATGAACTAAGAATTTGACTGTTATTTTATATTAAAATTTAAATTTCAATATAAGAACTTAATATTTTATTATTGATGAAAAATAGATATTAATTTATCAAATTACTCTTATTGTATTGAGTAACAAATAAAAATAACTGTAACTAGCAGTAAAGTAACGGAATTGTAATTTTCAAATCAATAGCGGCTACTTAGATTTTTAGAAAATATTAAGGATTTGGTGGTCCAAAATGTTGAGAATCAAATTGCAGCGAAACTGAAAGCTAGGATTAAAAAAAGGAAAAAAAAAAGATCGTGTGATTTACCCCAAAAGTTTGTGAAAGATGACTTCCTATCATTCGCTGCTTCTCCTGCACACCCTGCATACTAGTGTGCAGGAGAAGTATGCACACGCCTGACGTGACACTCTCATAGGGCGTCACATCCAATTTTTTTATTTAAAATTTTTTTTAGTATCTATGTTAGGTCAAATGAATAATACATCTACACGAATTTTTTTATGGGCGTGTGCATATACCCCCTCGCATTCGGTGTGCATGAGAGCATAATTGTCCTATCATTAACTGACTAATCTTGGTGCTACTCTTGACGACTTTTTTTTAATCTCATTTTCCGTTCACACTTCCTCTTGTGGGCCTATGATCCACCGTGCCCAAGTCACACAAGGCCATAACCAGGTGGAGTAGGCAACAAGGATCCCACCCAAGTCAACATCCTCGACTGCATATAGATACACTTGAATAATGGTAGGTTCCGCATATATATGTGAATAATAATGAGTAGTAATATATAATTTATAATTGATATTGGTATTTAATTTTTATTAAATAGTAGTAAAAATTAATTTTCAAGTAGAAAAAATTTAAACCACTACATGTTTAGAAGAACCGAGAAAGAACAAGAATTTGCAATCTGTTTATGACAATGGTATCAATGCTTATGATAATCTTCCAATGTTCAAGTTTGGTACGATTTGAAGTAGAAAGTATAAATAAATCAGAATTACTTGAGCGAAAAGTAACACTGATGTGTATAACGATGTTTCAATACTGAAGATTGAAAAGAATTTGAAATAGAATATATAGATAAACTAGAACTATATTCGATAGAAAAAGTATCACTGTGTAGAATTGTTTAGAATAAATTTTGAGTGGCACAATATATGGTTGCCCAACTTCTTATAAAATACAATTTGCCCAACATTGCTTATGTTTCAAAGATTCTTGTAGCCTATCATACAAGATTCTTGATATATATTCACCCATAAATATTATATGAACACACTCATACAGGACATATATATTGAGGGGGTGTACTATCTAACAAAGTCTGTCATATAAATCTATTCAACTGTATTGAAATTCAGAGTGAAAATTAAATAAAAAAACAGTTAGACTATTAAACTAGTACTTTATTTTTCTTGGATTTAACATGTTATTGGCAATCACTTGAATATTATTACTTGCAGCTAGAGATGCCAAACGGGCCGAGCCGAGTGGCTCAATTTTGAAGGAGTGAAATTTTGAAATTTTGAATAATTTATGAATTTGAATGTAACATTTATGATAAATTTTAAAATGCAAATAAGAATTTAATCTTAATTTATTTATTAATGAAATGGTAAAAGTAGAAGTTGAATTATCAAATTGTCATTATTTTATTAAACAAAAAACTAATAATTACTTAGTAACTTGTTATTACAAGTTTACCGGATCAACTTAGACTAATAGCGCTAATTTTCTAAAGATTGGGAGTTGTGTGGTTAAAAAAAAGTTCGGGATCAAACTACAAATAGAGTGAAATGTTAGGGTTGAAACAAATCATTAATCTTTGGACAAGAATCAATACCTTCCTTAATAATTTGATATGTCGTATCAAATCATTTGAAGCTCTATACGTGCATTTGTCGTTAAGAAAACAACATACAAGTGAATCAATCACAGCGCAAAAAGAAAATATTTAGAAAGTAAATTAAAAGTAACAGTGGGGGTACTTTTGAAAGTACTCCTATATCTAAATGCTTTTCCAATTTTGTGCCTTGTTGCTATTAGATCCTTCCTTCTTTCAAGTGGTGGGTAAACAAGAATCAAGAAGACCATCGTGTGGAAAGGAAATGCGCAATTAAGAAATGGAATCTTTTGTGCCATGTGTTTTTCAAGCAAGTCATTTTTCTTTGAACACCCATTACAATTAGCATTTTAGCACACTATAATACCATACTGTCTTAATCTCTATAGCATATACAATTTTGATGTCCATCATCAATATTGCAGCATTTTGTTACATATGTGGGACCACTTCATCTATACTCGCAAGTCATATAATGTTGAACAAGAAATAGATATCATGACTGGTAGAACATATCTATACAGAAATGTTTAAGCATCATTGATGGTGCCGTAAGCCGTAGTTACGGCACCATCGATGGAATTTTTGAGGTCGATTCGACCTCCGTTTTAAAATCTAGGATCAGATTTAGAATCAGTATGGCGATGGTCCAAAAATAGTGTCAAAACTTTGATCGGTGGCCACGGCGGCCAAGGTGTCGTCAGAAAAAATTTGGAAAATTCCTGGAACTCCCTATCGCCGTGCTAATTCTAAATCTAGTCATGAATTTCAAAACGGAGATCGAATCGACCCCGAAAATACCATCGATAGTACCATAATTACGCCACCATAGATGGTGCTTGAACAATCTTGCATATCTATATACACAACAATAATTTTATGTATTATACATCGAATAAGAAGATGATGTGTTATTCGATATCAGAAAATTGTTATATAGATCATATCAGGATTGATATATTGTACACTATGAAAAAATTGGTTTCATGCTCGCTTAAATGATCCATGAGCGTAAAGTTTGATTTTATCGCTTTATATTTTTTAACCCGTGTACTTCACTCAACCTACTCTTACACTCTTTAAACTAGTAAAAACAATTAGATTAAAAACTCTTTAATCTAATTGTCCAATCTCTAATTGTCCAATCACACTTCATGCTTTTTGAAACATTGTTTAATACTAACTTTTTTTTTTTTTTTTTATCACATATGCTATTCAAAAGGATCAAGTGCTCTTGATAGTCATATCAATATTGAATATTCTTATTCAATACTTCAATATAAATATGTCAATCTCCTAGTTGTTGGCATATCGAAAACCTTCAATGGCTCAGAAGATCAGTTCAAAAAAGAAACCTCATGATCTATGTGAGAAATCCATGCAACTGATGATAGATATCATCAAATTTTCATCCCTTTCCCTTGCAAACATCAACTCGAATGTCCCTTCATCGGACGACTCCACCGGCCGAAGCCATCGCCGAAGTAAAAAGTCGCAAGCCATGGTGGTAGAGGAGGGCACCACCAAAGAGATGGACAAAGGAGAAGAGAAGCACTCGACTCCATACACCATAAAGGACATGAAGAACCCAAATGAATCAGAAAGTGAAAGTATAAATGAAAGAGCCGAAGAGTATATAAGAGGATTTCATAAGAAGAACGAAATGGAAGTGAAGAACTATCATAAGTCAATGAATGCTTCATCTAAACCAGTTCCCATCTTCGTGGCTCCTCCACCTCGGAAACCCCAAAAATCCTACTAGATATAAAACAATCAGAAACTTTCCTATGATATGTCGTGTTGGTAGTTTCTCGAAAATAAGATAAATAAATCAATAAGGTACTCTTTTCACTGTAATGCTTATCAATCATCAGTGATATATTACTAACTAGTTTCTTATTTTTAAGTCTGTATCATTACAATAAAAATGTTAAATTAATTACAATCAACTAACTCCATATCGCTGATGATAAGTAGCGACGAGATGATATAATTAGTAAAATCATTAAGCAAGAAAAGATTTTGTTACAATATATCACCATCACTACAAATTTGTAAAAAAATCTCTATCTAAATCTGTTTTCTTTGCATCTCCAAGAACAAAAGAATCTTTAAAAAATGGTAAAAACTCCCACAAAAAACAAAAAACAAAAAAAATAAAAAAATAAAAAAATAAAAAGTCTACTTACGTGATTTTCTTGTTTACACTGCTGATCGAGCAGTCGAGCATTGGGAGTTTGCGTCTCAATATTCACGAAGTAGACCGCTCCCAAGGCAGCAAACTGGTCCAAATATCCGCCAAGTTTGACAAAACAAAGTCTCTCAATCCGGTATCCCAAACCTCGCAAAACTTAAGTGGCCAATCGGGTGGTTCAATGGCCTCCGTCCCCAACCCGGGCGCTCTATCTCTAGAACCTTCATTTTGGTTTTGTTGCCAATCAGCCACGTACGTCGCCACTCGCCTGTAAAACTTCGACCGAAAAACTTCCCACACTTGGTACTTATAGTGATTGATCACCGCTGTGCTCTCGGGGAGATTAAGGTAATCAAATCCTTTCCTTAGGTGGAAATGGTGCACCACGTTAAGGAGTGTGGTATCTAGTGCATCAGGTCGTATTATTGACTTATGCCTCTCGGGACTCTGCAGACGGCAAGTGTACCCCACTGTGATGCCTTGTACAGGGCGTGATTTCAAGCCCGAAGGCCCAAAACTATGACAAGAGGTCCTTATTTCCCCTATAGTGTTTGATGATGCCGAAAAATTTGCAACCAGCGTGCGAAGGGAGTGTTCTCCTGCATAACCCAATTCCCGAAATTGTTGATGGCGTGGCGTGGAGTACGGTAAGTAAAAATACTCATCTACGTCCATGAACGAGACCCAATTGCACTCATGTTTTGCTCTAAGAGCACAATGCGAAAATCCCGCTTCTTGAGTTTTGATCCAGGGCCAGACGTGCCTAGTGACGTTGTAATTTTCAAAATCAAGTTCCTTAACAACCTCATCTATTCCATCATCACTATTGTTGTCATAAATGAACCACCTTTCAACTCCAAGCCACGCGTGGTACATTATCCACTCGCGCAATGCAAAAGCTTGATTCCACACCATTGTACACACACAAAGCTCGTATTTTCCCTCGTTGTCCTTACTATTTCGCTCAGACTTGGTATCAAATATCCTAGCGACCGAAGGCAATACCACATGTTCGTAGCCTCGACCACGAACGTGAGATGTAACTCCGATTGTGACTTGGATTCCTGATGCCTTATCCGGATTGTTCCGGAAGCTTCTTGGCAAAGAACATCTAACGACCTCTTGAGCAGCGACCAATGGCCTTGTGGTAAACGTGAAACTTTTTTTGCTCATTACCAAATTTCCTAACCCGAAATGGCAACTAAATTGGCATGGGTCGGATTCTCTACCCGGCCGTAAATTCAATCCCTTAGTAAACACGACAACGGTTTCATCATCCAAAACAGCTCCATATGTCACATTTTCCCAAGAATGAACAACCCCATTATTTTCTTCTCTCAAGATTTCATTTTTACCAGTCCATTTTAAATTTACTGCAGTAGAGTAATTCACCGATGGAATTGGGCATCTCACAATTGATCTAAATTCTTCATATTCATCAACAGACAACACATTCTTCTTCTCAACAATAGCATTATCTAACACATTTTTACTGTAATACACACATTCCAGTAAATCTGCAATTTCTTTCTTTATAACCCCATTTTTTCTTCCACCAGAAACCAACAAAAGAATATCATCGGGAAACAAAACCCGGTTCTCTATTTTAATGGGCACCAACAATTTACGAAAATTTTGGACCGATTTAGAAGAATTCGATAATCTAGAAGCTACTAAAACCGGTCGAAAAGCAGAGGAACTAAAGGGATTTGTGTGGGATAAGAGACAAAGAAAAGTAAGAAAACTTAAACAGAGTATAAAAGATCTTACTGTGAAGAAGTACAGAGGAGAACAAGAAGAATATGACTTGAATATGCGTTTTCTCTTATGCCATCGCTCTGAAGAATCCATTTTTTTCGTGGGTTTAAGATTTTGAATCTGTCTCACTGTCTGTGCTGGCTAGAGAGTTGTGTTCTTGAGGTTGTTGTAATACCGGTGATTGTGGGGGAGAGAATAAAGAACTACGCGGTGGAGAAGAAAAGCGTGGCGTTTGTGTTACAAGATTTGCTGGATTGGGGTGGTTTTTGTTAATTATTTTAGCCTATGTTAGGACCAATCCCGAGTCGCTTTTATAGATTTTTACGTGGAATAAGAGTGAATAAGTAAAATTAAATAATATAGAATTGTGTAATATGTATAGATCCCATGAAATATATAGATATAATTAATTTGATTAAATTTAAATTTAGAAAGGATTTATAAAAATGTGTAAAGATTTCAATCATAGGCTCTAGTGTGTGTTACGATTTGCATTTTTATGTATTTTTATGAATTTTATTATGAAATAGGGGAAAGAATGACTTTGAAATGAATCATGAGATTACAGAAGATATATATAGATTCTATAAGATACTAAGATACTCACGCAAGGATGCACGTGACGATTTTTAAATGGTATATTTATATAAAATAATATTATAAAATAAGAAAATTATTTTTTATGAATATTTAATAAAAACATATTTAATATTTTAGATTTCACTAACGATCTACATATTTTGGCCCGAATTATTATCTTGTAAGAAAAAATATCATATCAATTATCATAATTAATGATTTTAAGTAAGAATGTAATATTTGGGAACAAAATTTAGATAATATACTTATTTCAATAAAAATAATCAAAGTTATTTCAAATAAGACTAAAAATAATCTTACTACAAATTTATACATACATATAAATGATATGTATATATATATATATATATATATAGAGAGAGAGAGAGAGAGAGAGAGAGAGAGAGAGAGAGAATCCCCAAATAAGACTAAAATAGATTATATGATATGCCAGATTTAAAAATAAATAAAGAATATCACTAGTGAATCCATAAACCCTAAAGAATATTATTTTTTAAAAATACTACAGCAAAGTATCTAGTTGGAATTTCAAGTCTTATAATATATAGGTTTCAAAACTCAAATGTGTATAAAATAACTAAAATGTAATATCAAAAAATTAAAATGTATATAGAAAATGATAATTCTCATTTTCAGAATTAATTTAATAAGTATTGTAAATTACAACTTTTATCTTATATCACATTTACATGAATGATGCAACACTAAATATAGAAGAAGTAAAAGAATTTATAAATTAATTTGAAAAATAGACTACACATGAAAATAATAAAATATATAAAAAATTAAATAAGGAAAACAATACTAAATAAGGAAAGCAAAATAAATTGAATAAGAAAAATAATTAATCCTAAAAACTAAACCAAACATGGCACTGCCACCTAGACACTTTGTCTAGGTGGCACTCCTCTTATTATTATATTAAGATATGGATATGATTGATTTGATTAAATTTAAGTGCAAAAGAGAATAAATTAAAATGTATAAAAATTGCAAGAATATACTAAATAGAGTGAAAATTGTTGTTTTCTATATAAAAGGCAAAATGGAAAGTTATTGAGGGGGAATATTGGTTGATTGGTTCACACTTCACACATAAATTGTTATTTGTCAAGTTGAATGATTAAAACTTTAAATTACAAAATTTAGGACCTTCTCCTACACGTTATATACAGTTTTAAAAATTAATCGGTCTTAAGACATATTTTTTGATATAATAAAAGATTAATTCGTGTATGATCATATCAGTGACTTTTTGTAAATTTAATGGAAAGATGTAAATTTAACGATTAATACAATATACATATATTTCAGTTTTTAACATCTTAACAAGTTAATTAACAAACAAAATTAGATTCTAATGTCGCTAAGATTGCTCTCAAAAGGTGACAGAATAACGAGATTCAATATGAATCTTTTACTCGATCACGTGGAATATTGACTGAGGTTAGAAATCTGAGAGTATACGCTCTTTGAAAGTGAAAGTATAAAAAATAAATAAATGAAAGAAAGAAAAAGCTGTTGAAAACATTCACATATAAAAATAAATAAATTTTTAGAGTTAACGAAAACAAGTCTTTTGCAATTTTTATTTTTTTTTCTTTACCCTTATGTGAATATATGCTAGAAATAATGCTTGAAAAATAATATATATATATATATATATATATATATATATATATAAAAGAATGCTAGATGGACCGTGTGTAAATATTCTCCTTCGAAATAATTCAAAACTCATCGATTGACAAAGAATATACAGAATCTTCATGGGGTTTTTTTTTCTTAAATTTTTTAATGGAAAGAAGTATATTGAGTTAATAAATTAAGGTGTCAAAACGTGACATATAATTTGATTCCTTAATAATAAGCAAATATAAATTGACATCGGTGGCTAATAAAAGTATGTATTAGCCCATAAGTTGTTATTGTTATGAATAATTGAGAATAATTTGGTGGTTATGAATTATGAGGAATAATTTGGTGGAGGAATAATTTGGTGGAGGAATAATTTGGTAAAAGATGTAATTATTATATGTGAATGACTATTATACCCTTGATGAAATTATGTAATTACAGTTGTACCATCATTCGAAATTTTCCTATAAATAGAGCCTTCGCTTATTAATAAATTCATTCCCAGAATTCATTCAATTCATTCTCTCTAAATTCTCTATTGTTTTCATACTTTTATAACACGTGCTATCAAAGACGAGTCTCTAGCCATTTGAGTAATATGAAGGGAGTATGCTTCTACAACAGATCTTATAGATGATCTTCTCAGACGTAAACCGAATTATTATAAATAACCTAATCCATCTCCAATCAATACTTATCTTTCTTTCTCTCTTATCTTTCCCCACTTTCTCACGCCTCACTCTCTCTATCTTCTCAATCACTCACAGAAAACATTTACGCAGAGACAAAGAGTTGTGGGCAATT
Organism: Jasminum sambac; assembly: GCA_018223645.1. Taxonomy (NCBI): domain Eukaryota; kingdom Viridiplantae; phylum Streptophyta; class Magnoliopsida; order Lamiales; family Oleaceae; genus Jasminum; species Jasminum sambac. The sequence continues at coordinate 966,750 of CP073645.1, forward strand.
CAAGAATTGGCAAATGGAGGAAATACGTGCATGCTCAATCGCTTCTCCCTAAGAAAAATGAAAAGGTATATATATTATATTACTTTATACTATAATAATATATTAAACTATAATATTCGCTTTTCTCGAGATATAAGGAGCATACATTATCAAAATCAAATTTTCTCGACTCCATTATATTCGATTTAACGAGAGCTTCGATTTGACACCAACATTGATAGGATAATAACTCGTTGTTTGAAATATGTTATTATCAAACTTTCAAAAATTTACAAATTAGTACACCAACTTTTGAAAAGTTACAAAATAGTCCTTGAATATTTTGATATTGATAAATTGAAGTAGAAAGGAGATAATTTTCCAATCAGAAACATTGATAAAATATTTTTGACTATTTTACCTTATGCGAATTGAATGGACAATTTTACCCTTAGGGTAAAACCGACCTAATTTTGATTTATTGACAAGTGAAAAATGGATAGAATATTCATGAAGAAATTCTAAATCCATTGATTATATAAAATGGCTTGAAGTCCATTTGAGTTAAAAGATCGAAATATTAATGTAACTCCCAAGAGTTCAATTACATAATGTACTTATTCTGTAGAAGGATAAGGCTCAGAAGAATGAAGATTTTGTTTCTAGAAGAACAACTGCCTCCCGTAGAATGAAGCTCAATATTTAATTTCGTGACTTTATTTACCTCGCAATTTAATTACTCGCAATACCTCCTACTTGATGATGGGTTCAACCGTCACTAAACGGAAGGTTTTATATATTTCTCGCACTTTATATGCTAAGTGATGGGTAATACCTTCTACTAAAGCCAGATCCTACCCTCGAAAAAGTAGTTAAATATTATGCAATTTAATTCTTACTATTTAAATTCGTGAATTTATATTTATTGCAATAATTCCCATAAGGTAGGTTCGACCACCTATTGGAGAAATTTAATTTCTAATTTAAATTTATGCACTTTATAGTTTGAGTATATTTCCAATGTGGTGGGTAATACCACACGATTGGTGTGCATATTTCCAATGTGGTGGATTATACTACACGATTGGTTATAATCTAATCCTACTCTGTAAGAAGTAGTTGATCAAATATTCTAATCATACTCTCGAAGAAGTAGGCGATGAGAATAAAATTACTTTATATATACCTAATATGAATGGAGAAAATTGAGCAAGTGGTACTTGAAGTTACCATTGGATAAATAGACGAAAGTAAAGTGTCAATAGATCCCATGTTGATAAATCAAAGAAAATATATCGCATGAAAAGCTTACATGAAGTAATCTTATCGATGATATGAGATTGTATTAATATGAGAATAAATGCTCTTGAAGAAGCATAATCACTAGATTGTCAGATTTGAATAAAGCCAATATGATATTATTATTACTCTGTAAAAGTACAAACAAATTGGAAGTGGAACATATTGAGAATATCAAAAGACTAAGATTAAACACTAAAATATAGAAATGCAAAAGAATATACATATCAATCCATAAATGAGGGATGCCTCGAGAGTATAAATACTCCGTAACTCGCCACCATCAATATTAGGATTCATAATGAAATATTTAAAGGATCCGAATTTCTTTTTCGCTTGACACCAGTGGTCCTGTGATCGACTTGACTGGCTTCCATGTATTCTTGAACATATGCATGAAATTTGATGAGTAGTTCATCAACAAGATTAGCAGAGATAAGTATTTTTCTCACGAATGAGAGATAAACTTATTATTTACACGATCTAGAAACGCTAGTAAGCCATCAAAGAAATTATTAATATTCAACAAACCTATTGGTTTGACATGAAAGTTCCACTGTACAACGAGGCTATATTGAATATTTCCTCCAAAGGTGTTGTAGTCACCGAAGGACAATGAAAGCATCACTATTATTCATCATATACATCATGCGCCAGTGGATGGATTGCGCTTGTAGCCCCAACCCCGCTGACCCATGGTAGAACTGCTCCACCCGAGTATTAGATCCAACTAGATGGAAAGGTATTACGCCAAACTCTTATTCCCCATGATTGTGCGGCCATTATAAGTCTAGCTAAAAGTTTGTTGTTGGTTCCTCCGTGATAGTATATTGATTTCTTTGTCTCCCTAACTCTTTATTACAGTCGGTTTGCCATATCCACATATTGGATATGGCCTACCAGCTTTAGATCCACCAAGAATACATACGGTTTTAATCAAGCAGGTAAAGGCCGACTTGTATGAGATGATTCTAAAATCTCCATATCCATCTCTACTCCTATCTCTCTTTTTGCACTATACTTTTAATGTATGAACATGAGAGATATATGAATCCTCTATTTAAAGAAAAATTTTCAAACCAATAATTGAGTGCACTATTTACTTTTTGACAAATATGAAAGAGAAAAAGGCGTAAATTTTTCTTTAGTGATATGACATATAGTTGCTGATTGAAAAATAATATATATCTTAAAATTGAAAACGATATTTACAAATAAAAGAAATATATTGATTTTTGTTATTACACCTGAGCTTTCTTACATAAATATGGGAAAATCATTATGCTAAATTTTTCTACTAAATTTACAAACAGATCTTCTAAAGTAAGTTTTTCAAGATGTAACGCGCTTTGTTGATCTTTGAATTTGGCCCATAAGGCCATTAGCTCACCTTTGTACGTGTCCACTAGGATGTGTCTCAAGAGCCCGTTGAATATCATCCAAAGGCTCCTTACTCAATCCATCCTTAATGAACGCTTATTTTATCTTCTCGATTTCTCTGGACAAGTACCCCTGGCTGATTTACATCGAGTGTCACATGTCCATCGAAAGCACACTTGTAGCATCCTCCTAATCTTTTTGCTCTCGCTTTCTTTGAAAAACTACTTTTACCCATACCAGGCATGTATTTAGAAGGAATTGAAACCTCACCAGATAATCGAACCTTTGCTTCAATCAAGCATCGGATATCTTGTGGGATACCCTTATTCATTAGCATCCTTAATCTTTCCAATTACATCGATAAATCCTTTTTAGGATTTTGACTCGGTAGTGATGGATAGTATTTTCAAGATTTGAGAGCATATGATCCATTATAATGTATAAACCCTTGTTAGGATGAATTTTGCAATAATTTTGATGATTTATTTATAGAATAATACGACGCGTATGAAATAAGACTCCGATTTTAAATAAATAATATGAAGCGTAAGAGCTACGATTTCGGAATTAAATAATAGCCGATGTGATGCGTATGAGTCAGAATCTGTTTGAACAAAAGAGTAGACAATAATGTCACCAAAAGATGATGAAATATGTATGAATTGTTTCTATGATAAATCATATTGAGCACTATACGTATACTAGTGAAATCGATATAAGAATTTCCTAACTAGAAGTTCAATAATACTGCTTGCAAAACCTGACTGACCATCCCGCTTAAATAATTATTGAAATCAATATTTCAAGTGAAGAATTAAAAGAATTCTTCAATGATTGTTCTCGATAAATGATGAAATCATTACTAGCCAATATTGGAAATAAATCCCAAATATATCCGAATAAAGGATGAGAAATATGGGCTCACTTCATCCTCCATGTGGACTACTAGATATTATGATATGGATCCACTAGATAGTCACATGTGTATATGATTCGTAATTTGAAATTTATTTAAATATTTGCTCACCAGTATGAGCATGATTTTCAGATTTAATTATAAAGCTAGTAAATGTATATCCCAATGATTCGAATAAATCCCTGAAGGATTTGAGTATGCGCATACAAGTGGGATATTATATGGCAAATTATTTAAAGTCCTCAAATAAATTTCCGATATCGAGAATAGAATGCAAACGGTCTAAATTCCCATATTAAGGCTAAATGATGAGAACATATATGATTAAAATCATACCAACTGTATGAGTTTTGGTGTTCTAAATTTTCTCAACATGAGGGGGAGTATTAAAGGTTGAAAATAATATGTGAAATGCATCATGTTATATCCTCGAAATTGAAATACGAACTTGAAGTTCAAGGATGCATGAAAGGCTATGAACAATCACATATATCAGCTACGATGCTTTGATAAGTTAGCACGCCAGAAGCGTTGATATTTCCCCAATCATCTATATCAAAGCAAATTATAAAAGATGGTCTTAATAATGGAGGCATATACTCTTGAAGAGTATATAGACATAACTATATTGTGTAATCCTACAAGAGGATTGATAATGAGATATCTCGATAAGTTATGTCGATATGGGGAAAGAAATGAAATTGAAAAGTGTCGACACGATATGAAAATGTAGCGCTACATATGATCAATGATAATGAAAATATTGAGATATATTGAAGATGATAAATGGTGAATGATAAATGGTGAATGTGAAATCCTTAACTTATGAGATGATGAGATGATGATGACTAGTGCTCAAGTTTAAAGATAAGCATGGTGGTCATTATATGTTGCATGCTCATGAAAGTTAAATTACCGATCGTGGTGTGTAGTAAGACTTTAAAAGGAAATTAAAGGATCGGGTGAGCTAAGCCCGTGTTTATGAGTACCCTAAAGGGTGAGTTAAGCCCCTGGGAATGAAATAACCTATTAAGTGAGTATTAAATGTTAAATGATATATTTTAAATGTTAGTTAGTTATGAAGGTTTACTTATATGTTTACATGTTTTTACGATGAATTTATATGCTTTAAATTGTGTGTTTGGAGACATGTGTTCATGGTGAATGTTTTGTAGTTGTGTACGAAAATTGATGCACTCTAAATGAACGAAGAGTATAAAACCAATGTATATGATACTCATACAAATGTATGAAAGATTTTTGAAATGCTTGCAGCATACTTGTATAAAATACGCGCTGCACTCTTTTTCCTCGACCCAGGTTTTATCCCATTGGGTTTTCCTAGCAAGGTTTTTAATGAGGCAACTTTAAAGGCGTATTCACATGAATAATGTACTCTTTTTCCTTCATTAGTGGTTTTTCCCATCGGTTTTTCCTAATAAGGTTTTAACGAGGCATATTCATGGTATATTGAGAACGATAGGAGAAATTGATACAAAGTGTATCTATTGGATCAAGTTATAATGGAGCTAATGCTTTAGATCCAAACGATGATGATATTGAAATCATTTACCGTAAGTAAAGATATCGCTTCAAGATATGAAATCAAACGGAGCAAATTGTACTTTTTCCTTCGATCAAGTTTTTTCCCATCGGGTTTTCTGACAGTTTTAACGAGGCAGAAGACATGAATACTCTATACTGCATTTGGAAGACATCGTGGGGAGCAATGTTTTGATGAAGCAAAGATATAACCACTCCAAGCTATCCCGCAATCGGTTTGAAAGTTTTTTCCCACTGGGTTTTTCTCCAAACAAAGTCCGTAAGACATTTGTATTAATAGTCATTCAAGGAAGTGTTATGAATAATTGAGAATAATTTGGTGGTTATGAATTATGAGGAATAATTTGGTGGAGGAATAATTTGGTGGAGGAATAATTTGGTAAAAGATATAATTATTATATGTGAATGACTATTATACCCTTGATGAAATTATGTAATTACGGTTGTACCATTCGAAGTTTTCCTATAAATAGAGCTTCAGTTATTAATGAAATTCATTCCTGAGAATTCATTCGAATTCATTCTCTCTAAATTCTCTCTATTGTTTTCATACTTTTATAACAGTTATTTATTTATTTAACTTTCAAAAGTGTATAATTAAACCTTATTACAAATAAAATAAAATATGTAGAAACCATGTGCCTACACCAAAGCCCACTTATTGATTCATTGAATGTGCCGGCTTCGGAGTCAAGTCTGGCAAAACGTAGTAAAGAACCGGGTGGTCTCGGATAGCTTAATTAAATAATCGAATATGTACATTTATATTTACATTCTCAATTATAGTACATGATATATCAACTTCACATAAAGTAAGATCAGAAGCGATCCTGTCATGAGGCGGATAACGCAGTCATCTTAGGTCCGATCCTTTGAGAGGCCCATTTTAATCCGTTATACCTGAAATCTAATTATGCATTATGCTTCTCTCTTTTTTTTTTTTAATTGAGGGGCTCAATTTTGAATTTAACCCAAACTTTCAGACCCATTTTTTATTTGAGAATTTTAGGCCCATTTTTTAGCAATATTTATTTAAATATTTAGGTCAATTTTAAGTTTAATAAAAAAACAAATGGAATTAAAAAAAAAAAGAAAAAAAGAAGCGAACAGTTGCAAATCGAAAAAAAGAAGAGAGAGTAGCAACTCGCCGACTTGGCACTTGTGTCTCGGTGTTGGCGCTCTGATTGAGTTTTTTATATTCTTTTGGATTATTACTATACGTTTGATTAATTTTTATTGTGACCCTTGCTAAATCCGTATGTCTATATTAATTTTATGGAAAAAAAATAAAAATGGGCCCATTTTTAAAAGTTTGTCTCAAACCCAGCAAACTACAGGGCCGCCCCTGAGTAATATGTAATGTCATTGTCATCTTTAACATATTTACATGTCGAAACTGCAAATATTAAGCAAAAAAGACAAACTACTAAACATCTTTAAGAAAAAAAAGGGGGCAAAAAAGCATGTGTCTTTTCTATTTCTGCTTCGCCTAGTGTCTAGTACAACATCAAAATCAAAAACCTGAAAACAATAAGACCGTGAAAATATTTAGTGCCATAATCTTTCCAAGTTTACAGAGTAAATTGAGTTGCAAATTGCGATGTCATATATATTCTTAATAAAAAAATATAATATTCGGTCGCTGCTTAAACCGACATATGGGTTGCGATGTTGAAACTCATTCTTTTGACACAAAGTCCCATGTTGGAACCCTTTTGATTAAGCATGTAATTCTCGGAAGTAAGCCTTTCGGATAGTTGATATATTTTTATTGTATTTATTTTTTAACTAGACATTCTTTGAAGAAAAGAATGTGAACCAATAGAAGTACGAGACTGGACTATGGGCACCCAATTGAAGAAATGGAACAATGCACACTTACTTGTGACTCATGAGTCACGCTAGTATTTCATGAGGAAATTAACATATTATGATGGAAATTCTTACATATTTTTATCCATTTTTTTAAATTTTGAATTTAATCAAATCAATCACATCTACATATCTCGTAAAAGCTATATGTGCTACACAAATCTTTATAATTTAACTCCAACTATTCTCTCTCTCACTTCACATAAAAATCTATAAAAATTAATAAATTCAATCCTAACATGAGCTTGAATTGATTCATCAATTGACAAATCAAGTTGGACTTTGACTTTTGCGAGTTACTAATGGTATTGGGTAAAGTTTGGGATGAAGATTTGCGGGCCAGGTCCACCTAATCCAAATTTGGCAATGTATGCCCCATTTACAGCAAAAACAAGGGGGAACTCTAGGTTCGATTTTGAAAGATTGCAATATTGCATAAAGAAGGAGAATTATCTTTGTCCAAATATAATTTTTTTCATCGTGTTTTCTCTTTCAATCGAAACTCAATAATGAATGTTTTTCAAAGATTGGACACCACGAACACAGTATACAACCATCGTTGGGTGTGTGTTGTATATATCTAGTTTCGCGCTATTCAAAATTGTCATGATTTTGAGTACTTGCGTACTAAATTTCTGTATCTTATATGCCTATATTGTGTTTTTAAAAAAAAAATAATGAATGTTTTTAGTTGCACTTTGTAATGATTGTGGTTGGTTACCTTTGAAATGCAAAAATAGAGTTATTGTGTAGTATAATTCAATTTGTGATTATAGTTCTTAGAGCAATTCCAATGTTATACTACAATGTCTACCAAGAGAGAAAAAGACACATATTTTTCTTGTGGGTCCCATATTTTTTATTTTTGATTTTTTAAAATTATTTTTCTCTTAATTACCCAACTTTTTTCTCACATTTTCTTTATTGATTCTCGTGCCCTTTCCAAAATTATACATTCATCTACACACTTTCTACTATTATTTTATTATTATTTTTAAATTCATTTCTATTTCTCTCTTCATTTTCACTTTTCCTTCTCATTTTTCTCTATTATTCCTTCCACTCAACTTCTATTAAAATAATAATCTTCTCTCTATCTCTCTCATCCATGTCATTTGGAAATCCATTTTAGCATTGGAGATGTTCTAGAGTCATGATTTTTATTTGGTGAGTTTGTCGTGATCCTTTTTTTTTAAATAAAATTTGTTGCGATTAATTAATTATTCTCTATATTGTAATGCCCCGCTCAAAGTCGACCCGACATAATGTATACGTGTATGATGTGTTTATGAAGTATTTGGGAATGTATGAGACATGTCGGGAGTCGAAACGGACGTCGAAATGATGAAAACGGGAAATTTCAGCAGAACCGAAGTTACGGCCGTAAATGTAAGTATTACGGCCGTAAATGCCGTAAATGTCAGATTACGGCCGTAAGGGTCAGGTGTTACGGTCGTAAAAGTATGGTTACGGCCGTAAGGTAGAATAGTTACGGCCGTAAAGTGTGAACAGTGGAAAATGTCCAAAAGTTTCAGAGAGCAAATTACGGTCGTATGTTCTGAAGATACGGCCGTATGATTCAGGTTACGGCCAGGTTATGAGGTTACGGCCGTAATTCATGTGTTACGGCCGTAAATATGAAAGTTACGGCCGTAATTTTATGTCGGCAGAACTGTTCAGGATCAGCTTTTTAAGGGCTTTTCGACCATTCTTCCACTCCACTCGAGTTTGGCTCTCTCCCAACACCCTCCAAGACACTCAATATCATATGTTACCTCATAAAATCCTATGTACTCCATGTTTGACCCTTGTGGAGCATAAAGAAAGGAAAGAATCAAAGGAAGAAGGAAAAGGGAAGAAGAAGAGGAAGAAGAGGAAAAGAAGAAGAAGCTTGGGTTTCACTTGTGCTTGGTCATAATGTGGGTAACATGATATTTTACTTATATGCAAGTTGAATACATGCTTATTCTTGACTTGAATTGAGTTATGAACGAGTTTGCAAGGGGTGTGGAATCTAGAAGCATGTTAGGGGCCTTTAGCTTTGATTCGTGACCATGGCATGATGTACTGATGATATGTCTATGTTTATATGACCTATGTGCCCCTTATGTCTTGCCCTATGTGTTACCCGGCTATTGGGAAGTAGTTGTTCCGTTTATGCTATATAGGAGACGCGCATGTTATGTGAATCTCGTGTGCTTATGTGTTCGTGTTGCTCGGCTTGTTGATGGTTGGGATGCGTATATATGAATGTGTTGTGTTGCCCGCCTTTACGTGTTGGTGATGTGTATCTATGTATTTGTTCGACCAACGTGCATAAGTGTAGGCCGTGACATGTTAACGTTGGTGTTTCAATCCCGTGATTCGATATGGATGGGAAGCCATTGTATGGCATGAAACGGGATTGAGTTTTCGTGAGGTATGCTATGCCTATATACATCATGAGCATGCATATATATCCGTCATTAGCATGCATATATGTTGTTGCGTATCTTGTGTTCACGTATATGATACGATTGGCCAAAATGGGAGCAAAGTGCTACACAGAAATGTGGGAGCCACCTCTTGAGTCCCGGCCTATATGTGAGCCTCGGCCAAAAGGGGAGCAAAGTGCTACACAGAAATGTGGGAGCCACCTCTTGAGTCTCGGCCTATGTGAAATGAGGCTATTATGTGATATGTATGATACGGCGCCACGTGAACACATCAATTCGCAACAGGGCCCATCTAAAACACGAAAAGATATGACACGTGCATCATTCATTGCATCTATCCATCGAGTCTTTATGACTCACTCTGTGTGTACGTGTATGTTTTGAAGGTATGACTTGTGTGTTCGATCCGTGGAGGTTGGCGAAGGGTCCTCAAGCCATTTATGTGTGATGACGTGATCGGGAAAAGGGAATCTGAAGATCCGACGAGCCACGCAAAGACCTTTCGAAACCCTTTGGCTATGTAAGTATACGATATGTTTGAAAGAAATTTACGAACCTAGGGTTTCGAATGTGTAAGTACACGTGTAGCGCTCCCTCTATTCCGCTGTGTTTATGTATATGACGTGTACGGGACCACCACGTGGCCCTTATGATTACGTATTCGTGCACATTCCGTATGTGATGTTATGTATGTGTAAGGGAGGGAGGGACGTTACATATATAGTTGATTTATTAAATATTAATGACTAAAAGTGACATGAGACGTCAATTATTTTGTTGAAATTAAACAAATAAAAGAATTAGTTAATTTGTCTACAAAATAAAGATAGAACATTGTAGCACATCGTAGCAAGTGTAAAATGATACTCTTGTAAATTAACATGTTTAAGTATTAAATAAGTTTATAAATCAATAAATAAGGTTTATCTTATTAAAAAATAAAAAAATTTAAAAAATAAAAAAATTAAATTAAATTAATTAGAATACGATCAATTGTATGCTCTTTACCCTAAAGGTTTTTTCGTTTTCTTATTATAAACGTGAAATCAGTTGGGAAATTTTAACTCATAGTTTTAAAAAATAGGTCAATCATTGTATAGATAATGTGAAGTCTACCCAGTAGGAGAAATGACCAAAACACAAAAATGAAATTAACAAAAAAAAAAAAAAGGAAAACGAAAAAACCTTTAGCTTAAAGAGCACACAACTGATCATATTCAAGATTTTTATTAATGACATCGTATTAAAACGTTATGAATGTTATTGTAGAATGTTTCATATATTAATTTTAAATTATAATCATATAATTACTCATTTGAAAGTCATATTAACAATAACCATTTTTTTAAACTCCTCAATTTTACTTAAGTTTGGCAATAAAAAAGGGGAAAAATATTACATAGATTTAAGATCATACGGTACGAAATATTGTTGGGGGTGGGGTTTGTCCTGGACTTACACTGTTGACTCTCTCCCTCAAGACCTTGCCACTCGGGCATATCCCTCGATTTACTTCACCCACAAAGCTCTAGGGGCTGGGTAGTGGAGGCCGCCAGGATTGCGGTTCAACTTTTTGTTTTTGTTATTATTAATTAAAAACAATAGTGAATTATGTGTCAAATATTTTCTTCTCTATTGTTGTTTATCACGATATTCAACATACACAGTTGCACGAGAATGAAACTAGTAGTCTAGTACAAGTAAAATTTAACTTTTCAACTATATCAGTTATAATATATCAATTGCAATTTATCGATGAAAGCCAAAATCGACCTGTGAGAGAGAGAGAGAGAGTATGTTTCTATCACAGATATTAAAATACTAAAATTTGTGTGACCATGAATGAGCGACATTAAATAATGAAATAATCATATTTTATCACGATGGCTTATCTGTCACTATTAATGTGTCAGTTAATTTATAGTAATAATTGATTAATCATCTTAAATATTGTTTTAAATATAATACTTTATATATTAAATCAATAAATATTAGTCCCTTTATCCCAAATATATAACCCACTTTGGTATTACACAAAGATTTGAATCTTTTTGGGAAAATGAATTATACAATAAAACTTCCTAAAGGGCCTTTTATTTAATGTGATTAGTAAACATCACCTAAATTAAAGAATGATTCACATTTAATATTTTTAAAGATTAGTTGGGGGTATATTTGTGAATGAACAAAAAAACTCATACTAAATATAGAAATGGACTATATATTTGTGACACCAAAAACAAGTAAGGTGGACTATATATTTGAGACGGGGGAGTACATAAATCAACGATGTACCATGTTTGTATACAAATAAATTAAAACTGATTCGGAAATGTACGAGCGATGTAGCACATCTCTCGAAGTGCCACATCATCCAAAAATGCCACAATACGCACTCTAAATGAACCAGATTAACTTCGTTACTCTAATCGGTGCCATATTTTCACTTTAATTTGACCTATAACTAAATGCTAACTAAACTAATCACTTTCAAATTGCCAAATGTTAGGATCCTACCTATGTCATCCTAAATCACCATAACCCCTTCCAACTTTGCCCTAATAATAACCTCCACGTAGGATTTTTCCCACCGCCACACCCAGTTCCCAGTCACCCAAATTTAACCTATAAAAGAGAAAAAGAAAAAGACGTAAAAAAGATTACTTTCTCCACACCCGCGTTTCTCTTCGTTATATACATCCCCATAACATGTAAAATAACACACACAAACTCGCTCTGTATATTTCGCATTCATTCATAATAATTTACGAGCAATTCGTATATTTGATGCGTGTATACAGACAATTGTTGAAGAAGTTTCGCTTTTGCGCGATATACACCGATAAAGTGCATTTCTTCACGCAAAAAAGCGCAAATAAGTGTTTGTTGCTCAATTCCTTCATTCGAGGATCTCTGTATGTCGAATTTTAGAACAATGCAATGTTTGATGAAATGATTTTTTCCAAAAAAATTGCTTTTTTTCTTGAATTGAAGTAATGTAATTTAGTTTTTTTTGTAGGATTTGATGATGAAAGGTATGGATTGCGGTTAATTCAATATATTGATTAAGTGATATGCGTGGTTTATTAGATCTGTTATTTTTCTTTTGAGTTAGTTTGATGTTTTGACAGGATTGTAGAATTGTGATTTTGTTATCGGAGTAAATAAAGCATGATTGTTGAAGATTAGCCAGATTATATAATACTAACGATGAAGAGGTCTATAGATGACGTGTATCCGAGTTCTCAACTCAGGCTTCCTGTTAACTTTTCTCGAGTTGGGCTGTAAGTTCCTTTTCATCTCGAACTATTTTAAACTTCGAGTTTTGCTTTTTGGTCATTTTCCCCGCTTTTTGGTCATTTTCCCTACTCTCCCCCTCCAAAGTGGTACTAGTTGTCTGGTATTGTGTAGTTTATGTATTTGTATAAGAAAAGATTTAACTTTTGATCGCTAGCAATCAGCAATCCCTTTTAAATTTAGGAATATTGATCACAATGATTGGTGTTTGTGAACTCTGTAGCAAATCAATTCTCTAAAATTTGATGAACTACTGGTGTGGTCGCTTATTTGCTTCATGGGTTTCTGTGTCATTGTGTTATCACTCCCTACCACTAATGAGTAATGCTACAAAAGTCAAGTGTATGAATTCTTTTCTATTTCCATTTCATTTTGGCATTTTCCCAAGAGATAATTATTGATCCTTGTAAATGGGAAAAATTTGAATTATTCCCAAGTCAATACTATTTTCTACGGTATTGAGATCAATTTGAATCCTGAATTTATTGCTTCATTGTTTCGGGGACAATGAAGGTCGGTTTTGACATCAATTCAAATCCTGAATTTATTGCTTCATGATAATACTTACCAGTTATTTACTGTCTGGTTTGTATTGAATTATTAATCTATTAATCATGTTTCGGGGACATTGAAGGTCAGAGCAGGTCCAGATGTCTAGTGAGAGCAGTGCACAGAGGCTAACAACAAATGATGCTTTGACATATCTCAAAGCTGTGAAAGACATTTTCCGAGACAAAAGGGATAAATACAATGAGTTTCTTGAAGTCATGAAAGATTTCAAGGCACAAAGGTATCATGTTGTTTTTTCTTTACTTCTCATGGCGGTCTTCTTTGCCGGTACTTGCACTAAAATTTCGCAACAATTATTTATTTGCTTCAATGTTGTGGGGTTATTGTAGAATTGATACTTCCGGTGTTATAGAGAGAGTAAAGGAATTATTTAAAGGGCACCGAGACCTAATTTTGGGTTTCAACACTTTTTTACCAAAGGGATATGAAATCACCTTGCCGCCAGATGAACCACCTCTTGCAAAGAAGCCAGTATTATTTGAAGAAGCAATGAGTTTCGTAAACAAAATTAAGGTGAAACTTTGAAAGCATTATGTGCTCATCTAAATTCTGAGTTCTAATTTTTTTGTCCTAACGGGTCTCTAAATAACTGCAGATCAGATTTCAGGGTGATGATCGTGTGTATAAAGGTTTTCTCCACATTTTGAATATGTACAGAAAAGAAAGTAAATCAATAACAGAGGTTTACCAGGACGTGAGTATACTATTATTATTTTTTTATTTTAAATGTTCATAATTGATTAACACAGTTATAAAACAGGAGTGATCTTTAACTGCTTTAAGCTTCATTTGCAGGTTTCATCTCTTTTTCTGAACCATGCTGACCTACTTGTGGAGTTCACTCATTTTTTGCCTGATACTTCTGGTGCTGCTTCTGTCCAACTTCCACGGCCTGGTAGGAATCAATTCCTAGGTTGGGATGATAGTGAATCTCCCATGAGTATGACGAGGTCCATGCATGATGGGAAGGTGGTTTCCTTTTAGTAATCTATTATAGGTTCTCATTTCTCAAAATTTCTGAAAAAATTTTACTTGCTCTAATTCCAGAAGCTTATAGCTCCAGATGGTGGTTGTGAGCTTGGTGTTGATCGGTCCGATCAGGAGGAGTGGAGAGCAGTTTCCAAGGATCAAGGAAAAAGAGAAGACAGAGACAGAAGAGAGCAGGACAGTGATCATAATTTTACTCACAAAAGAAAATTGCCTTGTCGAGATAGTTCTGTGACTGACCAGTTTCAGAAAGGTGGGCAAGTGTGTGCTTGTGTTGGCTTATTACTCAATTCACCATCTTACGATTGTAAATGTTCTTTAAAATGTGGTTAGTTGCAAGCATCCAGAGAGTACTAGGTGTCTTCATTTTTCCCTTTTGTCATGAACTAGGATAGGTTCACAGTATTTTTGGTGTTAGAATTGGCAAAGCCATTTTTTTTCTCTTTTTCAGCCAGTTAAATGCTCCTCTTATCATTAAACTAAAATAATTCGGATAATGTGGATGATTACAGAAGCAAATTGATTAATTTTATTATATTGATAAGGAGGATAAGAAGTATGGAGAAGAAAAAATAAAAGAAATTTTAGGTTCACCTTTTCACTCTAGAGTCTAGACTAAGAAACATGTGGGGAGAAGAAAAAATAAAAGAAATTTTAGGTTCCCCTTTTCACTCTAGAGTCTAGACTAAGAAACATGTGGAGAGCGAATTGCACATGTAACTTTTTGTTGTGACTACTGCCCTTAAATTTTTGATTGGTGCATGTTACTCAGAACTGTCTGATCCTCTCAAGTTGATCATACATGTATCTCTATACCCTCTGGCACTTCATTGATCATCTATGGAGGTTATATGGGTCTAAGTTAATGTACATCCCCGCAGGCATGCAGGATTCAGTATCAGCTTTCTGTGAGAAAGTGAAGGAGAGATTACAAGATCCTGATGATTACACAAAATTTATGGATTGTGTTCGTTCTTATGAGAACACATGGGTAACAAGGACACAACTCCAACTCCTGGTAGCTATTTCCCGCTCTTATTGACCTCTGATGGTTTTACCTGTAATTTTTTGCTCCAAAATATTATGTATGTTGGATTGAACAGTGGTTCATAGATTTGATACTGAGATTTAGTACTAAGCTCTTGCCATTGTTACATCGTGCACGAATGAGGTTCAGGTATCTGAGAATGATAACAAAATTCACGAGTAGACCTTTTGCACACTCCTTGCGTGCAGCACAATGCATCGCAAGCTCCCACATAAAAGAGTTGTCTATACTGACAGTTATGCTCTGAGAAATCTTCTGTTCTTGAGTGCCAACCCCAGATGAATTATTGCCTATAGGAGCGGAGTTGAATAGCTGTGTTGGTACTTCAACTAAGATATTAAGCAAAGTCCACTGAATTTTTTCTGTTGCATTGGCTGGTATCGGAAGGCATATAATCATTAATGTTTTGAACTTTTTTATTATATTCAAAATTAAGAGAAAGAATTGCTCATGATAACATCACAGATTAGCACATAGACCGACAAACCAATTTAGGTTAGAAAGAAAGACCTAGGTGAATCGTATTTTTCATGCAACTAAAGAGGACCATTCACAAGAGTACAGTGTGGTTAGGCAGAGACATCTAGGAAAAGGAGGGATAGACCCAGTTATTAGGCCTGTGATAGTTGCAGAGGAGTTTGTCGTTATGGATCTCCCAGTAGATCAAGTCAAGAACAGAAGAGACGGGAAAAGATGATCCCATGTGGGTAATCCAAATTTATTTGAAATAAATAAGGCTTAGTTTATTGTTGATACACAACAATGTATTCATAGTATGTCAATTTCTGTTGCTCACAATTTCATAAAAAGCGAACATTTAGACATGTGAAGTGATTGAAAGAGAAGAAATAGGCTAACTTATATGTTACTTTTGAAGAATCTGGTTACAATAAGGATTGCATGCCCTCTAGAGAAACCTCTTCTGGTAAGGGTAGCGCAATTCCTATAAATTTCAAATTCATCTTTTATAACTTAGAGATGATCAAAAAATTGATTTCATGAAGCAGAACTTGCTTTCAATAGTTTGGCTCACGAACTCAGGTCAAGCTCCCTAACCAGTGTCCTCTGGTCAACCAATCCTGAGTCTCCGAGTAATGTTACAAAAATAGATACTTGTCATCAAATATTTAGTTACAGTCCTTTCTCTTGAATGCAATTGGTTGGAGAACTCATGAGACTCTGTGTTCATAATGTATCAGGTGAATAATTTACTAGGAACACATGCAGACCTTATGGAAGAGTTCAACGAATTCATAATACTCCGTGAGAAAAATGGTAATGGCGACTCTAATTACTGCAACTCTGTACTATTCCTTTGTGTATATACCCAACATAGTTGGATACTTTGTTTTGAGTTTTCTATTCTGCAGTCTATACCTGTCATTTTCTTGGTTATTCCAGTGAAAGTTTCTCTTTCCATTGTTGCATGTGATTATTATATGATAATAAAAAACTTCATGCTGATGCATCCCACGCTAAATCCATTCATTACTGACGTTCACAAAGTCTTCATCTTACGACCATATGAATCTGTTAAATGACATTGCTGCAAATAGCACGTATCACAAAATATAAGTTAAATCTTTGAAGGCGACATTGAAGTTCGCCTTTCAATATACATTTACTTTGTTATTTTAAGTACTTATTAGTTCGGTATCTCAGTCATTTTTAGCAGCTTTAAGAAAGTTTGGAGATGACACCTTGATTTTTTGCTTATTTGGTCTATTACAGGATGCTTGAGAAACAGCAAACATATTATCAAATCTGTGAAAGCGGAGGATCGGAAACGAGAACGAGAACGTGAAAGGGAAGGCAATCATAGAAACAAAGACCATGATAACAGAGAAAGGGATAGATTTGATAGGGGTGTTCCTTTCAGTAACAAAGATATCGCTGGACAGAGGATGTCACTGTATGCTAGCAGGGATAGGTATATAGGAAAACCCATTCAAGAACTAGACCTCTCTAACTGTGAGTGCTGCACACCAAGTTATCGACGGCTTCCAGAAATTGTAAGTCTGCTTATCCAAATTTTGATGACAGGATATTCCTCTAAGGAGATTTGACTTATATTACTTTGGCATTTCCCTGAGACAGTACCAAATTCCTTCAGCAAGCCAGAGGACGAAGATTGGTAATGAAGTGCTGAATGATGTTTGGGTGTCGGTTACTTCAGGAAGTGAGGACTACTCATTCAAACATATGCGTAAAAACCAATATGAAGAAAGCCTGTTTAAGTGTGAAGATGATAGGTTAGAAACTGTCTGGCGACTTCAACTCTTGTGACGTTTGCAACTAATCATGGCTCTATTATTCACTTCTTTCATTTTTCTCGTCCGTGTTGTGACCATACTCATTTGATTAAGTTAGTAATACTGTCAATGTGGCAAGAAAACAATTCACACAGACATGCATGGAAGTGACTTGAAAACAACGACTTTTCCTTAAAACGCAACAGACCCTCTCTCTCTCCCCCCTCTCCGTGTGAAATGCAAGTTACTCTTTCTTTCTGTATATATGACAGTACTGATAGGACATTGATAATCTTTTCATTATTCCAGGTTTGAACTTGACATGCTGTTAGAATCCATGAAAGTCACAGCAAAACGTGTTGAAGAATTGCTAGATAAGATGAATGATAATATAAGTGTGACTCGCATAGAAGATCACTTAACAGGTATAAGGTGATGGGTGGCCAAGGATTCATGCAAGTACTAATTCTATCTATACTCTCTTTTCAAAATCTCATTGTTTTGCTTTGTGCCAGCTCTTAACCAAAGGTGCATTGAACGTATATATGGTGACCATGGGCTTGATGTACTGGATGTATTAAAGAAGAATGCATCCGTTGCCCTGCCAGTGATATTATTGCGGTTGAAGCAGAAACAGGACGAGTGGGAAAGGTGTCGTGCTGATTTTAATAAAGTTTGGGCAGAAATTTATGCTAAGAACTATCATAAGTCACTTGATCACCGTAGCTTCTACTTCAAGCAGCAGGACACAAAGAGCTGGAGCACTAAAGGTAATTTCAGATAATAATTTATCAATTTGCACCATTAGGTAATGAACAAGGTGCGTGGTAATCTTTAGTTGGTATTCATGATCTCATATAATTGCAAGGCAATTCTTTCAAATTCCTGCTGCAATACGAATCCTTTCTTTGACTTGTGGTTACTTTTACTTGCAATAAACGTATTCTTACAATCTTGATAATGCCTCCCCATAGGTATTTTCTAAATGCTCAAATAATTGTACGAACAAATCTTGATATAATTTAGAAAAGCAAACAAGACCAAGACAATAGAATATGAAAATTATGTATTTCTCATATTTTATCATTAAAAAAAGGACCCGCGAACAGAATTTCTAGTAAATTGCCAAAGCTTCCATCAAAACTAAACTAAGCAATAGAGTACCTTGTGGGATTCCCCACCCCCAACCCACACACCCCAACTCCCTCTGGGTATCTTGTGATATCCATGAAGATAGGCTTAGTCTCATTTTCACACGGATTAAGATATTGTGTTTAATATTGTTAGACCCTTGTATTAAATTATGAATTTATGATAGTTTCTTTGGGTTGATAACAATGCAAATTAAGAAGGGGATATTAAGTGTTTGTTTGGCAGAGATTTTTGAGAAAATGATTTTTGAACACGTGTTTAGAAAATTTATGGTGAATAAGGGATGTATGCAAAAAAGAAATAAGGGAAAATTTTGTCACTTGAACGAAAATTAGTGATCGCAGATGATTTTGGAGAAAGTTGGTTATTGGAAAAAGCTTAAACAAACAGCCTCTAGCAAATGAAGAACTCAAATACTCCTTCAACAAGTAGACCATAATTTAGGACACATAAATAAGAAAGTAAGCCTATCTCCATGGAACGGAAGGAGCATAATGTAAGAGGAGATATTGCATTCATGACTTTGGTTGTGCGGCAGTTGACCAAATAGATCAACGGTTGGTGAGGCCTTACTTTCCATGAATACTTTCTTTATTTCCCTTGAAAGTAGTTAAGTGATTTCAGTCTGTCTCTTGTTTCTCAGATGTTTGCATGTCAAGTGTTGCGTCCTCCTCATTCTTCTTCCTGTTCTTTATCCTATCAAAAGCATTGTTATTCCACAGGACAAGTAGAAGCAGTGATTTCCGTCAGATTACTTTTGCTTCTTGTTTTATCTCATCAAAATTTTCTTTGGAAATAACTTATTGTGAAGTATCAGTTGGCATTTATTGAAAGCCAATTAGATGTTTCAAAATGGCAGAAAAGAAAAATTCAGGTGAAATAGACAGTTAAAGCTTAAGACACATCATTTAGCAATGTAATCTCAAGTTGTATATCTCTATTCCCAAAACTACCCTAGTTGCTTCTCAAATTGCTCAGATGCCGTTCTATAGATTTGTTAAGATTTGGGTTGCAAATTCCTGAGCGCTGCTCCCTTCTTTCTCTTCATTGAGATTTTCTGCAATCAACCATCCTGCAAGAGCAATGAGTTCCCTTGCAACTATGTCCAGTGACCACATTTCTACCTCTATGCCCAGCTCTCTTTGACCATTAATTCTCCTTCCTTCTTGTCTCTCGCCCCTACCAATTTATTTCATAGAACTTCCATATGATTTTCTAGATCTTTTCCTTTTCAGTTTATTGCTTCCAGAAATCGCAAAAAATCTAATAAAGATCTGAGATGATAGAACCATGTACCCAGATTGTGTGATTTCTTCTGCTTTCTTGTTTATGGATTTGAATTATTGGTAGGAACTAAGTTTATGTTTGGGAGAGATTCCTGAAGAAATGATTTTTGAATGTGTCGTTGAAAAGTAGAAAGAAGTTTTTAATAATTTGAAGAAGTTGGCACATCAATAAAAAAGTCTGGTTGAAAAAATATGAAGAAGGAATTTTAGGAAAAGCTCACCCAAACGGGCTCTAATGTTCTGTCATTCATTTAGGGTGAATCATCATAATCGATGCCAATGTTCTAAAATTTACCAGTTTTTCATGATTGTTTATTCGTTTTTGGATTAAAATATCACCTGATCCTCTTCGAGCAAAAATCTGCTTCGCAGGCTTTGGTTCAAGATTGACAAGGATGGGATTGTTTGAGTTTGTGGGGAAATCTCAACTCTAACAACTTCATAAGCCCTCTAGTAAACAGAGGGCTTTCTTTTGAAAATTAGCTACATTTTCTTTTATTTTATTTTCTCTTTTCCATTTAGAATGGTGAACAAACCAAATTGCTCCAACATTGTTTTGTGCATTTAGTTTGGTGCTGCAGTAAGAATCTCATTTATTCATACCACAAACTAAATTCATGTTACAAGAAGACTAGAATTAATTAATTTGCAGTGAGTGCATTTAATCCACTACACTTTTTCCTTTTAAGTCATGCCGCATGTTTGTAAATGTCCATGCTGATGGCAATTATCACATGTTTCTAGGCCTATCAAAATGTGACATTTCTTTCTTTTCTTTTTTATTTATTTATTTTATATACATTGAGCTTTGGTTTCACAGTTCATTAATTTTTAAATCTTACAAAACCAAAAGATTTACATGCTTTTGAGATTCATTTTTCCCTCACAAATATTCCAAAACTCTATCCTCAAATCAAATCTTTAGAAACTGTACTGTAGTCTAGTAAGGATGTCCACATTTGTTTTAAGAGCTCCATAATTGAGACTTGATCCAAATTGAGTACATTTTTATAGTTTGACCCTGTATCTGGTTTGAATCTTCAAGATAGCTATTATGTTTTAACTTGCTTTATTTTATTCTAAAATGGTCGAACATTTGAGCTAATGCAATGAGCCTTTATGTAATTGTCTAACTTCTGGTCTTTTAAGGCAAAATGGCTACGCTGCACTTACTTGGCATAGATACAAAAGTCAAAAGAGATTGCCAATTTAACATTACGTTTAAACAACTCAATTTGGATATCACCATAATCAATTTCTCAGGTATTGGACTTTTTCTATCTAACTGATACTTAACTTTACTATTTCCTCTGCTTTCAGCATTATTGGCCGAAATCAAAGAGATACGTGAAAAGAATCAGAAGGAAGATGAAGTGCTTCTATTTTCTCTTGGACATCTACAACCAAATAGACCTAATTTACAATTTGAGTATCGTGATCCTGCCATCCATGAAGATTTATATCGGCTCATCAATTATTCTTGTAAGGAAGTTTGCAGCAATGATCAGATTGAAAAGGTCATGAGAATTTGGACAACCTTCCTTGAACAAGTGCTAGATGTTCCTTCTCGCTCTGAGGGTGCAGAGAACATAGAATATGTTGCCAAGGCTGATAATCAAGTCACTGAAACTGTCTCTTGTATAGGAGAATGGCATAAAAGTCCTGTTCACGGCGGAGATCAAATGGTTCCAAACGTGAAAGAACCTGGTTCTACTGAAATGCTGGTGGCAAATGACGATAATGGGGGAAAAGATGGCTGTGCCCTTAGTGTTGATTATGTTACTTGCACTGGTGAATTATTGCCTAACAGACCCCAAGATGGAATGATGCGGATTGATGCCAATGTTGTAGCTGAAACATCTGGGGCCAGCATAAGGCAACCTAATCCAGATGCTGCAGGGGCAGGGGGAATTCATGGATTTGATGGTGAGGACAATGCTTCAGTTTCGGAGAATAGTCTAAATTTTGTTTTAGTCTCTTTTTGCTCACAATCATTTCTAGACTTTATTGGGTTTCTCTGTCCATTTTCAGAACATAACATTCAAATTCTTAGATACATTTTGTATTTATAGGGCTTTTTGCTACTTCTGCAAGAGTGGACAATATCAATGCTGAACATGGGATAGAGATGAGGGCTGATAGGGGTTTACAGGTATACTTGAAGATTCTATGCATTGACTTGTTGGAGTTCATTGGTCAGTATGTTCAAGAGCATTCTTGGAACACTGTTGGTTCTACATACTAATTATCGCGATTATAAGATTTAGATACCTTTCTTTATCTTTCCATTTGCAAATGATACTGGTTTTTCAGTTAACTGAAGAGGAAAATAAAACTTTTTGTGTCTTGTGTAAGTGGCCATTTTACAAGCTAGCAACATCTCTATGCTTGCTTCCTTAAGAATAGAGTTGTCTAGTTCATACATGTGTTTATTTGGTGGGTGTTTATAAACTCGATAAATGAGTGGTGGAAAAGTGGTTAAAAAAATTATGTGTGGATAAAAACTACTTCAGAGAAATGTGGTGAGAGTTTATAAACGAATTGCCAAACATACCATCTCACGAAATATGGTGAGTGTTTATAAACGAATGTGACACTAGCTACTTAAATTCAACTTAATCACTTATCAAACATTCAATTAAAGGCTCTTATAATTGTTCCATAATATCTATATGATACTGCAGGATGCTGTTCGTACACAACTGCCTTCATCCTCTGATGGCTCAATGCTGGGAGAATTCAAAGCTCAGAAATGTCATGAAGAATCTGTACTTCCCTTCAACTGTGAACCAGAAGCTGGTGAATTCTGTCCCAGTGGAGATCTTAAGCCATGTGAAGATGGAGGAGGTGATGCTGATGATGATAATGATGATGATGAAGGTGATGAAAGTGCTGAGGGCTCGTCCGATAGTGAAAATGCCTCTGAAAATGGTGACGTTTTGGAGAGTGATTCTGCCAATGCAGAAAATTGCTCTCCTCAGTCTGATGACAAGGTTGAGAGTGAAGGGGAGGCTGAAGGTGCAACAGGTGCACAAGAAACTGATGCAGAAGGGATGACAATGCCAGTTTCTGAGTGTTTTATACAAAATTGTCAGCCTATTGCCGTTTATGTTCCTCCGGAATTACGTGAGAAGCAGACAAGCTCTCGATTTTTTTATGGAAATGACGACTTCTATGTGCTTTTCAGGCTTCACCAGGTAAGACACAAGTTTCTTTAAAGTAGAGAATGTTCCACTAAATATCTAATCTGAGATAATTTATTTACTTGTAAGTGAATTGTCAACTTTTGGGATCATTGTCCACTGTCATTTTAACTCTTTGACTTCCTGAGCAGAAATTGTATGAAAGAATACGAAAGGCCAAGTTGCATGCTTCATCTGCTGAAAATAAGTGGAGGGTTTCAGATGACATGTTCACAACAGATTCATATAGTAGGTAAGTATCTCACACTCCCTGTTTACATTTTATCCATGAAATGAATATGATTTGCAAATGATAACAAATATCATTTTCCTGCGGAATTATTCATGAGATCGAATACTTTTCCACCATGTACAGATTAATGATTGCACTTTACAATCTGCTAAATGGTTCCTTTGATAATGCGAAGTTTGAGGATGAGTGTCGAGCTATTGTTGGAACTCAATCATACCTTCTTTTCACATTGGACAAGCTGATCTATAAACTTGTGAAACAGGTAAATGTTTTTTTGCGCCAAAATTTTGCAATTTTCTTCAGATTTTAAGTTACATATTTGTTTCATTGGCATTTTCTGCAGCTACAAACAATCTCTACAGATGAGATAGACAACAAACTTCTCCAACTATATGCATATGAAAGATCCAGAACACCTGAAAAATCTGTTGATGAAGTTTATCATTCAAATGCTCGTCTTGTTCTTAAAAATGATAACGTGTATCGCATAGCCTCTGTAAGTGTTCTTTTGTTTTCCACCCTCTTTGTACTTCTATTCGAAATCATAATTCCATTTTTGTGAACAATAACTAATTTAAATTGCACTAATCTGCTTCAGGAGCCATCTCCGTTGCGTTTATCCATACAGTTCATGTACAGTCGACCCGAAATATCCGAAAAAGAACCTCTTCCCGCTGACCCGAAATTCGCAGATTATATGAGAAACGAATTCTTCACAGCTGTTCCCGAGAGAAATGGAAACCCTCCAGTATTTCTGAAGAGGTATGATATGGTGGAAAAATTCTTTGAGAAATTTTTACAGTCGTCGATAATTTCATTTATAACGGTGAATCAAACTTGCAGAAACAAAAGGAAGTATGAATGTGAAGATCAAGCTACTGCTTTATCCCAAGCCAACGATGGACTTGTGGTTTATAATGGTCTTGAGATCAGGATAAATAGTAGTACATTCAAGGTAAAATTTCATCCAAAAAAATAAAAAATTGTGATCATTATTTCATAAAATAAAAATTGTGATCATTATTTCATAAACTAACTATGTTCTTATATTTTTTTTCAAAATTAATTCTGGTTCTTGTAATGTGATAGATGGCTTACGTTTTAGACTCCGAAGACTTCATGTTTCGGAAAAGAAAAAGGAATGAGCATTCTTCTCAGAATGGATCGTCCAATGGAGCTTCTAATGGCTCTTCTGGCAAACCAAAAAGGATACTGTTAAGTTGATACTATGCTAATTGCTATGGTTGCTATAATAAAGCTAGGTATTTCTTTGATCATGCACTCATCTATATTCATCTGTGTTATACCATTTTTTGTTTTAATTAATACTTAAAGAATGTTACTTAACAATTCTACTCTTTTTTTTTTTTTTTTTACTCTTCAATGTGTTTGTTTTTGATTTGCAGGTGCAGTGTGCAGAGAACCAATAATGGGAGCCATGAAGAGATGGACTCTTCCACACAATTTTGTTGATGTACCTAGCAGTTTATTGGTTTTAATAAAGGTAGTGAAAAAGGATAAATAAATTTCCAGATAACCTACAGTGCCTGTTTTCAGCCCCATTATGGGTGAAATGTGAATGATTGTTGTTTTAAATTTAAGTTGGAGCTTTTAGATTGTTTGTTCTTCTTACCTTTTGATTAATCTCTCTGACAATGCACTTATTTATTATCTGTTTTGTTTTGCATAGTGTTGTACAGTACTCTACAATGCATATGAAATTCCTTTTTTTCTCTCTCTATTTGATTACTGTACAATTTTGATGTTGTTGAGTAGGATGACTTGGTTTATGTAAAATGCTGCCATTTAAAAGGTGTACTAATGTATGATCAATACATGTGCTATACTCCCTTATATATTACTATCAATTTTGTACACTGCTGTATTTGCGTTTAAGCTTGTACTCTTATATATGTCATATGAAGATTCACAGATCAATTTCAAACTCAACAAGACTCACACGACCAGAATAGCACTAATGACTTAACAAAACCTTTGAAAATTCTTTTCTTAAGAAACTCATTTTCAGTCATTCCTCACCTAAAAATTATCTATTACTAAAAGTCAAAGTCAAATATCAATTCCTCACCTAAAAATTATCTATTACTAAAAGTCAAAGTCAAATATCAATATTAACCACACATTTCACATCATCACTCATTATTATCCGCAGAAGTTTGCTATATTGGACCGTGCGGATTAGGTGGGGCTGCGGGGGTTTACCTGACGTACTCTGAGCCTAGTCCAACTGTTAAATTAAAGGTCCATTTTCAATTGCAATACACCAGCTGCAGCCTAACTTTTTAAAGCCCAGATTCACTCAACTAGCCCAATTAGTGTCCCACACGTCCCAGTTTCTAGTTTATGTCTCACGCTCTCTCTCAAAACCCTCGCAGATCGCACCTCAGTCTTCACCTCTGATTTCCTAAAACCTCCACCACCGTAAGTCGTGATACCGCCGGCAGCCGTGAACAGAAAACAATCCTCACACCCGCAGCTTCTAACGCAGTCTGCTAGTTTTCCAGTCGCAGTCCACCAGTCCGCACACCATCCCTGAGCGCTAGGCCTCTTCTGGGTGCTAAAATGCTCTTCTTTCTTCATTTTATTGCACTTTAAATTGGATTTGAGATTGTTATTTTGTTATTTATGACTAGTGAAAGTGAGTTGAAAATATTGGTGGAGCCAGTATTAGCCCAATGCGATCAATGGACCACACTGGACCTTGGACAGGTCCATTAAAACTGTTTTTTGGACCGTACTGAAAAGCCCAAATACTTGGTCCAATAAAAAGAAAAAGGAATTTTTTGAGACAAGTCCCGAATCTCGTATTACTCTTACTCTTCGAACTCAGCAGTAAGGTCTCTGTCTCTCTCGAATCTGCTCTTCATCTCATCATCGGAGAGTGTTGCCGTCCTCGAGCTCCGTCCAGACGCACTGTGCTCCTCGCCGCTTGCCTCCTCCTCCACCACTCGAGGTTGCAGCGCAGCCCGCTAGTCGCTACTCTTGTCTCCCGTTTCCAGTTTAATTGTTGCAGCTTTTTGAATTTGAAATTTCAAGTGAGTTGAGACCTCTAAACTCTATTTGACTATTCGTTTTTACACTTTTTAGTTGTAATATGTTTGCATTTTGATTTTTGAGTAGATAGGAAAAGCCATAATTTTTTTGAACATGTAATTTAGTAATTAGGATTTAGGGTGAATGGTCAATTGAATTAATAATTATTGAAAGCCCTATTCTTTATGTTTTATGTATTTAATGGTTTATCAATGGTTTGTAAAAACGGGTTGAAGAAAAGGGCTTAATTAACTAATTAGGTGGTTAATGGTTTTCAATTTCGTGGTCAATGAGATCTCAATTTGAATCTTCTCTTGTGTTTCTGCTGAATGTCATTTCGTTTGGTTTTATGTGGAATTGTGGTCTACTTTGGAAAAAAAGGTGGTTAATGGTTTGAAATTAGATATGCAATTTGATATATTATTATTGTTGGATCTTTTTTATTATGGAAAGATATTTAAAAAAAAAAAAAAAAGAAAGAAAGAACAAAAAAAAAAAAAAAAAAAAAAAAAAAAAAAAAAAAAAAAAAAAAAAAAAAAAAAAAAAAAAAAAAAAAAAAAAAAAAAAAAAAAAAAAAAAAAAAAAAAAAAAAAAAAAAAAAAAAAAAAAAAAAAAAAAAAAAAAAAAAAAAAAAAAAAAAAAAAAAAAAAAAAAAAAAAAAAAAAAAAAAAAAAAAAAAAAAAAAAAAAAAAAAAAAAAAAAAAAAAAAAAAAAAAAAAAAAAAAAAAAAAAAAAAAAAAAAAAAAAAAAAAAAAAAAAAAAAAAAAAAAGAAGAAGTAGAAGAAACTGCTGTTGGGGAGAGCACAAATAGAGTTTCAAACAGATCAAATAGAGTTGAATTGGGCACAAACACAGTTTCAGAGAGTACGAATAGAGTTGAGGAGAGCTCAAATACGGTTGGGATGAGTTCATGTATGGTTGAGCAATTGGATGTTACACAACTTCCCTTTGATCTTGGATTTAGGATTCTAATTCAAACCACAATTTTAGGGCTTGTTCTTTAGACTAACTTAGGTGAAAATATAGATTTACTCGAACGTGTGTTAGATGTATGGTTGAAAATTAGGGAAAATGTATTAAAAGATATAAAGTAATTGTATGAGTGATTGAAAATGATGAGAAAGAAAAAGTTAATGGAAGGTAATGAAAAATTATTGTGTAAGGAATAGGCCCTTAAAGAGCTATGGTATGGTATGGTATGATATTTGTATTTGTTTTTATTATTAAAGCACATTTCATTTTTTGTTTCCCAAAATTGGACCGCACTTATTGAAATTCCTGGCTACGCCATTGGTTGGCTAATTCGGGGTTGAAATTGGAAGTATAGCTTGCGTTATTGCTGTTGACCTACTGGCAGGTTATAAAAACAAAACAAATTGTAAGATTGGTGGATTATTGAAATTGGATTCCTCTTTGATGTTACTTTGGCTATTTTGTGTTGAATGTTGCTAAATTGTTAAAAAAAATTTATGCTTGGCACTTGACTGTTATTGTTTCATTGCAAATGATATAAAAGAAATTTTTGGATGCACATTGTGCCTGTCTTGGAACTTGGATGATTTATGATTGACTATGCAACCTAGTTCCATACTTCCGTGTAGAATTTAAAATAGAACAAGGACAACCTTCTTTAAGTACTGAGATAAAATAACTTGTTTTCTTTCTTATGAAATTAGAGAAACCGAAAGGCAAAGTTGTTGAGTAAACTCAACGCCCCACTCAAAAGATGCCCCCCCCCCCCCCCCAACCCAACCACCACACACACGGACATACACTAGTGCATGAATTTCTATTGAAATAATAGATTGCTTGTTATTGTGACAATAATGGCATTAGTGCGATTTCACTTTGATTAATTGATCTCACTGTAACTTGTTATTTATGAAAGTGATTATTATGAATCTTCTGTGAAATGTGATGTGTGAAATTGTTCTGGTTAGTTTCTTGAGGTTGAGAGTATATAACTTCGACTAATTAGGTGTTGTTGGCTTGGCTTTGATTTTGCTTGAGTTGCGAAATTCTGTATTGGTGACCGTCCTATTTCACTTAGCTGATGTGCTTCAATGTTATGCCTTTGTGCACATTTTTCAAAACGATTTTGTAAAGTTTGATTCATTTTCTCTGAAGCTAGTGCATTTATGATGGGGCTTTCAGATGGAGAGAAGAACTTTATAAAGGGTGGAATTGCTCAAGACATTCGAACTGATGGACGTAAACGATTAACTTACCGTCCCATTTTTGTGGAAACTGGTGTCATTCCACAGGTGGGGAGAGCATGCCGTTTTGCACGTTTATTCATTGATTATTTATTTATTTTTAATATGTTCATGCTAAATGTTTGCCTTTTTGGTCTTTCAAAAGGCGAGTGGTTCAGCAAGAGTCAAGATGGGTGCAACCGACGTGATTGCTAGTGTCAAGGTATTTTAAACTGCCCACCAGTCGTTTTGGGTGTTACTATGTCTGATTTTTAGCAGATAAACAATGGTGGCAACCGATTTACAATCTATGTCATTCATATGCAGGCTGAGCTTGGAAAGCCAAATTCATCTCAGCCTGACAAAGGAAAGGTTTCCATATATGTTGATTGCAGTCCTACAGCTGAACCAACTTTTGAGGTTTCGTTAATTTCTTTATTTACTTCTTCGTTATATAATTGGTTGTCAAGTTCTTTGCCTTGATACTTTAGAGTGTGATGGAAATGGCAACTTATTTGGGTGGGTGGGCTAAATTAATCAGTTTTCCCATTCTTGTATTTATACAGGGCAGAGGTGGCGAGGAATTATCTGTGGAACTGTCGACAGCACTTCAACGGTGTCTCTTGGGTGGCAAAAGTGGGGCAGGTGAAAATTCTTAAAAATCTTATATCACTCCATTTGTTATGAAACTTGTGAAACTTGTAAAACTTTGGAACTCGACCCGCGTATAAATCTCACCACAGGAGCTGGGATTGATCTCTCGTCTCTGGCAATTGTTGAGGGCAAGGTTTGTTGGGATCTTTATATTGATGGCCTCGTCGTTAGTTCAGATGGGAATCTGCTGGATGCATTGGGTGCTGCTATCAAGGTACATTTCTTTATGACATTTCATGATAAGTTAAAGACTTGAGGTGTAAAGCATTTCTATCTAGACTTGTGAGTTTACTTATAAGCAAATAAGTAACTAGCTGAAATATCTAGACTTGCGGTGAAAATCAGAGATAAGGTCGTTATTCAATTTGAAGTGAGTTTTCCTATTGAACAGTAAGGGAAAAAGTAACATGTCTAAACTTTCTCTTACCGTGTGTCCAGTTTTTCTTGTGGCGAAAGTTAGAAAATAGTTGTTCCCCCATATGAGGGGTAACAACTGATCTTTGTTGATTTTTGATTTTTTCCTTTTGAATTGTGATTATTTGAGAATGGGAATTGGGGTTGAACTTTGGATAAATTAAAGGCCTTGATTGCAATTTCTATATAAGAGTTAAAATTGAAAGACAAGGCTTCATCTATTTTTGTAGACAAATTTTCAAATAGATGTAGATTGATCAAACTGCCCTTGTTTTATTAAATAAAATAATAAAATTAAATAAAACTAACGGTAAAACTCAGGGAATAGTAACTTTTTGATGAAGGACGCCTATTTCTGAAATATTGGGGTCCTGCTGGGGAAAGAAAAAAAAAAAGGATTTAGGGGACGAAAATCCAAATGATGCCAAAGGTCGAGGACTAATTGCATAATTTACCCCAATATGAATTAAGCAAGTTTTATTTAATCCTCATTTGCTTACTGATAATTTGTTCTTCCAGGCTGCTCTGAGCAACACAGCTATTCCAAAGGTCGAAGTAGCAGCCAATACCTCATCGGATGAGCAGCCAGAGGTTGATGTAAGCGACGAAGAATTTCTACAGTTCGACACAACTGGAGTCCCTGTCATAATTACTTTAACAAAAGTAAGACGCATATTTTTCTACATGTCTAATTTAATATGCTAAATTTTCAGGCTAGATAAAAGATAATTTTTTTATTTTTCACCAAATTTGCAGGTTGGTAGAAATTATATAGTAGATGCAACAGCAGAAGAGGAGTCTCAAATGAGTTCGGCCGTCTCGATTTCTGTTAACAGGCTGGGTAGGATATGTGGACTGACGAAACGTGGGGGTGCCGGTTTAGACCCGAGCATTATACTCGACATGATTTCTGTTGCTAAACATGTAAGTGAGCAGTTGATTAACAAATTGGATTCTGAAATAGCTGCTGCTGAGGCTTGTGATGACGAAGAATGATCTAGAAAGACACCTGGTATTTACACTTAGTTTATGTATGACAGGCTTGAAAATATAATTGTTGAATACAATTCGTCAATTCGTAATCCTATTAGAGCTTTTCTTCTGTTCATCCTAATTTCACTTGCTGCATGCACGATGCAGCTCGAATATGATTTCTCAATTCCTGTTTCTTGGATACCCGATGGATTGTTTGAATGGATGGTGAAGATGTGAATGGTCTTTGATTGGATGAGGCAATTGAAGATAGATGAATTAGGACAGTTCAATTGAAGATAGATGACTTAGGACAGTTGATTGAGACTTGGCACAATAATGTACGTTGTTCAAACTTCATACTTTGTAGTCCACACGACTTTTTAAGGACTTCAGATGTGTTGTCTAAATTTATGTCCCTTATGTTATCTCATTTGAATTAGAATTACAAAACGAAGTGCCTTCAATCAAGGAGATGTTTGTTGTGATTGGATGGGACATGAATTGAGACTATAGATATGTGCACCTTTTGTAGGTTGATTCAAATCATAATTAGTGCGTCGTTTCTCCCACCATGATGAAAAACAAGAGTACTTATTAAAATTATATTATTAGAGCATTTTCAATGGGTAGAGCCAATTTCTCCAAATTTTTTTCAGAATAGAGTAATTGCTCCAGTGTTTTATCATTTTTACTCCAATCATCAACTCTAAATTTTACTCCAAATGTACACTATTCATTATTTTTATTTTCTTTCTCATTTATTAAAATAATTTTTTCTCTAAATTATTATTATACAAGAATAAATACATATTTTATACATAATAAAAAATAATATTCTACAACGCGTTGAACCTTTTTTTTAAGGCAACACGTTTAACTTAATACAATTAGAATGCCATATCTGCTCTTTATTTTAAAGAAAATCTAATATTTTACTAAATAAAATAATTAATTAATTAGATAAAATTATTTATTTGACAATAAATATTTATCTATAATTGAAAATCGAAAATTATCATTTTATTAATATACACGAGATTAAATTCTCATTTCATAACAAATTGGAAGTAGTGAGTAGTGAAATATTTAATAAAAAATGTACAAAATATAATTGAAAAAAAGACAAATAGGTAAAAAGTAAAACAATGATAATAATAAAATAAGAGAGTTGAGCCCAAAAGTGGACCCAACTCTTAGTTCCAAATGAACAGTGCACCTCTAAATTTAGAGGTGCAGTGTTCATTTTCACTAAATTGGCACCAATTTAGGGTCACGTTGGAGGAGAAATTCCTCCAATTTAGATCCACATTGGAGATGCTCTTAGGGTATGTTTGATAGAATTTAAATGTGAAATAATGATGTGTAGTTGAGAAATAAGAAATAATAAGAAATAAGAAACACATTAAAAGGTTTACGGGGAAAAAATAATTAAATCAATATAATAAATGATTGAAAATAATTAGTTAAATAAATAATTTATTGTTTAAAGTTGTGACAAACAAGCTCCGGTCATTACTATACAATCAAAAACGAAAAATGTCAACCAGACATGCTTCTAAGTCCTAATTCAACCATCACACCGAAAAGATTGAGTTATGCATAATGCCATCGAGCATGCGTCCCAAGAAGTCGTACGAAGATCCACCCTCCATCAAAGCGGCACGACTCTTTTCCCTCATTTCATTAACTTTCTTTCTAATGTCATTTCCATTCATAAGCTGCCTAATTCCCCTTTCTATTTCTTCACAAGTCACGATGATTTTACTGTCCATGTTGAACTCGTTTCTGTAATCCATTTTTATATCCACTGCCATTCCCAATTCTACCACCATTTGGAAGGCGTTGATTTGTTGCTCGGCGTACATTGGCCATGTTGCCATTGGCACCCCACACCATATGCTTTCCAGTGTCGAATTCCAACCGCAGTGTGACACAAACCCTCCAATTGCTGGGTGGGACAGGACCGTTAGTTGTGGTGCCCACCCAATCACTCTTCCAACGCTTGACGTCCTCAACAAGAAACCTAATGCAAATGTTACTTTAAAATATCAGAATATGTTATATCTTAACAATATATATCATTCTTGTAATAATACTAAATAAAAAGCACTTTTAAAATATGTCACTCATTCATCACATATGAGTAAATATAACAGACATGGTCGATCTAAACTGTAGGATCTAGTAGAGATATCAATAAGTTTGGATCCTATACGACTTGTCGGCGAGAATGACCCAGCCAAAGGTCGAGCCAAACCTTAGTTTAGCCAAGTGGGTCGAGCCTCGAGCCGGCTGATTGGCCCATCTTCTACAACGAAAAACTAAAAAGACTATTTTGACCAATTACGAAAAATCAAGTTCTCAGCTCGACTCATTGACAAGATTAGCTCACTTCAAGCTCACACTTGAGCCTTGAATTTGCTCTCACACTTATCACAATTCACAAATACAATAGAATACTCACACCAACTTTTAACAACTTAAACCATATGAACACAAGGTTAACTAGAATTATTTTATGGTGTCCATATCCAACATTTTGCATAAATGTGGGACCATTGGATATGCGCCTATATAACATTAACACCACGAAATTCTCAAGTTTAACTAACGAACCTTGTGGAAGCACTTCCTCAAGACCTTCATAATCGCGTGGAGTTTCTACGCTCCCCTCTGGCGGCCGCCGGCGTAGGGACCACAAGAACCGATACCCACCGCGCTCTAACGCCAGAGCTATCTCCTTCACTTGCTCTCCATTGAAACATCCCAAGCTCCCAAAGCACAAGAACACAACCGAAAAAGCCGGTTGATCATCCAACCACCTCAAAATCTCCGGTCCATCGTCACCCAAATCCTTCGTCACAGTAATCACCGGCCCCACCGGAAAAACCGGCGGGACCTTATCGTCCGACGACAAGGCTTCAATCGCATTTTTCTCTAGTTCCATGAATGTATTGACCATAATCCCTTTAGAACATCGGATTCTCCGAGCTACAGACACCACCAAGTCCAATCCGCCATTTTTCTCGAACATTATATTAGGCAAAACCTTAACTGGAACTGGATTTACAAAACCGGGAATTACTAACTCTTTATCCGGTTCAAACCAGGTGACGTCATGCTTGAGCTCATCAGTGATGACCTGGACATGTAACATGAGAGATAGAAAACCGGCACCGGAGGTGAAGAAAACATAACTCGGAATCTTCAACTCGTCGGCGACATCCATCATGTTCGTAGAAAACATGTCGACTATAATTCCGGCGACCGGAGACGACGACTCTGATTGGACGAGATCGAGAACTGCTTCTCGAACGTACGGCTTATGGCTGTCGATAAGCGCAGTGGTGAGAACCGGGACGGGTTTGGAAGCGAGCTCTGGCTGGAGCTTGGGTTCTGCACGGCGGAGCTTGGTGAACCGGAGACGCGAGGTGGTGGTGGTAGTGGTTGAGAGGAGTAATTGTGTGTAGGCGTTAAGAGATTTGTCGTCTGGATTGATTTCGATGAGGAGATATGTGATTGAGAGGTGTTGGTGGCGGTCAGTAATTAGACGGCCGATTTCCACGGCGGAGACAAGGTGGCCCATTCCTGGACCGGGGATGAAAACGAGCTCTTTCGGTGTTTCCATTATTGCACTTGCTGATCTGCAGCTGGTTTGTGAAGGAAATAGCTAGAACTCTAAGCTTATCTTTTATGAGCCCGGTGTTTTGACAGAATTGATCATGTTCCTATCGTACAGAGACCTGCACGCAGGCATGAATGAATTTTGTCCAAGTATACATTCGATGCCTCGATGGAAACATTTGGGCATTTGGCACACGGCACTAGTGATCTCCTCCCCATCCTTCTCATATCGAGAGAAATTATTCTTCCAATATACTACATATCTAAAAGACGAGTTTATCACATCAGTAATGGGACCCAATTCTTAATTTCTCAAATATATTCATCTATTGACACATGACATGTGGGGAGGAGAATAATTTCTCCCCACATGGGGAGAAGATGAAAAATGATAAATGTAGGTATAGGGTTAGGTAATGGTTTAGGTAGAGTGATTTTTTTTGGACAAAATTACCCCCGCTCTCCCTGAATGTGGGGTGGGGGGCGGGGGTAATTTTGTCCAAAAAATCACTTTACCTAAACCATTACCTAACTCTATACCTACCCCTATCATTATTGGGGAGAAGATCACTAGTGTGGCACACAAATACATAGCTGGTGTCTAAACGACTCGTTGTTCCTATAATAATTTTTTATTAATTTCTATTAATTTTTATTATTATTATTTTTAATTACTTATATAATTATTTTATATTTTTAATATATTATTTAATTTTAAATTACACATTTAACACAGAATTTCAATAAATTAATAATATTTTCAAAAGAACAAGAGTTAAATCATATTTTTATTAAATGAGATATGATTAGAATAATGTATCTGGACTCAATATGATTAGAATAATGTGTCTGGACTCAATATGTAGTGTTTTATTGGTACCCCGTTAGCATATTTGTAAAAATGAGTTTTAATACATTTTTTTCAAATTTGAAATTTGGTCAAACAAATCACATCCATATATCTCCCAACTCATTAAATCTCCACCATCCAACTCTACACATTCTCTCTCATCCTACTCATAAAAATAACATTAAAACTTATCCGCTAACACCTCTTAAACTCATCCTCTAATACCGACAGAGTGTTGTGATGTTCAAGCATGTACAAATTTATTGTATTCATAAGCTACATTATTTTAATATATTAATATTAGATAATATTGAAGTAATTATATTTTAAATAATAAATACCTGTAAAAATATAATATAAAAATATAAACGGAGAGTGATATAAAAAAATATTTAAAAAATTAGCAAATCTATCAAAAAGAGTTATTAGAAATAATAATTGTAAAAATCACTTTTGGTTTAACTCGTAGCTGAGAAGACCACATAACAACTACATAGAGACCAGACGTTTCTAAAATGTTGTTCTTATTTCTCAGCACATGATGTATCATTTGTCCGTCTTAAACCTTTATTTTATCTAACTAATAATTTTTTACTATTCAATCAACCTTAAATTTAAATTATATATCTCGAGCTATTATTCATTATTATTTAAATTTAAAAAATTCAAATACACAATCAGTATGTTTTGACTGTTTTCATAAATAGTGGTGTTATAAACAAATATAAATGAGTGATAAAGAAAAGATTTATGGTGTTTTTAGATAATTCCACAAGTGTGGATCAAAAATCATTTGACATTCTAGCAATTTTTTTTATAAATACCTCCAAAAATTCTTTATAAACTTGCCAAACATATATCTTCATGAAGGAAAATCTTGCATCTTGGAAGACAAATAAGAATGATCAAGTGCTCATGGGAGATTGGGCTTATAAATCACTCTAAAAGTCATTGCATGAAAGTTAGACATTATTTTAAAGAGGCCGTCGATAATCTTGTTGGAACCATTATTGGAAGTTCAAATAGTACATTGAAGGTAACATGCGAAGACAAAGTTGAAGTAAAAAATCCAACAAGACATGGATTGCATGGGCTTTGATGGAAATACAAATGTTTGGGCACAGAGTGATGGAGCATATGTATCATCCGTAGTGATGTCAGAAAAATCCGATCCGATCCAAATTCGATTGATACCCGATCCAAATGGAGCAATTTTTTACCGATCCGAAGATCCGTGGATCAGCCGATCCGAGACGAATTTGGATTTGGATTTGGATCAGCCTGATCCGATCCGATCCGATCCGAATTGATTTTTTATTTTTTATTTATTTTATTTTATTTTTATTATTTTTTATTTTTTTATAAAAATCTATACCAATATGGATCATATTTGGATTTTTTTCTTGATTCGATCCGATCCGATGAATTTGGATTTGGATTGGGGTCTTTAATTTTGATTTGGATTTGGATTATGCCGATCCGATCCAAACCCGATCCATTGCCAATACTAATCATCCGCGTCAACAAAAAATAATTTTGATGCTTTGCGTGCTCAAATGTCTTGCCATCTCTCAAAAAAAATATTCGGATAGTTTTTTCGTGGAAGATGATGATTCTTTTGAGTTGCACGATGATTTGGACGACGAAACATGGCAACAACGCCCGAGATATGGTTTCTTTGATGATTCTTGTGAAGGAATGTACACACGCTTACATCATCGTTGTAACAAATCCTTTTAGGCTCCACTATTTATATTGTACTTATTTTTGAACATCTATGTTTTTTTATGCTTTTGTGATAGGGCAAATGATGGTTTTTGTTGTTGTTTTTGTTTTAACACTTGCTCCCTTCAGGCCCATGAAAGGTACGGTTTGATCAGCCTCTACATGAGTTTTGTACATCTCTCCTTTTTTTTTTTCCCAATAAAATTGGGGGTAGCGTAGCTCCCTCCCTTTAATATATGCATACACACATTACAATTTTAGTTAAAGGCACCACAATCTAGTTGCATAAAGATTTTCAAAACCCACCAATTGATTTTTAAGTAAAGAATGCTCGGGCCATTTTGAAGGCCCGTCTGATCTTCGTTTTGAAATTCATGACAAGATCTAAAATCAAAATATCGAGGAGGAACTCTAACAATTTTGAAAATTTTTCGGCGACACCGTAGCAGGCGGTGGCGGCCAGTCAAAGTTTTGGCAACAATTTTAGCCTAAATTTGTTACCAAAATTTTGATCGGCCCCCACGGCCTGCCATTG
The DNA here is from genome assembly GCA_018223645.1 of Jasminum sambac. Taxonomy (NCBI): domain Eukaryota; kingdom Viridiplantae; phylum Streptophyta; class Magnoliopsida; order Lamiales; family Oleaceae; genus Jasminum; species Jasminum sambac. The sequence continues at coordinate 1,004,247 of CP073645.1, forward strand.
TATCATCGGAAATTTTTCAAAATTGCTAGAGAGTCATAAATTTCACAATGGAGGTCCGACGGACCCTCAAAATGGTCCGATGGTTCCTTAATTAAGGAACTTCCGATGGTTCCAGAAAGGCATTGTCTAATTGCATTTAACATCCTTTGTTTCTTTTTATTTTTTTGATCCTTCAAACTTATATATCAAAATTTTATCATCAACTTTCTTCTAATTTGTACATTTTGTTTGGAGTGCAAATTTCTTATTATAAATTAGCCGAGAGAGTATAAATATATTATTTTATTTATTGCATTTTTTAAAAGAAAAATCAACCGAAAAAATGAAACACTGACAAAAATTTTGAACCTAAATTGAACATATCCAAGACACAATGTGATTATTTAATTGAAGTTTAAAAATAATAATAACAAATTTGAGAACATAAATAAAACTATACAAAATTGTTGTTCAACCTGTAATATATATATATATATATATATATATTTTCGATAACTTGGAGTATAATTTTGTTGTACTGTGGCATAAAAAAAAGACAAGAAGGGTGTGTTTGATATCTCTCACTTTTCCCAGAAAATAGCAAATTAAGAAAAATATTTTTCATATTTTATGTTTGATAGCAAAAATTTTCCTATGAAACATTTTTTAGGTATAATCCAATATAATACATTTTGTCTCAAATTCTTAAAAAATTGAATATAAGGAATAGGTCGGAAACCTTTTACCTATAATTTTGCTTCCATGGGAAATATTTTCTAACTAGTTTTAAGTACGTGCTTCGCACGTGATGTAAAATGATGATTTTTTGAATCACAAAATTTTAAGTTTTAACCTTAATTTTTTTTCCAAAAAATATAAAATTAAACCAACATATAGCTTTAGTAATTCATACATGTAAGCTAAATAACACTTTTGATCATTTTATACTTAAAAATATTAGTACCTCAATTATTTTCTACCAAGTTAATCCAAATATCTAATCTACAAAAACTTTTTTCCCAATAAGATTAGTCGCATATATTTGAGTTGATTAAATATGATAACAATATAATTTTAAAACTATAAAAGCATGATATCTCGATTAGAAAGTTGTGAAAGATATTATAGAAAAAAACTGATCAATATACATTTTGGAGTTATACGCATTGAATGAAAGTACATTATATATCGAAATATTTGTAGTTTAATCAAATTAAAATACTTTTAAAACTTGCCCAAAATTGGTTATGTAATTATTTTTTTTAATTATTGGACTATAAAAATGTTTGTGACATAATTTTAAATCAAAAGATTGTCATACAATTATATGACTTTGTAAAATATTCTTTTTTTTTAAAAAAAAAAGAAGAAGGCTATTAGTAATCATTTTAAGTCATATACGTTGAATACAATCAAAATATATTAGAATATTTGTAATTTAATTTTTTTAATGTAATATGAAAGACTCATTAATTATATTTATATAAATATATATTTTTAATAAGGGTATTTTGGACTTCCGCACTTTTTAATATAGTAAAGCATAGTATAGATATAGATATGCAATTAAACACACCCTAATAATAATAATAATAATAATAATAATAATAATAATAATAATAATAATAATAATAATCGACTGAAAGAAAGAAAGAAAGAAAAACCTTTATGCTACCAGCTCGGAAACGTCCGTTACAGCAGGGTGCAGTCAAAGTCGCCCCCAAGCCGAATGCCCCACCCCAAGTCCCCAAGACAGACACCAATCTGGAAATGATCGAAATTCTATCCCCAAATTCGTGATGAATTCTAAACCATAACTCCCAAGAACAGATAATTACTGTTTCAAATTCAGTTTAATCGACTGAATTATTACTGAAAATATGTTTTGTTTCCACTGGAAGCTGTGGGTTTTCAGTTTTGTTTTGATTTTCGGGTTAGGGTTTGGGGCTGCAATTAAGTTACCTTTCAGAGTGAACGACGTGCTTCCGGTGCTACCACGTCAGGTTTCATGGCCTGTGATGAATAGCATTCACAGTGCTGTTGATTTGATGCCTCAATATATGGGATCGTTGACTCCGAATAATGGGTCAATTAAGTGGAAAGGGGCTTGTTTCTTTGATACTGAAGCTAAGATCGAGTTCATGGAGCCCGGTGATCGTGGTCAAGGGGGAGGCGTTATCTATCTCTCGGTTTGTGTCCTCACCGCTATATGTGAAATTACGTTTTCCTGTGTGGATATATGGCAATTGTTAAGTCGTTAGGTGAATTTTTGAGTTTTTTTTTTTTGGGGAAAGGTGAATTTTTGAGTTGAACTTCGAGTGTGATTGAAATTTGGAGCTGTGGATGTTCATTATTATATTGTAAATAGACGAAAATAAATGACTGCAGCGCTGAAATTTAATAGTAGCTACTAAAAGAGGCAAGATGAAGAAAAGAGCATTGGAAACATGGGTTCCTGTTTACTTTTTCTTGAAAATAGTTTCATGTTTTATTGGGATATAAAAATTTATCAAATTTGTGTGATGTAATACATATAGTGATTTCCCAAGTTGTCCAATTGGATTAGTTAATATTCTGATAATCTGCTGGGTGGAGTGATCCATCATTCAATTAATTGTTCAGGAGGGATGTAGTGTCGATACACTTATGAAATCCTCTGTTGAAGTTTTTTAAGAATTTTTATATTTGCATATGATTGTGTATCTTATGATTTCTTGTGAACAATCAATGATATTCTTAGTGATTATGGCGTGATCAAGGGATGGAAATCAATAATACTTTGGGAGAAGGACAAAATGGGATGTCAGCATCACAATTTTTACTTGTAGTAGTGAAGCTAAGGGGAGCTTATGGATTGGTTGAGTAGTGGGTCACAAGTTATTTTCTTTTGATTCGAACTTGATGCTGATCATATGATTTTCAACAGACCTGACTGTCCGTAGTTTGCATATTGAAAAGGGTCATGTTTATTATTAAGTACATAAATAAAGCGGCCTGTATAATTATAGGAGGGAAATGATTTCAGCAAATAAATGCGGGAAATTAGCGAGTTCCAACACTTCACACTTCAGTTTGCTATTTGGAGCTACATTAGTAAAAATCGGACGGAAAAATTAGATTTTGGAGCGAAGATTGGGAGCCAAAATTTGAGGATGAGAAATAAGAGAAAATTACAGCATTGTCTCGGGAATCTTTATAAATGTTTTTGTTTTTAAACACTCTTGGTCAAACAATATTTTGCCACACATTTTTTTACGACCTACATATTTTTTCCACTTCCCCACCACTAAGTTTTACTCCCTCTTCCAAGATTATATGATCCACTTTTTCTTTTTGGGATGTCTCATTTACTTGGTCCACTTTTTCTTTTTGGGATGCTCCATTTATTTGGTCCACTTTTATATTCATTTACAATTATATCCTCATATTATTTTTTTCAATACTACTTTTAATACATACTACTAATTAAATGAGGGTATTTTAGAAAGTTTGTTTGCATAATTGTCATTTCCCATACTATTCTTAATCTGTGTGAAAAAACAAAGGGGACCATATAATTGGGACGGAGGGAGTACATTTTTATATGTTAGAATGTTTACAAATACTCCGCATGTCCCACTAAGATGGGCACCGACTATTTTTCACTCGTATTAAGAAAACAACTTGAGGATTGTTGGAATTATAAAATATTTCTATATTCTTCTTATTTTACCATTACATTAAATGGTCAAAAAATAGTGTGAAATGGTTTACAAATCTTGGGAGTTGGAATGCCTATTTTGATGTTTAGTATTCCAACTATGTTAAATAGGGGTATTTTAGTTAACTAAAGAATGAATGATACTCTCAATATGGAAACTACACTATAATTTGGGACAAACAAAGATGGAAAACAAGCCTATCTTAGTGGGGGGAGGGAGTACTTACCAAACAAACCGTAAAAATGAACACAAACTGTTTCCAAGTGCTGGTGAAGATGAAAGTGAGAAGCACCAGGCACTAGAATGCCACAGAAGCTAAAACAGGCACTACTCATTAGGCATGTAAGGATATTAGAGCACAATGTTTTATACATGAACTTTTGTAATGCATATGAAATGCCATTAGAAAGACAATTGAATGAGAAGTCCAACATTTTTTCATTCATTAAAGTCTAAAACTTTCCCGTGGGAAGTTTCATATTCAAAGTTGGATTACGATAATTATCTGCATCATAGGATTGTATGACCTGGGATTAGAGTTAGACTTGATGGCTCGATCCTAGACGTTAGACATGATGGCTCGATCCTAGACTCGAGCCTATTATTTGATCAATCTGGGTTGTAGGATTGTACGATCTCACTATCCCCATCATAGATTTGACAACCTTGGACACAGGTTTATAACTTTTAAGTATGTAATAAAATGTTACAGTGAGCAACTTTTTCTCGTTGAATTGGCTCTGATCTAATGTCCTGTTTAGTTTGTGAAACCTTGGACACAGGTTTATAAGTATGTGATAAGGTGCTTTCCTCTTTGACCTACAGGATTTTCTGCTGAGCTTCTGTTCAACATTAGAATTATGTTCTGTTAGAAGCTAGAGTGAACTTGATATATGTGTGTGCGCGAGCGTGTGTGTAGTGTGTGTGTGTGTGTGTATATATTTATATATATATTGAGGAATGCTAATTTCTACATTGTTAAACATACTCATACCGGTAATAAATGTGAAGGCCTTGTATAGATTCTCAGAGTCTCTTCCCTTCCAATGCTGGTTGCCTGAGATCTGTTTTAAGATTCTATAAAGTTTTCTAACTTGTTGCTCTTGCTGCTCCTAGACTGCTGCTGCTCATAGCTGGACTTGCATGGACCTGTATGTATTTGCCACACCTTATAGAGTCACTTGGGATTACTACTTCTCTGCTCGAGACCATACATTGAAATTTGAGTCTTGGGAAGAAGAGGCAGAATTGGAATATGTATGTCTTGTGTATCATTTTATTTTATGATATTCTTTTTGCTACTAACATATGATCATTTCACCATATAATAATTTGGAATTTTGAACATCATGGAGTAGGTAAAGCAGCACGGGGTTTCAGTATTTCTCATGCCATCAGGAATGATGGGGACATTGCTTTCTATGGTAGATGTCTTGCCTCTGTTCTCTAACACTGGCTGGGGTCAGAGTGCTAATATAGCTTTTTTAGAGAAACATATGGGTGCAAAATTTGAGAAACGTTCTCAACCCTGGCAAACTACTATCAACCCAGAAGATGTTCATTCTGGCGACTTTTTAGCCGTTTCAAAGATACGTGGACGCTGGGGTGGATTTGAAACACTGGAGAAGTGGGTCACCGGTGCTTTTGCTGGTCATACGGCAGTGTGCCTGAAAGATGAACTTGGTAATCTTTGGGTTGGTGAATCTGGACATGAGAATGAAAAGGTATTTAATTTGTCATCACCTTTCTTTTCTGCGAGTTTAATAGTGTAGTCAATACAGGGAGCGAAAACAAAAAAAAAGAAAAGAAAAACTATGCCTGCCTTCATACTTGGAAAATTTTTATTTTCAAGTTAGTTCACCTTTTACGCCAATTGTTTTGAGGTTTTTATGATATTTCGAGTAAAAAAATATTTAAGTTATGACTTTGCATGTTTCTCTTTCTGGTTTCTTGATGGTTCTACAGGGTGAAGAAATTATAGCAATAATTCGATGGGACGAATGGTGGCAACTGGTGCTTAAGGATAGTTCTAATCCACAAATAGCACTACTACCTTTGCATCCTGACATCCGTGCAAGGTTTAATTCTACTGCTGCTTGGGAATATGCTCGGAATATGGCAGGCAAGCCATATGGTTATCACAACATGATTTTTAGTTGGATTGACACTGTAGCTGAAAACTATCCTCCACCTCTTGATGCTCACTTGGTATGCATAGACGCACTTGACGCAGAGAGATATGACTATTGATATTTGCATGATCTGACAGAAGACTATATGTAGGTCATTTCTGTCATGTCTATGTGGACAAGATTGCAACCAGCATATGCAGCTAACATGTGGAATGAAGCTCTTAATAAGCGGCTTGGTACTGAGGTGACTGCATCTTTCCTGTTATGGATATTTCTGTTCTACTTGTTCATCTAATCTAATTTTGATGTGCCCTAGCCCCTAGATGATACTTTTTTGGGGTTGATTTCATCAATAGTCATTGAAGTTCAAAACTTTCAGCTCTGATCATCCCTGGAGTTTACTTATGCTTCCACTACTGGTCTCATTATTTTCTAATAGGATCTTGACCTGTATGGAATCCTTGCTGAGACTGAACGACGAGGCATAACCTTTGATCAGTTACTCACAATTCCTGAACAAGATGACTGGATGTACAGTGATGGAAAGTCAACAACATGTGTTGCCTTTATTCTGGCAATGTATAAAGAAGCTGGAGTCTTTGCTCCTATCTCAGATTCAATTCAAGTAACTGAGTTTACGGTTAGTATCTAAAGCTAGATTAATGCCTACTATCATTACCGATAGACGATGGCTAACGTGAAGTGATGAGTCGAAATCCTGTGAAGTGGGATAACACTCAATTCACGAGATTTTAATGCCTTCTATCTCTACCAATAGTGTAAAGTGAGGAGTCAAAATCTTGTTAAGTGAGATAACATTCAATTCACGTGATTTTAATGTCTCTTTATCTTTACCACTAGACTACGGCTAATGTGAAGTGATGAGTCGAAATTTTGTGAAGTGAGATAACACTCAATTTACAGGATTTTAAGACCTCATACGGGTGAAAGAGATTGTGTTAATCTTTACGTACAAATAGTATTACTCAGTATGTAATTTCTGTTATCATAACTCGATATATGTTCTTTCTCCTCGTTGCTGATTGCAGATCAGGGATGCCTATATGCTCAAAATATTTGAGAACAATATGACGCGACTTCCAGGTTGGTGTAACAATGGGGATGATCGGCTGCCATTCTGCCAGATTTTAGGCGAGTATCGAATGGAGTTGCCTGATTACAACACCCTAGAGCCCTATGCCAAAATGAATGAGAATTGCCCTTCATTGCCTCCAAATTATGAGAGGCCTACTAAGTGCTAAGTACTGTTTTCTGCTGAATAGGTATATATTCTCCATGGATATACTTTTATGCTGATGTATAAGATTGTGCTATTCTATGTATTTGGCCTCAGAGACAATTTATGGATAATTTTCACACGTCTCCACTTTAATCAATCTGTACATCTTTTAAAGTATCAATGTTGTGTGCCCATTTTGCTTGTGGTCAAAAAATTTTCTATTCCTCGTGGTTTTACTTTAGTGCTATTTAGTAATTTTGACTATTAAAAATACTAATCATTCGATTCAACCTTTTCTTGTGAGAAGAAATGTTTACATGTAAAATTCACGTAGTCCTCTTAACCCTCTCGACTGTAACTCCAACACTAAACGCATATAGTTTTTAATATGATTTAAGTGCTACAAACAATCAACTTATCGAATGATCTTCTGTGAATTTTTAATTGGTATGTATCACGTGGGTATCTGAGCAAAAGTGTCATTCTCAATGCTGAAGTGATAAGTTTCATACGAAGATGAGTGAGAATTCAATTTGATTTTGTACAATTTATGGAATGGTTTTATGATTCAATCAAGTCTAGACCTAAGGTGAATGTTTAATATGATTATGATTTAAGCTGTTTAAAAGCAATTAAATCGACCATTTTGGTAAGTTTTGTAGTTGGGTTGTACCAAAATGTTATTTTAAAAGAATCCCGTGAATGTTCGAATCACAATAGTTGAACTATCATTTTGCAGGAATTTGCTAAAAGGGTTTGTATAATTTTCCTTTATAATTTACCTATAATTCAATTGATCTATAAATGACGACTGAGTGATCAATAACATTGTCCTTTCGAAATAACTTAACAATGACCATATATACAGAAGAAATTATTCAATTCAAAGAATAAATTAATGAATCACAGCTACAACAAAATGCTAATTATTCTAAACGATCTCTTCAAACAAATACAAACTACGACGACACAAAACCTAACCACGAAATTAACAATCAAATGAATATCATCACTACGACAAAAATCGTCCCAAAATTTATTTACTGATCCATTTAATTTCACCTCTGGCACTTCTCTCTGATCCAGTGGATACCTGCGGAGGCACCTGCTTTAACTTTCCTGGCGCCGGTGGTCGCCGCCGCCTTCGTTTTCTCGCTGACGGCGGTGAACTTGGAAGCAGCACCGCCGCCCGTGGTGGATTTACTGTTGTCGTAACTGTAGAGAGACTCTGGATCCCATTGATCTGCCCATGAACTCTCGTATGATGTGTTTGATGCCATTTTTCGTCACTGAAAATACAGAGATTTGTATTTAGATTTGTTGTTGTTGAATGAATAGATCGAAGATTGAGTTGTATATATATATATGTATGTGTGTGTTTATCGGGAAATAGCCGGCGTTTGTTTCGAAGATTCGAGGAATGGGGCGAGTTCGATGTCCAGCCACCACAAACGCGGGAATGTGCTTCTAGAATCGTTTTGACCCAGAACGTTCTTGGATTTTTTTAAAAGGTAATTCTACTGTTCAATTTTTTTTTTTATTCTTAATTATTAATTTATTATGCATTTTGATTTGTTTTGATCTATTCTAATCTTCTATCTAAATTTTTACTCAATAACTTCCGCGCCTTGTATTTAAACAAAAAATTTATTTAGTAACTGTCTCGTCCAATCAATAAATATACGTTATTATTTAGGCCTTGTTTGATTGGGGGTTTAGTTGTTCCGCGCGGTATTCCGTGTAAAAATGTGTGGTTAATATTATTTTGGAAAATGTGTGTGTTGTTGAAAATGAGTATGAGATATACGAAATTGCGTGCGGATTTGGTTAACACCAAATAGAACAAGGCCTTAGTTGTGTATATAAATTATTTTGATTAGATGAGATAATAAAAAAAATTAATTGAGATAGCAAAATTGAACTAATTTTTAAGTAATCAAATTTAATACGGTATCAATGGTCATTGCTATTTAATAAGCAATTTTATTTGATTATTATAAAACTCGAAGGGGCACAATGATATCGACATGCTCAAAAAAAAAAAAAAAAAAAATCTGGTTGACTGCAGTTGTCGTCAGAAAACAAAAAGGTTAATTTGAACACGTGTTGTCCTGCTCATCCATATCATGAGCTGGCTTTCTTAAAGAATTTCGAAACTTCAGCAAAATTATTTCGTTATCCCTCCTTTTTTTTTTTTTTGAGGTTAATGAAGTGGATCATATATGCATATAGATGCATGAATTTGACATTTTAAGTTATGACTTTGGCGTGATCTGATCTCATGTGGTTCGACGCACCACAGTTCAAATTTACAGTTCTAATTCATGTCATTTTAGCTATCTTATCCAAGCCAATTGATGATCTTAAAACAATACGTATCATAATGTAAGAATATAAGTTGTTTTGAATGGATGGAAAAATAAATTAAAGACATAAGTGCTCTTTTACCCATTTGTGGGTATGATAAAATGTCACAAGTTATTAGATTTGTGAAACGTGTTTCCCTGAGGTAGGGGTGGACACGTATCCCAATCTGCCCACCTGGAGGCATTTTGGATAGGAGAGCGGGACTAAAGCAAAAGAAACAATCTAAGATAGGCTAATTGAGATAACGGAGCATTTATGTCTTTTTGGATATCTTATCTAAACCACGGTTTGGCTCTGTTCCCCACAGTAGGGAACAGAAGCCAATACCCACACCTACGTGGCGCTACGTAGGCATGTAAAAAAATTTTTTTTTTTTAAATTTAAAAAATGTTTTTTTTGGTATCTACGTTAAATTGATTGAATAATACATAACTGCTCCCTGATGACGGGGGGTTTCACCCGACCTCCATAATTTTTTTTTCCCCGACCGTGGGTACCAGATCCAAACTGATCTAAACCATAACTAATGATTCGATATCTACATATGAACATCTTAAGATGCCTACCCACATCTGGGCAGGCATCGGATCATTGGTGTCTAGACCATTTTATGATCTCAAAATAATACATTGATCATAATATAATAATGTAACCTATTTTGATTGGATGAAACAATAGAAGAAACATAGTAAGGGAAATTTTTGATTTTTCTTTCTAAACCCTTTTTACATCATATATATTCAAAAGAAGTCTTTCAACTGAACACCTCTAGTCCAAACTTGTCCAAGGATAAGAAAATTTATTGACACAAACCACAACCTGGAAAACACACAAGAAAATTTACGAAGGAAACAACATGGTAGCATCACATTCATTCAGACTATCTCAAACAAATGCCTCATATCAAACTTCGATGCAACCAATAATGCCGGCCTCTTCTTCCCCATTTTCAATTAATATATTGTCAAATTTAAATAATCATGTAGCCTCTCATACCCAGATCCATTCAAACCTTTATCCCACATTCCCCCTCTCTCTAAACCAAGATGAAACTCTCTCTATTCATCCCAACAATTTTTGCACTATGCTTCACAGTTAATCCAATTTCAGCCCATTTCTTCCCCAATATCACTTCAATTCCAAGTTCATTAATCCCAAATGCAACTGTGTGGGATGGTTTTAACAAGTTTCTAGGATCCCACAAAGGTGAAAAAGTACCTGGATTAGCAAATCTGAAGAACTATTTTCGACGGTTTGGGTACATTGATTCATCTTCTTCAGCTAATTTTACCGATGACTTTTGATGAAATACTTGAATCAGCAGTGAAGATGTATCAAATTAACTTCAATTTGAACAACACTGGCGAACTGGATGTACAAACGTTGAAGCACATTGTACTACCCAGATGTGGAAATCCTGATATTGTCAACGGCACTTCAACCATGAATTCCGGTAAACCAAAAACGAATTCAACCATTCACACAGTCGCACATTACTCGTTTTTCCCCGGTAAACCCAGCTGGCCGGCGAGGAAGAGTGAACTAACGTATTCATTCTTACCGGAGAATGAGCTGTCGGAGAAAATCAAAAGCATATTCGGAAAAGCATTCGAGCGGTGGTCGGAAGTGACGCCGTTGACATTCACGGAAACGTCGTCGTTTCGCGATGCGGACATTCAGATCGGATTCTTCAGCCGAAATCATGGCGACGGCGAGGCTTTCGATGGAGCGATGGGGACGTTGGCGCACGCGTTTTCGCCGCCGTTGGGGCTGTTCCATCTGGACAGCGACGAGAATTGGGTGATGGACGGTGATTTCATCAATGCTTCACCGTTCTCGGCGGTGGATCTGGAATCGGTGGTGGTGCATGAAATCGGGCACATACTCGGGTTGGGTCATAGCTCCGATGAGGCAGCGATTATGTGGCCGGAGCTACCGTCGGGGACGAGGAAAGTGGAGCTGACGAATGATGACGTTATGGGGATCCAGGAGCTGTACGGGTCGAATACTAATTACAATGAGTCCGACCCGGTTTTGAGTCCTAGAAATGAGAGGGATGTGAATGGGGTGCATAATTTTGTTTATTCTTTTTGGAAGCATGGGATTGTATTGGTTATTGGATTATTCTTGTTTTTGTAGTTTCCCTATTCCTTCAATTGTTGCTTCATTTTTTTTTTTTTTGAATTTTATTTTACGTTTGAGATCAGTATTTTTAGCATAAAGCATTGATTGAGTGTTAAAGTCAAATTTTAAATAGTTTTAATTTTCAGCGGATTTAATTGTGAACTAGACAAACTAACATAATAAAAAGCATTGCGATAATGTCAAACTTTGCATTTAAACACCACTTTTAAGCGAATTCGAAGCGACTTTGTATGAAATAGTTTGGTTTTTTCGTTTTCGAATGCTTTAAACATTTTCATGCTTCTGAATTTCGTTTTCATGCTTCTTCCTATTTTACGTTTCAAATCAATATTTTTAGCGTAAAACATAATTAAGCGATAATGTTAAAATTTGAGTCTTTTTAAACTTAAAATAGATTTAAACGAGGACTAGGCGAAGTAAATGCATAAAAAGAGTATCAAATTTTGCATTTAAACATCATTTAATTGAAATAAAAAATGAGCTTTTTAGAATAGAGTTTCAAATTATTACAATTATTATTCTTTTGCAACTCTTGACAATATGAAAGCTAATTTAACTTTGTCGCATGTCTAACTTATAATGTAATGCCATAACAACTGAAACCTGTTATCATTTATTTGAATTCTTGTTTGAAAATGATGAAGGTTCCTTAGAACCAAAATACGCAAGATAGAAAATTATTAGACTGATAATTGTGTTAATTTTGAAAAAATATAAATTGTGAAGGCGAAGAGGAAAACATTATTATTATTATTTTTCAATTAATAATAAAGTGTTGTTAATTATAGCATGATTGATATCATCCACGAAGTATAAATTTATAAAATTCCAAATCGTTCGACACTAGAATTAATTTGTGATGCATGGTAGGCCCAAACAAGCTGGTGGCATTTGGCTAATATGCTTCCAAAGTAAGAAAAAAAAGCTCATGTTAGGTTTGATAAAGTATAAATTCATTCGAAAGTATATGAATTGTGTTTGCCCCCAATATATGAAACCGTAATCATTGCAATAAGAAATGAATTGACACCAGCACAATGCGTCAATGCCACAAACCCTAATTGATTTTGAATTTCGCTAAGGATAAAAATTGATATGATTAATGTTGTACGTTATACGACAGAATTGAAGGGAAAGAATTATGCTCTCCATGACAAGAATCGATTCGACACAACACTAAAAAATGGTAACTTTTCTAGAGTCAAACTTAAAGTAATTAGCAAAGTAATAATGATTTTTTTGAATTAATCTCAAGTCAAGAATCCTTTTTTGCACCTTATGTCGACAAATATATAGTAATTAGTACATTATTGGTTTAGTGAAAATAATAGTTATAATCCCGTTCTATTACTCATATAAGGACATATTCCGGTACCCATACATAAATGGATGGGCAACACCTACCTCCCACCATCAAGGGCTGGGGACACGTGTAGCTCATCCTCCTATGTATGGGCACCGTAACATGCGCACATATAGGCGACAAAACAAAACCGATAATATGATATACATTTGAATCGATCTATTAGTTTAAATTATTAAGATCAAGTGGGTACAATATGACAGAATAGACAAATATCCTGAATTTGAGTTAGTAGTTAAATGATATATATTGAGACAAATTTATCAATTTATACATTCAGATGCACTTTTTTTTTATTGTCTTTTTCAAGATTTTCTACGTTCTTAGGCAGAAGTCTTTATCCAAAGCCAATCTTGAACAAGTTGTTGGAGGAAAAAAAAAAAAAAAGGAAAGAGAGAGGAGAGAAAGAGGGGAAAAAATTATACTAACGAAAAGTTAATACTAAAAGTAAATCATATTCCTTTGCTAACATCTAAAGAAACTATAATTAGGACAACCTAAAAACTACATAATCATCAAGAAACTCTCTCTCTCTCTCTCTCTCTCTCTATAACCATATCTGAAATCTAAAGGGGAAGATCAAGATTTTCATCTGAGTGCATATATTTGCAGTAATAAACCTTAATATATATTTGCTTTGGATTTTTTTCCCCTTATTTCAAAGCAAAAACACCTGCAGCAATCATCATGTCTTCTAAACTTTGGATTTCATCATTAGTCCCACACTTTTATCATCACCACCAGAAGATATTCTTTTCCCAATCTACAAACTCAAGGGGTTTGATCAGAGCAAGAAAGAGAAAGAAAAGGAGAGAGAAATTGATCTGAAGATATGGGTTCATTGAAGAAGAAGAAACCCTGCTTCCTGCTTCTGATCTTCTTTCAGCCATGAGGGTTTCAGGTTTCTCCTTCTTCTTCTTGTTCTCCTTCTCTCTCTCCGGGGAATTGAAGCTCAACGGTCCGATATTTTGCTAGATCAAGCAAATTTTATATCTATGTTTCTCTCTCTCTCTCTCTCAAAGCATGGTTACTAGGGTTTATGTGATCCTTGTTGTTTCATCCAAATCTGTGTTTGGTATAAGTTTGTGAAAGAATTGATTTCTATATATAAGCATGTAAAGAATAAATGATGTTGTGAACACAGGAGTACTGAAATATTATGTCGATCAATTATATTTTAGGGTTTCCATGTTTCTTTCTGATTTTCAGATTTTTTAATTAATATTTGTTTTTATTGATCGAATTTGTCTGAATCAAAGGGTTTATATATGTACTTTCTTTGATCTAATTTTCATGATTATTGTCACAGTCCTACTCGATCTATGCTTAATCCTTCTTAATTACTTGCTAGTTGGAATATAGAGAATCCACTGAAAATTATTGCTAATGGAGCGCTGGTTAGGAATTTGATTGAGAAGATAAAGTGTTTAATTAGATGATTTTGTGACTACTTATATTTATATTGATTGCGTTTTTCACATTTCTCTGAAGTTTTTTACTTTTTCCATAATTTGTTCCATATAATCGAGTTAAATTAATAATTACTTATAAGCAAATTCTCAGTTCTGTGAAGCAAAAATTAAATATTAATCCAACAAAATTATATATTGATTTTGACATGCATTCATAATCACTACCAATTTATTACTTTTTTTATATAATAATTCTTACAATCAATAGTTACTATTCTTATCGAAAAGTTAACTCATTTACCTACTCATAACATAGGGTATAAGGTTGGAATATTATTTGACTTTTTTTTGCCCTTTCGCCTTTTCTTTTACTTTTTTGGTTTCTCGTTTTGCGTTTGATTTATTATGTATATGCTAATTATTTAGAGCTTGTTTTAATAAAATTTTTCTAAAAAGTCATTTTGAACTACAATTTAAAAAAAAACTAAATTAAAATTTCAATTTCATACTTTTTAATACCAGGCTTGTCAAAAAAATGTAACTCTTCTTCTAGGAAAAACATTTGTGAAACAATTAGCTCACATAATTACTAAAGGATAGATGATACATTAGCATTTAGTTATAGATTTTCTTAGGTAGAAAGTGACTTTTTTTCTTTTTAAATGCTCAATCTCAGTTTTAAAAAATATATCATGTTGAGAAGTCAAAAAACTTTATATATGAAACACTTTTTGCTGAATTAAACTAAGATTTCAACAAAATAAATGGTGTGAAAATCATATGATCTCCGTTGAATTAAAATCAAATTATTATAAGCTTCTAGAAGAAAACTTGAAACGATGGATTTGTTCCTTAGATGGACAATAAGGTAGGGTTTTTCCGAAAGGAAATGATTGTGTCTCTTGATAGCAAATAGTGTACATAGTTGACATCAAAGCTTTTGATACCAAAACAGTGAATATGTTCATCTTTTGATCAATCTTGAACCACAGTACGTGGGGACAAATATTAATGAGTAAATAAACTAGGAATGTGTTTGATTGTAATTAATTCCTTGCAAATTTTTTCACTCACAATATGGTCCACCTTTTGGTGGAATTTGTGTTCAAATGTGCTTTATTGGTTCATTGCACAAAAAAAATATAAAAAATACAAAAATTCATAGATAGAAAATTTTTACGCCAGAAACAAACCCTGAAATTTAATTGATTTACTATTTTAATCACAATTATTAATAAACATACATTTTCATAATTTGATGAAGTGGTATATTTGAAAAATATAATTAAAATTTATTTTTCTAATAATATTAATATTCGTGTAAAAGTCAAAACATGTCCATCTTAATGGGACAAAGAGAACTAATATTATATATTGTCCCACGGATTTCTTGATCCATTGCTTTTCAATTGAGTAGAAGTGTTGGTTTGTTGAATTTTTATGTTCTTATAACTGTTTAACCAAATGGCTATTACATTCATGGGAAAAAAAAGAGAAAAGAAAAGACAAGAAAAGTAAATGACTATTAAGGTAGAATTTTGACTATTTTTGAAGAAGGGAATTGAAAAATTGCAAGTCCGTTATTCAACAATAAAAATAATATAATAACACTACTACAAAAAATACTTTAAGAAACCCACTTTATGAGGCGGTTCCAAACTCAGGCGCTACATAAAGTCTGATTGTGGCATTTTGGAAATTAAAAGGATATTCGAAAGATACATTATGTGGCTTTTTTTTCAAACCGTTGCATAAACATACATTAAGCGGTGGTTATTACAACCGCCGCTTATAATACTTTATGCGGCGGTTATGATAACCGCCGCATAAAACCCATTATCTATTTGAATTTTGAAAGATTCATTAGGTTGGATACATTAATCGGCGGTTATTTCAATCACTGCTTATAATACTTTATGCGACGGTTATAATAATCGCCGCATAAAACCCATTATATGTTTAAATTTTGAAAGATTCATTAGGCGGGATAAACATACATTAAGCGGCTGTTATTTCAACCACTGCTTAAATACTTTATGCGGTGGTTATAATAATCGCCACATAAGACCCATTATATCATCCCCCAATCACCAGCAGACTCCATTTTTCGCGATTGAAGAAGCAACTGCAATTTCATCTGGCGATTTTGAGCTAATTTCATCTCCTTCATCGACGAGTTAGCTCCAATTCAAGGAGGAAAGGTTGTTTGGGTATCATTGTCGACCTTCAAACAAGGTATAATTTTATTATCTTCACACCTTCATAGTTTTTTTTCATCTTAGGGTTGTAGTTTGTGGATCTTGCAAATTCATGTGTGGATTGTTGATTTATGTATATCAATATATGCTCTTAAGCATGGGCATTGTAATGTATGTGATTTTAGTGCTGATTGTAGTGCAATGTACACTCTCCCATTTGTAATGGCATGTTTTTTCATATTTTTGCGCCTTCATTTTTGGCAATCTTGTGGTGTTGAATTTTTTTTCGTTTCTTTCTTTTTTTTTTCAAATATTCATCTTCCACTCACATGAAAATATTTAGGAATAAAAAGTTATATTTATGATTTCTATAAATATATAGTAAAAAAAATAATTGAAGTAGTAAACCTAAATTTTTTTTAGTATATGAAGAATATATTTTTTAATTTAGTATATGAATATAAAATTATGAGATTTGAAAAAGAAATTAGTAGAGGCAAGCAAGCATTTAAAACAAAAAAAAAGATGAGAAAAAACGATAGGAATAAACTAAATGGAGAAGAAAAATGGAAAACTAGATGTTATTACTTTTTTTAAATTCATATAAACTTGAGGCAGCCAAACATAATCATGGATGTAATGTTATATTTATGATTACTAAAAAAATATAGGAAAAAAATAATGAAAGTAGGAAACCTAAATTTTTTTTAGTATATGATGAATATATATTTTAATTAGTATATGAATATAAAATTATTAGATTGGGAAAAACAAATAGTAGAGGCAAGTTAGTCGTTAATGTCTATGGAATTTTGTTGTGATGTTGTTGTTAATGTCTATGGAATTGAATCGGTTTTCTTATGTGTAGCGCAATTATTTTTCAAGTTACTTGTTACAAATTAGATGCCGTTGAGTGGACAACAGGTTTTTATAATTGCTGGTGAATAGTGCGGGCCAGCTACAAAATTGGAAAAAAAAAAGAAAAAACAACTTTAGGCGGCGGTTAAGGATACCACAGCCCAAAGAAACAAAATAAAAAAAAAAAAAGAAAGAAAAATGACTTTATGCAACAGTTTTTGACCGCTGCATATACTAGCTTATGCAGTTGGTTATTATAACCGCACATAATGTATCTTTATGAGGCGGTTAAAAACCGCATCTTAAAGACACCCGACTTTTTGCAGCCCTCTCATACGAGGCGAGTGAAAAGCGCTGCTTAAAGCCATTTTAAGCACCACAAAATCCATTTTCTGTACTAGTGTTAGATAATAAAACAATAAAATGACAAAAATTTGCGTGTGAGGCCTCTAACTTTTTTCAAAAGCTAGCATTAACAGGTCATCTTCTCCCATGAGCCGATCGTACGACCCCAAGACTGTTACAACTTCTGGAAGCGTGGTAACTAGGAGCACCATTTTTATCAACCTCCATAACAAAATTTTCACCTCTTTAGTTGCAATCCGCTTTTAACATCTTTATATTATAATTTATGAAGTGCCACGTAGGCAAGGATGCCAACGTGACACACATTAAATATTTTAAGAAAATTATAAAATCAGTTTTGGAAATACACCAATATTAATTAGTAGTAATTAAAAATATAATTGAAAATAAATCAACATTTAAGACAAATATTTAATGAGAAAAAATTTGTTTTGGAAAGACTTTAAATATAAATTCATTTTTTTAAAGTTTTAATTCAAAATATTAATTAAATAATAAATATTTTTTATTTTTTATTTAATTTTATCGTGATAAAATTGTAAGTTTTGATAATTTTGCTTGGTTACGTGAATTGGTATATTAAAAAATAATGGGTATTTTTTACTTTTTTATTTTTAAAAATAAAATAGTGAGCAATTAAAATTATAACTGGATTTATATTGAATAATTTATTTATTTTTAAGTAAATAGTAATTTATTAATCTTTATATTATTATAATTGAAATGTCACGCCTGTTGGCAGTGCCAATATGACACATGGTTTCTAATTAAAAAAAATTAATTGATATTTTTCGTTTTTAATACATCGATGTGATATGCTCTCTAACTGGATGTTGCATTGCACACGTTTTATCCTTCTAAGTATTTAAAATTATAAAATCAGCAGTATGAAGACTTAAATATAACATTTACAATAAATTTTAAATTTCAAATGTGGATTTAATATTTATTTATTAATGAAAAGATAACAATAGATGATAAACTATTAAATTATTCTTATTTTGTTAAATGAAAAATGAAAAAGACCTAATAACTTGCTATTGGAGGTTAACCAAGTCAATTTGGACCAATCGAGCTAATTTTTGAACGGCTGTGGGTTCTATTGTTAGGAAAAAGATTGGAGATCAAAGTGCAAAAAGAGTAAAAAGTTTGGAACCGTTGGAGTAATCTACCCAAATAGAAAGAAATATTCTACCCAAATAGAAAGAAATATTCATGTAACAAATAATGTATTTTAAAATATCATTCTAAACCCTTAAGAGTGTTTAATTGCATGGAATTGGGTGAGAAAGGAATATATTTTTCATGACAATTTTTCACTTTGTGTTTGATGCAAAAATTGGAATGAAATTTAAATTCCATGGTACAAGTACTTTAAATTTATTTTTTGGTCAGTTTCATGGAAAATAAATTTCTTGGGGGTATGGTCGTTTTTATTTTCCATCTTATATGGAATCCAATTTCCTTTTCATCTTTTGCAATCAAACACACCTCAAAAGTTAAATGGTTAAAATTGAGTAATTGTTATCGAACTTAAGAACTGTAATAAATTGCTCAATATATTTTAAAATGTAATTGAATATTAACCGAATTTTATTTTTCATCAACCATCGAGTATTCACATTTAAATATATTATTTACAAATTGTATACATACAATCGAAGACGTTATTTATAGAGCTAAATGGACTGATTGTAGGCACAACACTACATAAGGGAAACAAATAAATAAATTATAACAAATATGACTTTCTTAAACAATACTTGTCCACCTTCTTTTTTTTTGGGGGGGGGGAGGGTTGGGGGGAAGGGAGGGGTTGGGGTTTAGAGTTGTTTGTCGAATTTTATCACCCCCCAATAGCCTCGTTAGTTTCGTTTGCTTATGTGTAATCTATTAATAAAATTAAATATTGACTTAATGAGTGGTCGATAATTAGAGCCTTCCTATACAAATTAAATCTCATCACAAACTTTTCCTTTCCCATCCTCTTTAATCATTCATTCATTTATTTATTATTGATTTGATAACTATTTTATATTTTTTAATACTCCTCCAATTTTTAACTACACATCTTATACCAAATTTTATCACACCAAATTTAATCTCTATAGAACATACCCTTAGTATTAGAGCATTTTCAATGCTTATTTTTTAGACAATGTCTATTTGAAAATAGAGATATAGACAATATTTTAAGTAAGGTCTCATGTGTATACTACTATCTTAGTTCCATAAATATAGTTCATTTTGATTTTCACAAAGATTAAGCAGAATGTAGTTGATAATATTGGAAAATTAAAAATTAATATTATTTTCTTAATAATATGCCATTTTATTGATTAGATATTTTATGTCAACTAATATATTTTAGTGATAATAATATACATTAAATTATGGCATATAAGACAACTAATTTTTTAACTACATCTTCAAAATAAATGTGGCCTATATTTCGGGATGACAAAAAATGAAAAGTTGACTATATTTTTTGGATGGATGTAGTATTTTTTCCAAAGTATTTTTTTTTCAACATTTTCTTTTATTTTTATTAAATTTTCTCTCATTTACCATATTTTTTCTCCATTACTTCCTCTATCACATCTACAAATGGATATCCAACTTGACATCTTTTATTATTATTTTATTATTATTTTTGAATTTATTTTTATTTCTATGATCCTTTTCACATTTTCCACCATTTTTCCATATATTTCTTTCTCTTTCTTTTCAAATATAATAATCGTATTCTACTTTTTTGTCTCTCTCTCTCTTGAAATAGACATTATTCTAAAAATAACCATTAGAGATCCTCTTATTCCCCCTGTTTCAATTATATAGGCATATATTGATTTTTTCACAAAAATTAAAAAAGTTACTGAAAAAATAAATTTTACAACTAGTTTCTCAATTTACTCTCATTTAATGAGCATTATTAAAAAACAATGGATTTGGCAAATCAAATAAGATTATTTTTGTAAATGAGTTAAGAAATACTCTTTGATAGAGAAATAAAATTATATGAAATATTTGGAATATCCCAAAAAGAAAATAAGTCTATATCGACGGAGAGAGTATTAATAAGAGCAATATTAATATTGGAGCAAAAAGTCAAGGGAAAAAAGCCAAAGAAAAAATTTTAGGGGGAAAAAACTATTTTAACATAATATTGAGGGGAAAAATTATGTGGAAAATTTGGGCACATTCCAAAACATGCATTTGAATTTTTTTATTTTCTTGAATATACATCAATACATATTTTTGCTATAAACAAAAGAAAAAAAAATTGTGGGCATTTTGGGAGAGGAGCTATTCTCTAAAGTTGGGGGCAAATTTGGCACCAACTTTAGAGAATAGCCCTTAAATTTCGATTTTTATATTCTTAAAAATGATACATTATTTGGGTTTTGTTAGATCGAAAAATTTAAATTTGGGTTTTTTCACCCTACAATAATTGTGTTCTAAGCATTTAATTACATTTAAAAATATAGAAAGAATTGCATCTCCCAAGCACAGTGACTATTTATTAACTGGTGTTAGAATATTTGTAAAAATATGTATTATGTTATAAATAGAGAGTAAAAGAAGAGAAGTAGAAAGAAGACCATCAGATTGTGTATCTCATTATGAGGGTCAAATGCCTCTATTTATAGATACAGATCTAGGGTTTCATGGGTACACCGCTAGGGGGACAATGTTAGGGTTTTAAGGGTACAATGGTTATTCACAATACAACTACTAATTTACAACACTCCCCCTTGAATGACCGATCATACAATAATTGTCTCATTAAAAAAAACTTATTAGGGAAAACCCCAATAAGAAAAATCGACCAAACTAAGGAAAAAAAGATTACAGCAAATTCTGAACAAATTTAGAGTGTCGAAGTGTTGCCTCATTAAAACCTTGCCAGAAAAACCCAGTGGGACAAAAACTGGTTTAAGGGAAAAGAGTACAGCTGCTCCCCCTGACTTCAATCAACAATAGTTCTCGTGTTTAGCCATCTATATCTTTCCAATGTCTTCAATACTTCGAAATATATTCTACTTCAAGGTGTATCAACTCTTTAGGAGTTTTGCCTTGAGGATTGATGTCTTGTACACCATTTATTATACAAAGAATGTGCCTCGTTAAAACCTTACAAGGAAAAAACCCAGTGGGAAAAAATCCAAGTGAAGGAAAAAGAGTACATCATTCTTTCAATACCATATTAAAGTTGCCTCGTTAAAAACCTTGTTAGGAAAACCCATTGGAACAAAACCTTAGTCAAAGGAAAAAGAGTGCAACGATTATTTAATCTCCATCATGACTTTAACTATATGCTTCAAGCATAATAAGTCATTCGAGATTATATACTTCAGGTATAGTTAATCCTTCAAGGATTATAGTTATGTGTTTGTAGCATTATATGCTATAAGTATAATATTTTATATCCACTTCTTAACCACTTTGCCGGATTTTCCAACGTACCAAGATTTGATCGCTCTTTTGATTTCTACACATTGGTATATCAAATAAGCATTCCCAAAATATCGAGATGAGAATCATACATTTTGATCTCACTCATTGACAAATCAAACTATGCAAGGTAGTAGTTGAAATATAATTCATCACATAAGAATATTTTATGTTATAAAATAGTATCGTGCAATAAGTCATACTTTACGACTATACTTCTATATACTTTTGCACGCATACTTTCTGGTATTTTACTGACTTTTGGACTACAAGTCCTATATTATAACAATCTGCTAGATTGTGGGTTTTGGCCAATACGTCATCAATCCAATGAATTTTATTTTATATCCTCGCTTTCGTAATAGAGCTCTATAAATATATTTTGTCGACATTTGATTCCATATTTTCCCCATTATAGACATAACTAGCGAGATCTCTTATTTTCACTAATTTCAGGTACCTGGTCATCTTCTGGAGGTTTATAATGAATTATGTCTATATACTTTGCAAAGAATATGCCTCAATTATTTGCTCCAATTGTCTTAGGGAAGTTCGGAATCAATTACCTTCACATTCTAAACGTGATGGATTTACAAAACAATCTAATTTGGAGCATTCACAGTTGGAATATATTTGGTCAATAATAGCATCTAAATGACTAATCATGCGAAGGTATATAATGATGCATCATAATTATTTTTCCCAACTCCTTAATTCCTCCCCCTAATACTGACAAGACAAACTATGTCACGATATAGCATCCTTCGGGGATGGAATAATTCAAATTTGATTTCATATTCTTAGCATTCCTTAAATGTCCATCGTAGCGCGTGTGGTGAGTGCACTTATTGAAACTTTTAAGATGGAAAATAGAAAGCTTCTGACCATAAGTCAATTATATTTGGGGCATCATATAATACAATATCGACATGTTTTATAGTTTTCTACTGTCTCCTCAAAATTTTATAATTATAGCGAATAACCTCAATAACTCCTGGTTATGGGATTTTAATAAGTAATTATGTGACCAACTAGTGGATCCATATCATAAAATTTCTAGTGGTCGACATAAAGGGTGAGTGAGCTCACAAGATTCACCCTTAATTTTTATTCCAGATGAATTGGGACTTCATCCCAATTTTTAGTTAGTCATGGTTTGATAACCATATTGCTTTGAGAATAAGTAGCATATGAGAATTCAATATATTGAACTTCTAATTCTTTGTAGAATTCTCAATATTTTTCATTATTAATAAAATCGGGATGGTACAATCAACCATGCCAAATAGTAATGTTCTTCACAATATATATTGGACTTTTGGATCAGGTAGTTTCTAACTCTACAAGAGCTTTCAACCAATCATTGAACTTCTGGTTCAAGATAATACTCTAATTGAACTAATATTCGATTCGAGATTTATTTTCACAACCATTCCAAAATGTCGATCTATTAATGATGCAATATCCCTTATGATATTTTTCAAGATTTGTACTACTTCAAGAGTAAACAAGAATATTGCATTTTCTTCAAGGAATCACAAAATAAATTATCCAAAGATACTAATAGAATTGCCCAAAAATAGTAAATAAACAAAAATATTCAGCGTGAGAAAAAAAAATAATTACAACAAAACAATTTATACTTCATTAAGAGCAATAACAAGATATTCTTCTAGAATATCAAACAACGTTTTTTTCTTCAACGAATAATAAATCTTATATATTTGCTATTTAAGAGTGATCATATTTTTCAAAAATATATGAGATAAGATTGTAATTCTTCAAACCACAATATGATTTTATTCTATTTTATAATAATATTCTAGATTGTGGTATAATTTGTGTTTCTTCGTGAAACTATATTTAATATCTTAAACTTCTTCTGGGGCCAATCATATTCTTATGGGATATGCTATTTAATTGTGATCCTTCATAAAATATTCAAATTACAAATTCTTCACAGACACGTAACACTAATATTCTATTGGAATATTAAGATAACGGTGTACTTGTTCAAAGGCAACAACAAATTATTACTACATTTTCTTAAGGAGAAACTCATTTGTGACAACAACATAATAATATTCAGAAATACAAAAATAATCAGAGAAAATAACATATGAATGTTACCTCGATAAAAGTTGGCGACATTTTCTCCTTTTAGACAAAGAAGATGAATCTCCCGACTATAACTATGTTTCGGCTAAAGTCTCCACTACCAACCAGTTCATTAATGATGCCAAGTCTTCATTGTGAAGAACGTGTTTCCATACGAACGTCGCTCCATCCATTTAGGACAAACAACATTATTTTAAAGATGTGAAAAACGAGAAATGAATTATTTCTTGAGGAGTTACAAATATTCTTCAAGAATATTAATTTACTTTGTTTTTCTTCGAGAAAAAAAACAAATTACAAATCTCATATATCGGGCTCTTCATAAGCACACAATTATGCAATTTGAATACACTGAGATCAAGTTGTGTTCTTCAAGAACCAGAATGAAAATTCAAAGAATCACACTTCTTCGGGAAATAGATCATAATTTATAGGCTCTTCAATATCAAATTATACTGGGCAATAATCTTCAAGATCACTATTAGAATTCGAGCATATCAATTTTTTTTCAGAAAACCATGACTAATAGTGTATATTAGTAGGACTCTTCAGGAGCCAATTATATTCTTCTAGAATATTAATTGTGATTATTCAGAAACTAAACTATCTAATATATACATTGCGGTAATTAATCTTTAGGATTTTTGAATATTAGAAAATCGTATTACTGCAGGAAACCTTAATATAACATATCTCAAGAATATTCTAAAGTCGATCGTAATCTATGCATCTATAATTGATCTTCAAGAATAATAAACAATAGTTTTCGATATTTTGCATTAACATGTGTGCTCTTCAAGAGCAATGATATATAATCTTTAAAGATTTATGCATACTGTTTATTTCTTCGAAAGTAGATAATATTAATTTAGACTATTGTTATATTAGGGGCAATAGTTCAATATTCTTCGGGAATAATGAGTTATTAAACAAACTGAATCTGATCTAGACCACTCTTCGAGTTCATGTTATATTCTTCAAGAATATTACAATTAGTTGTGCAACGACTTGGTTTGATCTAACTGAAAAATCTAACTAAACATAAATATTACAATAATAAAAATTAACTAACGCTTGTAATTAAATAAAGCAGAAAAATAAACTTGCTTCTTCAGGAGCAATAACAAAATATCTTTTTAGAATATTTATATCGTATTTTTCTTCAAGAAAATACAAATTGTGAATCTCATATATTTTGCTCTTGTGAAGTACACCATATGATGAGATTAAGTTGTGTTTCTTCAGGAACCATAACGAAATTATAGGAGATGAAGTTTGGATTCTTTAGTAATCAACAAATCATATATCTCAATAATCTTCTGGACTATTAAAAATTAATATTGCGTTTCTTTCGGAAAGTGTGATAAATTGTATTAAGTAATTAGATCCCATAGACATCATATTAGTCATAACATATGGGGATAAATCACGTGTGAATTCAAGACTACCATTAAACAACTTGATGAATACAAGACAATTTGTGACTGTCATACTTACATTCATTTGTAATTGACTGCTACAATTATCTTAAAAAGGAGAATCAATCAAGAAAATATTCATGATCTCCTTCATATGATAAAACAACATGATTATCAATATCTCGTAATCAATTGAAGGCCAAAGATTCATTAAAATTGAATACTGCTATCAAATCATGTATAAATGTAAAGGCATGAGAATCAAATTAATATTTTGAAACCATGTTGTATATACAAAAGGAATGAAATCCACCATAATCATAAAAATTGTAATCGATCTAACCATTAATTGGTAGATGATTTTGCGACAAAATTAGAAATAATATTGTCATCAAATTGACAGATTATTTCACTTATCAAATCGATTTCATATTTATCATATATATTATTTATATATGATAGTGTTAGAAATCAAAATAAAAAAAAATTGAATAAAGCGATATACAAAAGCAATGGCCATTATTTGACCGCTATAAAACAAACCATGACTGTCGAATACGATTAGTTACCAAGATAATAGAAATTGAAGATTCAAAGATCTGAAGTCAAAAAAATAAAAACGTGGCAGCAAGTGTTAACCCTCAAACTCATATGTCTTGATCCGAGAAGCCGTAGCCATGGTGGGAGATTTGGTAACCTCGTTTGTATATAATATTCATAGCATCTAGTTTTTGAACTTGAGGAAATAAGAGACAAGAACTTGAATCAAACTTTAAATCAACAAACCATTAATTTGGTTTTTGACTTCGGTCGACTAAATGAAAGAAAATTCATATTAATTATGATTTCTATTCATTAGCCGATAGGGTAAAAGAGAACACAGATTCAAGAACAAATCGTGCTGATAACGTGTTATAAATAGAGAGTAAAAGAAGAGAAGTAGAAAGAAGACCATCAGATTGTGTATCTCATTATGAGGGCCAAATGCCTATATTTATAGATACAGATCTAGGGTTTCATGGGTACACCGCTAGGGGGACAATGTTAGGGTTTTAAGGGTACAATGGTCATTCACAATACAACTACTAATTTACAACATATTATATGTTTTTATGTGATGCAAGAGAGAGAATAAGTGAGGTTAAAAAATATATAAAAATGTGTAGCATTGCCCGCTAATTTACTCAAATAAATCCTCGTCTCACGCGCGACGTGCTCTCTCTGAACCCCAACCGCCCGCACACCATCAGAATGAAAAACCCGTAATTTGATTTTAACTCCCGACGAAGGAATTGAAAAAGATGAGAGACGAAGAATGAGAGATTCGAATGAGAGGAATTGTGAGGAGCACCTTAAATTAATAAATGGGTTGGAGTAAGCAAATGGGTTATGGTAATACCATAAGGAAAATTAAATAAATGGGTTTGAGAAGGTAAATTTGTTATTACTTATAAGATGGTAATGAGTGATGTACTTATCGCTTTAAAAAAATTTAAAAAAAAATCGGCCGAGTCGAGTCGGGTCGGGTCACCACCGACTCGAAAAATAATGTGAAAATAAAAATATATTGGATACATTAAGCGCTTGAAAATAAATTTAAGTGTTATTATGTTATTTCTACCTTTCAATATCACATAACCGATATTGCACAAAAATTGTTGAACATTAGTTAATAAAATATTAGATCATCACAAATGTTACAATTAGTAGAGAATGTCAACAACCAATTTTTACGTATTAGTAACCTACAATTAGATTCTTGTTCAGAATGAAGCAATATTTCATTAAATTCGTGACTCTAAATTCATAACTTCGTCGAAGCAGCTTGCTCCTCGTCACGAGGATTTTATCATTCTTAAAGTAAAATCGAAAAGGGATATTGGCACAAATAGTCAAAAAAAGTACGCTTGTTGCGTTTTTAGTGCAAAATATAAAAATGTAACACAATTGGTCCACAAAAAATTTGGTGCGCACTTAGTCCAAACTGGCGGAATCCTTCAACTTTTGCTGTTAATTACCTCAATTTTTGCTACTTTGTCATTTTTCCAAATTGTATTTTGGTCATTCAACTTACAAAAAATTACATAAATGGTTCAAACCTTTGGGGGTTATTATAACTAGGTCCCAAAGTTTTAAATATGTATAAATTAGTCCGAATTTTAATTAAATTGCATAATTTTACTTTTTATTTTTTATATATGTTTATTTAGTCTATAATTAACTGTATCCAATTAATTTGATACTAATTAGATAGTTTTTGCCAAAATTTTCAACAAAATAGCATTTGTTCTCATGAACATCATAATTTTTCAAAAAATTCTTTATAATGATATACACATATTTTGGTTTTACCTAGCAATAAATAATAAATATAACTATTTTATCCCCTTAAAATTTTAGTATGAGTATATCACTACTGAATGTGGAAAAATAATAAAATAAATATCTCACCAAAATTAAGTAGTTTTTAGTCAAAATTGTTCATAGGGAAGTTGGCACAAATGGTCCAAATTAAAAGTATTAAATTTATCGAACTAATTTGGTCGTAGTTAAATAATTTTTATGGAAAACTTTATAAATATTAACAGGCATTTGCATTGACCGTATAACATTCGAAAAGTTTCTTTCGTACCAATTACAATCCAACAACTAAAAATATTAAAAGAAAAATTACGAAACAACAACTGGAAATTAATGTAATTGTTATATCGCAATAAACTTTAACTTAGATATTAATGAAAGCATGCCGTTGTACATATTACCGATGGAATACCCAAAACCCAAGTTGTCATCTCAAACAGCGGTGAATTGCCTTTGTAATCTATGTACATTTATTTGCACCATCGGCTTGGTTTTTGGTTATTTCTTCGTAACGCTGATAAGAAATTTTACGTGTACATATTACAAATGCAGATTTTAAATTAATTTGACTCCCAAGCTTGTTTTAGTTAAAAGAATTGTGCAAGGGCGATTGCATTGAATATATATACACCTCTAATACAATTTTGCATGCATGTAAATCTTCTCCTCTCTCTCTGTTTTGTTTTTTTTTTTTGGTGAAGAAGTGGGGTAATCCTATACTTATCACACTATTTACCATGGTGTTGCAATCTTCTCTTTCATATTTGGTTTGCTATTTTTTCGCTGCACCCAAATCAATTGTGAACTCCACACGATTTGAATGTCTCTACCAATTTCCCCGTTTCTTTTAGGGAATTTCGATCTCTATAAATTAATGGATTTCTAAAATTTGATGCTACTAGGACAAAATGGGATGCAATTGTTAATGTGCTTAATAGTTTCAGAAGGGTAATTTCTCAATAGTTACGTTATGATAAAATAATGCACGATATAAAATTTGACAATATATACTTAGTAGCATCTTATCCTTGATACTTCATATATTATATTTAAACCAATAGTTATCACGAGTTATTCACTATTATGTCAACTTTCGTGTCATCTACTCTTCTTGGCATTTTTCAACTGGTCAAGAGTTACACTAAGAGAACATAGTATCACTTATCACGGTCTCTCACTACGATTAGTGTTTAAATGTCTGTTTAGCCTTTCATCTTCTTGTTTGACAAATGTCCTTGATCGTTGTACTATTTTTCTAGCAGGTATATGGTCTTGAAAGATTTTCTTCAATTATATCATCAAATTTTTTAACAAAAGTAAATATTTTTTTCGAAAAAAATAGAAAAGTTATCAAATGAGATCGGCGAATAGTTGAAAATAATGTTACAAGAATTATTATTATTATTATTATTATTATTATTATTATTATTATTATTATTATTATTATTATTATTATTTTCGGTTATCTATGAGCAGTGTTCTCAAAAACGTAAAGCATCGACATCAAGCTGCAAGGTTTATAAGCTTAAGCGTTGAAAGGCGTTTTTCAACTTATTGATTTATTTTTAATTTCTAATTACTCTAGAATCATAAAATAAATAAAATAATGTCTACCAAAACATATAAAATTTTAAATATTATATTTAATAATAATTTCTACCACTAAAAATTCTTAAATTCCCAAAAGGGCAAAATTAGACAAACACAATAGCCTATAAACAATTTTACAAAACCTCCTAAAGTTCCACATTGTTGAAGTGGTGAAGAAAACAAAAACTTTTACTCCATGAGAGAAAGAAAACAAAGGTGAAAAAAAAGACAAAGGAAAGAAAAAAACTTACCGTAGAATATAGATAAGCAGTTTAACGCGTGAAATACTATCACATTCAATTTACATGTTTTCAAGATTTGGGAATTTTATTTGCTCTCAGACAATTTCTCCCTTTAATGGACTTTGTCTTTCCAATTTCAATTTTTGGTTTTCTTAAAAAAAAAAAAACCCCGCTTAATAACACTTACGCGGATTAAACCCTGCTTAAGCTCGCTTAAGCACGCTTAATCATGCTTAATGGGTCAATGTGCCTTTGACCCCTTTTTCCGCGCTTTCCGACAAAGTTGAGCGTGGTGGGGACTCCTCGCGCTTAGGTGCCGCTTAAGCGGCACCTAAGTGCGCTTTTTAGAACATTATATATGAGCCACAAGTCCCCAACTATTCCATTTCGGTACTGTAAGTTCTTATATGTACTATTAGATTATTTATTTATTTATTATATAGCATGGCATGTTATTTTAGATTGAGCATAATACAAGTATTATCAATTATGGTTGTTGATTGACGATGAGATGGGTGATAATCAGAATTAAGAAAAATATGAATTTTGTCAACTTATTTGTTTAAGTAGCTTTTGTCTAATTGGTTTGTATTTGGTAGGACTGGGCATCAGTTTTGTCGGGCCGGGTTTTCAACCCAACTAGAAACCGAACCGGTTCGATTTGAGTCGATTGTGTCTGTTTATGCCTTATTTATTTTTAAAAATTTTTTTTCTATAAACTGATTGATGGGTTTGTGGGTCGAAAATTCCCAACCCGTAAAACAACCCAATGGGCTGCCAACCTGACCCAAACCGACCTAGTCTGGTTTGGATGGTCGGTTGAGGCTGGTTGGCCAGGATGCCTAGCCTAAATAATCTATATAACCATTGTCACTTTTGCTTGGAAATTACTTAAACAATTTTTCTCACACTGGAATAATTTCCTAGCTCCGCCCTTGGAGGTATTCGCTCTCTTTGTTAAAGGGAAGTGAACATTCCAAAGCACGAATTGGTTAGGTCGTCTATATAGCATACTTGTTCTACTGTTTGGGATGAGGCTCCCCGGTCTCTTGATGCCTCTCTAGTACATGATTCTGCTAACTATCAATGACTTTCTTATTTCAAGAAGAAAAAAAAAATCAACATTTTGCAAGTGTTATAGTAAAAATATCTCAAACTCGTTTTTCTATCCGTTCCGATTTTAGATTTAAAAATCTCAACTCGAAATCAATCCAACCATGCCAATAATTGACCCGGGGCAACCCCATTGGTCCGGGTAGTTGGGTTTATGGCCAACGCTAATCATTCATAACTAAAACTCACCACAGTACAATAACGCTAACATGTATTGCCTTTTGTTTTTAATCAAAAAGTAGTGATTGTTGGAAAAATATTAATGGAAAAATAAAATGTAAAAGAAATGCTTCTTCTCAAAAATTATGTAGTTAACAACCAGCATTCAAAAAAAAATCGGAGTTGGTTAGTTTTTTTCAGAGAGAAATTTACCAAACAGGGTATTCAAGGTTTTGATAGTTTAGAAATTGACCCCTGTGATTTTCAAGAATGAGTATTGCAGGTGAAAAGAGTAATCCATCAAAGTCAAAACCCCCAAATAAAAAAGAAAGGGAGAGAGAGAGAGACCTTTGTTCGCCATTGGGATGACAAACACAAACAAATTGATTCTGGTGGTGCTTTTCTGGGTTGCGGTTCTATTTGGATCTCTTGCTCGCATTCTGGTACTTTTTCCTTTTCTTTCTTTTTTTCCTTTTTTTTTCAATAATTTTCTTGGAGTCTTATTTAAGTTTTACCCATAATTTGTTGAATTCATAATTGGAGAATTGACTCCAGACCTTTGATTTTTGATCTACGGATTTCAGAATCGGTAAACTGATGCAGGAGTTTCATCTCAGAAAAAATTCATTGCAGATGGCAAGCTCCACAATAAGGTTTGATTTTTACACTTGCAAATAATAATGAGTCATGTTCATTTAAAAGGGTATCTTTTGTTTTATATGATCTGCATTTCGTGAATAATTAGCTGATGCAGGTGGAGAAGACCTTGCAGGATAAAGATGTTACTCACGAAGTTTATTTTGACATTGAAATTAATGGAAGCTCCATTGGTAAGTATTATGTATGAATGATATGATCCGGGTTACCCTCAAGTGCTAAATGGGAGCATGGAGCAGTGCTTAGGCCAAGTGAAATCAAGATCAAGCCAATTGGAGCAAAATCGGGTTGATTTCATGAAGATTGGAATGTCCAACGAGGTTCAAAGCTACATATCTCTGAAACGGGCAAGGATTTGAAGTTGTGATCTGTTGAAGAATTGAAGCTCGTCAAGTCTAGTTTGCAGTGAGCTTTGAATCACCTCATTAGGAGATCGGGTTCGAAAGATATGGCCGAGACAATGAAGACGGCCCAAGCTGAAGAAACTGGAAGAATGCACAGGAGAAGAATTGCGGCTGTAATTCTAAGTCCTACAGCTGTACCTTTCATTGTAAACCGACCTTAGCTAGTTTTAGGATATTTTCGGATTTTTATTGTTATTTTATTCCATTTTCGTCTCCTAGCTTGTATAAACATGTAAAATCAGCCACTGTATCATTTCAAGATTTATGTGAAATTGAAGCTTCATTCTTTTGGGTCGAGTTTCTCCCCACCCGAGTTCCTTGAGTCTTGATTGTTATTGAGTCGAGCGATCCTCCTTCAATCATGGTTCACGGGATGCCCTCGAACTTATCGAAGGATTGAGCAGCCTTCGTGCCATTCAAAACATGATATATCAAAGATTCTAGCTTGGTCGACGCTATTCTCGTGCTGGGGTCTAGATTTACGGGCGTTACCGATCATTTTGCCGGGTTCTAGTTGGGAGACGATTCTTCGGGTGATCGATTCGAGACCGGCGCGGTCCCGTATTGCATCATTTGGTATCAGAGTCAGTCCTTCTTGAATCTGGTATTTATCTGTATTATTTGTGTTATTTTTTATTTATGATCTTAGATTTGAAGTGATAGTTGAATCTAGGGTTTTAAATCAATTTCTTGCACTTTGTTGTTCTTGGGTTGAATTTGGGATTCTCGAAATGTTCATGATAAACTTGGGTAGTTCTTGAGGGATTCATAAAGGAATTTTGAGTTTTTTGTAGTTGATTCAAGGATTTTGTTGATGTTGTGGTGTTTTATTCAAAACAAGAGGGCCTAAAATATTGGGAAAAAAAAGAAAAGAAAAAGAAATGGCTCCCTTACTTGTTGAACGAGTTTTGGTCAATTTATTGGCTACACTTAGTGTTTCATGTCTTTGTATTGTATTGTTGTGTCATTATAGAGTTGTAAGTGTGTTTGCTTCATTTGTTATAGCAACTAGTTGTTTATGTATTGTGCATCGCATTTGAGCTTGAAGTGTGCTTTGAGCTCCAATGTAGTAAGTTGTGTGAGTATTGTGTGTTGTCATAGTAATGATCGAGTTGCATCTTGACCTTGAGTTTGAAGCGTTCAATCTTGCCGGTTGTCTAACACGCACAGTCGAAGGTGATATGTTCGGCCTATTGTTGTCCACTTTGTGAATAGAAGGTCGACAGGTTAATGTGGATCATTGAGTTCAATGTGTAAACTTGTATGTATTGTGATGCGTTTGTGTTGCAATGAGTTTAGGTATTGAAGCTTGGGATTAATACTAGAGCATTGATATTTGGACATGTTGTGAGTTTGTACTATGAGTATGTGATATTAGTTTGTGTGTTTGTGTTTGTGTTGTTGTCAGTGTCGTACCATGGATTTTTGATGCCTGAGTCGAAGTTCTAAAATTATGCCCCATATTGTAACTTGCACTTAATTATATACCTCAATAATTTTTTTAAAAATAAAGTTTTTATAATAGAAATCCTAACACTAAAAAGAAAAGCTTAAAAAATCCACACTTGCACTGAAATTTGGCACAAAAATTCACACTTGTAAACCGACCTTATCTAGTTTTAGGATATTTTGGATTTTTATTATTATTTTATTCCATTTTCGTCTCCTAGCTTGTATAAACATGTAAAACCAACCATTGTATCATTTCAAGCTTTATGTGAAATGGAAGCTTCATTCTTTCGGGTCGAGTTTCTCCCCACCCCCTTTCCTCGAGTATTGATTGTTGTTGAGTCGAGCAATCCTCATTCAATCATGGTTCACGGGACACCCTCGAACTTATCGAAAGATTGATCAACCTTCATGGCGTTCAAAACCTGATAGATCGAAGATTCTAGCATGGTCGACGCTATTCCCGTGTTGGGGTCGAGATTTGTGGGCGTTACGATCGTTTTGCCGGGTTTTAATTGGGGGACGATTCTTCGGGCAATCGACTCAAGACCGGTGCCGACCCGTATTGCATCAATGAACATATGATTTGTTTGGGGATTCAAGTGGAAATGTTCAACATTTTACTAATTTCGGTTTCATGGTCGATTTGGACAATAAGAAAAATGTGGTACTTAAATGCATATAATGTAGTTTAAATTTGAGCTCTTTGAAATCACATCTGAAACACAGGACCATAGTGATCTGCATTTCCCCTAATCATCAGCATGCATTGAAATCGATTGGCTAAAATATCATCTTTCCATATCTTACTGGTTTACGTGAATGAAGTTGGATATTAGAGAGACAAAAACTTGTTAATCTGAAGAGTGTTACCGTTTGAACTTATTCGTCTCAATTTGGATGAAAATATTTGTTATTTTTGGGTCTTCTCGAATAAAACATGATCGAACAACAAACGACTTTTTCAGGGAGTGTTGTGATGGGCCTTCATGAGGAAACGGTCCCAAAGACAGCAGGTACTTTTATAGTGATAGGGGTTGGTTTTTAATGGTTTTTAAAGGTTTTTAATGTAAATGAGGAGAGAGAAAAAGTGGAGTTGAATGGTGGAGATTTATGGATGTGATGTGATATGTGGATATAATTGATTTGGGGTAAAGAAAGAATGAATAAAAAAAGTGGTAAAAAGTGGTAAAATTTTTTTAAATGGGTTGCCTAACACCATTTTTATTGAGTATAGGAGTAATAATTTCTCAATCTTCGATTACGCATTACTTGATCTCAGAAGAAAATGAATGTTTGCTTACTTCATGTTTCATGGGGCTCTTTGCACTGGTATCCAATGTTTGATATCTTCTATTATTTGTATTTCTGCTTACGACAGTACATATAGCCAAGTAAGGATTGTTTAGCATATTATGTATCTCCGCTGCCGCAAAGAGATTGCGGTACGATGCGTAACCATTTTCTGAGCAACTTGACTAATATCTACTGTAAAGAGGCCTTTTTGACCCCATCGAAAGTCAGGTATCCCATGTGAACTAGTGGCTTTTAACAATATTCCTTTCTAGTATCGAACAGGAAGTGGATTTTGTGCTCCAAAAAATTAATAATACAAAGGTGTTCGTCAGGTTAAATAGAGGATCAAGGAAGCCTTCAAATTTTCTCCAAGGCATCTTCGTTCGCAGTATGCAATGACGTGTGATTGTGACCTCCCTTTGCTTCCTGAAGTTGTTGGCCGATTTTTCCGTCAACAGCCCATCAAAGCTTTCGCAATGATGTGCATTCTCATTGCGTCCAAAATATTCTTTATAGCAAATTCCAGACAAACAACCGAAACTGCATTATTTACCAGTGATGATCATTATCTAGCACCCCTTTATTGAAAACCGTGCTGCTGCCCTTGTTATTATTTTCCTTTTTCTAGAGAATCATATGGATATATGTATATCACGTCCATTTGAACAGGTACACGCCACAAATGATCGGGTTTTATTTTCGTATTTCTTGCTTCTAATGTGTACTAATGTCACTCCAAGCTTTATGATCCAGGGAGGTGACTTCACCCGTGGAGACGGAGGAGGTGGTGAATCAATTTTTGGCAGTAGTTCCCCCGACGAGAATTTCATGCTAAAGCTCACGGGACCCGGTAAGTGCGCTCTCATTTGTGGGAATAATTGGTTCTCTCATCAACTCATGCGCCTTCGTGCACTACTAGCAATCGTATCTTAATAGAAGTTCAAGCCCGCAAAACTTGCTTGCTAGTTTTAACTCATACCCAAAGACATTTGTGTTGAAAAATGGGATTTCTCTCGATAGCAAATTCCGGACCCGATATCAATGGGTCTGAATTCTTCACCACCTTGGTGAAACACAGGAAGGTAACAACTATTCACTTGCCATCTAAGAATTTTTGCAAAAAACTCGGCATAAATATTCTTTGTAGCTATGCAGTATCAAGAATGCAAATATTGGGTGCATAAATATTTTTGAGATAAACGGAGGATCATGAATTAGATCACAATGTCGGACATATAACTTAGAGAGTGAATTTCAGTCAGCTTGCGTACTCGTTCAATTATTTTACTGCGTTTATTCCTCAAGTCTTAACACATATTTGTTCATGAAATGGAGTTAATTTGTTTATTAAGGTCGAATGGGCGTCACTTGGTCTTTGGCAAAGTGCTTTCTTGGATGGAGGTTGGCTCACAAGATGGAATACCCAAAGACCCAAGCTGTCATCTCGGACAGCGGTGAATTGGCATTGTAATCTATGTACATTTATTTGCACTCTCGACTTGATTTTTGATTATTTCTTCGCAACACTGATAAGAAATTTTACTTGTACGTATTACATATCTGGATTTTAATTTAATTCGACCCCAATCTTGTTTTAGTTAATATAATTGCGCAGGGTTAATTGCATTGAGTATACAGCTCTAACACAATTTTGCACGCCCGTCTTTTTGGTAAATAGGTGTGGTAGTGCCAAAATGTACCACCGTATTTACCATGGTATCGCTATCTTTTCTTTTATATCTGGTGTGCTGTTTTTTCACTGTACCCAAATCAATGGTGAACGCCACACGCTACTTGGACGCCTCTACCAATTTTTCCGTTTCCTTAATGAAATCGACCTCTATAATTTGATGGATTTCTAAAATTTTATGTGACTATGACAAAACGGGGTGCAATTGACAATGTGCTTTACAGTTTAAGAAGGATAACTGCTCAAAAGTTGCGTTATGATAACATAATAGATGACATAAAATTTGACAATATAGACTTCGTAGCATCTTACTCTTGATTCTTCATACGTTATATTTAAGCTCGTGTATCTACGTTATATTTATTCTCGTGTATCTTACTCTTGATTCTTCATACGTTATATTTACTCTTGAGGTCACTTATTTAGCATTATGTCAAACTCTCGTGTATCTACTGCACTTGGCATTTTTCAATTGGTCAAGAGTCACACTGCGAGAACATAGGATTGGCCTTCTTCACAATTTGTTAAAATTTGTGAGTTCCGTATCTGATTTGTTCAAATCAAACTACCGAAACAAATACCAACACTAACCAATGGATTCCTCCCGCCAGTCTTCACGCACAAATCAGAATTTTACAATCATAAAAACACACTAAGCTAATAAATAGATTGAATCAAATGCAAGTATTCCCTCCTAATATGTTCACCTAAGATCGGAGTAAAATTTCCACAAAATCAGTATTTCTTTTAAGCAAATCAGATCAATCTCCAACAAATAGCAGTAAAATACATGGGGACAGAAAGAGGGAAAAATTAGAAACCAAAACAAACAAATCATGTAACATCAAATTTGACTCGATACAAAGTTCTTCTACAAACAAGCAATGCTGGGCACCAGCTGATCTGGAATTGAACAATTTTTATACTACTATTAGACTATGAAAAAATGAAAATATGAAGTCGCCATTTTTATCCAACAAAACTTCCACACGCATCTTCCCGGTATAACCAATATCCTCTTTAGCCACTTCCTCAAAAGAAAGTTGCATTTCCTTAATCTGCGATAGAATAAGCACAAAAACTCATATTTGTGTATAAAGCTATCAGACGCCATTAAATACTAAAGGATGATCTTGATTTAACAAAATAAAAAAAAATGGCAACATGAAAAAGGAAAGAAAGAAAAGAGCGAACAAGAAATGGATGAGCACGATGTTGGAGAGGGGAGCATATGAAGCTATGAGTAACATGTGACATTATTAATTCGAAAACGCTTCACGAGAAGAATCGAGAAGAACGATTGGAAAACCCAGTAAGTAACATCACTGGCGGATTTAGATGGGGTCCTGTGGGGGCACAGGACCCCACTCACTCCCCACCCCTTGGTTTTTATGTAGCTCAGGCTTTTCATTTTTTTTTTTTTTTTTTTTTTAACCTTTTAGTTAAAAATTAATTATTCCCATACCACAATTTACTTTTCCATTGTGTATTTCACTCTTGAGTCATATAAAATGCAACTCAAACATATATTATACCTTGATTTAGCATATTGCATCTTTATTTTGTCATTTTCTCTCCATCCTTCAAGGATTCTTATAAATTTTGGCGACAATTTGATATAATTATATATTACTTTCTAGAAAAATCTTTTTCATAGTTAATATATGCCCCCACTGGAGTAACTTGCTGGCCCCACCGCTGAGAAACACGTAGAAACGAAAGGCACAAACAACAACTTGAAGAGCTTGAGCAAGAACATAGTATTATGACGGAAATGTAATTGCCAAAATTCCTAGCTAATTACAGTGAATCACTTACCACGTCACATCGCTTAGTATATTCTAAACTAGGTGGTGGATAAGCAGTGGCCACCGCATCTTCCAAAGCCTGCTTATGTCATTGAAAATAATAATAATAATAATAATAATAATAATAATAATAATAATAATACAACAAGGATTCAAACACTTGGAAGACTAAATTTCTAAGCATACAAATAAATGTATGGGAGGGGGAGGAAACATTTTAACGCATACCGTCACATCAAAAGGACCAATAGTATCATAAACAAACATCTCGTCCTCGTCGGGGTTAGTGTCAGACACTGTGTCACTTTCTTCATCAGGCTTGAGGCAATCCAACTCCTGAAGTAACAAAAGGAATAGCACCAAACACCTTACTAATCCAATTAGTTTGTTCCATATCATAATAACATGATAGTATTTAATGGAAATGACTTGATCACTCTCTACTCAACCAAAAAGAAAGAAAAGAAGATGAAAATAAAGAAAAGAAAGATTACATACTTTAGAAAGTCCAGTACTGGCAGAGGAACCCTCCGGAGGAGTCTTGTCTTCCTGAATTAAACACTAGAAATCAACGTATAAAGAAACCATCAGGAACCACATTAAGCTGTTCCATACCATAAAAGCAGCAAGAGTAATTAATGGAAGGAAATGACTCGGTCAAGAAAAACGAAACAAAAGAAGCTGTACATACTATAGGATGTCCAGTGCAGGCATCAGAGGTTGTTCTTTTCTTGGAATATGGAGCAGCTAATGCATCAGGCACTGTGTTTCTCTTATCTTCTGCAGAACCCATGGTTGAAGACTGGGTAACCATTTTGCTGCCAGGGACCAGAGGTGTTTGCACATCCTTAAAATTCATTCATTCATCTAAATATTTCAATTAAATTCTACTGATAAATAAATAAGGAACCAGTTACATCAAATTGAATTGAGCTTATATTATTTAAAAAAAAACAAAAAAAAAAAACAAAAACAAAAAACAAAGGAAAACTCCAATATGGTAACAATCAGATTCAAAATAACCCTTGGAAATCCATCCCCCACGAGGCACAGAGCAAATCAATCAATATTAAACAAAGATAAAATAAAAGGCGGGCAATCAAAGTCGCAGTAATTAGAAACATAACAAAAACTGTGTCGAATAAATTTGAGCAACTAATCTAATGGAATTAACAACAGGTCGTACCTGAGGAGGCATCTTCACGGGGAAATTGAGATTGATCGCTTGAAGGCGAAAAAAGCAACACGGAGCATCAATCAATATACAGCTCAAGCAATAATTTACGCAAAAAAGGGGGAAAACGAAGAACTAACAATAATTTCAATTACAGAAGAAAAACATACCTTCAATTCAATTGGAACGGTGTTTCCGGTAGAAGCCGAATAAAGGATATACCTTGAAACGGGGTTTCTGTCTCTGAATCGAGAAATATGGCTACTCGGCAAGTCATGTACCGTTAGGCATTGGGCCGGTGGTGTGTCCTTGGGCCGGACCCGCAACAGACTCCAAATTTGCCATGGTCCACTTTGCCTTTCGGGTTGGTTTTTCGGTTTGGGACAATTTGTTAGGCTCGTTTTTCCACACGAGTAACTAACACGTATTTTGCAATACGGATGGCAATGGGTCGATTTCTTGTCGGGTCAGTCAATTCCCTGTCCGACCCCGTGGGAATTTTCCCGACACGCAAACATTCTGGTTCGGGTCAGTATGGGTCTGCCTGCTGACCCCCCGTTTCTTTTTCTTTCTTTTCTATTTTTTTTAAGAGAAAACAGTTCTTTAATCTTTTATATTATAAAAAGAGAAGTGCCACGTTGGCAACAATGCCAACGTGGCACTCCTTAATATTTAAAAAAAAGCATAAAAATTAGCTTGGTAGTTTTTAAAAAAAAGAAATTCTATTTTTGGAAATAAACTAATATTAATTGGTAGTTTTAAATAGGAAAAATTCTTTAAATATAATTATTTTTTAATGAAACATAAATTTATCATTAAATGTGATAAATAAAATTTAATAATAAAAAAATAGTTTTGGAAAAACTTTAAATGTATTTCATTTTTCAAATTTCTAAATAAAAACATTAAATAATAAGTATTTTATTTATTTATTTTCACCATGTTAAAAAATGTTATAGTTTTAAATTGTTTTGATTTATAATGTTCATTGGATTATTCAAATAGTGGATTATTCTTAAATCAAATAGTGAGTTTTAAAATTATAATTGAATTTGCACTGAATAATTTATTTATTTTTAAATAAAGAGTAATTTATTAATCTCTATCTTTATATTTTGAATTGTTATATTTTCATACTATTAATCTTTATATTATAATTTGTGAAATGTCACGTAAGCAAAGATGCCAACGTGACACACATTAAATATTTTAAGAAAATTATAAAATTAGTTTTGGAAAATAAACCAACATTGATTTGTTAGTAGTAATTAAAAGCATAGTTGAAAATAAACCAATATTTAAAATAAATATTTAATGAGAAAATAATTGTTTTGGAAAGACTTTAAATATAACTTCATTTTTTAAAGTTCTAATTCAAAATATTAAAAAATAGATATTTTTTCTATTTTTTATTTAATTTTATCATGATAAAATTATAGGTTTTGATAGTTTTACTTGGTTACATGAATTAGTTTATTGAAAAATAGTGGATATTTTTTACTTTTTTATTTCTTTAAAATCAAATAGTGCTAGGTTAAAATTATAACTGTATTTATGTTGAATAATTTATTTAGTTTTAAGTAAAATAGTAATTTATTAATCCTTAGATTATTATAATTGAAGTGTCACATTTGGCGGGACAAGATATTGGCGTGCCAACATGATACATGGTTTCTAATTAAAAAAATTAATTGTTGTTTTTCGTTTTTAATATGGCTGATGTAATATGCTCACTAATTGGATTTTACATTGCACGCTATTTACCTTTTCTAAGTATATAAAATTAATAAAAATAAAAAGTTTTTCTTTCTACAGTTAACATACAGTCTACGTAAATGGAAAGAAATTAAATGAATTATGTAGATGCGAAAAATTATTGGTATTACTACAAATTTAAGTTACATAAAATTAAGTATAATACTCCTTATACAATAGAGTTGCAATTAAGTAGCAATTATAGTTAATCACTAAAAGAATACATAGAATCATAAAATTTAGAGTGCATAATGTCCATTTCAGAAAGAAAAAACGTATTTAATATAAATTTGATATGCATGAACGCGAAAGACATATTTTGATAATCAAAGCATTTTTATATATTCATTCCCAATGGTTCGTTTACAATTAATTAATCTCCACGAGTATTGATGTGCACTGCTATGGACGGTAATTAAAATTAAAGTTACACGTTTTGATAAACTTTTTAATTATGCGATGCATGTGAATTTTTATAACTTGCAATTATGAATTTACTCAGTATTTTTTGTATTGACTATAATATACAATATTATATATTTCAATAATTATTTATAATTATACAATTTTCTATGCATAAATTACATCAATTGTGTAATTCAATATTTATATTTATAATTTTATATCAATTATTTACAGTATATAAATTTAATTATTTCCGTACATCGCACGGGTGAGGTACTAATTATTATTAAAATACAATTATGTAATTTACTTGTCATAAGAGTGGGAAAAGTGAGATAGAATAGTGAGTTGAGTTAGATTGCGAATTTGGAGCAATTAACGATTATCGAAAATGTTATATTCCCAACGTTATTCTCCCAGCATTTCTCCCAGCTACTCACAACCCACTGCGCCTGAACGGTGTACGGAGCGCGCTTCACATCTCTACATTTTTTCTCCCAAATTTTCCTCGCGCTTCTAACATAACATTCTGAACAATTATTTACCAGTGTTGGCTTTTCGCGAACACTTAGGTCGGTGGCCGGTTTAATTTTGGATTCACCGTTCGATTGTTTGATCAATTGTTCGATTCTATAGGGTTTCAGATATCTTTGCTAATCATGTCAAGCTCATCGAGGTCTCAAGTCACGATAACCCTAGGGCGCGGTGGACGGGTAATAATCATTCAATATTCTTTCATACTTGTAGTTTTCAGTCGATCGGCTAATGCAAGCAACCTTCGTTGTTTTCCATTTGGAAGGACTTATATGTGCTATTATATGTATTGAAATTGAAATTGCTCTGAACTCGTTGTACGTTGTTGATGATCTCTAATAATGTTTGTTTTGAAATGATGATCTAATAATGTTGAGAAAATGGAAAATACGGTATTTCTTTCTAATAATTGAGCTGGCTATTGTTAAATGATTTCTCTGTTTCTTATTGGAAAGGACTATTATGTGCTCTATAATGTAATAGTTTTTTAAGTATGGTAATTGATTGTCAAATATTTGGAGGAAAAAAATAAAATAAAATAAATGAACTGCTATATCTTGACTAAGGAATGTGGGGACGATCAGATAACGTAGAGGAAAAAGGATAAAAATCATGTTTCTTGATTATGAACTGTCGTTATTTATTTATGGTATGCTAGTGTGCCATCAATGAGTTTACACTGTTAGGCTTCGTGTGCATAGGTAATCATGTGCATATTTTGGTTTGTGTAGGTGGTGAAACGGGCAGACGATACTTCTTTTGCTGATCGACTGCCAGTTGGGAGCAAACGATCTGTTAGAGATAGACTTGGAAATAATGTAGATTTATCTTCACAAGTCAACAAGCGGTGCTTAACTTTGGTTTCTTTTATGCCATTCATGCTGTAGAGTTGTGTCGTATATTGACTATTTATCTTAATTTCAGGGTTCAGCTTATTCCTTTTTGTTTTCTGAAAAATATTCATATCACAAATATGTTCTAGCGCAGAACAATAATTAATGCTGAAGTTATTTTGACTCCATATGAAGTTGGGGTTCATTCATTTGTTCTAATATTGGATAAGCGGTTAATAAATGCAAAAGACTTAAATTGTAAAATTGTATTCCATAGCTGTATACTTATGGAGCCAGTACTTTGTTTGCAGAATGTGGGGAGATGGCGGTACTGCTAATGGTGTGGAGGGTAACAAACTTGTCCATAAAGTTTCTAATTTAGTAATTGAGTCTTCAACTCACTTATTGTTTGTTAATTTTATATGATCTCCAATGAAAACAGACACCTATCTAAGCAGAGATGACCTCCGATTCAAAATCATGCAAAAGAAAAGTATGAAGCAGAAGCAAAGTCATAACAAGCAACACGGGATAGACCTTCGCAACATGTTGTCAAGACCTGCTCAATCTTCAAGTGGTAGCATAGTTACTCGGGATCACATATCTAAGCCAAAGGATACAGGACTGTCGTATCCAGATCTAAGGTCTAGTAGACCACATTTGCAGGAGTCGCAGGATGGTAGGCAACTAACCACTGTAACCAGGGATACTAGACGGCACCAGCCTGAAGGTGGGGATCCGCGAATGCGTGACCCAAGGGAACCCCGTTTGCCTGAATCCAGCGTGGTTAAGCCTGACATGCGTGACCCCAGGCATCACATCCCGGAGCCAAGAAGAAGTTCAAGCAGTGTATTATATATGCCTAGCATAAGTATAGCGAATGATGGTCCCACAGCAGACTCGGTGATAAGTTCTTACTCTCCCTGGACTATTGAACGTTTAAGGCGGAGATCACCCGTTGAAAATTTGGTAAGTTCCCGACATCTCTCTCCACCCAGTAGAGATGAAGAATTACAGAGAAGGCTGCCAGTTAGGACATATGATAATAGTGGCATGAGCACATATATGAGCAAAGATGGATTTAACTTTTCAAGCTCCACGAATTCTGAATCTTTCATGAAGAAAGTGGTTCCATCTGCTGGGCCTTCAATGACCTTTTCACCATTTACCCTTCCAGGCAGTGATGTACCGAGGAGTTCACATCCAGTACACACTACTTACCTTTCAACTACATTTTTTTTTTCTGCTGCTTCTGCAGGATACTTGGAGAAAGTTTGTCCCAACTGCTTTTTTACCTCTTCTCTTGTTTTCTACTAATAGTGTATGACTTAGTTGGTCGGACATGTTCTGCGTATACCTAAAGAAGCTGGCATTCATAAGAGAGATGCCACTTCTTTAAACTTGTTAAAAGAGTGAGGGTA
Organism: Jasminum sambac; assembly: GCA_018223645.1. Taxonomy (NCBI): domain Eukaryota; kingdom Viridiplantae; phylum Streptophyta; class Magnoliopsida; order Lamiales; family Oleaceae; genus Jasminum; species Jasminum sambac. Next base: position 1,048,890 of record CP073645.1, read on the forward strand.
GAGTCCAAAACTAACTTGCCTGGGCCACTAAGAATTCAGATTGTTTAGCTGCAACAATGAACTGAATGTGCCTACCTCCCCAAAAAAAAAGTAAATGAAAAAGACTGCACCCACTAAACTTATTGAGAGTAACTGAATACGGATCTGTTTTTTGTTTATTTGTCTGCTTAATGATGTGGTAAAATATGATATTAATCTTGTTTGGAAGTTGTGAAATTGCTTATGCTTGGAGTATGCTCTTTGTTGTAGCTTAGGATTTGCCATCATGCCATGTTATGAACAACTAACAAAGATGGAAAGGTTTGCATGAAAATGATCTATGATGTTTACCAATTTGAGCGGTGTTGACCATTTATAGATTAGTTAGTTCTATAAAAGACTGTTTTCACGTTTTTGGATGTCATGAATTTATTGTCTTATTCTCCTAGTCAATTGTGCTGTCATCAGGTATATATTCATCTGGAAGTGCTTATGCTGGCTGCCTTCTTGTTGTGTTAAAAATCTTTTGGGGACATTATGGTTACCAGCATAGAATTTAAAACAGTCAAACTGCAAGTGTAGTGGGAATAAGCTTGTTGCTATTGTTTGTGCATACAGAAATAGATCAACTTCAACTGTATTAGGAACATGGCATATTGTTGTTACTGTTGTTATATGGGATGCTAAAGGCTACAATTGCCATGAATTGGTTCACACGTGCAGAAGCTTAAAGTCTTAAACACTGTCAGTTAGAGAAAGAAATTAGATGGAAAATAAAAATCACTGTATTCACTTTTATTTTGATTCACTTTTATTTTGAATCTTGGGCCTCTTCCTATCTTGGCTTCCATTATTGCTCGTCAGGAAAATTGATATTTAGCCAGTTTCCTTTCTCTCTGTATTGACCCCATTTCACTCCCCTCCCGCCCCCAAAAAAAAAATCTTTTATCCTTCAGATACTGCACTACAATGGACTCTATTAATAATAACTCAAGTAATGGAGATAGTTAACTCTGGAGGGGGACATATTGCCCGGCCTACATGCTTTTGGAAAATCTAAATTTAAAGATTTTGATACTTAGTGAAAAGATATATTGTATGCTTGTTGACCATGCAATGCTGCTTGTCGTCATGCTTCACGATCCCATATTTCTATCATTAATGTTATTTGGGTAGGGACGCTTTATATTGTCAATGTCCTCAATGTTCCAGCAGTCCTCATTAGTAGCTAGAATGCGATATTTAAAATCGAGTCTTTTCTCTAGTGGCTTGAGTGATCATGAAGTTTATGGATTTCTCATCTGGAACACTGATGGTTAGAGTGTTTATCCGATATCCCTTGTGTGTAAAATTGGAAAAAGGATGTCCATGCTTTGTCAATGGCTTCAGGATTGTTTTCCAAATTTGCTACTCAGTTAGTAAATTTTTGTATAGCAATACTTAACCCCAACAATTTTGCATTCCATAATTTTTAACATTCTTTAAATTTCACGGGCCAAGTCTCAACTTGATTTCTTCAAGATCCCATTGTGTGACATAGTTTTTGTTTGTTTCTTTGTGAACTCTTTTGTATAGAGCTTTTTTGATGAAGTTTCTTGAAAAAATTATTTTGTTGGAGAACATGTGGTTGAAAAGGAAGACTATGGAGAAATGTAAAAAGACTATCTTTTTAAAGAAGGGCATGGTTGATGTGAACGTAACAAAAAATGATTAATTTTTAATCTGTCATACGAGCTCATTGTGGATTTTATTCCAAGATCTATAATTATAATGTAATCTGCATTGTTCGTGTACCCAGACTTAATTGACTTTAATTTGTACAGGTGAATGATCAACTTACCGTCGACAGCCTTTTGCAATCTCTGGGCCTGGATAAGTACGCAATTTTTTTTAAGGCTGAGGAGGTATGTGACTTCTGGTGGTCCTATCACTCTGAATACATACCTTTCCCGTGATGTGGAATTCCACAGCTTACAATCCTGCAGCCAGTGTCTTGATTTCTACAAGTAGAAACATATGTAAGATAGGGATTGTTGAAAATTTAAATTCAAGGAGACAAGAGTGCTTTTAGGAAGTATGAATAACAGAGAAGGTATCAATTTCCAGAAAGGAATCAGGAATATGTTTATGTGAATGTAATTTGCTAAATACCAACTTTTTAGGTTGGATGGTGGTGGATGCTAATGAGTACTGATATCAGATGTGCGGTTAATATTGAAGTTTGATTGAGTAGTGAGTGTTAATTTTTAGATTTGGGAAAAAGTTAAAACGAACTACGAATTATGTACCTGATCTGTTGATCATTAGATTTTCTCGTTTGATTCTAAACCTTTTCAGATATTTTCAGTTTTTTGCCTTTTGTTAAATGTTGATGTGGAAAATAGAGGATTCTTCACTTCAATTAATTGATTTTGATACATTCTGCAGGTGGATATGTATACCTTGAAGCAGATGGGTGACAGTGATCTGAAAGAGTTGGGAATACCCTTGGTAATTGGCTTTGTTCAACTACTGACCTTTATTGTGTTACATTTGCATATTTAAATATCCATTCATAGCTCATCAAATATGCCAGTAGATGAGGCTGGGTTCAAGTGAACAAGAAAGAGAGACGTGAAATTGTTGGGATGCATTATGTTTTTTTTTTTTTTTTTTTGGGAAGTACTATTTATCATATCTCTATGTCCATATCTTTGTAATTTCCAGTAAAATCAATTTTCTTTTGATATGTCTCAGGTCTTCTTTTATCCTTTGTTTGGCATGTCGACTGTTGTCATTCTTAACCTTCATGTACTTTGTTTTCGGGTTTTCATGTCAAGATTCTCACTTACATAAGGTGCATGAATTGCAGGGCCCGAGGAAGAAGATCCTACTTGCCCTGCGGCCTATTCCCCGGCGACCCACAATATTGTGAATAGAGAACCTTGCCGCCATTAATGTGAACCAAGGAACTCGAAAAATATTGTAGTTGATACTTTGTTGTGCATATTGCGTCTGTATTTTGAAATCATGTAATTGAATTTTTGGAAGTTTGATTCGAAGTGACCATTAAATATTGTGGCAATATGGAAAATTAAATAAGGGCATGATTCATTGTGCAGGACAGTGATCTGATGCATTTAGGTTTCATATGAATTTATGTTTATCGAGCTGCAGTTTGTAAAGAAATAATTTAAGATAATTGTTATACAACCATACGCGGGGTCATAATTCTGTTGAGAGATTATGGAATGATATTTGATTGTTATGCCTCACTTATTTAGTGATGAGAATGGGGTGGTTCTGGGCAAGCATGTATCCCCGGTCCATGCAACGTCGAGATTTTTCTTTCTTCATTTTTGCGCTATTGCGAGTATGTAAGGGTTGCGTCGGGATGGGCCAGGGATAATTTTAATTCTCATTTAACTTTCCTTTTTTCTTTTTTGGTTGTTTTTCATTTTTCATTTTTGTTTTATTGTTATTTTTCTTTTCCGGAGTATGCATGTTACAAATTATTTTCAAATGAAAGTCATGGATTGCTTGATGCAAAGGAATTATATATATATATAGAAAGACGTTTTTTCCCACCTTTGCACCCTTCCTTTTTTAAATTTTCTTTTTTTTTTAATTCATTATTTTCCTCTATATTCTTTCTATCATTAATTTTTGTGCCATTAGATTTAGTAAACACAATCTTTTAAATTCTTAACTAATTTGTTGCATTAACAATTTGTTAATGAATGAATGAATGAATTAAATATGTCTTTGTGTTTAAAATTTATTAAGCACAGAGATATATTTCATTAATTAATAGTACGTTATATAGACTTTTGTGAACTAATTAATTTTAGAAATAATTTATTATGTTTACAAATAATTAGCTGAGAAAGATAAATTAATTAAAATTAATAATTTCGCTAATAGTTAATTTTAATGTGATACAAAATCACCACTCATTAAATTTTAACTCAATAATTAAAAGAAAAGCGTAACATTCAAATTTAAAAATTAGATTGGCCCCCATTCAAATTTAAAAGAAAAGCTATATATATATATATATATATATATATATATATATATATATATAAGTAAAGCTTTGGGCCTGATGGGTTTCTCGCCTAAATTGCATATTGACAATAAAATCAATAAAACCTTAATATGCACTATTTATCTTTGTTAATAAATTTACTCTTATACACAAAAAATAATCATCTTAGTAAAAATAAATATTTATTTCAAGTATTAATTAATTGGTAGAAGTATGGATTAGATTTCCTCGTGAAAATTAATCCAAATCTCTAGTAAAATTTCATAGATTGCTAAGAATAAAATATAATATAATTGTTAAGATTGCTGAGATTTCGTATATTAATGTGATTTTGTTGTGAAAATTAATCAAAATCTTTCATAAAATTTAATAGATTGCTAAGAATAAAAAAAATAATATAATTGCTAAGATTCCTAAGATTTCATGATCATTCTTAAAAAAAAAAAAAAAAGAAAAGAAAAGAAAGAAAGAAAGAAAGAAGTGAATAAGATCAATTTTTTTTAACAGAATTATATCATTTTGGATATTATCTATGTTTTCTGCTTGTGGTCTGTGTAGCAATTTACGTATCTATTGCTAATTAGATACTAAAGCCATTAAGAGGCCAAATATCAGCTATTTGAATATATAATCTCTATGACTCTATGTTCTTGACTAGCTATGTTCAATTAGTATTGCAATTGTTCAATTTTGTCATTAAAATTGAAATCTTTATTTTATAAACTTAATATGAATATTAATGTCAGAATAATTTGTGTTGATTTTAATATATATATATATATATATATATATATATATATATATAAGCTAAATGGACCCAAAAAGAGAACTCTCTAGCGTTCTCTCCAAATGTTACATAAACTAGTTTTTCTACCCGTGCGATGCACGAGAATAAAATTGTGTAAGTAGATTGAAAATAAAATATTTGACACATAATTCTTATTTGTAATTAAGTAATTGATATGTATACTATTATGTTGTATCAATAAATTATCTGTAATCTAAACTACATATGAATAAAGTGATTAAATAATTGTGTTATATCACAAAAACTTGTATAAGTAGAACTAATCAAATTAAAAGATAAAACAATGCAAAGAAACATACACTCGCAATTTAAAGTTATCCTGAAAATTAAAAACAAAAAAAATATAAATAATAGTTCAACTTTAATATCGATGTATGATCTATATTCGTCAACATCATTAATATACCAATTTTAATTTCAACTCATGGTTGTAAACACAAGAATATCTTGCCCTATTTAAAAATCATGTTTAATGTTAATTGGTGCAAGAAAATGATTTCTCTTAAAAATATAAATTTAATAAAATTACAAATGTCTATCAATTGTTGTAATGAATTATTCTAAAAGTTATAATCAAACAATAAATAAAGAAAATTTTAAAATATATAAATTACAAAAGTTGATTTATCCCAGTTCCTTTAATTTAGTTATATCGGCTAACAAACTAAAAAAAAGAAAGGGAGCAATTCTTCAACAAACTGTATCAATAATGAAATTTTGGCATTATAAAAATATTATTGTCTACGATTCCTCATGTATTGAATTAAATGCTTATTTCACTCTATTTAAGATATATTAAAGGAATAAATATTTTAAATATGAATGTTTCAATATTTATAATTGGAAATTTAATTCAAAAAATTAAAAAATATGTATTTTCACATATGTATTTTAAATATGTTCCAATAATATGTATTTTAAATATGTATTAATAAGTTTATTTTCATATTATTGTATCATCATTTTACAATTTATCACCAAAATGTGAGTCATTAAACAAATGCAAATGCTTTATATGTTTCAAATAGATAGTAATAATTTGAAAGTATTTTAATGCACAAAAATATAAATTAAAATTAAAATTATAAGAATTAAAATTAACTGATAGAATTAGCAAATGATATAAATTTATTAAACTATTATTGAACACTAAATTCAATTTAAAATATAAAAGAAGAACTATTTTGTAACCAACAAATTTTTATTTTTATTTTTATTTTTTGTAAAGAGAAATTATTATTAGCGCAACCAATCAAATGAAAATTGTAATAGTTTAAATTAATGCATCAACTAAATTAAACACAAAATAGTCTTGAATCAAATGGTAGGATTATGTTATTCTACCTAAGAGGTATTCGGTTCGAGCCTCAAAACTGTGTTAATTAAATTTTAATAAATATGCCTAATTAAGATTTTAACTGAAAAAAGAATTTAAAATATCAGTTAGAATCTTAACACGTGGCAAATTGATAGATGTACAAGACAATAAAAGCGGTTATTATTGTCCTAAAACCACTAAAAACGGTTATTATTGTCCTAAAACTACTGCCAGAAAATAAAAAACCGTGCACCTCTACTTTAGATATATTATAGATTTGAAAAAAAAGGAATTAAAAAATCAATAAAAATCAATTTTCGATTTTGTATTTTAAATAATTTTGGATTTTTTCCTCCAAATGTTCCATCAATATGAAAAAAACAAAAATCACTATTTGGCTTTTTATATTAAAGAATTTATGGTTTTTTTCCCCAAATATTCCACCGATATGAAAAAAATAGAAATTCTAATAGTACCAAATTGAAAAAGTAAAAATGCAGCAAATAACCAAATTTAAAATCCTCCAGAAAGAAAAATTTCATCTTTCCCTTCAAAAGTTTTATACAACATGAAAAAGTTTATACACTATCGAAAAAATAAAAATACAACAAACTCAATTATTAGTTTTTTTCTAGAAAAATTATCAATTAATTTTTTATAATTGATGATGAAAAACTTAAGGTAGTCCCCATAATGCGTGCCTACGGTGTGGTTAAAGCACACTTTTGTGATTTTGAACGGTCAACGATATTATTTTGTGTTAAAAAATAAATATAAACCGAATGTAATTTTACTCACATATTATGTTAAAAAAATGAATTTCATAACATTAGCATCGCCAAGAATTGTATGGTTTGATGACATACACTTGGTTTCATAAACCCTTCGAGAAGAATTCAATTCCATTCCTCTACAATCTCAATGTAATGTTTTAAAAAAATGTATCGTTCAAAACAATAAAAAATAAAAAATGTTAGGTAATTTTAACAAAGCATAGGTGCATTACTTCAATCATTGATTAATAATTTCCAAAATTTTGATCATTTATATTATTCATGTTGCATTGCCGTTAAAGATAATAATGGATCTTATTGTTTTTGAATTGCTTTCGATATTGAGATATTTGGGGAGAATTTAAAATTATGCTATATTCATTTTGTTCAATTCTGCATCAAGTATTTATAAGATGGATTTGTTTGAAATATATGCGAAACTCTGTCAAAATTTTTAGAAAATCTTGGGGGCGTTTTGTTTGTTTTGTATTTTCTGTTTTCGTTTTCGAAAATATTTTGGTGTTTTCTGTTTTCAATTGCTGTTTTCAGAAAATTGAAAATGCGTTTGGTTTGTTGTTTTGAAAAAATTATTTTTGAGAAGAGAAAATAGAAAATGTGTTTGGTTTATAATTGTTTAAAATGTAATAAATGTAAAGTTTAAAATCCGAAAACGCGTTTTCCATGTTTTCAACATTTAACACAGAAAACGCCGAAAACGTTAAAAAAACGTTTTCGTGTTTTCTATACACATCTTGAAAATGATTTCGAAAACGTATTTTCGAAAACAATGAACAGAACGCGTTTTCGACATTTTCGAAAACAGAAAACAGAAAACGGGCTGAAAATGGCAAACAGAACGCATTACACTTTCTATTGTTATTTTATTTTATATTATATTTTTTCATAGTTTTCAATACAATTTTGATTTAATTTCACTATCGGACATTCAAATTAAACAAAAATAAAAAATTAGCCATTAAGGTTCCAAATTTACGCCATTAGTCATTGAAGTTCATATTGATTTTGATAATGATCACAGACGGTCCAAATTGTTTTAAATAAAATTTAAATAGTCCAGAAAATAATTTCAAAAAAGGAAAAAAAATTAATAGGTCATGATTTAGAAACGTGACAATTAGCGAAAAATAGAGTCATGGTTTTAAATATTGACTCCATCCAAATTCTCTATGCGATAATTCTCCTGTTTTGGTGTAGTGATCAAAAGTTTAATAATATATATATATATATATATATATAATGAAATTGTTAAGAACAACCCTCCTTCGTCATTTTAGCCACGATAACACTATCGGAAAGGAAGCGTGATGATGGCATTGTAGTCATTGGTGGAGCTAGAAATTTCAACTCAAAAAAATTCAACACAAAATATAAAATAAAAATTTTTTTAGACCAATTTCGCAGGGAGCGACGAATGTGTCGTGTCGGGGGGCGACCGCTACTCCCCAGCCCCTATAGTTCCGCCAGTGATTGTGGTGGTCTGATTTAACAGTTGGAGGAGAAGGGGGTGATGATACCCGGAATGATGAAGATGGGTGTTTCTTTGCAATTTGAGTTTTTGATATAAAATTATACTTTTGAGGCTTTAAATTTTATTTATAATGGTTTGGACTCTCAGTAACCATTACTAAAACTAATATGAACTTAAGTGATCACAAGTAATACTTTGGAACTTCAATAGCCTTGTTATTTATTTATTTATTTTTAACTTAAGTGACCATTAATAAAATTAACCTATGCAATTTTATATTAGACATATTTTCCCATGCAATGCACATGTGAAATAGCTAGTTGAAGAAAATATGTAAGTCCACAACATTGTTATTCGTCAAATCTAATTTCTCAAAATCATATTTATTGTTTGCAATATAAACGCAAAAACTTAAAAAATTGATAATAGATAAAATAAAATATAAAGTAAAATCACCAATAATCAAATGCTTGCTTCTTTAACATAAAACTTTCTTTTGCTACTAAACAAGTTCGACTTATATTAAGTCTAAAATAATTATGGCCTTGTTTGATCCACCATCAAATTCAAAAAAAAAAAAAATTCTCTCTCCTCTTTTTTTTTTTTTTTTTTTGTTACACTCTCTCCTCTTTTTTAACCACACATATAATTATTTTACATTTTTTAAGACAATATTTTCCATTTTCATCCACACAATCTACATGCAATTCTAAAATTTAAATTTTGTTATGAATCAAACAAGGCTTAGGGCATGTGTTTGATTGGCAAACCAATTGCATGTAAATGTCAAATCATGCAAAATATTTCATCTTTGCTATTTGATTTGAAATTGTAAATGGAAAAAATTTTGCAAGGTACAAATGTACAATCAATTGATACACGATTTGGGCCAATTGCATGTAAATATTTTCTTAAGTAATAGCTAGGTACATGTTTACCATGCAAACATTTACCAAGCAAATGATTTACAACTTGCCAATCAAACACACCCAAATGTTATTGATAAAAGAATTTTACAAAACAAAAGAAAATAAAGTATAAATATAAAAAGTAATACTTAAATGCAATTTGAGTATTTAAACATTGAAAGTGGCTTTTGCATTGGAGATGCTCTTTAAAAAACTTCTACTACCTCCATCCCATAAATATAGGCAATTTCCATTTTTACAAAAATTAAGAAAAATACAAATAATTAATAGTGTCGGAAAAATAAAACCTAATAGTATTACTTTACTAATATGCGCTTTCATTTATTAGATATTTTTTATCAACTAATATATTTTGGTAATAACAATATATATTAAATAAGGACATATAAGATAGTTAATATTTTAATTACCTCTTTAAAAGTAATATGAGCTATATTTTGGGATAGATGAAAAAAGAAAAATGGACTTTATTTTTTTTTTTTTTTGGGGGGGGGGGGGGGGGTGCGTGGGTGGTTTTAGAATTGTATAAAATGAGAATGACTATTTTCCTTTCCCAAGAAAGAGCATTTTTTTTTCTAGAATCCAGATTTCCATGAAGTTTATTGATATTAATGAGGTAAGAATCTCCATCCAGTATTTTTCTTAAATTATTATAAGAAATAAAGATGATATATACAAATTAAAAAAGAAATTAAGAAATAACTGTAGACAACTCGAGTCACATCGAGTAGGATACTTCCGTCTTTCAACATTATTAATTTCTTCTCCCTAACAAATTTATACACCCAAGGATGATTTTTCGAAAGACGCATTAGGGTGAACAAAATTACTATGATGCATGCATTGAGAATATCGTCGTGTGCCTTAAATCTTTATATGCACATGATGAGAATAGTTAAATAAACTAAAGTTACTATGAAACATGGATGTATTGGAAATATCGTCACATATTTTAAATCTTCATATAAACTTGAAAATAATTAAATAAACAAAAAATACATGAGGATAATATAAATTAGAGAAAATAAAAAAATGGCATATTTTATATTTGAAAAGATATTGGAGGTAAGTTGTTTTTACAAAAGACATAAATGACATATGTTTCAAATTAGATGCATCAAAACACCCTCACCCTCCCCACCCCACCCCACCCCACCCCCACCCTCAACCACCCCTTCAAATTTGCCATGGGAAGCCCTATTTTGATTTCACTAAAGCACTTCACATCTCCATTAATTTACTCATTTTTTTTTATATATATTAACCATCATTTCCACCATTATTTTCGGCATGGAAGAACAAGACACTAGTACAAAAAGGAGTTTAGGTGGCGGTTGTTTTAAATTTAAGGTGACGGTTTTTTTATCGCCACCCAAAACGGCGACACCCAAAGTCGTCGAAAGGGTGGCGGCTGAAAAAACACCACTCAAAAAAGACTTAGGGCGGTTGTTAAAAATAATCGCCTTTAACAACTACCACCCTAAATTTATTTTTTTTTAAACACTTAGGGTGGCGGTTGTTAACACCCTTTCTACCTTTTAAAAAAAAAACTATTTAGGGTGGCGGTTCTAGAGCAAAACCGCCACCCAAAATCCATTTTTTTAAAAAAGATATGAGCGATGAAAAACACAGAATTAGGAGTGCAAGTAAGAACGAAATAATTTTTATTCAAAACTAATCGCCTCTAATTACAACAAAATGAACAATCTAAGAATAAAAACACGAAATTATAAAATGAAAAATTAAAAATTGCGTTTTGAGGCATTAGACGACCTCAGATTGGCCTGAAACATGGGGCATGGCAATAGTCGTGAATGTCGTAGATCTCGCCGCGACGATTCCAGAATGGTGTAGTAGGTTGAAAACGGACATCGTATGCAAAAGTTATGGCCATTTAAAGTTTGCATGCTCAAAAACTCGAAAAAAATTATATTAACTATTACACAAAAATAAACGAAATTGGAACCAAAAGATAGAAGAAGCTTACCTTGCTTAAAATGTGCCATCAATTTGTGAAGAAATTTCACTTAAATCTGATTTGAAGTCGTGAATATTGTAAGAAATTGAGAAAAAATTTCGAAAGAAGAAGGAAAGAAGCGGGAATATGGCTATCTGGTGAGTTGGTGAAATATTTAAAGAGAAAGGGTGGCGTTGTAACAAAAAACCGCCACCCAAAAGTATTTTTAATAATAAAAAAATAAAAAAAGGGGTTGCGGTTGTAGTACGGAACCGCCACGCTAAATATTTATTATTATTATATTTTTTAATGTAGAGAATGGATGGCGATTGTAGAAACAACCGCCACCCGTTGTGCATTAAAAAAATTATAATACTTTAGGTGGCGGTTTTTTAAAGAATCACCCGTTGTTCTAGTTTGGGTGGCGGTTCTTTTCAAGAACCGCCATCAAAAGTTTAAAATAATATTTTTTTTAAATGCATAAAGGGAGGCGGTTTTTTCTAACAACCGCCACCCTTTATTTTTGGGTGGCGTTTTTCTATAAAACCACCATTTAATGGGCGACGCACAATGTCAATTGTGTGCTAGTGAGAAGGAGCGGTTTTAATTTAATAGATCTGAAATTTTTTCCACCCAATCTTTTACTTGATCTACTTTTTGTTTGATTTGGTCAAAGATGGTGAAGCTTGGCTGGTAGCGTTTGGTCGGAGATGATGACGCTTGACTAGGGATGATGAAGATGATGAACAGCCAACAATCATCGGAGAAGATAAATTACTCGCCGGAGAAGATGAATAGTGGCTAAGTCTATATTCTCTAATATAAAATATATAAATTTTTTGAAAATACGGTCAAATTTCTAACAACCATCACATTACAGTGTCAACTCTCTGCAATTCAAGTCAAATGAATAATAGTAGGTAGAGGGCATTACGAGCATTGCATCTTGAAACATATGCTATATTTAGGTTTTGCAAAATTAAATTGATGTCAATGGGATTTCCAAAAAGTAAATTGCCAATTTCGTATATAAATTAATTACATTATAAGATCATTACAAAAAGAACATCCATCCCACCTAGCAACTTAGGCCTGTTATCATACTCATTTTAATTTATACTTTTTCCTATTTTTTAAAATTTAAATTTAATCAAACAAATCACATCCACATATCTTGTATAGTCTACCTGCACTATTCAATTTACACCATTCAGTTCGACTCAATCTCTTTTTTCCTACTCATAAAAAAATACATTAAAATGAATATATATGCAAACACCCATATTAGCATGCCGATTTGGAGCCCTTCTCCTAAACCCTAAATCAAGAAGGCAAATGGGAAATAGACTATATCAGCATCAAGAAAGCCGCGTGAATTGATGAGAACAGAAAGATCAATTAAAGATAGAAACAACTAGACAAAGGAATAAATAAAAACATAATCTAATATAGTTTCAAACATGTCTCAAATTGAAACAAATTGTGGGACCAATTGAAAACAACTGTCCAACGCAAATGTTCTTCTTGTATAGAAAAATATTATTTCAACAAATTAACAAGATGATAAATGGGTTTACAATATATATATATATATATATATATATATCTATATATATATATTACTCATAGTACTTTTTTTACACGTTATAGAATCTTAAAAATCAATCACTACCATACTTAAATGTTAAAAAAAGAAAAGAAAAGAAAAGTTTAACCATTATATTTGCGGATTATTTATTTATCAATTTATTTGTCACGTTATTTATTCATAGAACACTTAATGACTAGATTCACCTTAGGCATATGCTTTTGGCTATAAAATAATGGCTTTCTTTTCAGCTCTAAGAAGATATGCCTAGATCTCATCGAGGACCCTAATGAGTATATAAATTAAAATATGCTTACATCACTGCGCACTTACTTATATTCCTTGATTTGCAACTAATAAATCTCCCTTCATGCATTTATTTATTTTTAATATTAAAATCCCAAGAACTTGGTCAAGATTAACGTATTTGAGCATTTCTTTTTTTGTTTTTGTTTTTGTTTTTATATAAAATGATCAATGTGGAGTGTGTGCTCAACCACTTTATATGTTTAAACTATTAGTAACAAGTCAAATTGCGCAAATGAAATTATTTTTACACTCAAGAAGTGAAATTTGACATTAATTAAATCTTTGCATTTAGATACTGTGTTGACCAATTGTATCGATGGTCTCAAAAAAATAAAAAAATGTTAAGCATAAAAATGTTGAGCTCAAGTTGAACTAGTTAGTGTTAAGAATGTACTACAAAGTCTCAAGATGTACGTTGCTTTAAGTTCAATAGACTCACTAATGATCTCCTCCCCATATGAGGAGGAGTTATTCTCCCCATCTGCTATGTGTCAGCAAATGGGGAGAACACATCAACAATTGGGCCCAGTTCCTGATGATGTGTTCCCCTCATCTTTGCCACATGACAGATGGGGGAGAATAACTCCTCCTCACATGAGGAGGAGATCATTAGTGTCAATAGACTCGTTTAATTACTAGAAGTTCCGTCCGACAAGACAAGGCATATATTATGAAATGGTGTAAAAGCTAATTAAATTTTAAGAAAGACGATTTAATTTTTAAATTTCAATTTTACACGCATGAGAGATAACTAGATACAGATAATCTTCAAATAATATTGACCACCATAGCTGCTTTGTATGAACATAATCTAGGACAATAGATGGGACTCAACATCGTTAGATTTTTTTTTTTAAAAAAAATTATTATTTGGAATTTTAAAAGCCTTTGGGAGGGAATAATACAAGAATGCACTAATGTTGGTCAATAAAAGTAGCTTAATTAATTAGTTTAACTAATAGTTAAAATAAAATGATAGATTTATTGCAAAAGGTTAGATCTCCTAATTCCTTCAACTTGATTTCATCCTATCTTTTTCTTGACTTTTTGTTACTATTCGAATATAATAATAATAGACATTCCCTCCCCTTGAAGCATGGAATATTTTTATTTAATTGCTTTAGTGCTATCATAATTGCAAGTTTTATTTATTTATTGACAATTTAATAAGGTGTTTAACTATAGACCAATGTTATTTCATAATTATAGTTTACAAACAAAATCCTTTGATTGATATTGAAAATTTAAAACACCGATTAAATGTAAGTAATTTTGTAGTTTCTATTCAAAGAAACGTACATATGCAATTTTTTTTTTTTTAACTGGTACATTCTTAAGCGTTCAGGTATTATTATTATTATTTTTTAAATAAGAGGCTTTTTCATTCAGGTATCATTATTTTTACAAACTAATTTTCAATGTTAAAGTCATTTTTAGGTTTATGTTTCTAAAGTGGGAGTGTGTTTTCAACATTTTAAAGTGGTTTCGCTTAAACCACTCAAGAGATTATGTATATGTTTGGTAAGTTAAATAAGTTAATTTATAGCTTATTTGGAGAGCTTATATGCTCTTTCTATTCAAATAAGTTTCGATTAGTTGGAGAGCTTATTTGAAAAGCTATGGGCTTATCTCAAATTAAAGTTTTTTTTAAAAGCGTTTCAAATAAGTTTCATGAACTTTTCGCTTTTTATTCTCTTTTTCAATTTTTATTTTTTAAAAATTATTTTATATATATCACTTTGTATAATTTTATATTTCTGAACTAGCTTTTAACTAATTTTACAAAAAACTTCTATTTATATCACCTAACTTCTATTTACAAAATTTTTTTCCCCTTTCAGAAATATAAAAGTCAACAAGAGCAGGGGCTTTGAAAATTTCAAAACAACAACGAGAACAAGCCCTATGACTGCTGTTGTTCCATGAGATCACTTTATTAGAAACATGATTCGTATATAACTTTGTTGACAATTAAGTAGTAATGCTAGATCCGTGAAGTAATATATAATCATAATGCCATGTGACTTTACAAATTTTTACCGCATCACTTATTTGTTAACAAATTCAACCAAAATTGTCAACATTACTCACTTTTATATATATATATATATATATATATATATATATATATATCTTTCAAATGATTGATTCTCTCCCCATGTGGGGAGGCTTCCCACGTCACACGTTTCCCCTTATTGGAGGGGGCCACATATTCTCCCTGATTGGAGGGGGGAATATGTGGCGTGAGAAGGAGATCATTTGTGATGCCTTCCATGTGAAAATATCATAAATAGCAAGAGGAATATTACAAACATGTAGAAAACAATAGTACTTCCCTGATATAACTATATATTCCTTTTTTATCCCTCATTATTGACCTCAAATATGTACATTTGTACTTATGGATGAATATAAAATGATTCATATTACATGTACACAAGTCAAAATCAACATGACTACATGATTGAGTTTACTATATAAGGCAGACAAACATCGCATAAAATTTGCGCATCATTAATCTTTGCAAGCAAAAAAGAAAAGAAAGTTACACATTTAACTTTTCCTTGAGTTCTTCATCAAACATGGGGAAACCCTTCTCTGATGATCATGATTTTACTGATATACCCCCTCAAAAGAAGCTCAAACTCTTCGGTTTCGTGCTGAATCCCCTTGAAAACAAATCTTCGGCCGAAAGGGACGAAAGTGTAAATTCAACGTCGTCTTCCTCGACCGTGACAGATCAAAAGCATGTTCCAAAAGATCATGAAAAGAAATTATTTGAGTGCAAATATTGTTTTAAGGAATTTTCAAATTCACAAGCATTAGGTGGCCATCAAAATGCCCACAAAAAGGAAAGAATGAGGAAGAATAAGTTGCAGCTTCAAGCAAGAAAAGCAACTGTGATCAATTATCACCTAGTTCATCAGCCTTTTCAAAATAGCTGCCATATTTGGAATTTCTGTGCACCGTGCGATGATGGAGGTGAGATCAATCATATCAACGGCCACGAGGTTTCCACGTCGGCCA
This sequence comes from Jasminum sambac, assembly GCA_018223645.1. Classification (NCBI taxonomy): domain Eukaryota; kingdom Viridiplantae; phylum Streptophyta; class Magnoliopsida; order Lamiales; family Oleaceae; genus Jasminum; species Jasminum sambac. The sequence continues at coordinate 1,065,094 of CP073645.1, forward strand.
TTAGCAGATTTACTCTTACCAGGCCATCGGCTAATTCTTTGGCTAGTTCTAAGCAGAAATACAAGTCTTTAGATCTTGGGTTAGATTTGAGCTTATGTTCAAGGCTCGAGTAGAGTATAATAGTAGATGATAAGATTCTTACAATTAAATTACGCGGTCAAGCATACGGTATACCGTATTTGATCATGATGACGTACAATTTTTTTTTTTTTTTTTTTTTTAAGATCCAAAAGTAGAAGTTATATTGAATTTTGATATAAGTTTTGTGATTTGTAATTGATAAATAATCATGTCACGCTATTCAGTCTTTTTCTTCTTTTTCCTTTTTTCAACTTTTTAGATGATAAATAATAATTGTTTAATGGATAAATAGTATACGTAACATTTTGTGTTCTTGTATTTTATTAATTAGATTATAATCAATTAGGATTCTTATTTAATTTGTATTCTACAGCTGCAATCTATATATATATATATATATATATATATATATATATGAAGGATATTATAATTAATCAATAAATTATAATAAACATCAATAATAACAATTACTGTGGTAGAGACATGAATATTATATATTTTCAGTAGATAAAATCTCTGTTATGATAATGAAAATTGTTGCGCTAGATGAGTGGAAGAATTCTAGATGAGTGTTTATTTCTAAACATGACATAAGAATTTATATACAAAAAGTAGGGTAAATGAATAAAAAGTGATTTTAAAAATTTTGAAAATTAGAAAACAAAAAAAAAAAAATGGAAACATACAGGACCTAAATTTTTGTATCTTTTTCTCTCTCCTAGACAAAAATTGGGAATGGAAATGTGCGGTGGAGATATATGGTAATAATGGATGATAAGACTCATACAAATTACAATATAGATGTCCTCTCAAGTATACAATATATCATATTTGATGATGATGATGTATATGTGTTTTTTGAAGACTAAAAATCCAAATCTTATTGAATTTTGATTAGTTTTGTGGTTTGTAATCGATAGTAAATAGTGATGAAATAATTAAGCTCATTCTATTCGGTCCTTTTTCCTCTTTTTTTCAACTTTTTAGTTGATAAATAATTGTTTTAGTTGATAAATAGTATTTAATATTTTTGTATTCTTGTATTTTATTTTATTTTATTAAGTAGATTACAATCAAATTAGGATTCTTATTTAGTAATTAATATTTTTGTATTCTTGTTTTTTATCGAGTAGATGGATAGATTACAATCAATTAGTTAGTTACCATATATCTATAGAAATCTCCTTGCTTAGTTATCAAGCATCATTCTATTACTATAAATACCACTACACAACTCATGAATAAAGAATTATTAAGTTCTCCTCTCAACTCAATTCTTCTTGGCAAGGGATATAGAGAAATTAATTACCTCTACAAAGCATTCGTGAAACATCAGTCTCAACAACACAACAATGGTGATTATAATCGAATAACGTATGTTGTTGAGGCTGCTTTTTCACGAGTGTATTGTGGAGACGTATTCTTATGGATTCCGGGTTTACTCTACTCATACGCCATTCGATTCGGTGAGTCATGATGATTGTGGTTAATTAATTTGCATATGTATATATTAAATTTCAAGTTTTTGGTGATTTCCGTGGGACCGTGACTATCATTCAAGGGGCCAATGCAGTGAATATCGCTCCAGACTTGCTACTTTTAGGCCTTCAACTGAAACAACTTAATTTTATGCTTGCCGAGGTATCTATTATCATTGTTTCGACAATTTACTTAGACAAGATTCATCTGCCCAACATTAGAACGATTAAATTGTCCTATCATAGACTTTTATCCTGTTACTTGGTTTATATTATGCCCCCTTCAAGCTTTGTATAATTTTTCTGGTACACTCAAACAATGATTATTATTGCTGATGTTTTTTGTTTGGATTCTTGGGCTTAATTTGCAGGTTATAAAAGGGCACCCAGATCCAATTTGTGGTATTCATAACTTATTTGATTAAGTTGTTATTTCCTTTTGAGTTTACTTGAACAAAACAATGTGTACGGTTTTGATTAATTACGCGTTTTGGTTTTACAGGGATTATATTAATTTATAGTTTATTGAAAGTTTGGGATCAAAGGTGCAATTTTAAGGGAACCATAATTTTATTATTATTATTTTTATTTTTCAGTACTATGAACGATTTGCATCCAAATCTCAGATTAGCCTAGCCTCCTAAACTAAACTAATAGGCCAAACCTCATAATTAAGGGAACCATGATTTCTATTAAACACGTTTACATAATAGAAAATAGTGCAACTGGAGGAACTAATAGTTGAGTCAAGATTTGTTGTCTCACAGTTAAAATAACCTACATTACCATAACCATTACTTTTGTCAGTTTCACGTAATACACATTACGACTCGAATGACAAGATTTTCATGGTACAAGCTAGAAAAAATGCTCAAAGATCGACTCCATGAACAAAATCCAATACTTATGGCTTAATTACCTGTTCTCTCTATTGATCTCTCCTTTTGAAAATAGTTGCCGTATTTGGAATTTCTAGTGCACCTTTCGATGATGGAGGTGAGATCGATCATATCAACGGCCAACAGGCTTCCACGTCGACCGTTGGGAGATTTGCTCGCACCTGCAAGCCTTCAGCTTCTTTGCCTAGTTAATTCTAAGCAGAAATACAATTAGTCTTTAGATCTTGGGTTAGATTTGAGCTTACGTACGCAAGGCTCGAGTAGAGTATAATATAGATGATAAGATTCTTACAAAATTACAAATACGGTATACCGTACGTATTTGATAATGATGACGTATACTTTTATTTTTTTTATTTTTTATTTTTATTTTATTTTTAGACTCAAAAGTAGAAATTATTGAAAATAATGTTAGTAGTTACTTTATCTATCGGCAATCCAAATCTTATTGAATTTTGATATAAGTTTTGTGATTTGTAATTGATACATAATAATGTCACGCCATTCATGTTTTTTTTTTTTTCCTTTTTCCTTTTTTCAACTTTTTAGTTGATAAATAATTGTTTTAATTTGATAAAAAATGAGAAGTTATTGAAAATAATGCTACTAGTTGTCCATCCAAATCTTATTGAATTTTGATTAGCTTTGTGATTTGTAATTGATAATAAAAAGAAACCTAGATATGATAGGGTTGAGAAGAAAGAAAAACGCGGCTATATTTAGTAATTAATATTTTTGCATTCTTGTCAAGTAGATGGATAGATTACAATCAATTAGTTAGTTAGAATTCTTGTGTAATTTGGATTCTAGAGTTACCATATATCTATAGAATCCTAGATATGATAGGAAATCTCCTTGCTTAGTTATCAAGCATCATTCTATTATTATAAATAAATACTACTACACAACTCTTGATCAAAGAATTATTAAGTTCTCCTCTCAACTCAATTCTGCTTGGCAAGGGATGGAGAAATTAATTACCTCTACAAAGCATTCGTGAAACATCAGTCTCAACAACAATGGCAATTATAATCGAATAACGTATGTTGTTGAGGCTGCTTTTTCACGAGTGTATTGTGGAGACGTATTCTTATGGATTCCGGGTTTACTCTACTTCATACGCCATTCCGATTCGGTGAGTCATGATGATTGTGTTTAATTTGCGTATGTATATATTAAATTTCAAGTTTTTGGTTATTTCCGTGGGACCGTGACTATCGTTCTAGAGTCTGCTGCAATCATTGGCACTAAATTTAGGGCCTTCAAGGGAACCAACTTTTATGCTCTAAGAAAAAGAAGAAGAGCAGAGGTATCTATCGTTGTTTCGACTACATAATAATAATATACTTAACAACGATTATTATTGATGATATTTTTTGTTTGGATTCTTGGACTTAATTTGCAGGTTATAAAAGGGCACCCAGATCCAATTTGTGGTATTCATAGCTTATTTGATTAAGTTGTTATTCGCTTTTGAGTTTACTTGAACAAAACTATGTGTACGATTTTGATTCATTACGTGTTTGGATTTTATAGGGATTAATTTATAGTTTATTGAAAGTTTGGGGTCAAGGGTGCAATTTTAAGGGAACCATAATTTTATTATTATTATTATGATTATTAAATAGTACTATGTACAATTTGCATTTTTAGATCTCATAGGTTAACCTCCTAAACTAACACGCCAAACCTCAGAAGGGAACCACGATTTCTGTTAAACATGTTTACATAATAGAAAATAGTGCAACTAGAGGAACTAATAGTTCAGGTAAGATTTGCTGTCTCGCAGTTAAAATAACCTGTATTACTATAACCATTACTTTGTCAGTTTCACGTAATACACATTACGACTTGAATGACAAGATTTTCATGGTACAAACTAGAAAAAGTGCTCAAAGACTCCATGAATAGAATTCAATAGTCACGGCTTACATATTCTCTCTATTGATCTCCTTTAGGGTGTGTTTGATTGGTAAGGATGGAAAACAAAGCCTAGAAAATATTTTTTCTAAAAAGCAAACTTCCTACCTCTAAAGAATCACTTTTATTGGAAAAGTGCTTAAAATGATTGTACCATGGAAAACCACTTCTTTTTTCAACTTGCAATTAAACAACAACGTTGGAAACGGATCTCTTAATTTGACATTTTGCATGAAATCTTTGGCCAATTAAACATACCGTTAGTTCTTTTTGGTCTATCTGTCAATCTCCTCATGAATTTGACATTCATCCTCTACTGCAACATAAAAATCTATTAGCTTTTCTGGTAGTACAGTATTGTCATATTGTGAGCACTATGATCAAAAAGTAAACTTCTGCGACCACTTAGAAACAAAATGAAGTTTAGTGACTAAGTTAAAACTTGGCTATAAGTTGAGCCACTCATGGGGCACAACATATATATATCACTTACCAGCAACGTCAACCGCCATGTTAGCTTGAGGATGCATCAGCCTCTGCACACCTGATGAGCCTTCATAAAAGTGGAGATAATAAAATGAAAATATAACATAGATTAATAGAAAAATTAGTTGATTACAAAACTATAAATAAATAATTTTTTTTATCGAAATATAAATATAAATATAAATAATTGTTGCAAGCGTAAACTCTGCAAAAGCTTTCCAATTGAGCAACTTTTTTAGATAAGGACGTTCAGATATTATTTATTTCAGAGGACAAAACCAGATGATAAACACAGTGTTCTAAAAAGCACAAGGCGTGGAAAAGGGTCGAGGTTATGCCTTGAACCCAAGCGTGCTTGAGCGTGACGTTGCGTGGTAAAAGCGAGATCAATGCGTGATAAAGCGCAAGATGTAGCGAAGGCGTGCCCAAATGAGCGCTTATGTGCTTTTTAGAACAGAGGATAAACAATATAATAATTATTAACATTAATGATCTCCTCCCCATGTGGGGAGGAGTTATCTCTCATTTGCCATGAGTCAGCAGATGGGAAAAACACATCAATAATGGGGTCCAGTTCCTGATGATGTGTTCCCTCCATTTGCTGCCACATAGCAGATGAGAAGGATAAAGAATATCATTAGTGTAATTATTAATTATTTTGAAGGATCGATGATATTCCGTATGTAAAAATAAAAATATTACAATATATACGCAACCATCGCTGTGTCGTTTCTCTGAGGATTATTCTCAATCTCTCCATCATGCTGGATAGCTCTCACCCTTGGAATTGGCGCGTAGTTAATGGAAAATGACATCAAGGCATGTAATATCTCAGATTTTTTTTTTTTTACCATCTTTATTATTATTCTTTAAATTCAGATCGTTTAATTTTTGCTATACCTATCACATGCATAGTTTTTAAATTTGATTGCTTAAATATAATTTTCATTCGGACTTTTAAGATATCGGTTTGATTGTGTTGAAAAACAGAGGAATATATATAATGAATATTTTATTAATTACTTTTATTCTATATATATATATATATATATATATATATATGTCGGCTTGAATGTTCAGTAGGATAGTGTAAACGCTGGCATATACAGGCGGAGGGAGGGGTATTCCCGGATACTCCGTTTTCGTGGAATTTTATTTTTATTTTTATTTGTAGTTAAATGAGTTTTAATTATGGGTGATTATATATATACTAAATTTTTTATATATGCATCACTTCTTTTATTTTATCAACACTCTTTAATCTTTATTTAGTTTTTTAAATATATTTTTTATTTTTTCTTTACATTTCTAGTTTTAATGTCTTTGGAATCAACATATTTGATCTAACTCTAAGATGATTCCTATTTAAATATTTTAGGGATTTACTTTTAATTGGAGAAAAATATTAATTTAAATTTTTGAATTTATTATGTTTTAAACCTAGTTTTCAATAGGAAGAGAAAATAATTTTTTCTTCACTTGATAACAAAATTTTTTAAACTAGTTATATTAATTAATTAATTAACAGTCAATATATAAAAAGAATGAGATGAAAAAATTTAAAAATAATTTTAGTAATAATGACCTAAAACTTATTTGAAAATTTTCTTCTGTACACACAAAGTTTGCCAGTCTAGCTCTGTCCCTGAACGCTGGGATTTACATCAGTCAGTGAATGTATTTGCGAATCATTCCAAAGTTTTGAGTTAACCTTGCAGTGGTTTTTTTTAATTATTTAACAGAAATGTTTTACCTGTTTCGCCCTTTATGAAAAAATGATACTCCCTCCGTCCCACTAAGATAGGCAAGTATTCTTATTTTGTTCGTCCCAAATTATAGCCCAATTTCCTTATTGAATGTATAATTTATTTTCCATGTACTAAAATACCCCTATTTAAGATAATCTATATATATATATATATATACATATAAACGGCATTTTTTCCCTCCAAAACATCCTTCTTTTTTTAAATTTTTAATTAATTTTTAATTCCACATCATTATATTTTCCCTCCCAATGCATTTTCCTAAAATAGACATTATCTTTGCCTTAAATAGATATTATCATTTTTAATGATATTTTTTTATTATATAGACCATCATTATATTCAGCATTAATGTTCTTTTTTAACTTTTTAATTTAATTATATTTTTTATTTGTTACCTAACCTAATCTCCAATACAATTATTTTTGCCAACAATTAAAGATAATAAATTAAAACATGACTTGAAAGAATTCAACAAATTGTCTCATAAATTGTAGAAATAATTGTTCTTTCTTTCCACTAAAAAATTTCATCTTCATCGTTTTTCCTCATTTTTTGGCTATGATTAATTTATAAAGCAAATTTATGAATTGATTTTACTTTCTTCAAATTATTAGAATTTTTTGCATTTGTATCATCAATTTCTTTATCCAAACAATTTCTAATACAATTTATTTTTTTTTACAATTATATATAGTAGAATTATTTTTTAGAATAGTCACTTTCTTCTTCTTCCTAAGTTGATCATTAGGTTGGAAAGAGGCCAATTATTTTTGTTTATAATTATATGAAATAAATTAAAATATGAATTTAAAGAATTCGATGAATTGTCTATCATAAATTGTTGAAACAATTGTTCCCTCTTACCAATAAATTTTTTTCTTCCTCTTACCAATAAATTTTTTTTTGTCGTTGCTGTCATTAACTTTTTATACCACTAAACTGACTCCACATAATTTTTTTTTTTTTAATTGTAAAGGTAACTTTGTGGATTGATTTTACTTTCTTTCCTCAATAGCCAAATAATTCCCATGCGTTGGATGACACATTGCTAGCATCTCCATCTAATGAGATATTCCTATACAACAGGGAAGATAATTTACATCCATTTGATTTACATTCTTTTGAATCACTTATGGTGAACAAACACGTTACTTTTCTGCATTGATAAATTTTTTATTATGATTTTTTAAATATCATTGGGATGAGTCGACATATTATTTCAAAATATAAGTCTAAGTTCTTATATTAGGTATACTTCATGTGATGCATAGCTAATTTTTTTCCATTGATTTTTTTATTTTCTCAAGCCGTTTGATGGTTTTAGTTGACATTTCGATTAATGGTTTGTTAAAAGAAATGTTAAATATATGTATGTAAATAATAAATTATTTATTCAATAATAATAATAATAATAGTAATAATAATAATAATCATCATCATCTTTAAAATCATGTTTTTGGAAAACATGATTTTTTAAATTCTTAACAAAACACTTGATTTTAGCAAATTGAAAAGTAAATGTACACTTTTCCAGAACTTTCCTTTTTTTATAATTTACATAATTTACTACAAAATAATTCTTTTTATGATTGAATTTTTTTTTGTATATTTGCCAAGGTAGGACTTGATCATCAAAGTAAAGAATGTGAGGAATCTCAGGATCAGGGGTTGAAATACTAACCTCATTCCTCGCCTCTCGGTTTTAAGATTTCGGGAAGTAAAATTTTTATAAAAATAATACATTAAGACGATGTACATATGTTCCATCTGTGAACATACTCTATAGTTTATGCTTTAAAAACCAAAAAAACTAAAAACTTATTTTATTGCTTAACCAATAAAATAAGAATATTGCATTTCTAAAATATTTTTTACTTAGAAATATAAATTAATTTTTATATAAATTAATTAATATATATTAAAAATTAGTTAGCATAATACCTTTAATTTAAAAATAAAATATCTTCTTAATTGAGTTTTCATATTAATTGCTATTACTAATATTTTTGACAAAATCTTGTGTAAAAGGAAGTTATCGTTCTAACTCTTCAGCTTAAAACCTTTTATAGAAAAAAAAGTAGAAGAAATAAAATTTTTATAGCATTTACATGCAATACTTGGAATCAATCATTGAATAACTCACTAAGATAAGATAATTAATTTACTAAAAGAACAAAAAATATCCAATTAAAAAAGACAAGTAATTATATTTCAATTACATTATCCAAGTCATATTTATGAGTTTGATTTTTATAGCATATTAATTTCATATCAATTTGAATTCTTTATCTTCTAATAATACTTTTCTAAATAAATAGTTTATTTTAATTAAAAATAAGTTTATCCATTTATTGTATTAGTCAACTGTATGGTGATAATTATTGGCTTGAATTTAATCAATCTATATTTACTTTTAATAATATTTACTTCCAAAATTATATTTTTAAAATACAATCCTTATTTTAACTAAAAAGTTTGTTTTCAGATATATATAGATTGAATGATTCCATCTCCTATATTATTTAGTTTCATATTAACTTAAAAGTCTAATTTTAGTGATAAATAAGTAAATATCGAATTGCATATTTTTTCAATAATGATTTAATACAGAAAAGTAAATATCTAAATTAAGTATTTTTGTAAATTACATATTTAATAAACAATTGGCTATTGACTCTATTGGACGATTGAAATTATGGGACCCAATCGAAATTTTTAATTGTGCTCTCACTATGGTAAATATTTTTATTTATAATTCTATCTTTTAAATAAATATTGAGAATTCTCGCTACTTTAAATTATTTATTTTATACTGATTTTTGTTAGTTTAGATTTTCTTTTTAATTTTTTAAAATCATCGATCAAGTTGTTTGTTTTAATTGCCAATTACATATATTTCAATTTATTTGTTTTATCCTAAATAATTTAAATTTGATATCAAATCATTCAATATTTGATCAAGAAAATGGAAAATCTCTATGATTTTGTTTATCAATCACATTAAAAATCTTATAGAATTTAAATTATTTAAAGTAAAAATCTAAATTTATGAGTTTAAACAAAATATTAATATACTGAATATATTAAATTGCTGAGTTTACATCGAATATGTTTTACGTGTTTAGTATGTTTAGAAAATATTTGTAAAATAAATTAGATGCCATTATCACATATATTAAAAAAATACAAATAAAAGCTTCTGATTCAACAATATAATCACGATAGGTAGCGGAAGGGATGTGAATTTTCCAGCGTGGCATGACGGGCAATAAGAGTCCCATCCAATTGCAATCCTTATATTATACTCGATCGCCTTCGATTAAATGAGGGTGGGAGTGGTGACGATGATAAATGTTTCTTAGCGAATGTAAACAGATGTTGAGTATGTTAAACTATACCCATTATATTGTTACTTCAGTATATTAATTATATTTCACAATCAAATCTTAAAAATCATTGTTTACATATTCATTGTCGAACTATATGTTGCGCTCCAAAGCGACAAATAGATAGGGTTTGAAGCTTGTGCCCTATTATGACGATGGTCATCCAACCAACACTACTACTTAACGTCAGTATAAAGAAATTTTCAATAATATATAGTCCTGACACTTATTAATCATGTGATATACATTGTTTACTTTATTTAACTTTTTACACAAACCCTCTATATCATCTACGCGATAAAAGAAGTGAATCATTGTACTTATATATTAATGGTTTTCTACTATTATATTATTTGAAGATAGTGTCGCTTAGAGATAGTTCTTGAAGTTTTACAAATTATTGATATGCAACTCTTATCTATAAGTAGCATTGTACTAATTAAGGTAGCTCAACTTGCTTTATCTTTAAAAATTACACTTTGAGTAAGTTATATTTATTCTATCTCAACTCTAATATTATATTTTATATTTCTAAAGGTTTTTCATAAAAATGCACTTTAAATTGAGATGTTTGGCTTACATAAAAATACATATTGTTGTCTTATTATGATTCATTATTAGAATAATAGTAATTAGATTTTCTTCTTGCGTAAAATTAAGGCTAAGATTTGTATTTAAGTCTATTCATTGTTTCTTAGAAAATATGAGTCGCTTGTATTATTCATTTTGTGTTTATGTTGTTGGGACAATAGTTGATGGTGTTATTTTGAATTGCTTTTTATTGTTGAGATTTTCAAGAATCAGAAATTAAGTTACTTAGATTTTCAAGAGAATTGTAAATTAATTATGCAGATTTTAGTAAGTCCTTGGATATTTTACAAGAAGGATTTGTAATGATATATAGTGAAAACTCTACCAAAATTTTTATCGGATTCTTTCATTACTTATCTTAATTATTAAATTTAGTGCAACCACAAACACTCGATTTATTATCTTGCTGGTACTATTGATATATAATTAATATATATCGAAATATGTAATTATTAACACATTAGTTTCCCGTGCAACGCAAGGGTGAAAAAGACTAGTTGGAATACTAAACATCAAGATAGATATTTCATCTCCCAAGATATTTAAACATGTTCACACTACTTTTTGACCATTCAATATAGGGGTAAAATCGGAAGAATATATGAATATCTTATAATTCTAAGAATATTTAAGATGCTTAATACAGTGTGAAAAATGCTGCTACTTATCTTAGCTTTTTATGAGTAGTTATTTATACTGTTATACATGAAAAATGTGTTGAATGTAGTAATTATTGCAAATAGAAAACAAAATGTGGAATTGACCGGTCAATATACCAACACTAGTGCATTTATTCCTGATGAAGATGTATCTGTTTGATATCTCATGTGAAAGCTCAATCAATAAAAGTTCCTCAACTTGATGTCTCCATAAATGGATGGAGCACTATTACTATGATTCCACAATATTTGAATCAGTCATCAAAATTCATTTTTCAAGTCATCTTTTCAACAAAAACATGAGCATTCTCCAAATTGGAATCCTAATACTATTTAATATTGTCCATCTCGGTTGTTGTTTGACACATGGTTCTCAGGAAAGCTGCTTAAATCCATTTCTACAAGAACATAATTCTTCGTTGAAAGAGCATGTGATAAAGTTGGCGAACGAGCCCGAGACTGTGAATTGGATGAAGATGATAAGGAGAAAAATTCACGGAACCCCGAACTCGCTTTTGAAGAATTCTCGACGAGCTTTTTGATCAGAGACGAGCTTGATCGACTGGGAGTGAAATACCGGTGGCCTGTGGCGCGGACTGGTGTAGTTGGAACCATTGGCTCCGGTTCCCCTCCCTTTGTTGCTCTAAGAGCTGATATGGATGCTCTGCCCATCCAGGTCTCATTTCATTGATGTGACAACTTTTTCATACTTTAAATTTTTTTTTTCTAACGGCATGTTCAAAAATCATGTTCTCCAAAATCTCTCAAAACATACACTAGGGTTTTAAAATCCTTTATTTTATTGCCAAATTTCAGCTCCTATTGCTTCGATAGCATATGGATGTAGTGCCATTTTGCAGTTCCTTGAAACTAAAATAGCTGTAAAAATCAGTGTTTGATTAATAGTTATTATCCCCATATAGGAAATGAGGGAATGGGAGTACAAAAGTCAGGTGGATGGCAAAATGCATGCTTGTGCACATGATGCACACACAGCTATGCTTTTAGGTGCTGCAAAGATATTGCAACTAATGAGAAACAATTTGCAGGTAAATACTGATCTTTTGATGTGGCGCCTTGGCTGATGTGCTACATCATCCCAGGGTGAGCCATAATCTAACACCCTAGGGAGCAATGCTACATGTCCACACACACCACACACTTTTGTGTGTGGAGATATCCACACTGAAATAGGAGTATGCGCCCCCCCGCCTCCCTTGTCCCCCTCCCCCAAAACCCCACTTTTAGGAGGGCAATATGGTCATTTCAAAAAATCTCTATTAGGGTGTAGAAAATGTCCACACAAATTTTGTGTAGACAGTTAGCTTTATTCTACCTTGGGATGCACCAAATCAGCTTTATTCTCTGGACTAGTGTTACTCCTCCTAACATTCTTGATGTGACATAACCATTGGATTCGTAGATTTCTAAAATCTTAATCCATTCGTCATAGGGAACTGTGCTCCTAATATTTCAACCAGCTGAGGAAAATGGTGAAGGTGCAAAGGAAATGATACGAGAAGGGGTGCTCGATAACGTCGACGCAATCTTTGGACTACACATGTTCAACAGGTACCCCAGCGGTACCGTTGCATCACGCCCAGGCCCATTCTTGGCTGGATGTGGAAGCTTCAGAGCAGTGATCCAGGGCCAGGGGAAGGGAGGTGATGCAGCTTTTCCAGAAGAATCCACTGATCCCATTTTGGCCGCTGCAATGTCAATAATTAGCATCCAGAACATCATCTCCAGGGAAACTGATCCTTTTGATCCTCAGGTATATACATTCTGTACATACTATGCATGCAGTATTGTCTTGTACTATGTGGTACAACCTTGTGTTCAGGTAAAATTTTATTTTGCTAAAAACTACCTTCTTAAGTTGAATAATGGTGAGAAGGATGTGATGTGTGAATAATGATGAACAGTGGTTTGAGATGTGGTTGATATTAAAGTTAATTTTCGGATTTAAAATTCTCACCTTGTGGCATCTTTTATTGAACATTTCAGGTGGTTTCTGTGACCATCATTCAAGGGGCAAATGAAGTTAATATCATTCCAGATTCTGCTACAATTGTTGGTACTTTTAGGGCCTTGAACAGAAACAACTTTCATGCTCTAAGAAAAAGAATAGCAGAGGTATCTATCTATCTATCGTATTTTCGACTACATAATAATATAATCAAACAACGATTTGCACGAATATTTTCATTCGGATTCTTGGACTTGGCAGGTTATAAAAGGGCAATTGGCTGTACACAGGTGTTCGGCTGAGATCGAATTTGACGGAGAAGATCATCCTACCCTGCCCCATTGATAAACAACGAGAAAATATACGAACATGCGCGAAAAATCTCGGGAATGATTGTTGGTGAAGAGAAGATAGAATTAGCTCCTAGTTTCATGGGGAGTGAAGATTTTGCAATGTACTTAGAAAAAGTAGCAGGGTCTTTTCTTCTACTGGGGACAAGAAATGAGAAAGCTGGATCTGTTTATCCCCCACATAATCCTTACCATACTATTGATGAGGATGTACTTCCTATTGGGGCTGCAATTCATGCCACATTTGCATTTTCATACTTGGAAAATTTTACTAAATGCAATCATTATTCATAGAACTATTGCTCGTTATTTTTTTACTCATTTTGTGGTATTCATAACTAATTTAGGTTTAAGTTGTTATTTGCTTTTGAGTTTACTTGAACAAAACTTTGTGTATGCTTATGTGTTTTCTATAGGCATTAATTTATAGTTTATCACAAGTTTAGGGTCTAGGAGTGCAATTTTAACTAGGGTACCAACTACCATGATTAGCATTAAACATTTGTTCGCAATAGATAACAGTGCAATTAGACAGAGTAATAGCTTAGTCAATATTTGTCATCTCATAGTTAAAATAACTCGTAAATAACATAACCTACCAAAAAAAAAAAAAAAAAAAAAAGAATGACAAAGATTTTCATGGTTCAAGCTAGAAACAGTTCTCAAAGAGCCGTGTTTTCACCCCAAAAAAAATGTGCTGTAAGCTGGTAACCTATGTGACGACTCCATAAATGGAGATTCAATGCCCTTTTTTTTTTTTTTTTTTTTTTGGAATAGAACGGAGATCCAATACTTACTCCCTACATATGCTCTCTAATGATCTTCAGTTTGGTTTATTTATCAATCTCCTCCTGAATTTGACATTCGCCCTCTACAGTAACATGAAAATCTAGTACTTTTTCTAGTACAATGTCCTTGTGTGATCACTATGATCAAATTAAAACAAAAAGTAAACTTCTGCAACCACTTTGAAACAAAATAAAGTTTAGTGACTAAGTTGAAACTCAGCCATAAGTTGAGCCACTTACAGGGACATCACTTAACCGCAAGGTCAACCGCATTATTTATAATGTTGAAGCATAAACTCTGTGCAAAGGCTTTCTAATATTTACAGCATTCTTTATTTCAAATTTCTAATTGAGCAACTTTAGTTAGATAAGGACTTTCCGATCATATTTCCAATACTATTTAATGTTGTCAATCTCTGTTGTTTGTTTGCAACTTAGTTTTCAAGAAAGCTGCTTAAATTTATAGGCTTAATTTATAGTTTACCAAAAGTTTAGGGTCTACAACTGCAATTTAACTGGGGTGCCGTAGTTCGCATAAACATGCATTCGCAATACACAGTCCCAAACGAGTAATACACAGTACGCCTCAACCTACAAAACCAAGAATGACAGATTTCCGAGGTACAAGCTACGCTCAAAGAGCCGCGTTTCGCGAAGAAAAAAAAAAGTGCTGTAACCTACGTGAAGTCTACGTGAATGGAGATCCAATACTACCGCCTAAAAATTCTCTTTACTGATCTTCTTTTGGGCCTATTTATCAATGTCCTCTTGAATTTGACATTCACCCTCTGCATTCACATAAAAATCCATCAGTTTTCCCAGTATAATGTCATTGTGTGATCACTAAGCGATCAAATTGAAACAAAAAGTAAACTTCTCTGACCACTTTGAAACAAAATGAAATTTGGTGACTAAGTTGAAACTTTCCTAAAAGTTGAGCTACTCAAGCAAAACCGCACTTACCGGCAAGGTCAACAGCCAAGTTAGCCTGAGCATCAGCCTCTGAGTTTAAATCCTTCACGAATGTATAAATGACTTATTATTCTTCGAAAGATCAATAAGCTCAACGCAAGGATTTAGTTGATAAAACAAGATGAGCAATTGGGCATGTTGTGGATTGATTTACCCAACTTACCCTTAGCACATGATTAATTTCGAATGAGATAAACCTATCCTTCAATTTCTTTGCCTCCTCGTACAAGCCGGAGATGTTTTGATTTTTCACCTTCCATAAACCTTGAATCTGTTTATGTAGCATTTCTCAAAACATAAGCTTCACCAAGAACTTCAAATACACTCATGAGTCCACAATGTCACAAAAGACTACCTAAAATGACATGTATATACCTGCATGCAAACAAGGTTGGAGTCACCCCGAACTTGAATACCTGTAAATCCTTTTCCGAGTGCGTATTTTAATCCTAAAATAATGCCTCTATATTCAGCAACATTATTGGTTGCTACACCTAAACCCTGACGTAACCTACAAATCTAGAAAGTTAAAATAGTTAGGCATATGAATTATAGAAGAAAGATATATCGACCATGAAAGAAGCACAATATTTACCAAACTGCCATCATTCGATCGTATCACAGCTCCTGCACCAGCTTGTCCAGGGTTTCCTTTCGAAGCGCCATCAAACTCAAGAGTACATGCCCGTTGCTGCGTCTGATTACAATGGTCATACTTCAGTCTTTGTTAATATCAATCATTCAAAACAACAAGTTATTATTATTATTATTAAGGGTCCACCACTATATAGCATACGCTAAGAGTCCAATACGGTGGTTTTCAACACAAATCCATTCAAATTTAGGGCTTGTTCTATACACGATAAATTTCACTAACTTCCATTAACTTTTTCTCTCTCATCATTTTCAACCACTCATACAATTACTTTACATTTTTTTAATACATTTTCCCTAATTTTCAACCACACATTTAACATGTCGTTCGAGTAAATTACAAATTTTGTGTATAGAACAAGCCCTTAGTTTTCTTTCTCTTGGACAGCTAATATCTGCTGAAGATTTTCCCTTGCTAACTAATATAAGAACATAAAAACCTTCACTTTTACGACTGTCAACATGATAAAAGACGGGTGTTCATGTTGGGTACAAAATCATTAAACACCTTGTTGTATTGAAACATTTGACTACATACACACACACACACCATTTCTAGTAATGATCAACTTACACCATAATCTGACCACGCAACTTCCTGTGGCCATTTCTTTGTCAATGGCTCACTAGACGGTTCACCTCTAGCAGAAGGCTGCTGCTGTAAGAAAAAGTTACATGGCAACATGAAATTCACATTCAACTTCATATTTGACCAAGTCCTTTTTTTTTTTTTAAACAAGAATGTAACAAGAGAGAAATGATCTCGCACCACCTATCGTGAGAGCAGAGGCCATGCTCACAGCTGACATGGCACTGCAATAGACAATGACATGGCGGTGCCATATTCTCACCCGAGTGTGACGTCAGCTGTGGTGCTTACAAAAGTATATGATTTATAAGAGTAGTGACTTACAGGAAAAGGGCATGGTACAAGCGATCCAAAAAGATCTCCAGCAATGTCAGAAGCTCTGATGGAGTAAAGTGCATTCTTAACCCCACATGACTGGAGAAATTTCTCAGTGTCCTTGGGCATGGAGCAACCTTTATACACACTCACAGCAGGATCACATATCTACCAGAAAAGAAAAACCCAAATTAATTTATTGCTCCATTGCTCCAATGAATTTATATATATGTGTTTTAGAGATGCATGTTTACCGAGGATCCAACTTGAGCTTGACAATCACTCAGATTCTTGTAAACACCTACAAGATCTCCTTTTCGAACAACAAAGAATGATTCCTTGTCGTCCTTCATTGCTGGTTTGCACTCAAGATTTCTCCTTTCAGACCCTTTCGATGAGTAGTTTTGAACCCAAAATCTCGTCAACAAAAGTTCTGAATAAGTAGTTCTAATAACTGCATGCAGAAAGCCAAAGACATGGATGAAAACAAACTCTTCATTCAACAGATTTTCTGCAATGATAATTTAGAGTATGTTAGCAAACAATTTTTTCTCCTACTTTCTCATACATTTTAAAATTCAAATTTAGTCAAACAAATCACATCCACACATCTCGTAGGACCCACCAGTAGTATTAAATCTTCACCATTCAACTCTATTTATTCTCTCTCTTCATACTCCTAAAAATACATTTTAAAAAGTTTGCTAACACGAGTTTAATTTTCATTTTTTGGCCCCAAATTCTTTCAATCTGCACTCTTCTTCGGTCCATAACATCAGTTTCAACTTCTGGAGGGACAAATATGTCGCTTATATCAACTGGTGAAGGAAAAAATTCCAAACTAAGCTATAAAATTCCAAACGAACCTACATTCTTCTGTTTTCATAATCTGAATACCCCTAATTTTCTCAGTCTACCACTTTATCCAATAACATTAATAAATAATCAATCAGAGGAGGTAAGAGTTGTAAATTGTAATTGATAAATATACTCATTCGAACTCCTGAATTTGAACCCCAGGTTCCATACATTATCGATTAAAAGCAGGTTTTTTAATTAAGGTTTCATTTGCTTAGCAAAAAAAAGAAGCAAACCCCTAATCGGTTGCGAAACAAAAAAACATCCAATCAACTAAAACTGGGAAATGGGAGGAAATGCAAACAAATCGAAAACAGGAAAAAATTATTGAAATTAGAAAACTACTCCCGTAATCATATAGAAATCAATAATAGAAAAAATTGAGCGCACCGTTAACTGCCGTTAAAGTGAAGTTGATGGAATCCGGTAAATTGCAGGGTGTATCCGTGGGAGAGAAGGGGGAATTTGCAAGGCTTCTGGTAGCGCGGTGGGGAGGGTTGTGGGGGTCGATGGGCCAAGGTAGGGGTAGGGGTTTGTGTGGGTGGGATGGGCTCAATCTAAACCGAAGGTTTTCTTGTCTGAGGGTTTTGGCCCCCGGTTCATCTTTTGTCCGTTTTCACTTTTGCCTAATGTCATTAGTAATTTCATAATTTGACAAAGATGGATGAAATTGAGATTTGTTTGGGAAAGCTTTGTAACTTTTGATTTTTCTAACAAGTGGGGATTTCTTCTCTTTTAGACAAAATAATTCACATCTATGGTTTTCGTGGTAGTGTCGTGTCTACTTACGTAATAATGTACCTCTTGTCTATCTTAATAAGATTTATCTCTATTTATGTGACGGATTAACATTATATTGGGTAAAATATAAAGTGTATACATTACACGCGTTTAACAATCTCATCATATTTTAGTTCCACATTCAATGTAATGTAATAATTGAATTAATCATTTATTTCCTTTTCTTTTTTGATCTTAATCATTTTTTTAATAATTAGTAAACAATAATAATAAATATCACGACACTTCATAGAATTACTCAATGAAATTTAACACTGTCCAAATTTTGGCATCGCAATAATCTCGCATAAAAAATCACAAGCATTGAAGAAGTTTTTCATTTTTAATGGATATTATCTATTTTTACTTATTTGACTTATAATTGGTTTTCCAATCCGTCGGGGGTAATCAATATAAATTAGAAGGAAAATAATACTACATGTATATTCAATGTTTACACTTATTGCAGGGTATATTTCGCTAGACACGATGAAGAATAAAGATAATTATCTTATCATCTCCTATTGTGAGAATATGTACACCCTACAGTAAACAGTATGGGTGAACCCATATAGGTCCAGCGGGTGCAAACAAAAGTCAACAAACCATAACGACATGCTTGTGACTTTGGGATTAATTCTTCCCATTGCTACTATTGCACTTGAAAGAGTAATTTCTACTAGGAATATGAAGAATAGACTTTGTAATTGGATTGGATACCAATGATTGAATAATAGCTTGGTCATGAATATTGAAAAAGATTAATAATGAGACTATTATATAGCATTTTTAAAGTCTGAGAAGTCATTGAGAATAATTATAGATAAATATATTGTATTATGTGATTTTGTTCATAATTTCACATCTTCTAATTTTGAAATTTTTTTTAATTATATAATACATTAATAGATCTTTTTAATAGTATAAAAGTCATACTGTAGATCTTCTATTTTTTTAAAATACAATAAAATTCAGGGGCCTTGCCCTCGAACCCCAGGGGAGTGGGCTACGCCCCCTTGCAACCCATGCACTTATGCTCCAATTCCGCCCCAACTAAAACAATAATGCCAAGTCCACCCCTTGGTAAACACAAGATTGTCCATATTGCATTGACCAATATGAAATTTATTTTCTCTAGTTGTTTGTTATGAACCGCAAAATTCACAATTTATTAAGGATTAAAACACAAGATGACAATTAATTTGATAAATAAATAGTATAGAATTTTAGGTGTTATTGATTTTGAAGATAATTTTTTCTGTCTAGAAAACAAAATTGTGTCACATAATCTTTTGTCAACGTATTTGTCTGTCAAATTGTGTGTTCAAGTAGCAAAACTCAAATGCACATTTATTGTCTCAATTCTTATCCATTTGATTGAAACTAATTTCAATTCATTAATATGTTATTGACATTAAGATAAGGGTATAATGAAAAGTAAATTTTAGTTATATTTTTTTATATATGCCACTATATTAAATGATAATAACTTACTTTTACTAATAATAATACCCATTAAATAATAGTATAATAGGAAAAATAAAAAAATTAAATAGATATAAATAGAAAGTGAATTATATTTTAAGACGAATGAAAAAAGAAAATAAACATATCTTTATAGGATAGTGGGAGTATTTTAACTCGGGAAATGCTAGACTATCATAATGAATATCATAATAGTTGAAATAATGGTTGTTGGCATATTTAATAACCGTCCATCTAAAAGTGATGGAGTGGTTGAAATTGTAGGATCATGCCACATATCCATTATATCAACCATTATGGTATTTATTATGGTGTTGTATCATGGTCCATTTTAACTCTATTAACGATCATTCATTCATTTGTGCAAAAATAATAAAAGGGTAATAGTCTTGGGACCGAGGTACTACTGTAATTTTAACTAGGAGGACAAAAATTTGCACAACAAATATGAAATTGCAAAACTCGCTCTTTATATACGGAGAGAAAACAGACGGACGAGTCCATACAAAGCCCACGATAAACCTTCACACTCTCACGCCACACTACCCCACGCCCCTCGTACCCCCTTCTAAACGTCTATTTCCGGCGTGTTCTTCAAGGAATCTCCGGCGAAGTCGAAACAAGAATAAAAATGATTAGACATGAATGAGGAGCCACAGGCGGATCGTATGCACCATGTCAATCCCGTTCTCGGACTGCTTATCCGACCTCCTCTGCGGCGAGGACTCCAATACTATCTTCGGAGTAGACTCACCAGAATGCTCATCGGAACAGGAATGTCAGTCGCCGGACGTTGACGAATCGATTGCCGGACTTATAGAAGACGAGCAAGCTCTCATTGAGAACTTTGATTCAACGACTCAATGTCTAGATGCGTCCACTCGAGCAGAATATGTAGCATGGATTATCAAGGTAGTTCAGTTATTTTTCTACCTTGAGCAGGTTGCTCATTGCGATTTAATGATTTTAATACAAAAGAATTTCAACGTTAATCCATCGATAATGGCGGATGCGCATTTTAGCACGGTAATCGGTGCTAGTGTGCGCCGGGGGATAGTCGATCTCCTTTATTATGGTCAGCGAGAATCGAGTCTTTAAACTGTTAATTTCGGCGCATCGGCGCACTTTATTCAGGAGAGAGACTCTATTGAAATTTTGTTTTGTGAGTGCAGGTGCAAAAATACTATGGTTTCCAGCCGCTAACGGCATATCTTTCCGTCAACTATTTTGATCGTTTCCTCCACTCTCATCGTTTGCTGGTAAAACTTCCGTTACAATCAACTCCTGAATAATAAAGTAGTTGCACATTTCCTCTCTTTTTCATTTTTATTCTCAATTCTGGAATTATCATGTTGACTTTTCGGAGTCCATTGAAACGACTGTGCTATAAAAATCTGGGTTCCCTGTATTCTATCAAGTACTGTAAAAGTTTAAAGCTGTCTACATTAATTTAATCTAGCAAGATTAACTAATTAATCAGCTAATTATGCTTTTGTTTTGTTCCAAAGTACAAACTTTATTGTCTACAGTTTTAAATTTTTGGGTAGGTACCTGTTCTTGTCTACACTTTTAAATAGCCATTACAAAATTATAATGTAATTGAAAGACTAAACAGGCTTGCGCCTCGTGTCCATTATCTAGCTTTACAGTATTATTACAAGGAAAATTGGTCATGGGAATTGGGAATATATTAAGAAGTATACATTAAAAAATTGTATCAATATGGCAACAATGACAATTGATGGTAACAGTCCAAATTAGATATCAAGCATGCTTTTGTAGGATGTAAAAAAGTTATCATTTTACCTCCTTTTGGGAGAAATTTCTAGTACTCCACGAACTCCATGAATACCAAGTATCCTGTAAAATCCAATTGTATTAGTATATAACTGATCACTATTAATGCACTTCGTAATTAATTGCAGAAAATGAATGGGTGGCCATTGCAACTGTTGTCCGTTGCTTGCTTGTCATTAGCTGCTAAAATGGAGGAACTTCTGGTTCCTCCTCTATTGGATCTTCAGGTAATTTTCTTGTGCTCTGTAGACTTCAAAAGAAGGCTTATTTGAAGTTACTGACTAATCAAATTAACTCTATTAGGTTGAAGGTGCAAAATTTATTTTTGAACCAAGAAATATCCTAAGAATGGAGCTGCTCGTGCTTCGTGTACTGGATTGGAGGCTACGAACCATTTCTCCATATAACTATCTCAATTTCTTTGCGAATAAAATCGACCCCACAGGGACTTTTACTCTGTTCCTTACGTCGAGGGCCAATGAGATTATTCTTTCGAACATTCAAGGTATCTTGAGATACCACTTTTTTTTTTAACTAAACATTTATTTTATATACAGAAGTTAATCAAAATGTTGATCATAAATTTCTTGTTCTTTATGTGAATAGAGGCTAGCTTCCTTGATTACAGACCATCATGCATTGCTGCTGCAACAATACTCTGTGCAGCAAATGATCTACCAAATTTCTCCTTTATAACTGCTCAACATGCTGAGTCATGGTGTGAAGGACTTCATAGAGTAAGAAATAAATGTGATTTTGGTCTCTCCATAGTTGGCCATATCATATGTTTAACAAAATTCACCAGCCAACCATTTCCTCATTTTCTATTTTTTTCAGGACAAGATCAATGGCTGCTATGTATTGATGAGACAGATTGTTATCAATAAGAGGCCAAGGAAACAACCAACAGTTTTACCCCATCTCCGGGTCATGACTCGGCCAAGCATCTCTAGTGACTCATCTTCCTCATCATCTTCACTTTCTTATAAACGGAGAAAATTAAATAATGGCTTGTGGATGGAGGATGACAAAGGAAGCTCTGATTAAAAGAAAATGGCGGTCCAAGGTTGGATAAATATAATCCTCAATATTTTTTCTGGAGGGTGATGAGGTAAAATTGACACGACTTAAACAGGAAAGTAATATATACATATATCATAATGTATGTACAAGAGTTTGGACAGTATGGGAGATATTTTTGTTATTTTTTGATGTATAAGTGGGCATTGCAATTCATTCATTCATGAAGGCTGTGCAGATTCCCAAGGGAAGGGATTTGGTATATATCATTTTGGTGCAAGAGATTGTTTAATACAGTGGAGAGATGGAGTACAGTAATGAAGTGGGGAGTGATTGTGATTGAATTCAAAGTTAGCATTGATTATTGAATGAAAATGAAGAGATTGTGGGACCATAAGGATTTTGATTAATCAATGGAGATTGGAAAATAAAAAAAGATAGTAAATTGATGGGATCATACAAGTCAAGTTTCTCATCTTGGCTACCATCATTGCTTCGGCTGCTATTATTCAAGAAAAATTGAGCTGAGAAAATAATAAGGAAAAGAGAGTGAATATCGGCTCCAGCCTCCATACGTGTACATGAATGTCTTCATCTTCCTTTTTTTTTTTTTTTTTTTGGCGGGAAAAAGCTTTTTGTGTTTGAGTGTTGTACGTGCGTGAAATGGATGTCGGCTGTATTTTTATTATTTTCTTTTCTCGAAGGCTAAAGTTAGCCTAACCATACAAAGGTCTTTGGGGCCTTTTTTTTGCTTCTTTTTCTTCTATGAGTGTTGTAATTAGATTATTGAAATTAATAAAAAGTAATTTGTATATTTTCATCTTTTCAGTGCTTCCCTTTTTCCCATGTGAATGACAATGAAGAATTTGTAGCTTTGCCATTTGTTTTATTAAAACTTTCAAAAAAATGTTGGAATCTTGTGAAGCAGTGCTGGAGCTGATGGCTTTTATGGAGAGATGAAGGGACTAGGAGTTGGTCCCTCAAGCAATAAAAGACTGGTTCAAATTGATGAATGCGACCCATGTCCGCATCTCTCAGTCACGGGCACTTGATTTTAGACAAGTGTCCAATACTTACCTCGCTGTGAAGGTCTGATCTATTGTCTTGAAATTATTTTTCCATTGAATGTCATACCAATACATTTCCTGTCACGTCGGCACGTCACAGTTTCATTAGTAACATGAGATCTGAGAGTATCTAGTGTTGAAATGTCAATGATGTTTTGAAATTGAATAATATCATTTTAGCACATTAAAATAACATAGAGATTAACATTTAACGATACGAAAGTGTTGTGGTTGTTGATTGTGGAGACAAAATGGTCTGTGAACGTTAGATATGCATTATGTCAATTGTTATGTTGAAATAATATAACTCGACACCAGTTGTATTAATTGCGTAACATAACTCATTGGATTGAAATCTTTCTTTTTGCTATAAAGCCTGATTGGGAACTTTTTTAAAAAAATTTCCACTTTTTTTCAACTTTTTTCTCTCCTAAATCAATCACATCCACATATCTCATCACATCCGCAAATCTCAACCATTTAACTCCACCCATTCTCTCTCATCATTTACATTAAAAATTATTAAAAACCATTAAAAACACTCCCAATCACCCTAATAAAGTGGTGATCATGTGCTGATAATGACGACTAGGTTTTTTTTTTTTTTTTTTGAATGAAACTTATCATTAGTGAATAGCTTTACAATAGGAGTTCAAGTAATTGACACTGAAATTAGGTACATCAAAAAATGTGATTGGATTAGCTTGAAAACGCGCCTTCCTAGCAAGGATATGGACGACTAGGTGTTAAAATATATTACAAGGGCCAGCCAATGAGATCGACAATCAATAATGAATATATCTCACATAATAAGATTATTTTGACATCTCATAGTCTCATACGGGTATAATTTTGTATAATGTTGTGTATAGACTTATGTATATGAGTAGCATTGCAATTCTTGAATGAATTTTCAACTAGTAGGTACATCTGAGATCTTGACCATTTTTTCACATATTAATTTGGGCATATTAATTGCCCACCAAACAGCTGTTCTAATGGACCTCACTGAAGAATTGTAACGAGGTCGGGAGGACCTTTTTGTTGTTTCAAAGTTATCATACATTCCTTCTTGGAATGGCATCTAAATTCAGCTTGCCAGCCATTAACATCTGATCCACAGACCAGCTTTCGATTTTACACATTTATACGTATATGTTCGGAAGATAGACACATTTTCCTTTGAACACAAGATCATCTGTAATTGGTATGTAAATTCCATCCTATGTATCATACAAATAGAAATGCATCTATCTTAGTATTTTAGGAAATTGACATTGATATTCCAAAAGCATATTTTGTTTTAGGGAAATTGGTGCAAATATTCTAAAAAAATATCTCAACTGTGAGTTTGGTACAAAATAAAACATGTAGTTCGATTGATAAAAAAAATGGTTCGAATTTAGTCCAAATAGATGAAATTCGTCCAATTTTGCTGTTACTTCCTCCAATTTTTGTTATTTTGTCTTTTTCTTAAAGGGCATTATGGTCATTTCACTTAGTGTAAATTTCTGCAAAGGTCCCAAATTTTG
The DNA here is from genome assembly GCA_018223645.1 of Jasminum sambac. Classification (NCBI taxonomy): domain Eukaryota; kingdom Viridiplantae; phylum Streptophyta; class Magnoliopsida; order Lamiales; family Oleaceae; genus Jasminum; species Jasminum sambac. The sequence continues at coordinate 1,090,539 of CP073645.1, forward strand.
GAAGTTATTACAATCAAGCCCCAAAGTTTGAAACACGTATAATTTAGTCCAAAATTTTAGTTAAATTGCATAATTTAGCCATTTATTTATTTTTATATATTTATTTGGTTAATAATTAACTTTATCGGATTAATTTGATGCTAATTCAATTCAATAGTTTTCATCGAAAATATTCAACATCGTAGTATTTGATTGCATTAATATCGTAACTTTTCAAAATTTTCTTTAGCATTAAAGACGCACATATTTTGATTTTGATCAACAATTAATAATAAATATAATTATTGTATTTGCATTAAGTTTTGGTAGGAATTTATCACTATGAAATATTACACTTAACATAAATAAATAATAAAATAGAGGGAAATTTCACCACTGCTTGTATCTCTTTAATTCATCCATAGGGAAATAGTGTTGCTAATGGGGAAATAGTGTTGCCAAGTTGTTTGGGCACATTAAAGGCATTTTGCTGATGGATAAAGGTGAAATTCCATATGTTAGACTTTCCTGGCCTTTTGTTCATTTGGCTTTCTGTATTTGCATTGCATGCAGCTGGTAGCTTAAATAATGCATATTGTACTTCGTTTTTGGGAGGTAAGGCTCATTACGCCTCCCTTTGGCTAGGTGTAACTTGCTTGATATCAATAATATTCCTATCTCATGTTGAGATTTTCAGGCAGAGATAATTCCCCTAAAAAAGAAAAAAAGGCATCTGTCGACATGGTTACATGATCTATTTTTTGTTGCAACATTAGCTTCACATTAGCAGTACATTTTACTATTGGAGATTATTTTTTAATATATGGTGTATTTTAAATTATACATAATTGACAAACAATTGGAGATTTTCTTAAATGGACATATTAAGTATTCATTAGTTCTTATTTTTTTTTAAAAAAAAAAAAAAGGTATTCATAATTCATTAGAACTTACCTATAATAGTAAATACATCTCTAACATAAGAGAGTGTCTAGCTTGTGTTTTTTGGTCGTGACAAGGACATACATCTGACACGGAGATACGGACATACGGTTAACATAGGTTTATGTCAAAGATAGGAATATAACGTTCACGTTGTCACATTGTGTTGTCTAATGTCTAAGTAAACTATGATTAGTTTAAAACAGGTAAACTTCAAGAAAGCTTGTCCAAATTATCTGCTTATGAACATTTGACTTATGAATCTAGTCACAATCTGAAAACCGACCATGATAAGGACAAAAACCTGCTGAAATATTGTCACTTTATTGAATTGTTCCTACTATGTCTTTCACACAGGGAATATTAATACTATTAAGTCACTATTCTAAATCAATAAATCTTTATTTCTTCTGTTATATCTTGTTCGAATTTCAACTGTATTTTGGTAGCTTGGTGTCATTGTTCCAAAAATAGGAGATAATCTTCCACATTGGGAAGTTTGATTAAGCAAAATCATGGGTTTGTTAGGTGATTAACACTCAAAAACAAATACTACATACTATTAAACAGCTGCCGCCCTATTAATTTAGGTCTGAAGAAAGATTAGATGAAATATTAGAGCACAAAAGATAATCAATAGGACAAATAGTGGAGGCAATGACCACAACAATGGAAAACTACACTAAATGACTTTTTAGGAAATGACAAATGTGACTATCTTTTGTTTACTCACATTCAAGAATTTCTAATATGTACTAAATTTAAACGTTAATAGAAATGGATCCTTCTCTATTTATAAAAAAAAAAGAAAAGAAAAGAAAAGAAGAGGACCCTTCAACATCTTTTGTGGTTCTCTCTCTCTCTAAAAAAAATAACAAGGTGGTTATAGGTAATACATATTTTTTGTACATCTGGTATACTGAGTACTTAAATACTTCTACTCGCTAGTGTTATGCTCTCATGCGTCTAAGTGATCGGGTATTGATTAATCAAAATATCTAATATGATATATCAGGAATACTAAAAATTTATTTGAGATCATACTCCCTTCGTCTCAATTATTTGGTCCACCTTTCATTTTTTGTTTATCCTAATTATACGACCTTGTTTGCATATTACGAAGCTTATTTTGTATTATTTTACAATTATACCCTTATTTAATGCTATAATTATAACTATTAATTTAAAAATTAATCATTTAATGAGCTTAAATTAGAAATACAATTTATAAGATTTACTTTTCCAATTATATTCTTCCGTGTGAAAAAGCAATTTGAACCATTTAATTGGTACGGAATAATATTTTGGAATTTCTGTCAGCAATAGGTTCCCACTGAGACGCCCTTTTATTGGTGCCACATGAAAAGTTGATAAGGTAGGAGGGAGTAGTTGATCAATGAATGCACTACTTATAACTCAATCATAATAGCTACTCATATTTGTGGAAATCAGTGACTGGAGATTATGGTGATGAATATTTCAAGGTGTCACACAACCATTTCTAGATTGATTTATACCAGTAGTTAATATTGTCATGACGACTTTAATTTAGATACATCCTCCGTCCCACAAAAATAACCCAGTATATTATTTTTGACCTTTTTAAAAAATTAATTAGTCCACTTACTATAATTAGCATGTTTTTAATTTTTTATTTTTACCAATATCCCTAATTAATATATTTTCAACTACATATGCATTGAAAGTATTTTCAAACAATTAATGATACATAAGGGTATATATGAAAAAAATAATATAAAATTTAATGTTTCAATTTAATAAACTACCATTTTCTTAATGTACATGAAAATAATTAGTGGACTATTTTTTGAGGGATGGAGGAAGTACTATTTCTTTTTTTTTTTCTTTTTAATTTTTGTTGTAGGATTTTGAAGTAGACCCCCCAAGACATCAACCAACATGAGTAATGATCTCCTACCAACTAACATATAGGTTAAGTTACCCATAAATCATAATCCTATTTGACCTGAAATATCATTCATATACTCGACTTTAATCAAAATATTTAAGTAACAGTGTCGTCCTAGTCCCTCTCACACTCCGCAAGAGATGAAATAAGAAAAAAGATTACTTGTTATGAAGAATGCTATACAACAGACAAGTGAGTAGAATTACCATTTTACCCTTCTCCTTATTTTGGAGGATGGTACACTCTGATATACGGGATTGTAAGTTTATTATCACGCAATTGTTACACTTAGTTATACACAAGTGATAAGTGACAAAATTGGAAGAATTTTAGGATATTTATTTTAGATTTGAGATCTAATCTAGTAATGCTCTTTAAAGGGAATCCTAAGGACTGCCCTCTAAAAGCCAAAAATACTTTCAATTCTCCCAGTGTGACATGTAGTGGTTGGAGGGGTATAGAGGAGCGTTTTTCTGTCACTGTTTCTACTGTTTTCTTCTTCTTTGTTTTAAATTTTTTTCAACTTCTTTTAGGCTAATGACAAAGATAGAGGCCCCTTTACATCAGCTTTTGAACATTATTTGATTATTTGGCATTGAAGCTCGTGGGGTTACTAGAAAACGATTCTAAAGTTGGAATGATTCGAATTTTTTAGATAATAAAGCATAGAATCATGCTGAATGCAAGATTGCATCACCTTTGCCGTGCTTTCTCGTCCTGCTTAACGCTTATGACTTACTATCCCAAACTTGGTTTTCAAAGTTACCGCGAGTTAGACGAAATCGACTATGCATTAGTAGACAAGTTCTTGAGAAACGAATTGAACATTGCTTATGAGTAACTTATCAACATCAGTGATTAGAAATATTGAGTATTTAATATAAAATTATATTGTCGGGCTTTAATATGTCGAAAAGCTCATTAGCATCCCATTATTTTTACATGTTAAAAAGAATGTATAGATTAATTGATGTGGTAAAACTAGTAGACTTTTGGGCGGTGAGATGAGCAGAAAAAAATTCCCTTTCCAACTCAAATTTTCCTCTTTGGATGCTGAGCATCAAAAGGAGAGGCTATTGGAATGTTGTTCTTTATTGCTTTATGATAGTGCCTCAAATAGAGTGGAGGCAAAAGAGTCTTGCATACAATCATCTTATCTAGGTAAGATCATTAAATTGAAATTTACTTGGTCTAAGAGTATCAGAATTTGATACCTGTTAGGGATAATCCCAGATTTTTTTATGATATACCTTTCACATTCTGGTAGGATAATTTTTATCAGCAATTTTTTTTAGTTGTTACAGTGCAGTAAAATTCAATTTTGAAAAGTAGAATAAATAAATAATTGACAAAATAAATCCCTTTATTGTGTGCTTGTGGCAAAATATGTGCTTAATATATTTTTTCTTTTGTCTTTTGTCACTACACTTTACATTTATATTTTCAATGTTTACGATTTTAAGGAGGTTAAACACAAACATACGACTATTTTCATCCTTTACAGAAAACGTTTCTTCCTCTTTATTTTATCAAAAAATTCATCAATGTTCTTCTAATTTTACATTAATTTCAATTTTTTGTAACCTCATATCAAGTTTACATGCGCCACGTGGGGGCGTGGGCATGCCCATAATGGGCAGGTGAACAAAGGTGCTAGTACTAGTAGTATTGCAAACTAATGTTGCGCCTGATTTTCTAGCATCTGTAGATTCGAGTTAGGGCCCAACGTTTTGGTACACAGTATAAGGCTATCTTGAAGTCCCATAAGGAGCCACTTTGGAAAGCCCCCTATGAAACTACGATGGGCTTTTTAAATGTAGCCCAGATAAAAATTGGCCCATTTAGATCCTCCATCACTAACGCAGCCTCAAAGGGTCCATTAGTTATGTTAGCCGAAAGGGCGTCACTCTGCGACCCAATCCTAGCCACCCGCTTCCGCTCATACACGGCGGTTCCCGCCAAAAAGTACGCCGTATCCGTACTTATCCCTCTCGCATAACTCCAGCACTCTTAATCTCCGAAACTGTCGATGTCCGCTTACAGAATTACAGGTAATTCGTTGGAATTTTTAGTCTATTCGTGGTTCATTCTGCGATTTTCTATAAATATTGTTTATACACTTTAATGTACCTTTGAGATTGTTTCATCGTCCCCATCAGTAAACTACAAGATTTACGTTAAAATGAAAATTGAGTTGATTAATAGTTGCTTGATTTTGTAGTGGAATTATAGATCAACTATTCAGTTCGCTTCAAAATTTGAAATGAGTATGAAATAAGTTTACTGTAAAATTTAGGTCGATTAGAGATCATTTGTCGATGGATGTTTGTTGAAGATTCAGATAATTAATCAACTTGCTACAAGTTAATTTTACGAAGCCCAACTGCATGATTAAATGAACCAATCAATTTCAGGCGTCAGCGATAAACACTAGCATCCACATATGTTATGGTAGTTGGTCGAGAAGAAATTGTGAAAAATAAGCCTCAAAAGTCAAATTGAATTAATTGATATTAAATTGGTAACATAATTTCCATACTGTCTTGGCTATGTGCAGTATTTTTTCAGTTCTTTAAAGCCGTTGATATTTTCTTTGATTTGAGTTCGTATAAATGATGGATATTTAAAATGGCGTATACTTCCACATTCATTATACACACAGTAAAATAAGGTAGAGAAGAACATGCTTAGCTTTGTGTTGTTATAGAGAAGGTTTTGATTTTAAGACTAGTTGACAATTGAGTTCGATTTTGAACATTTTCTTCATCTCCTTAGTTGTGCAAAAGAAACTCCTGGTTGTTCAAGAACAATGATGTTGATTTCTTGACTGTTTGACATAGTATCAGTGAGTTTGATTTTATGATGAGGACGGGGAAGGAATGTAAACTAAGCAGTAGAATCTCCCCCTGGACCTTGGTTATCCCTAACCTATCATGAGTAATTCAATCTGGGTTCCTTCCGATCATGAGTCAGTGAGAACTGAGAATGGATTAGAGGCTTCTTGAATTGATTGATGTGTGTGTGCCCCGCACCAGGGGGGGGGGTGGGGGATGTGTGGGTGTGGTGATGGCTATATCTCTGCAAGAGAATATGAAGTGCATGGATACAAGTCATGCCTTAAAATAAAAGAAAATTGAAAATCAGCTTAAGTTTAGATTTTTGTTACCCGTTGAAATTACATAAACTATCTGAATTTGTGATACTCCTTTGTTACTTAATATGCCAACTGCGTGTGTGCTTCACAAATGAAATTTGAATTTCTGCCTCCTCTTAGCATGACAATGAATTGGATTTTTATTCGACAGAAATGTTCATAAATATTAAGTTGATTTGCAACAAGTTAGTGGAGACATCTTTTAGAGAGCATGGAGGTTACTGTAGCACCTTAATGGTTTCTACCTTCTTAAATTATTTAATCATTATGATTTTATTATTATTATAATTAGTCTTGATTTTTGGCAATATTGACTGCAGGTTCATTTTCCAGAAATAATTGAATTTTTTTTTTTTTTTGGTCCTTTAGAATCTCTCGTTCTTGAACTAGAAATAATAATTCATTTGCATTTGTACAATCTTGAATAAAAGATATCTCTTCACAATAAAACAAGCAGCATTATCAGAACAACTTGCTGTTTTTGACCTTTTCTTTGCTGGCATTGTGATGGGAAAAAGACCTTGAATGAAATTGACAAAAAATAAAAAATTTGGCACTGATATCTCAAAATTCACTCGTGTTAACTACCCCTTGATGACACCATATTCAGTGAATCCCTTATTGGGGATGCTTGGCACTCGGTCGGAAATACTACCATCCTTCATAGTGTCTTTCTAATGATCAATATAGAATATCGACAGAGCCTTAAACATGTTTAAGAAAAGGAAAAAAAGAAAAAAAAAAGAATCGTTGAGTTCTTTTACTTTTCTAGCCTTCATTGGGATTGGAAGCAGGTTCCGGTGCAATAAATCAAGAACTGAAGGTAATATTTGGTGGCAAATTGCACTTCCATTTCTAAATCTTGTAATGCTCAAGATTGCATTTTTTGGTCCAAATATTTTCCTTCTTTCAGCTATACAGAGATAATATTACTAGTGAACATTGTTTGCTAATGAAACAATTGCTACCCCCATCAGCTTCCAGATTCAGAAATGCTTTGCAGAGACGGCCGCCACGATTTAGACCGTCCTGCAGCTAAATTCGTTGATCCTGTTCTTTGCCGATGAATGTCGTGTCTCAAGAGCTGCAAAATGAAAATATCCATTATTATCATCCTGTGGAAATGTATATAGTCTTTCTCGGATGGTATTAAGTGCTCTGTTGTTGTGACATTAGCATCAGAATGTATAATCTTTTGCCCCTAATTGTGTTATTATTGACCTCCCCTTTGTTCATTATAATACTGTGAAAAATCACAAGAAAAATATGCCAATCTATAGTGTATATCTGTTTACAGTTTATGACTTGATGTTTCTTTGCATTTAATTGTATTGAAGCACACACTAAATTACCTCATCATTCTTCTCCCCTGCAGATTGTCCAGTTTCCAATTTGCTGTTATGATTCTCCGTTTCCAAATTCGACGGCATTTGTTCTGCAGATTCTGGTCTGTGTTTCTTCATTTTTGCATGTTTTTTTGCTCTCAACACTCTCATAACCTCTGCATAACATCAAGAATCATACAAAACTTTCAGATCATGTCTGATTAATAATTGAACAACACTAGACCGTAAGAATAAAAATGAATGGTGCAGATGAAGAATTGAAGATCACCTTGTGTTGTGACGAGTCGATAGGCTCGTCCAAGAACTAAAGTATCCGTTGGCCGGAGAAGCTTTACACGCGTAAATCGCACTGTCTTCTCATTCGAATTCCCTTCTCCTTCGGCCGGCAAAGGTATTATAAGAGAAACATAATGTCCAGGGTGCATTTTCATCACTTCACTTGCCGTTACTTGCCAGTACATTCTCTCTAGTTGTCCATTTGGATGTTGTATCACTAGTGCTGCAGCATCAACAGCTTGACAATTCCCCATTCTCTGTGTGTGTGTGTGTGTGTGAATATATGATCAATTTGGATAGATGGAACTGTGTATGCAGAACACAAAAAGAAGGAAATGAAGAAGAAGAAAGTGAGAGAGAGAGAGAGAGATAAGAACAGGAAGGAGGTGAAGCAACCAATGGTCCCTTTCTAACAAGCAAGTCCCCCCGCTCCCTGGCCCACCCCACCTCCAAGAAGGGTAAAAGAGGTCTACTTCAAGCCAGCCGTCCCTTACCTCAACCAACTTATATGATTTGAATTCCTATGACTGCATGGTAAACAGTTTATTATGGTTTCTACAATAAGATAATGATATGAATACATTATAGTAGATATCTATTTGTATGCATTGTGTTAGGTATGTATTTTATTATTTTAACGTTAGGACCAATGTTGGGGCCGGCGATATTGCTTAGATGGTGGTGGATTGCCACGTGGTTGTAATTATACGAGAAAGGTGGTGAACTAGTAGCAATTGTGGTTATATTTTATAATTTATATGCTATCGAACACTCTCTAACACTAGCCTATGATATAGTATTGAATGGTAGGTTAAAATTATGGAATCTCTAATCTGGTCAATGGATTATGAATTATTTGACATATAGTTAAAATCGAGTTTATTTTATATTGATTGAATAGATTGTTATAAGGATTCAAAATTTGCACTGCTATGAATTCAGTCTACAACTTATTAATGTTTGTTACGTGACACTTAATTTAATTAATAAAACGTGACGTGGTTTCTGGTTACATTGCATTTTTGTGTGTCACATTATCCTTATATATAATGATTCACATATTACATTGGATCGCCATTTATCTTCGCCATGTCACACGCCACGGATGATGGCAAGTCTCCCACTATCGAGGGCGTGTCCGATTATCCAATCACACGCAAGACTGATCGTTTGCGCATATTGGATAATTGATTTTAGTGTGTGTGTCACTTTATTTTTCCAATTCATTGAGTATGCTACTTGTTAGCACATTGGGGATGTCGTGGACACGTCGACATCTTTCAATAAAGTGATGCTAATTAAAGTAGATATGCATCTCTTTCTTCTTCTTCTTCTATTTTTTTTAATATAATATAAGAAACGGAACTTGTTATTGAAATAATAACTACGAACCATTACAACGAGGGGGGTGGACGAGACTTCTACCTTCAGAAACCTGCCTGAAACTATACGATATAGAAGAGTCTAAACAAGGCTTTATGAACTACTCGGAACTATAGTACAAAGAGAGCTTATAGAATCTAAGTGAAATAAAAAATTATTTAATTCACTAAATGATCCCACAGCATTAGCCCATAGTCCAACAGTGAAGACTATTATATTGTCCCAAATGTCATTTATCGATTTCTCGAGATTGTAAAAAATCCTTCTATTTCTCTCCAACCAAGTTTCCAACCAAAGTAGGATATGCATCTTCAATCTAGACATACTGCATTACTCTCCCATACCGGGGAATTATATGTATTTAATGTAGACAAAAAGCATTTCTCATCCAAATTAACGATTCCAATTTCCATCCATATCCTCTACTGCCACCTTATAGGCTTATACCACGTTTGGTATGCCCCTAATCCCTTGGCTATAATACACTTCTTATTGTATATTTGTGGCCATCCTTTGTTCTTTCCTTATTTACTTACATCTCACCTTACCTAAAACACATGTTGTTGACAGGTTAATATAAATGGTAAATCCATACTGTACAAGTCTTGAATCACTCTCAGTTTTAATTAATTCAAGAGAATTTATTTATAATCGCTCACTTTCATAGTAGTTTAAGTTGTTTATGTTATGAAATATTTTGAAAAATATACTCAATTTTCATTCATCTCTCTTCAAATTCATTTTCAACCCATATTTTACGAAGCCCGTAACTTTGTCACACTTTCAAGTCACATACTTTTTTAACACGCTTCATAAGTTGTTGGATCAAAATGTACTGAATCAAGCTTGTCAAAGAGCATTGTGATAGATTATAAATTGAGAATATAATTTCATTTTGAAATGAAAGACAATAGAATTTTGTTTGGTCATATGGTGTTAGACTTTGCCACCAATATAATGTTTATTGATTGATTAAATAATTTGGATATGCCAGCATGAGATCAGATTAAGATGCTTTAGTTAAATAATGAACATTATTAAGAACCCCATCTTTATTAAAAATGCTTCCTTTAATTTAAGCACAAGTGATCTGGAATATTTAGTTAAAAGCAAACACTGTATTTTACAATTATTTTATGTAATTATTTATAACATAGAGATTTATTTATGTCAAAATGTGGCTTTCTTTACAACAAAATCTACATTTTTAAAAGCACACACTAGCTACTTTCAAATTTCAAGAGAACTTAATTAAACGCAAAGCAAAGTCAAGCATCAAGCCTTAATTGCCCATTACTAGTGTTGATTTTTTAGATTCTAGTTATACGTATTGTAAGATAAGATGAAGTCATTTACTTATTTATTTATTTATTTTTGTGCAAGATTTTACTATAAGGTTGAAATGTGATAATTAATATGCATATCAATGGTAATTTTCTAGCCATCTGGTATGGCCAAAAAATTACGGCCAAACTTTGGCGCAAGACACAACACCCCACCCCCCCTCTCTTGAATACAAGGGGCAGGGGCTATGAGAAAGACCGAACTTCGGCCTCTAGAACCATAAGGGACTTGGGCATATCAAATTCAATTCTTGCTAGCCAAAGCTTTTTCCATTGAGGTATGCCTTTGCATCATACCACTTGTTTAGATGGTTTATACGGATGAGATGACAGATACACGCTTGATAGGATTTTATTATTTTACACCTCAAATGAGTTAAATCATCTATACAATTAACTATCACAAGATTTGTACTCTATAAACTCATCTATACAAATGACTTTATTCACAAACACGTACACGAAACAGAAAATCCCTAAATCTATTCAGGATATTTTGACTCTTGTAAACAAGATTTATTTGAAAGTATTGGAAACTCCCCATAATAAAAATACTTTCAACTATGTATATGTATATGATATTCCCATGTACTTGTGATCATGTCCTATTAATGTGAGTCTACGTAAGCCATGTGAGGTGTTTGGGATCTTAGTTAGAAAACATTAATGATGAAATGGACTATTGCCTGTCCAAACATGACCTAAGTAGGGGACTATGAAGTACGAAAATAAAACACCATTTTTCAAACATTTTATTATTAGAATAATTTTAACTTCTTGTGGACATAGGGGCACTGCCAGCCATTGTTATTAATGTTGAGTCTTGTTTGAATAGCTTTTATTGATAGAAACTTGTTATTTTTGTTGAGGTTCAACAATGCGGTTCTAAAGTCCAAGGTTTGGGGGTCACTCAAATGACGATAATCGATTGTCATAAAAGGTGTGCTATATCTGGGTACAATTGGTTTTCGATTGAAATAATTGAAATCCCATCCTACAAGTGGTATCAGAGGTGATGAGTTTGAGTCACAGGGAGCGTCATGTTGGGGGAGGGATTGTTGAGGTTCAACAATGCCGCTCTAAAGCCCAAGGTATGGGTGACGGTACGGTGATCGAATGCTACAAAAGATTTGCCATATCTAAACACCGATTGATTTTCAAATGAGATGGTTGACACCCGATCCTACAATTTTCCACTTAATTTGAATTTGGATTGTACTGTATAAAATGTTAGGAAATAGGAAAGGGGTATCTAGTTGTTTTAAAACATTCTGAAGTTATTGGTCAGACTTATGTACATAACACAAAGTCTGTAAGATTTGGTAATGATCCAGTGTGCTACAATAAATGAACTTAAAAAATAAACGAGAAAAGTAAGAAAGAACTATATTATTTTGTGATCAATCTTTCTCGACTTTGAATCCATGTTAAATTGTTGTCGTATCTCTTTCTATATCTATATAAATAATCACCGACCATAGGGAGTTTTCTCTATAGGAATCAAAAATGAAAACATATGTCTATCTTCAAAATTCATAAACTCTTTCAAAATTCTCCAAAATCTTTCTATTTCCCCTGCAAAATCATTGATTCAACCTCTAATTTTCGCTATCAGGTAAGCTTTCTTCTATAGTCGAATTCCACCATTCAAAAGCGGTATACTAGTGTAGGTCTAGTTCTCATGCCAAATTTACTTGTTCCGCAGAGTTAAAAGGGACAATTTGTTTACGGATATTGATGCTTTTGCATGGGCAATGTTTTTTTTTTTTTTTTGAATGGGCAATTTTATTTTATTTTGCATGGGCAATGTTAATTGTTAAATTTTTTTTTTTGTACAAGTGCAAGGGTTCCACCTTAAAATGTTAATCTCCAAGGGGAGCAATCCTTGCACTTGTATTTATATTTTTTTTCTTGTTTTCTACCGATGTGGGATTTCTCACTTTTTCTCTTTTCACACGCCCCCCTCACGTGCAGGCGAGATCTTTCCAAACTTTTGCACGTGAACCATCCCAGCAGCCACACCGTGATGAAAAGAGTAAAGTGGAAATCCCACACTCAGAAAAACAAGAAAAATAAATATAAATACAAGCATGCCGATTACTCCCTTGGTTAACCTCCAAGGAGAGTAATCCTTGCACTTGTATTTATATTTTTTTTCTTATTTTCTACCGATGTGGGATTTTCCATTTTTGCTCTTTTCATCACAGGCACTTGTATTTATATTTTTTTTTCTTATTTTCTACCAATGTGGGATTTTTCACTTTTGCTCTTTTCATCATTTATGATGAAAAGAGTAAAAGTGGGAAATCCCACATCGATAGAAAACAAGGAAAAAAAATATAAATACAAGTGTAAGGATTACTCCCCTTGGAGGTTAACATTTTAAGGTGGAACCCTTGCACTTGTATAAAAAAAAAATTAACATGGTATCAAAGAGGGTGATGACTCGGGACCGATGCTCGAATGCGTCAACCCCGGCCAAAAATGGTCGCCGAAAAAATGGTTCATGTGCAAAGGTTTCGAAAGATCCTGCCTGCACGTGAAGGAGGCGTGATGTAAAGAGTAAAAGTGGAAAATCCCACATCGGTAGAAAAGAAGAAAAAAACTAATATAAATACAAGTGTAAGGATTATTCCCCTTGGAGGTTAACCTTTTAAGGTGGAACCCCTTACACTTGTACAAAAAATTTAACATTAATAAAGAAAAATGTTCACTTTTTGTTAATTTTATATGTGAAGTGTTTAACATTGCTGTAACCAAACATGCCCTTTGTGGGCAATTTGTTGTTTGGTTGCTTTCTCCACATTCTGGCCCTTTATGAAATTAATACTGGTAGCTTCAGTGTGTCATGTTTGTTGAAGAATGAATTATTAAAAACCATGGGGTCTAATAAGTTATGGTATTTATGTATGATCATGAAAAAAAAAAAAAAACGAAAAGAAGGAGGTGGAAATTTGTTATTCATAAGCAATGTTAATGGATTAATAATTCGCGACACTAAAGTATTAATTAATTCTAATGTATCATATGAGTGGTGATCTAATCAATACTGTTGATAAACCTTATTTAAAAGAAGCAATATATTAAGGTGTTTAGTAGCAATATGATCCAATATTATATGTAATTGGAGATTTGAAATGAAAAATTTTCGAGTGCTACTATGAATTCCTAGGCAATAATCATAACCTACCATCTACTGATACATAAAAAGTGTTAACTTAATGACATATCTACACATTATGCCCAACTATGTTTGTTTCTTGGTGCATAATAATAATATGAGAAAATCAAAGGTCAAGAAAAGTTCTCCATTATCTAATGAAAAATTTAACCTATTAATTATCCTTAAACGATTAAAGAAGACATATGATGCTAGTGAGAATAATCATAATCATTATAATAAAGTAAATAATATATTGATTTTATAATATGCGTGGGGACTCGTCTCATAAAAGAAGAAGACCATTTACTTTGGAGCGATATAAAAAATTATTTATTGTTATAAAAGTATAGAAACAATAGAGAAAATTTAGAGAGAATGAATTCTAAGGAATTCTCAGGAATGAATTTCATTAATAACTGAAGCCCTATTTATAGGAAAACTTCGAATGGTACAACCGTAATTATATAATTTCATCAAGGGTATAATAGTCATTCACATATAATAATTACATCTTTTACCAAATTATTCCTCCACCAAATTATTCCTCATAATTCATAACCACCACATTATTCTCAATTATTCATAACACCTAATAATTATTCTTCAATTATTATTCATAACACTCCCTCGAACGACTATTAATACAAAACGCCTTCCTGACTGCTTTGAGAAAAAACCCAAATGTGGAAAAAACTTCCAAACCGATCAGGATAGCTTGGAGTGGTTATATACCGCTCATCAAAACATTGCTCCCCCTCGGACGCTCATCGCCAAAGATATGAGTATTCACGCGTCGCCTCAAGTAAAACCTTGTCAAGAAAAACCCAAAGGAGTAAAAACTCGATCAAGGAAAAAGAGTAATTTCGCTCCGCTTGATTTCATATCTTGAGAATCGATATCTTTACTTACGGTAAATGATTTCAATATCATCATCGCTTTGGATCTAAAGCATTAGCTCCATTATAACTTGATCCAATAGATACACTGTATCAATTTCTCATATCGTTATCAATATACCATGAATATGCCTCGTTAAAACCTTATTAGGAAAAAACCCAAGGGGAAAACCCTAATGAAGGAAAAAGAGTACGATTCATGTGAATACACCTTTAAAGTTGCCTCATTAAAAACCTTGCTAGAAACCCAATGGGATAAAACCCCACCAAGGGAAAAAGAGTGCAACGCGTATTTTATACAAGTATGCTGCAAGCATTTCAAAATCTTTCATACATTTGTATGAGTATCATATACATTGGTTTTATACTCTTCGTTCATTTAGAGTGCATCAATTTTCGTACACAACTACAAAACATTCACCATGAACACATGTCTCCAAACACACAATTTAAAGCATATAAATTCATCGTAAAAACATGTAAACATATAAGTAAACCTTCATAACTAATTAACACTTAAAATATATCATTTAACATTTAATACTCATTTAATAGGTTACTTCATTTCCAGGGGCTTAGCTCACCCTTTAGGGTACTTATAAACACGAGCTTAGCTCACCCGATCCTTTAATTTTCTTTTCGGTACTACATACACGATCGGTAATTTAACTTTCATGAGCATGCAACATATAATGACCACCATGTTTATCTTTAAATTTGAGCACCAGTCATCATCATCTCATCATCTCATAAGTTAAGGATTTCACATTCACCATTTATCATCTTCAATATATCTCAATATTTTCATTATCATTGATCATATGTAGCGCTACATTTTCATATCGTGTCGACACTTTTCAATTTCATTTCTTTCCCCATATCGACATAACTTATCGAGATATCTCATTATCAATCCTCTTGTAGGATTACACAATATAGTTATGTCTATATACTCTTCAAGACCATATGCCTCCGTTATTAAGACCATCTTTTATAATTTGCTTTGATATATATGTTTGGGGAAATCTCATAATATCAACGCTTCTTACAGCGCTAACTTATCAAAGCATCTTAACTGATATATGTGATTGTTCATAGCATCTTTTATGCATCTTTGAACTTCAAGTTCATATTTTAATTGTGAGGATATAACATGATGTATTTCACATATCATTTTCAACCTTTAATACTCCCCTCATCTTTGAAAATTTAGAACACCAAAACTCATACAGCTTGGTATGATTTTAATCATATATGTTCTCATCATTCAAATTTTAATATGGGAATTTAGACTGCTTTGCATTCTATTCTCGATATCGCAATTTATTTGAGGACTTTAAATAATTTGCCATATAATATCCCACTTGTATGCGCATACTCAAATCCTTCAGGGATTTATTCAAATCATTAGGATATATATATATTTACTAGCTTTATCATTAAATCTGAAAATCATGCTCATCTGTGAGCAAATATTTCAGAAATTTCAAATTACGACTCATATACACATGTGACTATCTGAGTGGATCCATATCATAATATCTAGTAGTCCACATGGAGGATGAGTGGGCCCATACTTCTCATCCTTTAATCCAGGATATATTTGGGATTTATTCCCAATATTGACTAGTAATGATTTCATCATTTATCGAGAACAATCATTGAAGAATTCTTTTAATTTTTCACTTGAAATATTGATTTCAATAATTATTTAAACCGGGATGGTCAGTCCGGTTTTGCAAACGAGTATTATTGAACTTCTAGTTCAGTAAATTCTTATATCGATTTCACTAGTATCTATATAGTGCTCAATATGATTTATCATAGAAATCATTCACCGACATATTCCATCATCTTTTGGTGACATTATTGTCTACTACTGTTCAAACACGGAGTTACAGCTCATACGCATCACATCCGGCTATTATTTAATTCCGAAATCGTAGCTCTTACGCTTCATATTATTTATTTAAAATCGGAGTCTTATTTCATACGCGTCGTATTATTCTATAAATAAATCATCAAAATTATTGCAAAATTCATCCTAACAAGGATCTATACATTATAATGGATCATATGCTCTCAAATCTTGAAAATACTATCCATCACTACCGAGTCAAAATCCTAAGAAGGATTTATCGATGTAGGTGGAAAGATTAAGAATGCTAATGAATAAGGGTATCCCACAAGATATCCGATGCTTGATTGAAGCAAAGGTTCGATTATCCGTGAGGTTTCAATTCCTTCTAAATACATGCCTGGTATGGGTAAAAGTAGTTTTTCAAAGAAACGAGAGCAAAAAGATTAGGAGGATGCTACAAGTGCTCTCGGTGGACATGTGACACTTCGATGTAAATCGGGGAATACTTGTCGAAAAAGCGAGGAAGATAAAATAGCATTCATTAAAGATGGATTGAGTAAAGAGCCTTTGGATGATATTCAACAGTGCTCTTGAGACACATCCTAGTGGACACGCATAAGGTGAGCTAATGACCTTATGGGCCAAATTCAAAGATCAACAAACGCTAAGCATACTTTGAAAAACTTACTTTAGAAGATCCTGTTTGTAAATTTAGTAGAAAAATTTAGCATAATGATTTTCCCATATTTATGTAAGAAAGCTCGGTGTAATAACAAAGATCAATATATTTCTTTTATTTGTAAATATCGTTTTTCAATTTTAAGATATATATATTATTTTTCAATCTCCGATGATATATGTCATATCACTAAAAATTTTCGCTTTTTTTTTCATATTTGTCAAAAAGTAAATAGTACACTCAATTATTGGTTTGAAAATTTTTCTTTAAATAGAGGGATTCATATATCTCTCATGTTCATACATTAAAAGTATAGTGTAAAAAGAGAGATAGGAGTAGAGATGGATATGGAGATTTTAGAATCATCTCATACAAGTCAGCTTTTACCTCGCCATATTAAAACTGTATGTATTCTTGGTGGATCTAAACTGGTAGGCCATATCCAATATGTGGATATGGCAAACCGACTTGTAAAAGAGTTAGGGAGACAAGAAATCAATATACTATACGGAGGAACCAACAACAAACTTTTAGCTAGACTTATAATGGCCGCACAATCATGGGGAATAAGAGTTTCGAGCGTAATACCTTTCCATCTAGTTGGATCTAATACTAATTGGAGCCGCTTCTACCATGGGTCCAAAGCAGGTTGGTGCTACAAGTTTAATCCATCCACAACCGCATGATGTATATGATGAATAATAGTGATGCTTTCATTGTCCTTCCAGCGGCTACAACACACCTGGAGGAAATATTCAATATAGCCTCGCTGGCACAAAGTTGAATTTTCATGTCAAACCAATAGGTTTGTTGAATATTAATAATTTCTTTGATGGCTTACTAGCGTTTCTAGATCGTGGTGTAAATAATAAGTTTATCTCTCATACAATGAGAAAAAATACTTATTTACGCTAAGATCATTGATGAACTACTCATCAAATTTCATGCATATGTTCAAGAATGCCATGGGGCTTCAGTCCCGCTTGGTCAACCACTTTGGTGTCAGCGAAAAAGAAATTCTGGATCCTTTAAATATTTCATTATGAATCCTAATGTTGATGGTGGCAGAGTTACGAGTATTTATACTCTCGAGACGCATCCCTCATTTATGGATTCAAGATGTATATTCTTTTGCATTTCTATATTTTCAGTGTTTAATGCCATCTTTTGATATTCTCAATATGTTCCACTGACTGCTTTGTACTTCTTCCTGGAGTAATAATAATATCATATTGGCTTTATTCAAATACAGAAATCTAGTGATTATGCTTCTTCAAGAGCATTTTATTCTCATATTAATACAATCTCATATCATCGATGAGATTACTTCATATAATTTCTCCATGCGATATATTATCTTTGATTTATCAACATGGGATCTATTCAAAGATTTTACTTTCGTCTCATTTATCCAATGGTAACTTCAAGTACCACTTGCTCAATTTTCTCCATTCATATTGGTATATATGAAGAAGTAATTTTATTCTCATCGTCTACTTCTTCGAGAGTATGATTAGAATATTTGATCAACTACTTCTTCCTGAGTAGGATTAGTTATAACCAATCGTGTAGTAGATAACCCACCACATTGGAAATATGCACACCAATCGTGTGGTATTACCCACCACATTGGAAATATACTCAAACTATAAAGTGCATAAATTTAAATTGCCGAAATTAAATTTCCTCCAATAGGTGGTCGAACCTACCTTATGGGAATTATTGCAATAAATATAAATCTACTAATTTAAATAGCAAGAATTAAATTGCATAATATTTAACTACTTCTTCAGAGTAGGATCCGCTTAGTAGAAGGTATTACCCATCACTTAGCATATAAAGTCAGAAATATATAAAACCTTCCGCTTAGTGACGGTTGAACCCATCATCAAGTAGGAGGTATTGCAAAGTAATTAAATTGCAAAGAAATAAAGTGCGAGTAATTAAATATTGAATCGCTTCTACGGAGTTACATTTGTTCTTCTGTAACAAATACTCATTACTTATAAGAAAGACACTTATCCTTCTGAATAAAGACATTATGTAATTGAACTCTTCTGAGTTAAAATAATATTCGATCTTTTTAACTCAAATGGACTTCAAGCCATTTTATATAATCAATGGATTTAGAATTTCTTCATGAATATTCTATCCCATTTTTATCGTCAAAATTAGGTCGCTTTTACTCCTAAGGGTAAAATTGTCCATTCCAATTGTAAAGGTAAAATTGTCAAAAATATTTTATCAATGTTTTACGATTGGAAAATTATCTCCTTTCTATTTCAATTTATCAATATCAAAATGTTCAAGGACTATTTTGTAACTTTTTCAAAAGTTGGTGTCTCGATTTGTAAATTTTGAAAGTTTGATAATAACATATTTCAAAACGAGTTATTACCCTATCAATGTTGGTGTCACAAATCGTTTTCTCTGGATTAAATCGAGTATAATGGAGTCGAGAAAATTTGATTTTGATAATGTATGCCCTTATATCTCGGTAAAAACGAATATTATAGTTTAATATATTATTAAAGTAATATAATATATATACCTTTTCCTTTTTCTTGGGAGAAGAATCAACACGCACGTATTTCCTCCATTCGCCAATTCTTGAATTGCCCACAACTCTTTGTCTACTGCATAAATGTTTTTACGTGAGTGATCGGTAAGATAGAGTGAGGAGACGTGAGAAAGTGGGGAAAAGATAAGAGAAAAGAAAGATAAGTATTGATTGGAGATGGATTAGGTTATTTATAATAATTTTACGACTGTAAGATCATCTATAAGATGAACTGTAGAAAGATACTCCTTCATATTACTCAAATGGCCAGAGACTACCGATAACGTGTTATAAAGTATAAACAATGATAGAGAATTTAGAGAATGAATTACTGGCGAATTCTCAAGAATGAATTTCATTAATAACTGAAGCCCTATTTATAGGAAAATTTCGAATTGCATAAACTGTAATTATATAATTTCATCAAGGGTATAATAGTCATTCACATATAATAATTACATCTTTTACCAAATTATTCCTCCACCAAATTATTCCTCATAATTCATAACCACCACATTATTCTCAATTATTCATAACACCTAATAATTATTCTTCAATTATTATTCATAACATTTATAGCTTTAATCATATATATTCTCCTTTCTTTACCTCTTCACTCAAATTAATAATATTTTCTTATTTAACTCTTTAAAACTTTAAATAAAATTGTAACTATCTATGATATTTTGCTTTCATCAATTGATATTTCGCTTTCATCAATTTCCTCAATATAATTTTCATAGAAAATATTGTCTCTCAAGATCGTTTTCCATCCCAAAAGAAGCGATGTGCCAGTGATATTTCAATTCGATGCAATTAATATTCGGAACAGAAGAGAGTGAAAAATAAGTACTTTTTTGAATGAACATTATTGATTAGGCAAGAACATTTGCACGCTATCGACCAATAAGAAATCGACACGTAAATTCTTGTCTGCTTGAAAATGAGGATAAATAATATCACATCCATTGCTTCATTGCCTTAGTATGTTCAGACATTAATGGATCCTAAAGGCAATAATTTTATTGCAATAATAGAAATATTATTAGACTAAATTCATTTTCCTTTTTCTTTCCTTCACCATGTTTGATTTTGAACCCCATATGGACCTTTTAATTTTGTTTGTTTGCCTAGTGCCAAATGAGATTGGTCAATTCAGCACTTTAGTCCCCGAATTCACGAAACGATCGATGACCCTTGTTTTATCTGCAACAGAATTGGTAAAGTCATATTTTATATCATTTTTGTTACATAATTTTTATTACTAAAATAAATTAATTAAAAATAAGAATAGAAAACATGTTTCTTCTTCTTTTTATTTATTTTTATTTATTTTTTTTTAATTTTAACTGAAATTTCTGTAGGAGACTGATTTTTACGTGGCCTACTTAGGAGACAGGCAATATATCTCAAATGGGCCGATGGAAGCGTTAAAGTCCAAAGCGGGGGTGAAGGCCTTTTTAGAACTCAGGAGGCCGGAAGAAGATGGGCCACCAGTCTGGTGACTGCAATATATCTTCTTACAAATCCATTAATATAAACTCTAGCTGACAAGGGAAAAGGAAGCCACAGTTGAATATTTGTATTAAAATCCCATTTTGAGGCATGCTTTTATAAGCCAATATCCTCAATTACACCGATGGGAAGAACTTGTTGAGATTGCATGGCAATGAATAGAATTCTTCACTTCTCGTATCGGTTTTATATGACCTGAACCTGTCCCACCAATGCATGCCTCTATCCTTCCTCGTTGTGTTGTCATTTGGAGGCATTGTGGCATCCAAGAATACTGCCAAAACCCCGGCCACGAACGCCTCGGATGCAAAAGGAACATTGATCATATCGTTGAACTGAAATTGAAATAATAATCAAAACGATAAACAAAAATGTCATTATGTAAACATGAGTTGAGTTATATATGCTGTTTAGCTGTGACGCGACATTGTTTGATTGCTTGGTATCCCTGCTCAGCCTCAGTGGAACTAATAGTAGTATTTTATGGGTAAACGTACGTGCAAGTTTGACTGGCACGAGTAATGCTATTTAGCTCCACCGGAGTTGAGACGTGTCACTATCTGACAGGTTGATGCCTCTATATAGCATCGGTGGGGCTAATGGCACTATTCTACAGACGAATAGGCAGATTTCGTTGTACACGGTCATGTTATTTAGCTCTCTTAGAGTTTCAAACATGTTCAACGTGATATCAGAGAAGATAAAGATGTCTAGCTTAAGCTATGACTATCGGGCTTACCCATCTTGCACCGGTGTGGACAGGAGCGAAGCCGTTAATGGCAGTGTACTCGTTGAAGTATTGCGGTATAGAGAAGCCCATAAAGATTGAGAAAGCTAGGATGAACATTGTCCTAAAACTGTTCAAGTTGCAGAATTGGATGAAACTGAGACCTCCAACACCTGCCCAAGTACACACAAGCACAACCTCGTACTCAAATCTGCTCATAATCTTGAAAGGATTGAACATTATACGATTATTATACGTACCAACATAGGCGAAGAATACACAATACAAAGCCGCGACAATTGAAGATGGAATTGAAGCAAAAACAGCTCCAAATTTTCCTAGCATTAGGAAGTTAAGTATGTAAATATACGAATTCTACATAGATAGGGTGGGTCCCACACTGCTCATGTCTGTGACGAGTAGCAGAAATCTTTTTTAATTTTTCAGAAGAAAACTATATGATAACTAACGAATGAATTGCATAAAACTTCAAGTAACTAGTTTAATTACCGAGAATCGAGAAAAATATCATGAAACCGGCTGAGATTTGCACGACTCTCCGGCTTCCAACCCGTGTCAGCGCAAGCAAACCGGCGTTTTCTCTATTTAAAAACAAAATTAGACCATGCGCTGATAAATATGTCCTCAGTTCATAATACGTAGTACGTTCTGAATACTATCTAGTCGAGCATAGTCTGCAAATCAATAAGAAATGAGCTTACACAGAGACAGAAGACCCGATTCCAGTTCCAAATATCCCACTGAACAATATGCCAACGCCCTATGTGAATAAAAACATCAATAAATTATACAGCCTCATGGTAGTACTATATATGTGATAAACAAAGAAAATGTTATTATAAATATATTGTGGTAACTCGCGTTACCTGCCAACCAACGCCTCGACTGAGAACAGAGTGCGGCATGGGAGTGGCACTAGCGTATCTTGAGACGGCAATGAAAGCGCCGGTAGACTTTTAGCACGATAAAATTGAGCGATAAGAAAGTCAGTATCGTAAAATTACTTGATAAAATTTCGAGATTTGATTTATAAAGTTATGTGACGAGCGAAGGTAATGTTTATGTACACCTCGACTAGAGTAACGAAGGATGCTGCCATCATGGCGAATGATTCTCCGGCATGGAACGTCGGAGCTCCCCATTGAAATGGATATGGAAATCTTATCCTATTAAAAAATATATATAGAGAGAGAACGTTGGAAAATGGTGACTTTTAGACTTTTTATCCCTCTAGTGTATGAGGAAACATTCTTACCATGGAGCACCACTTATAATTCCGGCACGGTCAGTTCGGCAGCTAAGTTGAGTCCTCGGTGGCGCGTTTTTGTACGCTCCCCCCACGGTAAGTAGGTGGGCGTAAATCCAGACGACGATCACCGAGAATAAAACTGAAAACCGGTCGAAGGCATTTCTTCCACCTTTCATGAGATGAGGTATGTACTGCATAGCATAACACATTCATAATCTAGTATTAGACTACATGGACCTTAGTCAATTCAAAATACTAAACATCACATTTTAATGTAGGACTTCAAAATATGGTAAAATCAATCACCTGTGAAAAGATTAAAAGAACAATAAGCATTGGCAAACCGATCTCGACGCATTTTGTAAGCTGATCAAGACAAGGCGATACGATTGCTAGTAAGTCAACAATGTTGAAAGAAACGGTAATTTTTCGTGAATTTCAACTATTTTTCGCGCACGATAAAGAATTGCGTAATTGATTACCAGTGGAAAACCAAATTCGTAGAGTCCAAATCCGGTAAGAGCTACCAACGGAACTGTTGAAAGTGGACTCATGAGCCTGAGATATGGATTCATATAGACAGTATATCAGTATTTATTACACATGTAATGTTCGATATTCATGTTATCTTGTCCTAAAAGGAGATTTTCTACGAATTACCTGGTTACATTTCGCCACAGTCCACTAAAGCCAAGGACAATTTGAAGGGTCGAGGCTACAATGAGAGCTCCTTGAGTTCCTCGAATTATCTTTCGAATCTCTACACAAACAAAATCAGGCAATCAATTAGCGTGTAAAACTCATGTTGGCATCTTTGGTATATTGAATTGGACATTACAGTACAAGACAGTATTAAGAAAGAACTCTTCACTACTGCATACTAAGCATGATCTGTAACCACTGATTAGTTGTTTTTATGCAATACTGCATAGTGCATACTAAACGTACACCGTAATGACCAATTACTCACCTCGAGAGGATCAGCAATGCTATTATACCGGCTGGCCAAGACAATGGAGATAGTCGTGGGGACAAACGTAAAAGATCCTCCGATCACAGCGGGTAATCTAGTACCAAACAACGTTTGTGCAAATGTATTGAGACCAGCAACAAAGAGTATGGTCTGAATCAACTTAGCCTTCTCTTCCTATTTATGTCATCATGACTCACAATGAGTAGTCACATAAATTGAAAATACCAAAAATCATGCTATATATAACATAACACTTAATAAAAAGATCACATGAGACTCAATAAAAAAGATCTCTTAGGAATAATACTTGCAAAAATGTCTTACATTTCCTCCTCCCATTTGAGGAACTAGCGTTGAGGGTATGAGAACTGTCGTACCGAGCATGACGAGGTAGTGTTGAAAGCCGAGCAGTATGGCCTCGGCTGCATTTAGAAACCACCAAGAGGTTAACATTCGTGCACGATATATTCAGGGACGAGCTACTTTTTGCTAGTAACAAAACTTTCGCGAAAATCTAACCTCCTCCAATTTAGCATCACAACGATCGATCTCCATTATATGGTAAGATTTCTTAGACTATCTTCCAAATCGAATGGCATTTTTGCAAAAGTCTAACCATTTGTTCGGTGTTTGCTAAAAGCTAACTTTTAAGCCACAATATGATGAATAATGGATTGGTGGCCACTATGAGTTGTGTGGATATAAATGAGTAGCAATTGAGATGTATAGTTAGTATTGCAGTTTGACTTTGGCCGTGTTGCACTAGTTAATTTTTAAATAAAAAAAAAATAAAAACGAACGCTAAGTTTTACCCGATCCAACAGCGCACCAAAACAGAATGCCATTTTGGTGTTGTGAATGGAGATGACTTGATAAAATAGTGAGAAAGTTACTTATTTTGGTGTAATTAAGGTTGGAGATGCCATTAACTATAAGCAATTTTGAACATGGAAGCACTAAGAAAATAAGCAATTTTCTTGAAGAAAAGCTAGAAAAATAAGTACTTACGCCATGGAGGGGGACTGGTAATGCAATAAGAAACACCAGGCAACTGATCTTTGACTGGATGTGGTATCAATTCCTCTTGCTTTGGGGGTGGCGCAGCTGCTCCACCGCCTGCCATGTCTTCTTTCTCCCTCTAAAAATGAAGTTCTCTCTCTCTCTAGAACACAGCCTGCAAATAACTCAAAGGATCACCAAATAGAAGTATAAAAACTAAAAATAAGATATTTAATTTCCAAGAAAGAAAAGAGAGGAATTTACAGCACCCCACATGACTACCTTTACTTGAACCTACTCAAATTTTTATGTGCAAACAGGGAAAGTGTATAAAAAAGCAAAAGGCCATGCAACTATTTTCTTTGTGCCATCTCCAAGTCAAGAACAAAGAAAAACTACTTCACAAATAACTAATTAATGTGTTAAGAGTGTTAAAACAACTTATAAGTTACTTATTTCCACAAACAAGATTTCGGATTTCGGGAAGCTGCATATAAACTTACAGAAATCGACGCGACAGTTTTGTCGACAATGGTAGAACTGACGTGTCGTATGAAAAAGTCAGATTTCCCACACTTTACTTACTATTTTCTTTGTGCAACATTCAAGTGAAGGCAATGTGTTACATCTGATAAATTGAACTTACTTTTAAGTATTTAGTTGCTTAATTTGCTCACAAACAAGATTTTCCAAGCTACTTTTCTTGCAAAAAGACCTAGAAAAACCCTCTTGAAGAAATCAAAGAAAGCATAAAGCAAGTGTGACTATGGGCCAGTAGTACCCTGGTAACAACTGAGAAGAAAGAGAATTGAGAAAAGCGTGTGACAGAGAGGGAAAAAAATCAAATTAAATTACAAAAAGTGATCAAAGGAACCAAAATGCTTCTATGCAAACCCCCCAATTAGGGAATCTGTCTTTTCTCTTACTTAATACATTTGGAATTTTAAATTACAATTCATTGAGAAGTTTGTAACTTTTTTCGGTTTCCACGTAAAAGATAAAGTTGGTAAGCATCATTCTTTAACAATTCACCGATACAGTAATACTTATCTAGCATTTATGCTTTACAACGTACAAAACTATGTCTAATTGGTGCCTTTACTCTTTGTTGACATATATAAGACTACGAGGACGTTCATATTCGATCGACGTGAAAACTAATCCGTAAAAGAATACACGTCTATCGATAATATATCTTCGTCCCGTTCCGATGCCAACGTGTTGGCATCGTGAGATGCCAACACCCCCTTTTTCGGGAGGAAAAAAAAGATAGAGGTCGGGTGAGACCCCCCACCATCAAGGGGCAGTTATGTATTATTCATCTCACTTGACGTAGATTCAAAAAAAAAAAGTTTAAAAAAAAAAATTTTGGGCCTGTGGCAACTTATGTTGCCAACAAGTTGGTAGGTGATCATTTGAATGTGAAACTGCAATCTATTTGAATGTGTTGTATAATACAGTGCACGTTTAAGTTTCTTATATATAGAGAAAGTGAAACTGCAATTGCAACATTTTCAGAGGTACTCCCAGCCTTGTGGCTACACGATCTAGGCGATCATCTATGGCCCCCCCAATTTCAACCTTTTTTTTTTGTTAATGCAAAAGGACCACAAATTTCCAAAATTATAGAAGAAAGTCTCAATATCGACCTTTGTCTGGAGGCCATAATATTAAGTTTTGCTTAAGGCACCCAAAATCTCAACACCAAATAAATTAACTTTGTCGCTATGCAGTTCATAGGTGATGAGAATATTGTAATATTACAATCATAGGATTATGACAACTTTGTAACTGTAATGAATTTTGGATCCCATGCAGGAAGCTTTTCATTTATGTATTTGTAGTATCGTGGCATTATTATTGTTTTGTAATGTGATACACAAATGTTAGGCGACCATCCACGTCAAAGGTTGTAGCTTTTAAAGGAAGCCAACGAAGAACCGCTTTTGATAGCACATATTCTTTTCCTAGTGTAGGAATTAGGTTCTCTAAAGTCCACTTGGTAACTTGATATGCCCATCGAATCATGCTTCACGACACGTCATACTTTGATCTCCTGTCTTAATTTATGTCTCATTAGCTATCTCAGCCAAATATACCACTGGCAAAATATACAACCGAGTATATTAATTTAATAATAGAAGTGTTTTCATTGCATAAAATAGTTAAAGAAAATAAGAAGTGAAACTGCAGATTTAAATCCGTCGCATATATGAATAGAATCTCCAACCTCAACAAGACAAAATTTTGCTATTTATACAAACAAGTTTACGATTAGCATAAATGGTCAAAGTTGTCCTTTCACAAATCATATCACTAGAAAAAACGAACACAACTTTTGAGAAACGAAGGCTATGCCAAGGAAGATATTTGTATAACAGGATAAATTCCTCCGAATAATTCTATCTACTAACAATAGTAAACACTCGACTCATTATTCAATAAAGTTATGACACATTTTGTTGCATAAGCTGATGAATCAAGGGCCTCGGCCCCTTCCATCAACAAGGTTGTCAGTGTCTACTATCCTTTCCATCTATTTACAACAATGGTGGGAAGTATGATTAAATCTTAACTCAACAGTGCATCATCACTATGATATCAGTTAAAGCTGCTTGAATTAACAAAGAAATTTTCATAAACTCAAGAAAATCACAACTCCTTGCAGTTATACCTTGCAAAATCAGCCAAACTCATTGTCTCCCCTGTTTTTGAGGCTCAGCACTTCAGCAGTCTCGGGATTTCAAAGGCAAAGTCGTCACTGGCCAGCATCACAAGCTTGCAACCTCCTCTTCTCAAATTCAAGCCAGTCGCCAATTCTTATCACTCGTAGATAATATCGACATGGTAACTCTGCATCATCTGAAAGAATCAGCTAAGAATGGACTTTCATTGTAATGAATTGAGATTACAGAAAATCTAAATGAATTAGATCACGTATTCACTAATTTATTTAAACATCAAAATCAGCAAAACACTAGACATAAAACCCAATTTTGGAGATATCAATAACTAATCCAAATCACTCAATCTTTATCTAAAGAAACAGAAGCAAATTCAAAGCCATGAATAGAACAATGAAGACAGAGGGAAAAGGAGCATTACATCTTAACCAATGCATCGAAAATACTCTTGAGACTCAGAACTCATACCAACTGCAATCCTTTCAGCATCAATCTCTGCTTCTCTGCAATTCAATTACAAACAGAATCCAACCTACGATGAACAAAACCGTAATTTACGCAAAATTTCATAGGAAATTTCCGAAAATGAAAATTTACGTAACAGCAGAACCTTCTCTGGCCCGAAGAGAGTTGAGATCGAGAAAACACTTATTGATATCAATCGGTTCGTCACATTGACCCAAGAAATCAAGCTCTTTTATTTAATTGGATTTTAGAAGCCTTAGATTCCTAAGCGGCCTAGACCCTGATTTCACTCCCTCGTGATTTTTGAACTTACGAGCAATAAAATACGAAAATCAAAAATTCCATACTGCGTTTACATTTCATAGATTATAAATTATTTGAAGGATATGAAGAATGGAGAGGTTGAAGAGGGATCGAATGCAATGAGTTGGGCTTCAAATTCTTCCAGTTGTTTTGATGGATGGTGAACAATCCACCAAAAACATTCAAAAGCCATGGGTTGGGTTTTTTAAGTATGTAATGCTGGGACAATTTTAAGAGCGTCAGAAACTTTATTTTGAAATTAAATGTCAGATTTAGAATTAATACTTTGCAGTGGATCTTTCGATAATTTTGAAAATTTTAAGCGATATCGATTGTCAAAGTTTGTGATAATTTTAGTAAAATTATCTTGACGCCATGACGAGATCGATGAAAAATTTTAAAATTGTTAAAGCCTCTCGTCGTAATAATTCTAAATCGATTTAATTTTAAAATGACGAACTGACCTTCAAATACTTCAAGATTCCATACTTAAAAACCCATCGATGGATTTTGAAGTGTCCTGGAACAATACTTAAAATTCTTCGCCGCTGCCTAATTCTTGGAGGGTTAACCGACTTTTCTTCTTGAAGTATAACTCGCGTCTTGGGCAGCCACGACTTTGAAACTTCCACTAATGCGATGCCTGTTTGGCCCATGTTTAAAAATTGCTTAAAAGTTAAAAATAAGGAAAATATTATATCAACACACTGTACGACAGTCGAGGGGGTCTAGCCACCTTAAAGTTAGGTGATCAAGGACCTCCAAACATCAAATTAATTTAAAAAAAAAGTCAATATTAAGTTTCACTTGAAATCCCAACATCTTAGAATCAACGCTGCGCGGGATGTATTGTACTAGACACAAGGGAGTAGAATGATCATTTCGCCCTTCCTTCTATTGTTAGATGATGGTATTCTCGGCAATATACCGTATATAGAAGTGTAGATATAGCATTGTCCAGATTCATTATCACGCAGTCTCACATGTAGATAACTTGCCACATTTATTATTATTATTACAATAAAAATAAAATAAAAATCACAATATACAATCAATTCGAAGCACAAAACATTTCTCTTATATTTAAAAACACACACACACGTACACATTTCTCTTGAATTTTTTGTTTCTCTTAAATTACTAAGCAAATTACATCACTCTTAACCTCTCCAAAAATATAAAATTTCTTATTTCTCATGAATGAACCTAATGTTTCTAGAGCTTCAATAATTTTTACATTTTGGAGGAAGCTTCTTAATTTGCAAATCAGATCATTCTAAGAGTATGCATTGCCATTCCAAGTCCTTTAGAGTTTGTGTAGAGAATTAGCTGGAGTTCTCCAACGCAATCCGCCATTGAGGGTCTCTCTCGGCTATCTGTTCGGACACATCGAGATGCTAGGTTTGCAAACATGGTTACTGACTCCAGTGTGTATGAACCTCGGCTCATCTCCGGATCAATCGCTTTCCTCAATTTCTTCTTGTCATTCAGTATGTGTTTGACCTATATAACGATTCTATTTATCAGTGAGTGCTTATCAATTATCATTGACGTGATATTAAGTGTTCCTTGACTACTTTTAATAAAAATCAACAATTATGTATTTCCCATCATCAAGATCGGTATTTTTGAAAGAGAGAAGCGCGAAGTAGTAGATGAAATTAAAGTTGAAAGTATATATTGTGATTACATGAAAAAAAATTTAGAGTTGGTGTTGGGTGATAAAATATTGAAACTATGGGGAGCAATATTAATGCCAATAAAACATACGGATGCGGATGGATTCTCGCTAGGAAAATAATTTATTTTGATAGTACCTGTAAAACTAGGTTCTGATCATTTGGTCCTTGGTTCAGGTCCACTGCTCTCCTTCCAGTCAAAAGCTCAAGCAAAACAACTCCAAATGCATAGACATCACTTTGTAATGTGAGTTTTCCTGTCTGTTGATATTTACATTTGATGAATTAGAAATAGAGTGGACAAAGTCTGAAGGAAAAATTTCTAATGCGGTTGTAACGTTGTTGTATCGTATTGAGTACTCAAAATCAATAATTACTAACAATTTACACATATACAATGACAGATACATACCAAAGTATATTCAGGGTCGAAATAGCCAAAAGTACCGAGCACTTGAACCGTCACACAAGTCTCTTGGCCCTCAGGCATCAACTTTGCAAGCCCAAAATCAGATATCTGCTCAAGTAATTATTCGTGAGTCATCACAACGTTATATTATTAAGAAAGTTATATCCTAATTATAGATCATCGAACGTAGAATGTGTACACTTCGATCGTTCACCTTAGCTTCATAGTTAGAGTCGAGCAAAATGTTGGTAGACTTAAAGTCTCGATGAACTATGGGAATTCCAACAGCAGAACTTGAATGGAGATATGCAAGTCCTCTTGCTGCACCCAGAGCCACCTTTAGCCTCAATGGCCAATCCATCTTTACTTCTCCAATTCCTAAAAATCCGTTGAACAACAATTACTAAATAGAGATATAGCAATATTAGACAAGACTCGACAGTACAATAAATAAGATTTTAACTTTATTTTCTTTGGGCTGGATTCATACTTTTTGTCTAAATACTATCAAGTACTATTACTAGATGCGTGTGAGATATTAACAAACTAACCATTCAAGTGATCTTGCAAATTCCCTTTGTGCATATACTCATAAACAAGAAATCTATGTTTCCCATCTGCACAATATCCTATTAAGTTCACTAGATTGGGATGATCCAATCTACTCAAAATATCAACTTCCACCCGAAATTCGCGTTCCCCTTCTGCCTCTTTGAATGCAGGTAGCTCCATTTTCTTGATCGCCACTACCTACCAACATATAGAACTAATTATCAGCATATTTTCAACAGTTTAAACTTTTAGATGAAATACAGATCAAGGAGTGGGTTGATTTAAACTAATGAACATTAAAACACACCTCTCCAGACCGTAGAGTCCCTTTGTAAACTCGACCAAAACCACCTTTCCCGAGAAGATTTTCGTCGCTAAAAGTGCACGTGGCCTCCTCCATTTCTTTGAGCGTGAAAACCGATGACGCATTGCGCCTTTTTGCCGGTGGGTTTTTATATTCGATTTGCCAACATTCTGCAGGTTTATATACCCCTGGAGAACAAAATAATTTCCAAAAGATCTAGTATTATGTCTGATCAAGGGGGTTTATGAAGAAAACACTTACAAGGATTGATTTGATCTTCGGATCTACTTCTCCGGCGCTTGTTCCACGCAGAAACTAAACCAAACGGCATGACTTTCGCTTCTCGACAAAAACTATGAATATGAAACAGGTAACTGAAATCAAGAAAACATCTTGAAACATGGGAATATCAGAACTTCATATGAAAACACATGCATTCCACAGTGCAGAAATATCAGGTGATTATGATACTATAACCGAATAAACTCAAATGAAATGAGGCTGATCAAGGCGCAAAATTGAGACAAATACGAGTATTTAGGAGAAAAATATTGTATTATGTAGTACAAGAATTTTGTAGGAGTACGTATAAAGCAAGGGAAGAATGTTAGCTTTGTGAAGTACTCCAACATAATCAGCTGCCTCTACCAACCTGAACTTCTCACTTGAAGAAAAAGAAAAAGGAAGAAAAAGGTGGTACTACTTGCTTACCTTTGAATGAGATATGGTGGGGGGATGAGGTTAGACATGTTTGGCCAACCCTAATTAATAAGAAACATAAATACTTACTCATAAGTAATTTTTTGTTTATTAGGGGGTGATAGGATTGGATTTTTTATGGTTTTTTATGAATTTTTTGTAAAAAATGAGAGAGAATGAGTGGAGTTGAATGGTAGAGATATGTATAGTACATGTAGCTCACACGAGATATGTGCGTGTGATTGGATTGACGAAAAGAAAAAATTGATAAAAATGGATAAAAATGTGAAAAAAAAGGGTTGGCTATCACTCTTTAAGCATGTTTTTATATGTTATTTTACATATATAATATCGATCTCTTGTTCTCTTATATCATGTGACAATCTGACATAACTCACATAAGCACAACCATTCTTATGTGTGACGGGCATGGGAAAACTGTCACTTAAATGTAATTCTAAGTAATTGCTAGCTAAGAAGAATGTTATTAATTTTGAGAGTTAATTATATTTAAGGAAATAAGTATACTTTGTTTAGGCATAGCCAAACATGCTCTATGTTTGAAAAGGAAAGATGATCTGAAACCTTTTCCTACAAGAATTGTTTCTAGTTGTTATATCTGTATGTTAGAAAATTTAAGGTTGTGGTTCAAGGGTTGTTTTCATGTATTTACAAGATGTCTTCCACCTTAAACTTTCTAGCTTATATGTAACAACTACAATAGTAATTGCTTATTTGGATTTACATTTCCTTCCTTTCTGGTGTTGTTACTATACGGTAATGATCTCCTCCCCACAGTGGGGAGGAGATTATGCCCACAAAAACACATGGTCCCCCCTGATTGGTGGGATGTCATGTGTGTAGGTCCCACCACCGGCTCCCCCACCAATCACGGGGGGCCATGTGTATTTGTGGGCATGATATCATCCCCACTGTGGGGAGGAGATCATTACCGTGTTACTATATATGCTTGGGTAATTATGTTTACAATTAATTAATACACTTACATTTTTGCAACGTCTAGTTTATATTCCTT
This sequence comes from Jasminum sambac, assembly GCA_018223645.1. Classification (NCBI taxonomy): domain Eukaryota; kingdom Viridiplantae; phylum Streptophyta; class Magnoliopsida; order Lamiales; family Oleaceae; genus Jasminum; species Jasminum sambac. The sequence continues at coordinate 1,123,666 of CP073645.1, forward strand.
CAAAACTCAACACGTGTAAGATTTTCATAAATAAGAATATTGAGCACAAATTTGTTCTCGCAATTTTTGTCTTCCGGAGTGTCTTTAATTTATCAATCAAAACAATCTGTCATTGAATTTATACACTTGGTTGTGTAGGATAACTATTTTAATTGATCTAGTGGACAACTAAAGCAACAGAAATTAATTGAGACAACAGGTTTGACCTTAAGATCAATTGAAGGTGTCAAACGAGAACAGAAGTGTTCACACCCACCCGGGTGCTTTTTAACTACAAAACTCCCGAGGTGTTTTATGAGTCCATACGACCTCCGTTTTGAAATTCGAGACCGGATCTAGATTGCCAAATTTTGGCCAAAATGTTTGACCGGCCACCCGGCATCCAATGGTGTCGCAAAAATTTTTAAAAAATTACTGGAGCTCCGTCTCGTCGTGTTAAATTTGGATCCGGTCTTAAATTTCAAAACGGAGGTCGTATGGACCCGTAAAACACCCTGAGAGTTCCATAGTTAAAAATCACCCGGGTGTGTTTGAACATTTCTGCATATTACGCATTCTACCATGTTGACTATTATATTCATTTTACCAAAACATGCACAAGCCGTACAATAAGTGCGAACAATGTCATTGGTGTTTAAATTCTCTAGAGTATTGACAAATAATATAAGTTGACATATATATATGAAGTAATTCAATGGCCAAAATCACTTATTAGCTTGGATATATTATTCTTAAAATTAAATCACGATCGAAAATATAGACAATTACTTACAATTTTCGAAAAGAAATAATAAGAAGAAAAGGCCCACATCTTATTAAAAACATATAGATACACGACGATTGAAACCAGCGGGAAACAAATATTAACAAGCGATCAACTCTACTTGATCACATTAAGATTGAGGGCCCTTAAAAAACACACCCTTCGAATCTTATGTACAATTTTACATATTATTCACACGAAAAATCATAAACAACCTTTTTCGTATATAACCTTGCATGATTTTTCTTTTCTTTTTTTAGGGTTTTGATCGAATTTCCATAAATGGATGGATATGATCAGACTATTGAGTCTTGCTCTTGCAGCAATGGAACCTTGTCGTCCGTTAATGATCCGGTTTTCTGCATTTCACCGTCTTCCTCTTTGATTTGTCCCCACATCACTGTGTAGTATCCCGCTCCACATACAAATGCTCCCATCATGCTGCACAAATAAATTAAGCACCACTACATTATTAATTATAAGTCTGCCACAAGGAAAAATTTCTAGTTGTTAATGTTAGTATTATTATTATTATTCATTATGGTATTTTTTATAAGTTAGGTATTGTTGATATGTATATATATATAGCTTTGTAAACCCTACTTAACGTTCTAGTCTTGAATGAAGTTGTTTTGGTTTCCTCCCTTCTTCCTCTTCTCTTCTCATCTACTCCCAAAGTATACGAATACTATTGATTGTTTCACATGGTATCAGAGCATTTGTGGTAGTATTTGACGTTAGGATTCTTGAATTCACGCACGAAAAACCCTAGCCGCCTTGAATTTCTTCTCTAGCCGAGACTTTGACTCAAGATTCGAACCACTTCCGGCAACCTTTTTGACAAACCAAGACCATATTCGGGGTGCCCAAACGTCAGTCTTTCTTCCGGTGAGGCGCGTGTATCACCACGCGCCACTTGGCAGATCGGACTTCTTCGGCAGCCGCGGCAGGGCGGCGTGGAGGCGCGTGGGGCATCGTCAGGCGGAGTTCTTTTCATGGTTGTGATCTTCTCTCTCTCTAGTTTCTAAATCTGTGCTCAATTTGACGTTTGGTGTTCGGATCGCGTTGCAGTACATGAATTACTGATCGGTTGTAATTGTATTACCATCGGGATTTGGGCTCTTTGTTGCAGATCCGATTACAGCAGCCGTGTAATTGCATTACAGGGTTTGGTTTGGATTACAGATGCTGTGTAATTGGATTACAGGGTTTGTTTAGGATTACAGATTCTGTGTAATTGCATTACGGGGTTTGTAATTGGATTACAGGGGTTTGTAATTGCATTACGTGTTCTCTCTTGTTATGGCGTCCGATGATTCTCTCCAAGCAATAGGTGTTCGATTGAATGGAAAGAATTATTCCCATTGGAATCATGTAATGAAGCACTTTTTGAAGGGCAAGAAGCTATGGGGTTATGTTAGTGGTACGGTTGTCAAACCCGAAGTAATCGATGATGATTATGATACAATGATAGACAATTGGGATGCAAACAATTCGAAAATTCTTACGTGGGTCAATAATTACATTGATCATAGTATAGGGGTTCGATTGGCAAAGTATGAGGTGAAGGAAGTTTGGGACCATTTACAAAAACTGTACACTAAGACTAATTTTGCAAAGCGCTATCAGTTGGAAAATGATATTCGGGCATTGCAACAAAAGAATATGGGCGTTCTGGAGTTTTATACGGCTATGACGGCAATTTGGGATGAGTTGGCTCTTACTGAACCTGCAAGGTTAAAGAACTCTGATGATTATATTACCTATAGAGAGGAGCAACGATTGGTGCAGTTCTTGATGGCATTGCGTAGTGATTTTGAGGGACTCCGAGGCTCTATTTTACATCGCTCTCCTCTCCCATCTGTGGACTCTGTTGTTAGTGAGCTGGTTGCTGAGGAGACTCGATTGAGGTCTCTTTCCACTGAGGTGTCTTTACCTCATTCGGGGACTTCAAAGATTGTATCTTCTACGCAAAACCAAGCAAGGGGCATGCTAAGGTTCCATATGATAAGTGTAGCTTTTTGTAAGCAAAAAGGACATTGGAGGGCTCAATGTCCTAAGTTGTTGAAGCAACAATCCTCGTAAATCCTGGCCAGCTTTTCTCGTCCACATGCCAATATAATGGCGGTGTACCATCACCACTCTTCTATACTTGGACCACCACCGCTGCCTCGATTCTCCATTGTCTGATCTTAGTGAGCAGTTTCAGAAGTTCTTAGCCACACAGCCACGTGCCATGTCAGCATCGCATGCAGGTTTGTCATCACATAATCAGTCAGGTACCTTTTCACCTTGGATCCTTGACTCAGGTGCCTCCAAACATATGTCCTCCAATTCCGCTCTCTTTGATTCATTATATTCTTCCCCCTCACCTACTTCTGTTATTACTGCTAATGGCACCCCATTACCTTTAGCTGGTGTTGGCTCTATTCACACTTCTAACTTGTCTCTTTCCAATGTTTGTTGTGTTCCTGGCCTTACTTTAAATCTCGTATCTGTCGGTCAATTATGTGATTCTGGATATTTGGTTAACTTTTCCTCAACTGCTTGTTATGTACAGGATCCACAGTCTCAGAAGCTGATTGGGATAGGCCATAGGAAGAAAGGAGGGCTTTATGTTTTGGACACTCTGGAACCTCCGCATGTTGCAGCCTCTGGTGTTGACCTTTCATCTTTTCAATTGAATTCTTCTTCTTCTCAATTCTATTTGTGGCATTCTCGCCTTGGACATGTGTCAGCTAGTCGTTTAACGTTCTTAGTTTCTAAAGGTTGTTTAGGAGATTTAGATATTCATGACATTTCAGATTGTAGTGGTTGCAAACTTGCCAAATTTTCTGCCTTACCATTTTCTCGTAGTACTTCTCGTTCGCTTGCACCTTTTGATTTGGTTCACTCAGATGTGTGGGGCCCGGCCCCTGTTTCCACTAAAGGAGGGTCTAGATATTATGTCTCGTTCATTGATGATTATAGTCGTTATTGTTGGATATATCTTATGAAACGACGTTCTGATTTTGTTGATGTTTACCGCTCTTTTCGCATGCTTGTCAAAACACAACACTCTGCTATAATTAAGTGTTTTAGGTGTGATTTGGGTGGTGAATATACCTCGACTGCCTTTCACGAGTTACTCGTTGAGGACGGCACTACTTTTCAAACTTCATGTACTGATACTCCTCAGCAAAATGGTGTTGCTGAGCGCAAACATAGACATATTCTTGAAACCGCACGCGTTCTCTTCTTTTATCTTCCAAAGTGCCCGGTGAGTTTTGGGGAGAGGCATCTCTTCTTCTTGTCCATCTAATTAATCGAATCCCATCCTCTTACACCTCTGGATTGTCGCCATTTGAAGCTTTATTTGGGTATTCTCCTGATTATTCTTCCTTGAGAGTTTTTGGATGCACTTGTTTTGTCCTTCGTCCTACAGTTGACCGTAGTAAATTGACTTCTCGCTCTGCTATATGTGTTTTCTTAGGCTACGGTGATGGTCAAAAGGGTTATCGCTGTTTTGATCCCATTGGACAAAAATTATATGTGTCTCGTCATGTAGTGTTTCTTGAACACATTCCCTTCTTCTCGCTTGCTGATAATACACCTCCCGTGAGAAAGTCCGATCTTGTCAGTATAGATCCCTTTGCAGATGATGATACCAGTCAACCCATGTCTATTCCATCATCTTCCTCTTCCCCTACTGCAGGTACACATGCATCGTCGCCGGGTGTTCCATCTCCTTCTCCTATGCCGTCTCCATCATCATCTCAGGCTGAGGATCCGCCATCTCCACCACCACCACCCCCACCGCCTCGATATCCACCCCGTATCCGTAAGTCCACTCAATTACCTGATTTCGATTACTCTTGCTACTCCGAATCTTTTTGTTGTTTCTTATCTTCTCTTCACAAACTTTCTGAACCTTCATCTTATAAAGAAGCAGCTGCAGATCCCCTTTGGCAACAGGCTATGGCTGATGAACTCACTGCTTTACATAAGACTGATACTTGGGAATTGGTCCCTTTACCCTCAGGTAAGCATGTTGTTGGTTCTCGTTGGGTGTATAAGATTAAAACTAAGTCCGATGGCTTTGTTGAGCGTTACAAGGCTCGCTTGGTTGCTAAAGGGTTTTCCCAGGAGTACGGCTTGGATTATGAGGAAACTTTTGCCCCAGTTGCCAAGATGACCACTGTACGTGCTCTTATTGCCGTTGCCTCTGTCCGTCAATGGAATCTTTCTCAAATGGATGTTAAACATGCCTTCTTAAATGGGATTCTTCACGACGAAGTTTATATGACCCCTCCTCTGGCGTTCCTCATTCTCCTGACTATGTTTGTAAGCTCAAAAGGCACTCTACGGTTTGAAACAAGCTCCTGCGTGCCTGGTTTGAGCGATTCTCCACTACTCTTTTCTCTCTTGGCTTTGTGTCTAGTCATCATGACTCCGCCCTCTTTACTCGGTGCTCTTCAGCTGGACGTATTCTTCTTTTGTTATATGTTGATGACATGATCCTTACTGGTGATGATGTTGTAGGGATCGCCGACTTGAAAATTGAATTGGCTCGTCTCTTTGAGATGAAGGATTTGGAGTCCACTTTGTCTTACTTTTTGGGAATTGAGGTTGCTTCTTCACCCAGGGGTTATATGCTTTCTCAGTCCAAGTATACTGCTGATATTATTCAGCGTGCTCGTCTCACTGATGAGAAAACAGTTGATAGTCCCATTGAAACTAATGCTCGTTATTCTCCTACAGATGGCGTACCGTTGGCTGATCCCACGTTGTATCGCACCGTTGTTGGTTCTCTTGTTTATCTTACCATTACACGTCCTGACATTGCGTATGCTGTGCATGTAGTTAGTCAGTATGTCTCTGCTCCTACTACAGTTCACTGGTCTGCTGTTGTGCGTATTTTGAGGTATCTTCGTGGTTCTGCTGCAGTCTTTTTTTCCTTCGACCTCTTCTCTTGAGCTTCGTGCCTATTCCGATCTTTGATTGGCGGGTAACCCTTTCCGATCGTAAGTCCACCACCGCCTTTTGCATCTTCTTAGGTGACTCTCTTATTTCGTGGAAGAGCAAGAAACAACCTGTTGTTTCGCGCTCCTCTACGGAAGCCGAATATCGTGCTATGGCCTCTACCACTGCTGAGATTGTTTGGCTGCGTTGGTTACTTGCTGATATGGGTGTTCAGTTCTCTTCTCCCACCCCTATGTACTGCGATAATAAAAGTGCCATTCAGATCTCCCACAACACTGTGTTTCATGAGCGCACCAAACATGTTGAGATTGATTGTCACTTTGTTCGTCATCACCTACAGCAAGGGACTCTTGCCTTGCCATTTATCTCCTCCTCACTTCAGCTCGCTGACTTCTTTACTAAGGCTCATTACATTCGCCTAGTTTCTTGCTTGCCAAACTCTCATTCTTTGTCTGCTTTGTCACATCGTGAGTTTGCGGGGGGATGTTAATGTTAGTATTATTATTATTATTATTCATTATGGTATTTTTTATAAGTTAGGTATTGTTGACATGTATATATATATATAGCTTTGTAAACCCTACTTAACGTTCTAGTCTTGAATGAAGTTGTTTTGGTTTCCTCCCTTCTTCCTCTTCTCTTCTCATCTACTCCCTAAGTATACGAATACTATTGATTGTTTCACACTAGTAATCCGACACACTAAATGTTGACTACCTATATATAAAAATCATAACACTACAAAAATTGGACCTTTAGGAGTGATCTATCGTCTCTATAGCTTCAATCCTGTAGAGTATTAGGGGCAACATGCTGTCATATCACCCCTAATACTCTATAGGGATGAGGTAATAGGAACGTCAGACCGTCCTTAAAGGTTCAATTTTTGATAGTGTAATGTCACTCTTAGGAATGAGGAGTACACTGAGTCTCCATACTTTAAGAGTATTGATAAATTATTTTATTAAAAATTAACTATTCAGGTTGAATAGTGATCGGGAGATGAGATGTGTAGATAGTATATTTTATTTTTAATGTGGTTAATATTGAAATTTTTTACCTTAAGTAGAAATTAGTTTTTAGGTAGAAAAAGTGCATAACAAGATGAATTAAACTTTATCAATACATTGTTGGCGAATAGTATAAAATGTATAAGATTGTAACGATTAATCGATTAATAAGACATCAATGCAATGTTGCATCTATATATATATATACACAAGAATGATGCAATCCTATAACTAGTCACGACTAGGATGAGTCCACATTAATTTGCTATTACAATTTTTATTACTAGATTATATATATGTAAACTGTTTTGATTGGATGGGACAATAAAAAGGATATTAATTGAGTCAACAAAGCTCCTAACTAATATACTTGAGATCTTTTGCATATAGTAAATATTGAGTAAATATTTACCTTCCATAGTGAAAAGTGTCAGGAAAGAGTAAACATCCAAAAGCACTTGCAAAGAGAATTCCAAATGGCTTAAATATTGGAACAAAATAAGGCCCTTTCGTTCGCATGCACCATATGTGTACATTACTTCGTATCAAGCTACTGAAAATCGCCTGTAATAAAAAAATATAGACATTTCACTTCACAAAATTTCGACAATTTTTTTGTAATGATTCAAATGAAAGAAAAAGGTTGATTAAAATTTGAATATTAATCAACTTATTCTTACTGTAATAATGATTAGAAAGAGCTCCAGGTTGAGCTCCAATCTCCATGCACTTGGATCTCTTTCTATAAATGCAGCAAGAACAGCTGATTGGATGGTTCCAAATAAGCTATAAAAAGAGGTCATTTTCATCACTTGTGAGTACATTTTCGCAGTTCCCACCTGACTCAAACAAAATAAATTAATTAAAATAACAAATAAAAAAATCAATATGTATATATACGCAAGTGTGTGTATATATACCTGCATGAGATTCCATATTGAAAGAGCCAGAGAAGAAGCTGCAAACAAACTGCAACCAAGAACCCAGTTTTCATGGGTGGACAAGAAGACAAAAAGGCGGTGGGGTGGTGGTGGCGCCGCCGCAGATTGAAGAGAAAGTGACGGAGATGAATGGTTTCTTATGGTGGGACCCCTGTAGAGAGTCACTGACGTGGCACCCACAATCGATATCAAGGTGCCTATTAATCTTGCTTGAATGCTCAAACTTCTCCATTTGAATTTTGTTGTCCTATATTGAACAGCACGTGAATTGTGAAGGATTAAATTGCAATATTTTCAACAACATAATTTTTTTGAAAATTTTAAAAGTCGAAGGACAAGACTTTTTGTCATATATAATTTGGCCCCACCTAGTATATATACTTTTTGTTTTTTTAAACGACCTAGAATATATACTTGTGGATACAAAAAATTCCAAAAATATTCACATTCAAAAGAGATGGCCTGCCAATAATTTGGAATCTTAAGGCCCATTCTTTGGGTGATAAAGTTATATTTACTCAATTTACGTGTTGAATATATAATTGAAATTTAAGAAAAATATATTAAATAATTAAATAAATAATTAAAAATAAAGAGAAAAAAAAATTGATAAAATTTATCACCAAAAAAACAACGCCTAAATCTCAAAACCCAACTCAATAAATAATTGCAAGATACTATATTCCTAAATTATTAGCACTGCTATTGTCTTGAATACTGAGTATTTCTAATTACTAAATGCTGATCATCTTTTTATAGATTACTCCAATTAACAACTAAATAATATTGTATTTTATTTGGAACTAATTATTACAGTGGATCAAGAATATCAAGTACAGTACATTACAAATATTGAATTTTTTTTGGGATTATTTTTTAATCTCTCTATTTTAAAAGGTGAAAAATAAAGTTTGAGAAAGAACCTTAGTATTATAGCAAGAAGGAAGGATATGGCCGGGATAATGTTAGCCATGGCAATTGCAACTATTGGGGAGCTGTAACTTAGACCCACAAAAGCTAGATTTTGTGCCATAGTCACCCTGCAAAATTAGTTCCAGCAAATTACTAACTTATAAGTAATTTGTGTAACTTATTTGTCATTAATTTGATAATTTGTTTACCGTACTGTATACCAAATATGACATAAATAGAGAGGGAGAACGAACCCAACTAAACCAAGGAAGAATACTCGGACGAGAAATGAGAAAGTCAATAATGGCATTTCTCTGCAAAGAAAAAAAAAAGGCTTTAAGCATGCATGAAGTACTGTGAATGTGAAGAAACAATCGTGCTACTTGAACGGATAATTTGTGCATATAGGATGTGGAAGATACATGCTTCTTAAGTGTCTATTGATAACTTCATCAGTACATTTTATCTGTCGATCAAATGATTGTTTTATCCTCAAAGAAATTTTTTTAATCAAAATCTAATAGAATAGAGAGAAATCGTACGCATTTCTGTCGTGTAAAAAAGAATAAGGAAGCAGAATGATAGAGCCAATAGCATTGGTATAGACCACAAACACAAAAGGGCTCATTCCTTTAGACATGGCGGTGCTAGCCAATATCGTCAACCCGATAGTGCTACCCTCCACCGTCACCATCGCAGTCGACGGCACAATTTCTCCTAAAATAGTCTCAAAACCCATCTCGATGTCCACGTCGCAGTCGACTCTCCGATTAATTTCTTTGTCTCTTAATCTCTGAGTCTCTCTCCTTATATATTGAGATTTGAGATACTAATCTTAATTAATAATTTCTGAAATGAGTGGGGAGAGAGAGAGAATGAAAAGAAATTGAGTGTAACCCTTCATGGAAAGGTTAAGCTACTTGAGGGACGAGACTAAGCAACTCGAGTGTCCCATGCAAAGCTAAAGAAGGCAATGCATCATATTGATTTTTCCTTTTTTATTTTTTTATATTTTCAAGTCATGTTTGGGACAAAGCTTGTGTACATGTTCTCCTACTATTTGTCCCTAGTGAATTAAATAATCTTTGTCTACTTAAAAAAATAAAAATAGAATTGAATTAGAGTGTAATTTTTTTTTTTAATCTCCAATAGATCCCTAATATACAGGTGTAACTAAAATAATCGTTGATTTTGTGACTACGCGAATTAGATAACTGATAAAACCTCCGATAACATTTTTTACTAAATATAAAGAAGCCCTCAAAATTTGATCTTACAAAAGAAAAGAGTTCTCAACATCAAATTTCATCAAAAATTTATGATATCGCATGAACGCTCTGAGTTTCCAATACATCATTAGACTTGCATAATTAGGTAACTATAATTTTTATAATGTGTTATGTATTATCTCATCTTTTTTCAGAGAGACGATAATTAATGAAAAATATTACTTGTATACCTACTTTTAGGCCTTGTTCTATTTGGTGTTAACCAAATCCGCACGCAATTCCGTATACCTCATACTCATTTTCAACCACACACACATTTCCCAAAATAATATTAACCACACATTTTTACACGGAATACCGCGCGGAACAACTAAACCCCCAATCAAACAAGGCCTTAGTCTTTTGTATTTTTCTTTACAATTATAACTTATATATATATATATATATATATATATATATGAAATCTCGAAATCCAGTGAACTAAGATACGTGTGATACTCACGCCCAACTTCATAATATTCTGATTAATGTTCTCTGAATCAAGATCTAGTAACAGGTTCCGACACCTGGAGTGGTTAAATTTACGCCTTATTTTCTTTGTGGTTCACATTGATTTAGGGCCCACCAAAAAGATTCTTAATGCATTTGGGTCCCTGATTACGTAAAACCTAACAATGATTCAAACTTTGGAGTTTCCTATGTGTTCTGTAGGAAAAATTATTAGAATATTGACCAAATTACAGGAGAGATATTTTTCTGCTCATTGATTGGTCATTTGTCACACTGCTTTGAGTAATACGCAATTGTTTGGTTCAAGAATTGGGATTAATTAATTCTTAACTAAGTTGATTTTTCTCCTTTTAAAACATCAGCAGAATGAGTCATCGGATCGTGGTGGCTTAGTCCATTCAAGTGTAATTGTTCTTCATATAAAATTCTTTGGATAATTAAAAAACAAGAAGACGGGTCCCTTTGTGGACATCCGATAAAGAAAACAACTAGACGGGCTAAAGCACGAAAAGTTTGTGAGCTCTAATCAATTAAATTACGTAATTTGTGGAACGGCAAAAGTAATCAATAAGGCTGTCACACTCCCGCTCAGCTCTCTCTGTGGAGATATCTTATTCTCTTAATTATCCAAATAGAGTAATGGACCAATAAAGAGCGACATTTTTTCACTCAAAACTAATATTCAATTGTCACGTCAGCAACAATAAACAGAATAAAATCTCCTCACATAAGGAGGCGAACAAAGATGACAAACTAGAGAGAGTTTCGGAGGAGAGATGACCCTCTCCCCATCCCTACCCTGCTAAGATTGAGAAGGGTAATAACTAATAACCGAGACTAAATGAGGAATTTGATTATCTCTAGTTAATCATAATATTGATTAATACTCTCTTAGAGATCTCAAGTTCTTGTTTGACAAAAATTTTTAACATCACCTTTTCTTACTAAATTCAACCACACACTATCAAAGAATACTATCTTTCAAATTTTTGGGTAACATTTTCTCCTTATAATCATACATTTCTCTTAAAGTGTCACTTTTCTTCTTGAAAAGAACTTTATCAAATAAGCACTTAGTCGAATGACGGTCTAGTGGGAGGGCTACCCTCACAAAGACTAGAAACTACAGTACGAAAAATTTCAGACTAGTAACTAGTAATCAATATTCGACCAGTTCATCGACAATTTCGATTTCTACACAATCTCAACACTTGTCGTTCATATACATTTTTCAATACTACCTTTTTACTACTAATTTTCCTCTTCTTTTATTTTAGAAACACCTATATAAATTGAGTACTTGAATAATAGGATATTAATTTCTAGCTGCACAAACTCTGCAAAAGGGGCATATATTTTTGGGCGTGCCCCCATGTTCATAAATTTCCCATTGTGCTCATCACATACCCTGTTTTGACTTCTTTCATCCTGCAGACAGGAATTAGCCACTGCTTAACAAAAAATAGTAACCACAACAACCAGAAGAATCACATTATTGAGGAACATTCTGCGTGTATGATATAACTCAACACTAATAATCACTTTTTAGCTTTTTTTTTTTCTTGTTCGTTTCTTTTGGCAATGTGTTCCTTTAGGAGCTTCTAAGACATGGTTTTTGAAAAATAAAAAATTACTGGTGAAAAGCAGTTATGAACAATGAGTGATAAGAAGGGGTTTGAGAAATTATGTTGGAACATAGACGGCACATAAACAGTTCTACTGTGCTATCCGATCCTCCATACGAAGCAGGAAATAGTTATCACACCCGCTAAAGTCTAAGCATTGTTGCTTGCTGTCCACGTAAAAATGATGACTGATATAATCATGCGTATATACATAAATGTACATTTAATTACTAAGAAAGGATAAGAGTACACTAAACAAAGAGTCTACCTCCAAGTAGAAGTGTCGAACTTTTCAGCGTCTAGCTGTCGTGAATGAAGAATGCTGACCTTTAAACAAAATGGGATGAAATGCATGCTGCTTTGATTGAAACCAGAAGACACAATGAATCTGTCTCCTCCGAAAACACCCCTTCGTGTTTATGTTTGATTAATCTTGCTTTTGTTTTCTATTTTTTATGCATACAATGTTAATGCCAGGTGAGTATGAAAATATTTATTCAAGGCGTAATGTCAACGCAGATATTTATATGCCAAAAGAAGTAAAAGGAATACTGGTCTCATTTTATTCAAAATCTGCTAATTTTAATAACAATGTCAATGCCTCCATCAATTTGTTTTTGATATCCATTTCGACTTTCTGCCTTTGACTCAATAAGGAACTAACAATTTTAGTTCATAAATGGATACACATTCCTTCAAAGGGCAATTCTAGAGTACCACTAAATAAATTGAGAAGTTATGGAATAAAGACTTCGACCAAAAGTAATTTCTAAATGAAAGTATTGAAATCCCAGAAAGAAAGAGAGGTTATTTGAAAGTAACTTTTAAGCTTAGGCAAATATGCTCTATGCCTCTATCTACTCGAGTCCAAGCAGGGTCCTAGTTATTAGTCATCATAAGATGAAATTGGTGGCAAATGAAAACTTCATACCGCCTTCATACTATTCGCCAGCCTCTATAATAGATCTACTCAGAATACTGTAATTTACGTCTTTACTTGTTGTGTAGAACAATGCACATTATCCATTAGATTACCATGGTCAAAGTAAAAGTCTTATTGCAGTTTATTTGACAGTCAACAGATATGATCTTCTGAATGCTCGAGGTATCCTAAATCCTCTGAAAAAAGTGTTGGTGTAAGCCGAGTGAGATAATTAGATAGGGAATTATTCTTTTCATAACCATTTTCACTGGTCAAATTATACCATTACAAACTCTAAGGTGCTGCACTCTAACCCTTAAGAAGATTTGGCTTTTCTTGTTCAATTATTCACAGGTTTCCTTTTTTTTATGGGACAAATTATGCCTAAAGTCTTTGTACAAAAGAAACTCAAAAAGGAAGTAGAATGCACAAAATGCAGCTTCAAGGCCAATGGATGATGTGAAGCATCAACAAGACCCTTTCTCTGTGGAGATGCCATGTTTCCAAATTCACGGCGAATACAGAGCCAAAATCGATTTTTCGGGCCACATTCTTTCAAAATTTCAACTATTCCTCAAAAGTTAGCAGACGAACATATTTACAGTTTAGTATTTTGTATTACCACATTGGTAGTCCGTAGTTGTCCAAGTTGTTGGGGGATTCTACCAGACGTGCAATTTCATTTCGTTTTCATAGATTGATCAATTGTTTACTTCTAAGTCACTACAATCAATCTCACAGGTCCAACAACAATTCCTAATCCATCGATATCAATTACATCACACCAATCAATTCAGCACTGTTGATCATCTCTGTTTTAATTGACCACTGATTCTCAATTCAATGAAATATTATCTGAGGATCAACTAGAGTAAAGAATGAATGCGCGAGATTTGCAATGACATGCATCAAACAATGAATTATCGACAATGGATAAGTATGAGCACCTGTGTTACAGAACGAAAAGCCGACTCAAAAGATCCAGATTGGTGGCTTCGTAAGGTAGAAGAGACTTTTCAATGAATTCACTGTGTGAGTGTGTGATCTCAATTCAATTTCAAGGACTTCGCCCAAAAGCACCAATTAGAAGCGAGGCCCGATTGGGAACTATTCACAAACCCTAATTCAAGATAATTACGCCCAAATTCAATGCAAAAGGGCGAGGAAAATAAGTATTGGTGTACTTCATGACTCTCAACACTGAATTACCACATTTAACAGTCCCCAAAAAAAAAAAAACAAAAACAAACAACACTACTGAATTACCATATGTGTACTTTATGACTTTTTTTTTTCTTCCTTTTTATTTTTTATTTATTTTTTTATTTGAGTATATACCATAAATTAAATGTCACGGAATCAATATTAACACTGTACTGTAAACTAGTGTGATTTTCATAAATTAACATTATTGTAAAATATAATAATTTGTATGGTATAGCATTTACAGAACAAACTATGAAACAATACATAAAAATGACGGATTCGAATTCGAATATTCTATATATTGTACATTGTACATTTTATATCTTATTAACTTTTGTATTATTGCACTATTAAGTTAGGTTTGAAAATTAACTACGTAAAATATTTTTAATTACTAAATAAATTGGACTCAAGCACAAAAATTTTGAAGGCCGACACTGCAATGAGGCGAAGTTTGTCATACCAATTGATTGCCTCTCTCCTTTTTTTTTTTTTTTTTTTTTTTGCCAATTGATTGCTTCTTATTAGCTAATAAGTTCGCAAGTATTAAATTGTTATCTGTTATGAATAATAATTGAAGAATAATTATTAGGTGTTATGAATAATTGAGAATAATGTGGTGGTTATGAATTATGAGGAATAATTTGGTGGAGGAATAATTTGGTGGAGTAATAATTTGGTAAAAGATGTAATTATTATATGTGAATGACTATTATACCCTTGATGAAATTATGTAACTACGATTGTCTTAATTCAAGTTTTTCCTATAAATAGAGCTGATTATTAATGAAATTTATTCCTGGAATTCCTTAGAATTCATTCTCTAAATTCTCTCTATTGCTTTCTATACTTTTATAACACGTTATCAAGAGTCTCTAGCCATTTGAGTAATATGAAGGGAGTATGCTTCTACAGATTGCATCTTATAGATGATCTTCTCAGATCGTAAACCTAATTATTATAAATAACCTAATCCATCTCCAATCAATACTTATCTTTCTTTTCTCTCTTATCTTTTCCTACTTTCTCACGCCTCACTCTCTCTATCTTCTCAATCACTCACGTAAAAACATTTACGCAGAGACAAAGAGTTGTGGGCAATTCAAGAATTGGCAAATGGAGGAAATACGTGCGTGTTCGATTCTTCTCCATAAGAAAAGGAAAAGGTATATATATTATATTACTTTATAATATAATAATATATTAAACTATAATATTCGCTTTCTCGAGATATAAGGAGCATACATTATCAAAATCAAATTTTCTCGACTCCATTATACTCGATTTAACGAGAGCTGATTTGACACACCAACATTGATAGGGTAATAAGCTCGTTTTGAAATATGTTATTATCAAACTTTCAAAATTTACAAATCAAGATACCAACTTTTGAAAAAGTTACAAAATAGTCCTTGAACATTTTGATATTGATAAATTGAAATAGAAAGGAGATAATTTTCCAATCATAAAACATTGATAAAATATTTTTGACAATTTTACCTTATTGATTGGAATTGACAATTTTACCTTTAGGTAAAACCGACCTAATTTTGACGACAAGTGAAAAATGGATAGAATATTCATGAAGAAATTCTAAATCCATTGATTATATAAAATGGCTTGAAGTCCATTTGAGTTAAAAGATCGAATATTATTTTAACTCGAAGAGTTCAATTACATAATGTACTTATTCTAGAAGGATAAGTGTCTTGAGAAGTAAGTAATGAGTATTTGTTCTAGAAGAACAAATTTTCTCCCGTAAGCTAGCTCAATATTTAATTCTCGCACTTTATTTAGTGTAATTTAATTATCGCAATACCTCCTACTTGATGATGGGTTCAACCGCCTCTAAACTAAGGTTTTATATATTTCTGCACTTTATATGTTAAGTGATGGGTAATACCTTCTACTAAATGCATCCTACTCTGAAGAAGTAGTTAAATATTATGCAATTTAATTCTTGCTATTTAAATTAGTAGATTTATATTTATTGCAATAATTCCCATAAGGTAGGTTCGACCACCTATTGGAGGAAATTTAATTTCTGCAATTTAAATTTATACACTTTATAGTTTGAGTATATTTCGAATGTGGTGGGTAATACCACACGATTGGTGTGCATATTTCCAATGTGGTGGGTTATACTACACGATTGGTTATAACGAATCCTACGAGGAAGAAGTAGTTGATCAAATATTCTAATCATACTCTCGAAGAAGTAGACGATGAGAATAAAATTACTTCTTCATATATACCGAATATGAATGGAGAAAATTGAGCAAGTGGTACTTGAAGTTACCATTGGATAAATAGACGAAAGTAAAATGCTGAATAGATCCCATGTTGATAAATCAAAGAAAATATATCGCATGGAAAGCTTATATGAAGTAATCTTATCGATGATATGAGATTGTATTAATATGAGAATAAAATGTTCTTGAAGAAGCAAAATCACTAGATTTACGTATTTGAATAAAGCGATATGATATTATTATTACTCAGGAAGAAGTACAAAAGCAGTCGAAGTGGAACATATTGAGAATATCAAAAGATGGCATTAAACACTCGAAAATATAGAAATGCAAAAAGAATATACATCTTGAATCCATAAATGAGGGATGCGTCGAGAGTATAAATACCCGTAACTCGCCACCATCAACATTAGGATTCATAATGAAATATTTAAAGGATTCAATTTCTTTTTCGCTTGACACGGTGGTCGTGACTCGGACTGGGCTTCCACAGATTCTTGAACATATGCATGAAATTTGATGAGTAGTTCATCAACAGTACTAGCAGAAATAAGTATTTTTCTCGCTGAATGAGAGATAAACTTATTATTTACACCTTGATCTAGAAACGCTAGTAAGCCATCAAAGAAATTATTAATATTCAACAAACCTATTGGTTTGACATGAAAATTCCATCGTGCCAACGAGGCTATATTGAATATTTCCTCCAGTGTGTTGTAGCGCTGGAAGGACAATGAAAGCATCACTATTATTCATCATATACATCATGCAGCTTGTGGATGGATTGCGCTTGTAGCCCCAACCTGCTTGGACCCATGGTAGAACTGGCTCAAATTGAGTATTAGATCCAACTAGATGGAAAGGTATTACGCTCAAACTCTTATTCCCCATGATTGTGCGGCCATTATAAGTCTAGTTAAAAGTTTGTTGTTGGTTCCTCCAGTATAGTATATTGATTTCTTGTCTCCCTAACTCTTTTACAAGTCGGTTTGCCATATCCACATATTGGATATGGCCTACCACTAGATCCACCAAGAATACATACGGTTTTAATATGGCGAGGTAAAAGTGACTTGTATGAGATGATTCTAAAATCTCCATATCCATCTCTACTCCTATCTCTCTTTTTGCACTATATTTTTAATGTATGAACATGAGAGATATATGAATCCCTCTATTTAAAGGAAAATTTTCAAACCAATAATTGAGTGCACTATTTATTTTTTGACAAATATGAAAGAGAAAAAAATGCAGAAAATTTTTTAAGTGAAAATGACATATATCTCGTTTACGATTGAAAAATAATATATATATACATATATATATCTTAAAATCGAAAAACAATATTTACAATTACAAGAAAAACATTGATCTTCGTTATTACACCGAGCTTCCTTATATTAATATGGGAAAATCATTATGCTAAAATTTTCTACTAAATTTACAAACAGGATCTTCTAAAGTAAGTTTTTCAAAATTGTAATGCGTTTGTTGATCTTTGAATTTGGCCCATAAGGCCATTAGCTCACCTTGTACGTGTTCACTAGGATGTGTCTCAAGAGCCTGTTGAATATCATCCAAAGGCTCCTTACTCCATCCATCCTTAATGAATGCTATTTTATCTTCTCGATTTCTGGACAAGTACCCCACAGATTTATATCGAGTGTCACATGTCCACCGAGCACACTTGTAGCATCCTCCTAATCTTTTTGCTCTCCGTTTCTTTGAAAAACTACTTTTACCCATACCAGACATGTATTTAGAAGGAATTGAAACCTCACCAGATAATCGAACCTTTGCTTCAATCAAGCATCGGATATCTTGTGGGATACCCTTATTCATTAGCATCCTTAATATTTCCATTTACATCGATAAATCCTTTTTAGGATTTTGA
Organism: Jasminum sambac; assembly: GCA_018223645.1. Taxonomy (NCBI): domain Eukaryota; kingdom Viridiplantae; phylum Streptophyta; class Magnoliopsida; order Lamiales; family Oleaceae; genus Jasminum; species Jasminum sambac. The sequence goes on from CP073645.1 coordinate 1,141,892, forward strand.
TCGGTAGTGATGGATAGTATTTTCAAGATTTGAGAGCATATGATCCATTATAATGTATAGACCCTTGTTAGGATGAATTTTGCAATAATTTTGATGATTTATTTATAGAATAATACGACGCTGTATGAAATAAGACTACGATTTTAAATAAATAATATGAAGCGTAAGAGCTACGATTTCGAATTAAATAATAGCCGGATGTGATGCGTATAAGTCGTAGCTCCGTGTTTGAACAAAGAGTAGACAATAATGTCACCAAAAGATGATGGAATATGTCGGTGAATTGTTTCTATGATATCATGTTGAGCAATCGCATGAGATACTAGTGAAATCGATATAAGAATTTCTTGAACTAGAAGTTCAATAATACTCGTTTGCAAAAGCTGGATTGACCATCCCGGTTTAAATAATTATTGAAATCAATATTTCAAGTGAAGAATTAAAAGAATTCTTCAATGATTGTTTCGATAAATGATGAAATCATTACTAGCCAATATTGGGAATAAATCCCAAATATATCCGGAATAAAGGATGAGAAGTATGGGCCCATTTCATCCTCCATGTGGACTACTAGATATTATGATATGGATCCACTAGATAGTCACATGTGTATATGATTCGTAATTTGAAATTTACGAAATATTTGCTCACTGTATGAGCATGATTTCAGATTTAATGATAAAGCTAGTAAATGTATATCCCAATTATTTGAATAAATCCTTGAAGGATTTGAGTATCTTATACAAGTGGGATATTATATGGCAAATTATTTAAAGTCCTCAAATAAATTGCCGATATCGAGAATAGAATGCAAACGGTCTAAATTCCCATATTAAAATTTGAATGATGAGAACATATATGATTAAAATCATACCAACTGTATGAGTTTTGGTGTTCTAAATTTTTTCAAAGCATGAGGGGAGTATTAAAGGTTGAAAATAATATGTGAAATGCATCATGTTATATCCTCAAATTGAAATACTGAACTTGAAGTTCAAAGATGCATGAAAGGTTATGAACAATCACATATATCGCCTACGATGCTTTGATAAGTTAGCACGCTAGAAGCGTTCATATTTCCCAATCATATATATCAAAGCAAATTATAAAGATGGTCTTAATAACGGAGGCATATGCTCTTGAAGAGTATATAGACATAACTATATTGTGTAATCCTACAAGAGGATTGATAATGAGATATCTCGATAAGTTATGTCGATATGGGGAAAGAAATGAAATTGAAATGTGTCGACACGATATGAAAATGTAGCGCTACATATGATCAATGATAATGAAAATATTGAGATATATTGAAGATGATAAATGGTGAATGTGAAATCCTTAACTTATGACATGATGAGATGATGATGACTATTGCTCAAGTTTAAAGATAAGCATGGTGGTCATTATATGTTGCATGCTCATGAAAGTTAAATTACCGATCGTGTGTAATAATCTGAAAAGGAAATTAAAGGATCGGGTGAGCTAAGCCCGTGTTTATGAGTACCCTAAAGGGTGAGCTAAGCCCCTGGGAATGAAATAACCTATTAAGTGAGTATTAAATGTTAAATGATATATTTTAAGTGTTAGTTAGTTATGAAGGTTTACTTATATGTTTACATGTTTTTACGATGAATTTATATGCTTTAAATTGTGTTTGGAGACATGTGTTCATGGTGAATGTTTTGTAGTTGTGGAAGAAAATTGATGCACTCTAAATGAACGAAGAGTATAAAACCAATGTATATGATACTCATACAAATGTATGAAAGATTTTTGAAATGCTTGCAGCATACTTGTATAAAATACGCGTTGCACTCTTTTTCCCTTGACTGAGGTTTTATCCCATTGGGTTTTCCTAGCAAGGTTTTTAATGAGGCAACTTTAATGGCATATTCACATGAATAATGTACTCTTTTTCCTTCATTAGGGTTTTTCCCACTGGGTTTTTCCTAATAAGGTTTTAACGAGGCATATTCATGGTATATTGAGAACGATAGGAGAAATTGATACAGTGTATCTATTGGATCAAGTTAATGCTTTAGATCCAAACGATGATGATATTGAAATCATTTACCAGAAGTAAAGATATCAGTTCTCAAGATATGAAATCAAGCGGAGCAATTTGTACTCTTTTTCCTTCGATCAAGTTTTTTCCCTGGGTTTTCTTGACAAGGTTTTAACGAGGCAAAGACGCGTGAATACTCATATGCCGTGATAGACATCGGGGAGCAATGTTTTGATGAAGCGTATATAACCACTCCAAGCTATCCCGCAATCGGTTTGGAAGTTTTTCCACTGGGTTTTTCTCCAAAGCAGTCAGGAAGACATTTGTATTAATAGTCGTTGAGAAGTGTTATGAATAATAATTGAAGAATAATTATTAGGTGTTATGAATAATTGAGAATAATGTGGTGGTTATGAATTATGAGGAATAATTTGGTGGAGGAATAATTTGGTGGAGGAATAATTTGGTAAAAGATGTAATTATTATATGTGAATGACTATTATACCCTTGATGAAATTATGTAACTACGATTGTGCCATTCGAAGTTTTCCTATAAATAGGGCTTCAGTTATTAATGAAATTTATTCCTGAGAATTCCTTAGAATTCATTCTCTCTAAATTCTCTCTATTGTTTCTATACTTTTATAACATTATCAAGCTTTAAATGTTAAATGGCTACTGCTTTTAACTACTGTTTGGTCCAATGGAACCGCCAGGAAGCCCGTCAATAAATGGGCCAATAGCCTGATGAGCCACCCAGGCCCAATACAAGGCCACCGCTGACCCCAACTTTCACTACACACGCATGATAATAGATCAACTTTCACTTTGTTGACAAGAATCACAAGAAGGTTCAACAGCATCAACCTCAGTTTCCTCGTAAACCAACTTGCTGATATAGAGACAACTCGATGCAGACCGCACTAGTGGACCCCACAAGCAGGTAGTTGGGGGCCACCGTTACTGTCCGGTCAAGCATAGATACTCGAGCGGCAGATCAATTACATTGGATTATTGTTTTCTGCTCTAATGCTTATGTTTCTTACTCCAATCCCAACAAAGAATGAATTGTCTATAACATTGAACAAACTTGTCCAAAACCTCCTCTACAGAATCTATGTGCAGATAATTTACACTTCTTCAGGCTCGGCTTGCAGCAGAGGTGAAGTACTGCTTGATGTTTCTATGCCAATGTTCGTCTCGTGTTCTTTAGCCTTTCCCCACATCACCATGTAGAACCCAATAACAATAACTAACGCCCCAACTACACTGCAAGAAAATCCACCAAATAGCAAATGGTCTGTTAAAATTTTAGAAATATTTGATGTCATTTTGTTCGGTTTTGTGTTTCAGTTATGAGTTTTCGACGGAAGAGAAAAGTCGTTTTGAGTTTACTTACAGTAAGTAAATAAATTTGCAGTGCTTTAAGAATTTGAAAACTCACTAGAAACAACAAAAAGATCAGTTAACTTTAAGTAAAAATATGATGTACTAAAGCTGGTGAGAGAGTAGATACCTTCCAAGATAGAGAACGTCTTTGAAGAAGATGACACCTATGACTACGGCAATAACAATCGTCAAAGGCTTAAACAAGGATACGAAAAGGGGGCCTTTCCTCCATATACACCATGCAGTCACATAGAGCCTAAATGCTATGTTAATGATTGCCTACATTTATAAAATGCCCAAGCCGAGTCAGTGGTGGCCCTGAAGTAAGTTGAACTAAGTAAACCCTCTTTCTTTCTTTTTTTCTTTTTTTTTTTTTTAAATTTTTATTTTTTATTATTTTTTTTAATAATAATATAAGGACACCTGAAAATCAAACTCAGAGGTCTTAAGACATTTATCATTAGCTTACTGAATAAAAGATGGCAACTAATCCTATATCAGCTCCCATTCTCCAAGCATTTACATCTCTTTCAGCAATCAAACAAACTGCTGCAGATTGAATGGTCATAAATAAGCAGTAAAAAGCAACTATGACCATCTCTGCAGGGTACATCTTGAGTATAGAAGCCTGCGAATAAATGGAGGAACTGGAAATGAGATTGGATTCGTCTTATGATGTTTGAAAGTTTGTTTCGTCTACGTTAAGACCTGTAGTATGCACCATGATCCAGTCAGGAAAGAAGCACCAGCAAGCAAAATCCCTCCGAGAATCCAATTTTGTTGTGTTGATAGGAGTAGCTCTAGATGAGAGCCAAAAGATAACGGCTTATTTAGGACTGCAGGCCCCTTGTAAAACGTTACCACAAACGCCCCCACAATGGAAACTACAGTCCCCACCGACTTGGATATGGTGGTGAAGCTTTTCCAGTGTACAATTTCCATCCTAAAACGGACTATCTTTTAATCAATGTGGGCTAAGTAGAGAAAAAGTGTAAAAAAATCACAACTTCGCATATTTCAAGAAACCATCAAAATCCTGTTATTATGTCAAAATGGAGTTAATATCAGCTACTAAAATGGCTAATAGCCTTAAGTTGGTTCTTTATTTAGTATAGTTCTTTTGAAGTCAATTTTCCTAAGTTTCAATTGTACATTCCGTGAGACCCATAACTTTTTGTACTGTTTGGACCATTTTCTGAACACATTTTCCCCCCAGGAAAACCAATTCTAACTTCGAAACAAACAGCATAGTCCATTCCAAAGAGAATCATTTCTTGGCAGTCAACAAAATTAGAGAACAAGATTTTCTTTCTCACTTAACTTGGACGAGAAAAGAAACGAACGAAGGTCTAACCTGAATATGACAGCAAGTATGTACGTAAATGCTGGAACAAGATTCAACATAGCCGTACTAAGTGTTGGGGAGCTATAGTTGATGCCAGCATAACTTCCAATCTCCGCAAAATATCTGCAACGAAAATCAAATGAACTCAATGAAGAATAAACTCGCTATAGAGCTGAAGAATCATTCCAACAAGAAGAAAAATCATCACTACTTTAAGCCTCTACTTGTTGAATTATTTGATGTAAAAAATTAAGCTGATAGATCGGTTCTAATGTTTATTATTTATTTATTATCTTCAACATGCCCCCAACGTGTAGGCGGGAGTTGCCAATGGATCGTGGTGAGATTCAAATTTCATACCTTACCTGCTCTGCTCTGATACCATGTCAAGCTACTTCATCTAAAACCTTAAGTTACAGATTAGTTCTACTGTTTCTTATTTATCTATTATTACATTCAACAGTAATGCGGTGAAAAAAGACCATAAATAAACCTTCATACTTCATAGGGACTTGAATTGAATCTTGATCATAAGTATGTTTTCAATGGATCTTCATTGGCAATTATCAAACCATTAACAATTTTCCATTTCCTTTTTCCACATAATGAGACTTTGTCTCCAAGAAAGAGTAAGCATCAAACTAGCCCACAAATGTTTGATAAAAATCCCCAAAAAGTAAACCTAACAATGGAGATTTCAGGATTTAACCTACCCAAATACAGCAAGCAAGACGATTCTCCACAATACTGGGAATGTAATTTGGGGGCGTTTTGACCTGCAAATCACAAGATCAATCAATAATTCAGGTAAATTTTCGAATAATTAAGTTTCAGCAGCTACAAATCGGTACCTGCCTGTGGAAGAAGAAGGCACAGGGGAATAGGACCAGAGTCGCCAAAGCGTTTGAGTAAAGAGATAAAATTAAGAAGCTGGTTCCATAAGACATGGCCATTTTACTTATGATCATGTTGGTGGCTAATGCTGTTACGGCCAACGTCATGCCTAGAAAAGGCAGTGATGTATCCAGCCATGGCCACAGTTTTCCGCCGCTTCCGTTCATCTCCGATACTCTCTGTCTCGACGGCGGCCGGTGGCGACGGTGGTCGTGGTGGAGGCGGAGAAAATATCCCCAATCCTAGTGGAATAATTGATTAGCGAGTTGTCACTGTAGGTTGTGTACCGTGTAGGCTTAAATACGCCATTGACTCAACGGCCGCCGTCTTTGGTAATTTTAGGATTTTTTTTTTTCCGACGACGACATTGCGCATGGCTTACGCGACTCATTGACAGGTCACTGCTGTTGGGTTTAACGTTAGAGTATCTCCGATGCAATGGATGGTGTCTTCACAACTCACAATGTTAAGAGCTGGAAAGAGAGAGAAACATATTTGATAGCGGACCCCATATTATTTTCTTTTGTTTTTAATTTTTAATTTTTTAAAATCCCTTTTATCCTATTTATCCTATTTTTTCTCCCTTACATTCCGTGCCTTGTCTAAACCTATATATTTATATCAATAATGTTGGTCATTTCGGCGTTCGCTTAATTAATGAGCGTTAATTTATTTTGTCAGGTCCGCTCGATTTTCATTTGAAATTGGAATTAAATCTAGAATCTAGACGAGGGAGAAGCGATTTTGAAAATTTTCCGTCTGATGGTAGTGGTGGCGGTCAAACTTTTGACAATATTTTTGCCAAAAAATATGGTCAAACTTTGACCGGCCACCACGCCGCATTTATATCGGGCCAAAAATTTTCAAAATTACCTGAGCTCCTCATCGTGTAGATTCTAGATCTGATCCCGGATGTCAGAACGGAAATTGAACTGGCCTTCAAAATGGCCTGAGCGTTCCTTAGTTAAGGAACGCTTGATGGTTCCTGAATAAGCCTGATATTTATATACACACCCTCTGCTAGTATTTTATTATTAGGGTGTGTTTGATTCACTCCATTTTCTCCAGGAAAAGTTGTTTTCCAATGTTTTTTCCACCCTTGACTGTTTGATTGCAATTTTTTCCTGGAAAACGTTCTCCAGCTTTTTTTCGATTTTCGTTCTTTTTCTTATTTTGAAGGAAAACGTTTTTTTTTTTTTGGGAATGTGGTTTTTGTTTTCCGAGAAAAGTTTAGCATTTTTTTTAATAGACAATTTACTTTAACAATAAAGATAAGGAAAATAATCAAATTTTATTAAAAAAACTCAAAAATAAGGAAAATAATATTATTTTCCAACTTTCAAATTAATCCAATCAAACACCTACAACTACCATTTTCTTGGAAAATCTTTTCCGAAAAACTTTTTCCTTCCAACCATTTTTCCGACTTTACAATCAAACACACCCTTAATGAATTTGTTTCTATCGCTCTCGTCTTTTTCATTTTTTCCCTTTTTTCACTATATTTCTTTCTATTTCACATCAATTAAAATAATCATCTTCTCTTTATCTCTCTCCTCCACATCATCTAAATATAGATATCCCCATTGGAGATGCTCTTACTTGTTCTACAAAAAATCCACAACAATGTCATCAAAAATTAAAAAAAAAAAAAAAAAAGTTCCATAACAATAGCTGGCAAGAGGCGAAACGTTGGGTGAAGACATTTTAAAATTTTTTATTATTTAATTATTCTAAAGTGATAACTAAGAAAAATTTGACCATAGTGGTAAATTTGAGTCTCGCACAAACCAATTGCATTAATATATTAAAAAAATGGAGTACATAGTCCATGGCCGTGCATGGTAAAAATAAAACTTAGTAGTCTCCTTTCATTTTTTTTTTCTTTTAACTAGAATATGAGCTTTTATCATGACATTTTTAATTCTTTTGTCTAATTTAAAAAATAACAATTAATCTAAAAAATGCATGTGTCTTTTCTTGTTTAAGCACGCCTTAGACAGTAGACGCAACAAAAACCCGCACGCCTTTACCCGCCTAGGCACACATTAGGAGGTCGACTTAGAGTTAATCGACCTTTTTCATTTCTTCCTACTAGGCAGCCACTTTTACCGTCTTTTAGAACACTGCTTAGGAAATAAGGCTATGTTTGATATGGATTATTGGAAGATTAAATTTTTTTTTAATGTGCAATTGAGAAGTGAAGAAAATCCATTAAAAATTATATAAAAATTATGAATCAATTTATGAGTGATTGAAAATTATGAAAACATAATTAATTTAATTTGAATTAAAAAAAAAGCATAAGTTAATGTCCAAAAATTGAAACACCTAACTAATTATGCAACGAGCAGAACTAAGCCGAATCTTAAGGCCCGAGCTCGGCTCCAACTGCCTTTTTAGCGAGTTTGAACTGAATCAGTTAGGATTGTTTTTTAATTTACATATAAATTTAAATTGTTTCGAAAATGAGAAATAAGGCGCATAATATATAGAGAGATATATATATATATATATATATATGTAAAGTAGTTTTTTTTTAAGTTGTGTAGTTTTGTTTGTGGCTTTTTTTTTTTTTTTTGGTGTGTGAATGAGAAGATTGTGCAGTTAAACAATAGTATTAATAAAAAATCTATATCTATATTATATATATAAAAACAGTATTTTTTCCCTTCAAAACATCTTTTTTTTATTTTTAATTAATTTTTAATTCCACATCATTATATTTTCCCTCCCAATGCATTTTTTCTAAAATAATCATTATCTTTGCCTTAAATAGACGTTATCCTTTTTAATGATATTCTTTTTATTATTATATAGACCATCATTATATTCAGCATTAATGTTCTTTTTAATTTAATCATATTTTTTATTTGTTGCCTAACCTAATCTCCAATGCAATTATTTTTTCCAACAATTAAAGATAATAAATTAAAATATGACTTGAAAGAATTCAACGAATTGTCTCTGATAAATTGTTGAAATAATTGTTCTTTCTTTACACTAAAAATTTCATCTTCATCTTTTTTCCTCATTTTTTGGCTATGATTAATTTATAAAGCAAATTCATGGATTGATTTTACTTTCTTCAAATTATTATTAGAATTTTTTGCATTTGTATCATCAATTTTTTTATCCAAACAATTTCTAATACAATTTATTATTTTTTTAACAATTATATATAATACAATTATTTTTTAGAATAGTCATTTTCTTCTTCTTCCTAAATTGATCATTAGGTTGAAAAGATGCCAATTATTTTTGTTTATAATTATATGAAATAAATTAAAATATGAATTTAAAGAATTCGATGAATTGTCTGACATAAATTGTTAAAACAATTGTTCCCTCTTACCAATAAATTTTTTTCTTCCTTTTTTTTTATTTTTGTCATTGTTGTCATTAACTTTTTATACCACTAAACCAACTTCACATATTTTTCTTAAAAATTGTGAAGGTAACTTTGTGGATTGATTTTACTTTCTTTCCTTAATAGCCAAATAATTCTCATGCGTTGGACGACACATTGCTAGCATCTCCATGTAATGAGATATTCCAATACAACAGGGAAGATAATTTACATCCATTTGATTTGCATTCTTTTGAATCACTTATGGTGAACAAACACGTTTACTTTTCTGCATTGATAAATTTTTTTATTATAATTTTTTAAATATCACTGGGATGAGTCGACATATTATTTCAAAATATAAGTCTAAGTTCTTATATTAGGTATACTTCATGTGATGCATAACTAATTTTTTTCCATTGAATTTTTTATTTTCTCAGGCCGTTTGATAGTTTTAGTTGACATTTCGATTAATGGTTTGTTAAAAAAATGTTAAATATATGCATGTAAATAATAAATTATTTATTGAATAATAATAATAATAATAATAATAATAATAATCTTTAAAATCATGTTTTTGGAAAACGTTATTTTTTAAATTATAAACAAAGCACTTGATTTTAGCAAATTGAAAAGTAAATGTACACTTTTCTAGAATTTCCCTTTTTTTTATAATTTACATAATTTCCTATGAAATAACTATTTTTATGATTGATTTTTTTATATTTGTCTAGGTAGGACTTGATCGTCAAAGCTAAGAATGTGAGGAATCTCAAGGGTTGAAATACTAATCTCATTCCTACCCCGTTGGTCCACATTTCTAGGGAATCTCAAAGGTTGAAATTTTTATAAAAAATAATACATTAAGAAGTGCGCATATGTTTCATGTGTGAACATACTCTATAGTTTATGCTTTAAAAAACCAAAAAAAAAAAAACCAGAAAAACTTATTTTATTGCTTAACCCATAAAATAAGAATATTGGATTTCTAAAATATTTTTCTACAAAAATATAAATTAATTTTCCATTCATATAAATTAATTAATATATATTAAAAATTAGTTAGCATAATACCTTAATTTAAAAAATAAAATATCTTCTTAATTTAGTTTTCATATTAATTGCTATTGCTAATATTTTTGACAAAAATCTTATGTAAAAAGAAGTTATCGTTCTAACTCTTCAGCTTGAAACCTTTTATAGAAAAAAAAGTAGAAGAAATAAATTTTTTATAGCATTTACATGCAATACCTGGAATCGATCACTGAATAACTCACTAAGATAAGATAATTTACTAAAAGCATAAAAAAATCCAATTAAAAAAGACAAGTAATTATATTCCAATTACATTATCCAAGTCATATTTATGAGTTTGATTTTTATAGCATATTAATTTCATATCAATTTGAATTCCTTATCTTCTAATAATACTTTTCTAAATAAATATTTTATTTTAATTAAAAATTAAAAATAAGTTTATCCATTTATTGTATTAGTCAATTGTATGGTGATGATTATTAGCTTGAATTTAATCAATCTATATTTAATTTTGATAATATTTACTTCCAAAATTATATTTTTAAAATAAAATCCTTATTTTAACTAAAAAGTTTGTTTTCAGATATATATAGATTGAATGATTCCATCTCCTATATTATTTATTTTCATATTAACTTAAAAGTCTAATTTTAGTAATAAATAAGTAAATATCGAAATTGCATATTTTTCAATAATGATTTAATAAGTAGAAAAGTAAATATCTAAATTACGTATTTTGTAAATTACATATTTAATAAACAATTGGCTATTGACGATTGCAATTATGGGACTCAATCAGAAATTTTTAATTGGCTCTCGACTATGGTAAATGTTTTTACTTATAATTCTATCTTTTAAATAAATATTGAGAATTCTGGCTACTTTAAATTATTTATTTTATACTGATTTTTTTAAATTTTTAAAATCATCGATCAAGTTGTTTGTTTTAATTTTTAATTACATATATTTCAATTTATTTGTTTTATTCTAAATAATTTAAATTTGATATCAAATCATTCAATATTTGAACAAGAAAATGTAAAATCTCTAAGTTTTTTTTATCAATCACATTAAAAATCTTACAGAATTTAAATTATTTAAAGTTAAAATCTAAATTTATAAGTTTAAACAAAATATTAATATAACGAATATATTAAATTGTTAAGTTTACACCGAATATGTTTTATGTGTTTAGTATGTTTAGAAAATATTTGTAAAATAAATTAGATGTCATTATCACATATATTAAAAAAAATACAAATAAAAGCTTCTGATTCAACAATATAATCACAATGGGTAACGGAAGAGATGTAAATTTTCCAGTGGGTATGACGGGCAATGGGAATCCCATCCAATTGCAATCCTTATATTATACTTGCTCGCCTTCGATTAAATGAGGATGGGAGTGGTGACGATGATAAATGCTTCTTAGCAGAACAGAAACAGGATGTTGGAGTATGTAAAACTATACCCATTATATTATTATTTATGTATATTAATTATATTTCACAATCAAATTTTAAAAATCATTATTTACATATTCATTGTCGAACTATATGTTGCAGTCTCCAAAGCGACAAATAGGTAGGGTTTGAAGCTTGTGCCCTATTATGACGATGGTCATCCAACCAACACTACTACGAATGTCGTGTAGTATTGGTAATGGATCGGGTTCAGATCGGATCGGCCTAATTCAAATCTAAATCCAAATCCAAATCAATCACCCCGATCAAAATTCAAATCCAAATCCAAATTCCTCGGATCGGATTCGGATCAGATTGGATCGGATCAAGAAAAAAATCCAAATACGATCCATATTGGTATAGGTTTTTATAAAAAAAATAAAAAATAATAAAATTTAAAATTTAAAAAATAAAAAATAAAAAATCAATTCGGATCAGGCATGATCCGATCCAAATCCAAATCCGTTTCGGATCCGCGGATCCACGGATCGTCGGATCGGCAAAAAATTGCTTGTATCCATCGGATTTGGATCGGATCGGATTTTTCTGCCATCACTAATGTCGTGTATAAATAAATTTTCAATAATGTATAATCTGACACTTATTAATCATGTGATATACGTTGTTTACTTTATTTAACTTTTTACACAAACCCTCTATGTCATCTACGTCGATATAAGAAGTGAATCATTATATGTATATATTAATGGTTTTAATACTATTATACTGTTTGAAGATAGTGTCCAGTTGAGATAGCTGTTGAGTTATACAAATTATTGATATGCAACTTTTATCTATAAGTAGCATTGTACTCGAATTTAGGTAGCTCAACTTGCTTTATTGTCAAAAATTACACTTTGAGTAAGTTATATTTATTCTATCTGAACTCTAATATTATATTTTATATTTCTAAAGGTTTTTTTATATAAATGCACTTTGAAGTTCGAGATGTTTGACTTACGTAAAAATACATGTTGTTGTCTTATTACGATTCATTGTTAGAATAATAGGAATTTGATTTTCTTGGAGAAAATTAGGGTTGAGATTTGTATTTAAATCTATTCATTGTTTCTTAGAAAAATATGAGTCGTTTGTATTATTCATTTTGTGTTTATGTTATTGACAATAGTTGATGGTATTATTTTTGAATTGTTTTTATTGTTGAAATTTTCAAGAGAATTGTAAATTAAGTTATGAGATTTTCAAGAGAATTGTAAATTAAGTTATGCGGATTTTTGGTAAGATGTTCCTTGGATATTTTACAAAAAGGATTTGTACGATATACAGGAAAAACTCTACCAAAATTTTTATCGGGTTCTTTTATTACTTATCTTAATTATTAAGTTTAGTGCAATCAGAAATACTCAATTTATTATCTTGGTGGTGCTATTGATATAGAATTAATATATATCAAAATATGTAATTATTAACACATTAGCTTTCCGTACAACGCACGGGTGAAAAAGACTAATTAAAAATAAAGTGAAAAAGTAAAATTTTAAAGTATATATATATAATTAAAAGGTTAAAAAATGAAGGATAAGTAATTAAAATTTGTCTAAGCATAGTCCAAGATCTAGATTGCTTTTCAAATCCCACTTCACCACTACTTCATCTACGAAAAGAATTGGATTATCGCATCAAAAAAGAATTGGATTTTTCCCATTCAAAAAAAAAAAAAAGAATTGGATTTTCCAATCCGGCTCAAGTATCCACAGTCGGAAAAAAATTATGGGGATCGGGTGAGACCCCCCACCATCAGGGGGCAGTTATGTATTATTCGTCCAACTTAACGTAGATACCAAAAAAATTTTTTTTTAAAAAGTTCAAAAAAAAAAATTTTACGTGATGATGTAGTGCCACCTGGTGGTGCCACGTAGGCGTGGGGATTGGTTTACTGTGGGGAACAGAGCCAATCCGTTGGATTTTCCATCGTTTGATAGTGAACTGTGAATCCCTCAACTTCTTACAAATAATAATTCCATGTGAAGTCATTTTGGACCTAATTGGAAATTAACGTTAGCCTAATTGAACCGTTGAATGATTATTGGTGTCCATAATAGATTTCAATAAATACAAATTACAATAAGACAAAAAATTTCAAGTAGGTTGTTTTTGTCATATAATTTAGTTTACTACATAATTAATTAATGTAGTATAACAAAACGTTTTTCAAAATATTTTTGAAAAAGTTAAAATAGAAATAATGAAAAGTGATAATAATTTTCTTTTATGATATTCAAACAATGAAAACCTTTTTTTTTTTTTTTTTGTGAATTGCATTTCTGTATTCCGAAAAATTTCTATTTGAAATGTGTATTTTGTATAAGCAATGGTTATAATCAAATCCATATCTAGATATAGACATAACAAGTAGTCGTTTGGGATAGAAATCTCATTCTAAATTTATGATTTTTTTTTTATGAAACAAAATTCAAGGCTGATTTTACTACTTTGTACTTGTATAATTTCAATATATATAATTTGTTTTGAACCCTCTAAAAATCAAGTTCGAATCTTGTTACATCGTTACTTTTCTCAGAGATGTATATAACTAATATAAGCGGCTTTGTTCTATTCCTACCGGGTGGACCATAGCTTATGGTCCGCCCGAGTGATTTACATTTTAAATCATTTCGTTTTAAAATCAAAAATTTGGCTAGATTGATCTGACGGCGGAGTTTGACTTGGAAAAAAAATTTGAATCAGTGGTAGTGATAGCCAGTCAAAGTTTTTAGCAAAATTTTGTCGAAACTTTTGCCAAAAGCTTTGACCAGTGCACCACTAGACCAGATTCAAAATTTTTTAATTCTGAATCACTATCATATTAATTTAATAAATTTTATATTTCAAAACGTTTCTGGACAGCCAGAAATCATCAGGGGACTATAAGCTATGCTCCACCTGGTCGGAAGATAACAAAGCTGTATAAGTATTGTGTTTTCAACTACTAAATCCCACGTGACTATGCTTTCATCTACCAAGAAGGGTAGGTTTTATTCTTGATCATTTGGTGGCCACTCCTTCAATACGTGCTTTTAAATAAACAAATGATAATAATTTGAAGTGGTCATAGAAGATTAGGTGTCTCGTTTGGCATCTTCTTGAGCATGCCCTATTCAACGTGAGCCACCTTCGAACAATTGCAATCATGTTTTTCACGCAAGGGAAATATTAATATGTTAATCATAACCCAAATTATTAATTCAATCGATTTATTGGAGGTCCAAATGTTAGACCACTAAATATTTTTTAAAAAATGACAAAATATGTACCTTCAAACACTTGTATATAAAAATATAAATTGAAACCATCATTCTTTTTTGTGAGTTATCTTTATATAGAGACAACATGAGATTTGTTGTTGTTCATTTTACTATTTACACAATATTTGTAAAGTGATGTGAAAATTTTATAATTTATTTTCCAAGTCCTATAATGCAAGGGGAAAACACGGGGGAAAAAAAATCAGAAAGAGGGAAAAAAATCTTCTTTTTTTCAAGAAAAAAGAGGAAAAAAGTCATTTTAAGTTTTGCTTAACGTGTGTTCGTGTACATTCTTTTTTTGCCTAAAATTTTCCTAAATGAACTTTTATATGGATAGTGGTAGGTGCCACAAAATATGTAGATAATAATGAGTGATGATTTGAAATATGTGGTTGATATTAATGTTTGACTTTCAGTTTTAGTAGTATATGATTTTTAGGTAAAAATAAATGGGAAAGAATTGCAACACATGCTAAAAGAATTTACGAAATAAACAAGTAATTATCAGGGGAAAAAAATTCAAAACTCAAAATAAATTAAATAGATCATGAATTCGTTTTTCAATCACGCTTTACATTTTTTAATACAATATTTATGTATACAATATACAACAAACAAAAATCTTGTGCAGTATCAATTTCATGAAAATTAATACTATGCTTCTTCAATATTGTCTTGTAATAATGGGACTCTATGCCCAAATGATTCTACACCAATGCCTTCATTACCCTTCTTCGTTTTCTCCTCTTCTGCTCGTCCCCACATTACAACGTAGAACCCGATAACTAATACAAGAGAGCCAAGAAGACTGCAAGACGTTTCAAAACGAATCGCCAAATGCACGGTGAGTAACTCGAACAAAAATGAAAATAAATTTATAGAGGAAATAATTGAATTAGTTATTGGGCTATACCTTCCAAAATAAAGAACTTCTCCTTGAAAAACGACGCCAATGACAACGGCAATTACAATCGTGAACGGATTAAACAAAGAGACGAAAAGGGGCCCAGTCCTCGGGAGGCACCACGACATCAAAAAGAGTCGAAGCGTAATATTGATGATTCCCTGCGTCAATATATTTGCATAAATTGCTTAAATAATACTAAAGAGTGTTACTTAACAATGTCACATTCAAAAAAAAAAAAAGCGTCACATTCAATAAAAACTAGCACCAACCGCCACATTGCACTAAGGTTGAGCTTAGTGGTGACATTCTCTTTGCGTTTCAGCTTTTTGGACATTTTAACATGTTTCAACTGAAAATGCCGAAACATAAAAAGTCGTTTCACGTTTTCTTTTCAAAATTTTTCCCGCCCCCGGAAACACATTTTCACAAATTTGAAAATAACAAGTTTGCATAGATTTGAAGAAAATAAAAACTGAAAACAGCAAAGAGAAAAGACTCTTCTACGATTTCAAAAAAATTACTAGAGTCGAGCATTTGCATACCGCGTAAAAGATAGCAACTAGTCCCATATCAGCATGAAGGCTCCAAGCAATTACATCTCCTTCAGCAATCAAAGCACCCAACACAGCTTGAATGGTGACAAACAAGCAGTAAAACGCAACAACTATCATCTCCGCCGGGTACATCTTAAGAATCGACGACTGTGATCACAAACAAAGCAATAACACAAAGTGAAGAGTCGATCGAGCTTCTAATTATATATAATCGTCGTTACATTCCTTTGAATGTTTGTGATTGAGTCGAACCTGAACGATACACCACGCCGCAGTTGACAATGCAGCTGCTGCAAGCAATAATCCTCCGAGGATCCAATTTTGTTGGGACGATGAAACAAGTATCAAAGAGTTCAACGTATGCAGTTTGTTTGTGATTGCTGCTCCTTTGTAAAATGTCACAATCGACGCTCCGGCTATGGAAACAATAGTCCCCACGGATTTAGCTACGTCGCTCGATTTCCTCCAATTTAGGCCATCCATTCTAGACACAAACATTTTCGATAAGTACAACGTACATCAATATTTTTAACAGTGATCAAAGATTAGTACCTATAGAATATATAAAAATTAAAGTTAGTTTCAGATGAAATAAAAGTTTATCTGATTACACGCTGTATCTATCTAATTAGCGTATGATTCGTGAAGAATCTAACCTGAAAATGATGGCGAGTATGTACGTAAAGCCAGGGACAAGATTCAACAATGCCGTGCCCAGTGTGGGAGAACTGTAGTTTATGCCAGCATAACTGCCAACATCTGCAAAGTATCTAAAAACATAGTTGAATATGAATAATGAATCAAATTGTACTTCTTGACCTCGTCACTCATAAGGGGCAACAATTAACTAAAAAAATAGTCTTTTATATGCAAGTATCAAAATTTTCCATTATGTGCAATCGACCAAGGTTCAATTTTCTTCGAAATCTAAGTACGTACATAATGTTGATAAAGTGTGAGTCGATAATTGAAAATGACATCTCATAGTACCAGAAACTTTATAAAACCATCGAGTGGTTTTTAGTTACACAACGCTCAATCTATTTTGATGGCTCATTCGACCTCCGTTTTGAAATTTGGGACGAATCAGCACTGTGAGGGGCCCAAAAATATTGCCAAAATTTTGACCGATGGCCACGGCGGCCACGATATCGCCGGAAAAAATTCAGAAAATTTCTGGAATTCCCCCTCGCCGTGCCGATTCTAAATCTAGTCCCGGATTTTAAAACGGGATCGAATCGATCCCGAAAATGCCATCGATTGTGCCGTAGAAATGGACCAAATGGAATTGCAGCAAGATTACATACAAGCACAACAATGTCAACATCAAACGACATTGGAGAATGAGTTACATATACACTAACCCAAATAAAGCAAGCAAGAAGATTCTCCAGATGACTGCAAAAGTCAGTGGCGGCCGCTCTGATCTGCCCATTGTAAAATAAAACTCATTATCCGCAAACCAAACTGAAAATTTCTAGTACTCAATATTCCGATCATTAAATGCGGACAAATTATTTATAAGACTTTAATAAAATTAACTAAAAAATTACAACGTACTCCAGATTTCTAATTGATTATATTTGATTCGTCGCAATTAACTAAATAATATAAATGACCGTTTGTAATTGATTGATTTAGAGAACTGACTCATCATTAAATTCTGATGACTTATTCATAAAATTTGAAATTTCACTAATTAATGTAATTAACTGCCTGAGTAATTGACTGATGCTGATTGACTTATATGACCGATTGCCAGTACAATTAATGAAGATGAAAAGGGTAGCACCTGTGGAAGAAGAAGCCACAAGGGAAGAGTATGAGAGTGGCCAAAGCATGGGAATAAACCGACAAAATGAAGAAGCTGGTTCCATAAGACATGGCCATTTTGCTGATTATCATGTTGGCGGCTAAGGCTGTCACTGCCAACACCATGGCCATGAATGGCAGTGAAGTTTCCATCCATGCCCACAACTTCCTCACTCCCCATCCCTCCATCTCCTGCTCGATCGCCCTCTGCGTGTATTGATCTGTGTGTGTGTGAGAGAGAGAGAGAGAGTTTGGACATAAATGAGACTCGGGATATATTATTTGAAATTTCACATGGTAGGTGGAGTGTAAGAAAAAGAAGGTTTATTCTTTTTAAAATTATGGGGGTTTGTGTATTTAATTTATTCATTTCTTAATATCTTTTTATTTAATATGTACTAGTATCACCCCTTGTTATACCGGACGAATAAGATGGTATATTACATAAAATAATATTATAAAATAAGGCAATAAATTATTATGAATATTTAACAAAAATGGCGAAATATATGTAATATTATGGATTTCAACAACGGTTTATAACTTTTAGTGCGAAACATTATCTTATAAGAAAAAATATTATATCAATTATCGTAATTGATGGTTTTAGATAAGAACATAATATTTGGGAAGAAAATTTAGATAACACGTTTTATGAATCATACACAACTGTTCAAGCGCATTTTAAATATGATTAACAATGATCTTGTGATCGACTTACACACACATATAAATTTTATAAATATTGAATTGATTTTATACCACATTTAGGTCGAATTAAATTTTGAACATTGAATTAATTTTGTATCACATTTAGCTCAAATTGAATAAAAAATGTGATTATATAATTAGCTGATTTCATTATCATTAACGTGGCAACTATAAAGAAGAGGATTTTTTAGTTAATTTTTTACATATGTGAAAATGTTTTTTTTCTAAAACAGATTATCGTTGCCAACATTACACTACGCCAATTTGATACTTCAACTATATAATTATTTCGAATATTAAAATATAGATAGAAAATGATAATTCTCATTTTCAAACTTAGTTTAATAGATATTGTAAGTTGTAATTTTCATCTATAATAACATTTACATTAATGTATGCAACACTAATTTTAAAAGAATTAAAAAATTTATAAATTAATTTCAAAATTAGAATACATATAAAAAAGATAAAATGCATATAAAAAATAAATAAAATAAGGAAAACAACACGAAATAAGAAAAGTTGCATAAATAAATTAAATAAAGCAAATAATTAATCACTAAAAACTAAAGCCAAATATGGTACTGTCACCTAGGCACTTTGTCTACGTGGCAATTCTCTTATTATTATATTAAGATAATGATAAAATAAGATTAAGATTATTATTATTGTTAATAAAAGTAAATTATTTCCTTTTATTAAATTTTAACAATATTTATTACAACTTTTTAATCTGTATCAAAGTCAAAGTAAGTCTTTTTTTTTCCTTTTTTCTTTTTTTTTTTAGTATAAAATGGAGATCATAAGATCAGTGAGATGATTGTTCAAATCCAATTAAATACATCAGTGATAGGGTGTCTTTTCCACGAACAAAAACCTCTTGGTCACAATAAGTCTAATTTATTTTTTCGAAATAAAAATAAGTCTAATTTAATGGGACAAAGGATGTGACAATTTTGTTCCTAATCTTTCTGGCCCTATTTCATCTACCACTGTTCACTTATTTACACATTTTATTCCTCCTAGATCAACTACATAAAAAATGGTCATCTCATTTTGTATTATCTACGTACGCCACATTTTAAATTATTGACACGCAATAACATTTATGTTTACTCTAACCATAATTAAATTAGCTTATCTTGTCTTTAGGCCTCTGTCATCCATTATTTTCATCTAGATAATTTACTAATGTGTATTGAAATGAAGGATAAATATTTTACCAGTTTCAAATTTTGTTATTTATCGTATTAAAATTTACCATAGGCAAATAATTATTTTCGTGGTCTCTTTTGGAATTTTATGGACAGAGATCTTCAAACATGTACATACTAAAACAATGTTGAGGATAATATTGTTATTAGAAAAGTTAGGGGACATGAATGCAAAAGATAAAAAAAAAAGTTGATGAGGTATAAATTTATAAATATTACTGTGTCGCTTTCACTCTTTAGCTAGCCTCACAGCCTGCCTTTTGCAAAACGAGAAGCCCAACAAACCATAGGTCTATCTTGAGTTGAGTTGGGCTTTTAGGTTGCAGTATTCGTCTCCCAAAAAATAAAAAAATAAAACAAAACAAACAGAAGAAGAAGACGATCACAACGATGAAGAAAAAAGAAAACAGATAGAGAGAGAGATTAATTATGTTGATTTTTATTTTCTCTTTTGAAAGGGAGATTATTTTTAATTAATACAATACTTCTTGCATATGAGACGATATATAAAAACATTAGGAGATGCTGTCCAAAGTTTGCACTTTGGAATCAGGGTTAAACAACTTACACGTAGCCATAAGCCAATACATGAGCTACGACATCGGAACAGATAGGTGATTTTTGAACCATATTAATATTGAAGATGTTGAATATCGTGCAATAGGACTATAGGAGGCAAGAATGGACAATCTAAATGCAGAGCTTGCACCATCTCCAAACCTTCTTTCATTGTCATAGCTTCGGGCAAAATGCTCGAAGTGAGAATCCAATGATTAACATCATTTATGTTATCATAAATTAAATATGTGCTTTTATAAAAGTGGATCGGGTCTTGGATGTATGTTGGGCCTCGATAGCACAACCCTTTATTTGGGCCTTGTTATCGTAATGTTACAGTTTTGGGCCTTTTACTTGGGTCGATTTTTCACCTGGCCCATTTGGGCATCAAACCTCGTCCAAAAAATTATGAAAAGCATCAATATTACGATGATTTTCCAAAAAGTAAAGTTCATTTGTCATTCTAAAAGTTGAGTATTTGTTTCTTTAGCTCAATAAAGAACTCACAAATAGTAGAATGGGTCCACATGTGCAAACCTCCTATAGCCGCCTATGCCTAATTGCAATTAATTTATTTATTTATTTATTTATTTATTTATACGAGACAATAGAGGGGAAGGGTGTTGAGATTTAAACTTTGATATTTATCGAGTAAGAGTTGCCTTCTAACCATTTTGACATCACTCTTGATCTCGATCATTGTAATTCTGGATGAAATTAAATAGACGAAAAATATTTTAAAATTTTTTTCTCGAGTTTCATGATCTACTTTAATTTTGAAGGGAATGTTATTTTATTGATCCAAAGAGAAAAAATTAAAAATGAAATTGAAGGTATCGTAGATTGATTGGTCCAACCACCAATTAAGGTCATGATCGAGAGTCACATGGGGATGGGGCTTTTTAATGTCCTCGTGAACCCTCGAACTCAAAGTAGGGGACCATTCATAATTGTTATCCGATTGGGTTGACATTTGAAAATAAAATCCTCCCACATTTCATCACGGGGTTTCCAGTTGTGCATAATTCATTAGGCTCTTGGTGTATCATTCTGTTATGTTCTGAAAAATTTGCTTCGATCTTGTTTAGAAAGCGTCCGAACATAAAATTAATTAGCTTTGTAACTTTATAAGTTTTACGTTTTTTATGTTTTTACTCTGCTATGTATATATTTATATCTGCTTAATTTTACGTTTTTTAGAATACTGTCACTGTGTTCTACTCCTGGTCTCGATAATATTCAAACTGAGTGAATATCATTAGAAATAAATATTTTTAGAGGGACGTTGCGTTTGAAATTGATATTTTCAAGTGACATGGTCTCATTGAATAATGAAGAGGTGCATTAAGTGATAAAACTTGAAAATGGCAATTGATATCAATCATCGCCCAATGACAAATTAAATGACGCATCAAAATATTACTTGAAAATATTAATTTCAAATGTCTATTCTGAAATTGTTGATTAAAAAATATGTAGCTTTGACATGGACAAGATGAGGATTACTATCTTGGATCAAAGATCTTGAAGACATTCTTGCATGTTTATGATTTTTTGGCCTACCACTAAAATTTAAGAACATATATAGACGTGCTTAATATTATTAGTATATGCTAATTAGGAAATTGGATTGATATTGTTTTTGTTAATGTTGTATCTGATCCACTCCTCCAACAACGTTGTGGGTCAGAATCAATTCCATGACATGATCAAGTTGTAGTTGTTTGCCACTACTACTTCCCTAGCTAGTTGTCACAAAGAGATTTTATTTTGCTTTTTTATGTCATCCCCAAGCTTTGAATTGCAGTCATGAGTCATGGCCACTCACTACGCATGGCCATGTGCATCGTTTGTAACCACCAAAAATGTTACATTGGTAGACTATCTCATTATCTTGCAGTCTATTACAAACACAAAAAAAGAAAAAAGAAAAGTAAAAATAACTTAATTGTGATCAAAAGTTAATTCTGATCGATCGATTGATTGAATTAATTAATAAATGAGATTTCTAATATCATGAATTAAGGCCATATAAATAGAAGTGTTTTTAAGACTCGGCCGATCGGACTGGGAAACCCGCGACCCGGACAAAAAAGCGGGTCGGGTGACCTCTAAAACCCGCATTGGTCAAATCCGGTCAAAGATCAAGGTTGACTCAAAAAACCCAATCGACCCATGTGACCTGGGACCAGTTTGATCCGGGTTTTTGTATTTTCTTTTATTTTATGATATTTTTATATTTTTATATTTATTTAATATTATTTTAATCACCGGATCGACCCCGAGTCGACTACGGATCAACCCTCTAACCCTTGACCCAGCCCTTTGTCTGGGTCGATGACCAGGTTGGGTTTTAAAATATTGATAATCGGGTTTTAAAATATTGATAAATATGTCTTGTAAGTAATGACGAAATTAGAAAATTTACTTACCAGCTAGAGGAGAAAAACTATCTGACCTCATCAATGCCCGCACAAGGATAATGCTAGTAGTACACACAAATGCCACACTCTAATTAAGTGTGGGCCCCCCACATTAGGGGATAGAATGGTAATTTTATACCATACTCTATTAGAGTGTGGTATTTGTGTGATATGTTAGTTGTATGTAAATTAGCATTATCCGCCCGCACAAATATATATCATATATGTTCTCAATTTTGCTTAATTAATAACAAATGATTCTGCCCTAGACAGTATATATATTTCGTACCCAAATTAAATAATAGTGCAGCATTATTATAATATTATTATATCATATTAAAAATAGCGATGGGATATTAATTGTCACTTGAATTGTAATATATGTGAATTATCTTGCCTCTCGAGGAGGAGATGAATCTTGATTTTGATTATATAATAAATTGATGTTTGAAACCCAATATTAAGATTTGATTGGTACCATGATAAAATCTAATCTAAGCACGTGTGGGACAGCAACTGGCGGGATTTGCATACAAAATACAAGTGATGTCATTTTACCGTTCATTCATAGCTAAGTGCATTAATTCAATAATATTTTACTATTTTCAATTAGATAAAAAATTAAAAGTATAAAAATTGAGACAAAATACCTAGATTCGATTTAAAACTATCAGGAATCACAAGTCACAACACGGACGACTCAACAAACCGACAACCCACATTCATTAATTTCAACAGCTCAAGTGTTCAAAACCTCCCAAAACCACCTCTGTCTAACCTCACATGGCCCGTGTCCACCACCCCCTACCCCCCACCCCCACCCCACCTCTCATTCATCTATATATACATACAACTCTAATTTATAACAGAACCTATATTCAGGTTTAATTGTCTTCCCCTTAAAATGGTTTCTAGGAGAAGAAGAAATATGCATGGAGAAATGAAGAAGAAGAAGAAGAGAAGAGGAAGAGAAGAAATGGGAGGTGGGTTGTTGGTTTATAAGAAGGTGAAGAAGTTGCAGAGAATTATACCTGGAGGAGAAGGATTGAAACCAGACAACCTTTTACTGAAGACAGCTGATTATATCTTGTTTTTGAGGTTGCAAATTAATATGTTGCAATGTCTTTCAAAGTTGTGTACACCATGACCATGCAAAGGTCTAGTCCGTCCTCAAAGTTTCGATGCTCGAGACGAATTTTCAAGTTCTAAAATTTCGTCTCTTTTTTTCCTTTTTTTTTCAATATAATTTTTTTTTCATTGAACTTTCTCAATTTTGGACGTAAATTTAAAAAGATTTACGTCTCAGTTTTACTTATTTGGGAAAATATTTTTCAGGCGGCGTTGTCGTTCCCCTTAAAGAAAGATCGGTTGTGACCATGTACTAGCTAGCTACTACTCTACTATGGCTTTTGATTGCTACTTCTATCGCTCCATGTTTTTATAAGGGTAGCTTATTATTTTTGTGTAATTAGTTGTATGTTAATCAAGAAAATTTTTGTTAAATTTCCTTGCTTTGTAGACTGAATTTATATTTTCGTGAGAAAATTACATGGGATTTTCCATTTATTTGTCTTGTCATTGATTTTTAAATTTATAATATCCGATTCTTAAAAAATGTCAATATTATACTATTTGTCAAAAGTTTGTGTGTATATATATATATATATATATATATTCGTCTTTTGAAATTTTCTTCTTCCTTTTGAGTTGTGTGAAATTCTATTAACGGGGAAAAAGTTAATAAAAAAATTTACCTTTCACTTAACTTTTCCAAACTTGATTGTCTAAGGGCATGATTTATAGAGATTACATATTTAAAAAATAATTTTTAAATATATAGCTGAGAATTAAAGAAAATGCATCGAAAATATTTTGAAAAATTATTAAATAAATGAATGAGTAGTCGAAAATAGTGTGAGAGAAAAATATAATTTCATTAAAATTGTATCAAGTAAGCCCTTATATACAATAAAAAAATCCCTTGTATATATTGATTAAAAAATTTTTAAAAAGCCTTATTATTGTTTAGTTTAGTTAAGACTTAAGAAATTAACCTAATAAATAGTAAACACAATATATTATATAAGAAACTGGTACCTTACTTAAAACAAACCAAAAAAAAAAATAAAAATTGATGCCTAAGTTTCCCTCTATTATTATATTGAGGTAACCGCACAAATGTGTGACATTAGGTATCAAATTAAAATGAGTTTTACTATAATTAAAATGCAAACACAAATTTACTTTCCCAAATTTATAAAAAACTGAAATTTACAACTTTTTTTAAAAGAAAAATTAAATTTACTACTTTTAAAAATATCATAATATCATACTTTTCTTCAGAAAGTTTCAAGAACCATCGATGCGTTTTCTGGTCCCGTATGATTTCCATTTTGAAATCCGAAATCAAATCTAGAATCATCACGACGATGCCAAATTATGGCCAAAACTTTGATCAACCGCCAAGGTGTCGCCAGAAAATGTTTCAAATTGTTGGAGCTCCACTTTGCCATGCTGATTCTAGATCTGATCTCGGATTTCAAAATAAAAATCATACAGGATCAGAAAGTTCCGTAAGTACGGGACCATCGATGGTTCTTGAAACTTTCTGTACTTTACTTAGTATCACAACCTTATGCTTTTTAATACTTCATAAAAATTTTAGTATCACAATATCGTACTTATAACTTATGATGTCATCAATTGAGTCACCACCACTGCTCATTGCCACACCATCGCCATGAGTATACAGCTTCTGCAGTCTGCAAAACACCTGCAGTGGTGGTCAAGTGACCACCAGATATGGTTCGCCGGCGAACAATGCAACAGTGCCGGCAAAATATAATACTTTCTTCGTATAATATTTTTCATTTTTTTTCTCAAATGGTTGTAAATTTCAATTTAGGGATCTAATTGGAGTGTTGAGTGCCTTTATTCCGTACCTCGATATATAATGTTGGATTAGACCCCCTTATAGTCCAAGTCCAATTCAAATTGGGCTTGATTAATACCAGTATCGAGACTAGAGTCCAATGGACTGGTTGGGCCTTCACAATTTTTTAGGCTCCATAATGACTTGTAATTTTCTTCCTTTTGGCCTTTTTGACATATAGTTGATAAATAAAAAGTTGAAAAGAGAATTTCTCCTTGCCTTTTACTTTTTTGTGTTATCTTTTGCTTTATCTTTTTATTACTGAGAATCAGCCAGCATTCATTGAAAAAATAAAAAATAAAAACTTGATTTTAAGAATTTTACCTCCATAATTAATTTTAAAAATAATCCAAGAAATCAGTAGCATGATTACGATGCCAAAACTTGTTTAGTTCAAAATATTCTATTACTATTTCAATTTGTAAAGTAATAAATAGTATTTTACATTTACAAATAAATTAGGAAAAAGTAATCAAGAACATGGTGTCTTTGAAAAAATTCGAAGAAAAATATTGACATTATTTTGTTTTCTTAGGCTTTGAAAAGTTGATTTTAATCAAGTTATGATTGATGATGTCTGTAACATCATTGATTTCACGCGTATCCCAATATTATCTTCGAAGACAAGTCTATTTATTGCTTTATGACTGTCTCGATATTTAAATCTCAATAACATGTTGTTTGGGACAATTATGCTATTTGTGCCATTTCAATGGAAAGTTAGGACAGAAAAAACTAAAAAGAATGGAGGCTATTGGTTCGCATCTAAACCATCGGGATACTCAGTGAAAATTTACCTTTTTTATTGAGAAATGTTATAAGTATATGCAAATCAATGACACACACTCGTTATACACACCTAAATTTTTAATTTTACCCCCCATTTTCACTTCAAATCACTAAATGACAGATAAAATTAAAAATATAAATGGTAAATATGTGATATTGATTTGTGTGTAATTATTAGATACATCTCTAAGAGATAGACTCTTGTTGACTTCATGCAAATAACAAAATCTAATTAATATTGTTCGGAAAATGATAAGTTATTTGTACATTTTCAAATATACCCATCCATTAAATGATGATATTTTATTTTTATTAATAATAATATATACAAGAAATAAGGGTACGTTAATAAAACAAAGAAATTAAATACCATACCAAATAGAATGTTGTTTATACCATGAGAAAGAGAAATGAAGAAAATCAGTAAATCTTTATGGATAATTTTGATTTAATGTCCAATCGTGCTATATAATGCTGATATGGACACACGCTCAGAGCCGGACTTTCCACGAGGCTCGAGAGGCCTCCGTCTCGGGGTCCGAAATTTAGAAATTTTTTGGGGGCCCAGAATTTCCAAGATGTTTTTTTATATATATTAAAGTACATAGAATTTAGTAACATAAAGCCTGGTGGTGTGGTGGATGAGTAGTTGCCACGTTTCATTACCCACCCAGGTTCGAAACGCCCTCAGTGCCAACTATTGTGTATTTTTTCAAAGTGATTTTAGTGACTAACCGGGCCTGCAAGGGAATTTAATGACTAAATGGGCCAACAAGGGCCCAATTTTCAGATCTCGACTCAGGCCCCCGAAACCCAAAG
Organism: Jasminum sambac; assembly: GCA_018223645.1. Classification (NCBI taxonomy): domain Eukaryota; kingdom Viridiplantae; phylum Streptophyta; class Magnoliopsida; order Lamiales; family Oleaceae; genus Jasminum; species Jasminum sambac. Next base: position 1,169,363 of record CP073645.1, read on the forward strand.
TACGGCACTGCACACGCTAAATATCAATATTTAAAAGTAAACAAAACAAAATCCAACTGGCTAAGAGCTTCTGACATCTCCAATGCATAATATCTAAATATTGTGTATTTAGAAATTAGGATGATATGGAGGAGAAAGCTAGAGATTCAGTGATTGTTTTAATTAAACAAAACGAAAAAAAGGTGGAGAAAAAAGAATGGAAAAGTGGAGGAAAAAAAGAGGAATGTGATAGAAATAAATTTTAATAATAATGATAAAATAATACTCTCCCTATCTCACAAAGATAAGCTTGCTTTTCTTTTTTATTCGTCCCAAAATATAAAGATACTTTTTATTTATATTTATTTAATTTCTTTATTTTTCATCTTATAGCCTTACTTAATGTGTATTGTTATTAGTGAAAACATGTTATCATCATTTAATATATGAGTAGATTTGAAAAAATATAATTACAATTTACTTTTCCAATAATATTAATTTAAATTTCTTAATCTTTGTGAAATATAAACTAAATATATCTTTGCGGTTTTGTTCCGATACTCACAGTGGGTATGTACCCACGCCACGTGGCGCCACTACGTGGCGCTACATCACCCCTCCCAAAAAAATTTTTAATTTTTTTTTGTACCTACATTAAGTTAGACGAATAATACATAACTGCTCCCTGATGGTGGGAAGCTCACCCGATCCTCTACGAATTTTTTTTCCCCACCGTGGGTACCAGAACATTACCGTATATCTTTGTGGGATTGAGAGAGTAGTGGATATGACACGAGAAGCGAGTAATAAAAAGCGATAAGAATGGTAAATGAACAGAAATATTCCTTCGCGAGTGGTTCAATGCTTCTGATCCTGGCGATTTTCTCCCTCGTCCGGATTCCGTTTTGAAATCCGAAAATTTTGTTGGATTCATCACGACGAGACGGAGCTTCAGAAATTTGGAAAAAAAAGTTTGGACACCGTGACGACCCGTGGTGACCGGTCAAAGATCAGTCAAAGTTTTTGGCCAATTTTTAGCCAAAAACTTTGACTGATCTTTGATCGGTCACCACGGATCGCCACGGTGTCCACAATTTTTTTTTCAAATTGCTGGAGCTCCTTCTCATCGTGATGAATCCAACAAAATTTTCGGATTTCAAAACAGAGTCCGGACGAGGGAGAAAATCGCCTGGGCGGATCGTATCTACTGTCCGCCCGGGACTTGAACATTTTCGCACCATGAGATAAAGGTGATTTTAAAAATGAAAATTAAAGGAAAATCAAAAGGCATGGGACCCAGAAAAAGAAAAGTGTCTCTCTATCTATTTCTAGACATTGCAGCATTAACCATTGGAGATGTTCCAAGGTATAGTGTTTGTTCACACCAATATCAAGCACAATAATTTTATGATTTTTTAATTTTTAAATATAAAATTTACCATCTAGAATGAGCATCTACAATCCTCATTATTTTGTGTGACTGAATAAATTCGCGCTCCAATAATACTATTCACAAGCAAGCAACTGACAAAATATTATCATTTTCGCCAATGGCGGATCCAGGATTTTTAGCCGGGGGGGCTGCAATACAGAAAAAAATTTAATTCGACTAAAATTATGTATAAAAATTTTTTTTTCTATATAAACTTTCGGAATTTTTTTTTGGTCGAAGGGGCTACCATCCCTGCCGGCCCCCCCTTAGATCAGCCCTTGTTTTCGTCCAAAGGGTTTGATTTAATAGTAAAGCACCCGTTACCTGTTTATCTCGGATTTAAAACACGACACTCACCCCTCTCATCTCAAATTTGTACCCAAAAAAAATTTGTCATTTTCGGAGTGACGCGAGCATTTTTATTTTGATTTTTTTCCCTGCTTTTTGGGACTTCAGAGCGGAAGGAGCTCCAGGCACCTACAAATCTCAAACAAATCACCTCCACTGCGCGCACACGTACGCACTGAAATTTAAGCCCCTGAAAAAGAATTTCATTTCTTCCCTAAACTGCACTTTTTCACAGGCTAATAAATCTAGTGCAGAAGCGCCAGAACATATTTGGATTTCATTTTAGCTTAGCAGTGAAGAAGCTGTGTGGAACGTTCAAACTACGAGGTAAATTTATTCTTTGCCATTTATGTCAAAGCAAAGAACTGGTGCCATTTTTCTGATCTAGATATGGTCTTCAAGCAGTTCATGGTCACAAATTGTGTTGAGATTATGAGTTTTTGCCATGTATGAGTTGGGTTTTCTTGTAATTGAAAGAAGGAATCTGATTATTGCTTGTGGACATCAATTTATGAGCTGGATTTGTTCTCAAAGCAAGTAAGAGAAATAGTGTTCTTGCGAGTTGGGATTTTATGTGGATTTGAGTAGATGGTGATTTGTTCTGCAGAGAAGTGCTAAAATGTCTTGGATTCAATCAACATTTGGAAGTAAAATCAGCCCAATAATCCTTTTTGTTATACTGATATTAGCTGCTATTTTCTTCATCTCTGGTGCACTCCACCTGTTTGTTAAATTTCTTATGAAGAAAAGAAACTCATCTTCACAATCTAATACATACCCAGAAGCGTCCAGTTCTGGTGCTTTTCAAAGACAGTTGCAACACCTCTTCCATTTACATGATTCAGGTTTAGATCAAGCTTATATTGATGCACTTCCTGTGTTTATGTACAAGGACATTGTGGGGTCAAAAGAGCCATTTGATTGTGCTGTTTGTTTATGTGAATTCTCTGAACAAGACAATTTGAGGCTTCTCCCCTTATGCAGCCATGCTTTTCACATAGATTGTATAGACACATGGCTTCTCTCAAACTCAACTTGTCCACTTTGTAGAGGGGTAATTTTGGCACCTGGGTTTTCTTTCGAAAATCCATTTTTCGACTTTGACGATTCAAAAAACGAAGATGGAAATTCAGGGAATTTGAATTCAAGTTCGGGTTTTGTTACCGTTTCTTGCGGTCTGAAGATAAATCAAGAAGACAGTAGCATCATTAGTGATAAAAGGGTGTTTTCAGTGAGACTTGGGAAATTTAAGAACATAAATTATAGTCAAGAAAGTGAAAAGGGAGAAGTGGGAGAGACTAGCAACAGTAATATTGATGCTAGGAGGTGTTTCTCAATGGGTTCATTCCAATATGTGGTTGCTGATTCTGATCTGCAAGTGGCCTTGTGCCCTCCTCCTGTGAAAGGGAACGGAGGGCAAACTGGGAATTTCGCTAGTGATGAAGATGCTCTTGATGGGAAAAGAATTAACACTAAGAGTAAAGGTGAAAGCTTTTCTGTTTCTAAGATATGGCAGTGGTCCAAGAAAGGTAAATTCCCCAATTCCACAGGTACTCATTGTTCTAACTCTGTTGATGTGAGTTTGCCTTGAGGTGATTATGATCAGACCATACATCAAGATGCCTATTTAGCAATAGTAATAGTAGTACAAGTTCTAAAGTTTTTCTTGTCTTGTACTTAGTTTGTTCATGATGAGTAATCATTCAATTGGTAGAGCTAAAGGGGTTCTTCTTTCCTTTTACCTTTTTTTATGCGAATATTTTCTTTTCTGATCTAAATCTAACAATAAATTGAATGATTGGAGCAAAAGATCTAAGGCGACCCTTTTCGAAGCTTTTCTTGCAACAAAGAAAACCATCCAAAGTAGTTATGTGAACTAGCTCAACTGAACTGGCTCGGGGCTTGTCTCACTTCGTGAAATAGCAACAAACCTAACAATGCTAAGCAACACTGACTACATACACAAATTAAGTCAAATCATTTGGTTGATTGTGACTTTCTATGAATAGATGAGCAACATTTAGTGACTAGGAGTACTGAATTCTTCGTCTACAGAAGTTCCAAAAAATAATAATAATAAATATTCGGAGGTGAAGACCCTTTTCTAGTAGTAATTCTTTTGCAAGTTAATGCCAATTATTCTTCTTTTCCCCCCACTGTTTGTGGTAGATGCCAACAGATACTTTTTCTTGAATTCAAACCCACAAGTTTGATGGGTTGTGCAAATTTGGTGGTACAATATTTGATTTTCAAAACTTTTGGCCGCTCTAGCCCACAAAACAGTGAAATATAGTGCTTTTAAGTGCAAAAATTTGTCCTAATACCACAAATTTCAATTCCCAAGATTGTACTGAGAAATGATAATTTTCGAAGATTCCATTTGCTGAAATTACAATTTACGGTTTGGCTATGTTCCCCACTATGGGGAACAGAAGCCAATACCCAAGCCTACATGGCGCCACCAGGTGGCGCCACGTAGGCAAGTAATTTTTTTTTTTTTTTGGTATCTACGTTAAGTTAGATGAATAATATATAACTGTCTCCTGATGGCGGGGGGTCTCACCCGACCTCCATAATTTTTTTTCCCCCGACTGTGGGTATCGTGAGATACCCACAGTGGATACCAGAGCCGAACCGTACAATTTTATTTTCTAACTAGTTTTAAGGATTTTGCTTCTGAGCACTTAAAACAAATATTTAAAACCATAAAAAGTTTCTTTAACTATTAGATGAATATCAATCACACTATTAAAATTAATTAACATTTCCTACATATTTTATTGTTCCAACTGTGTTCAAACTAAATGGTAACTTTTTAATGAATGTTGCCTCGCCACGTTCTTTGATGCAAATCATAGTTTTGGTTCTTGAAGAAAGGAGGGGTGGTGGTGTGGTCTCTCAAGGTTTGGTTTGGCTTTTCCAAAGCTAAACTTAGAGGCTAGAGCATGATTGGCTCAGCTTCTTTCAACTTTACTAGTGGCTTGAAACACAACCCAACCCTGCCCCCCCAACCCCGCCCACCCCAACCCCCAAAAGAAAAAGAAAAAAAAAGAAAAAAAAAAGGCGGGGTGTGAGTAGCAAATTGAAAGAGAAGTGGGATCATATATTTTGTATGTAAGGAAAATTAAGGGCCCCATATGGGATGAGTTAAAAGTTAAGAGGCACTCTTGTCATAATGAGAAATTTTGATTTGAAAGGTTGACTTACGAGTCAGTGGAAATGGGACCAAGGAGTTCTCTCTATGCCTTATAATGTCCCATCCAAATATACTCTTTGTTGAAGCATAAATTGAAAGCAGTTTGGTGTGTAAATTTCATGTCATACATGGAGTGAAGTGAGTAATAATGTTGTCTAAATTCAAATCATTCAGCATGCTTTCGGCATGATTTTGGTACCCTCCAATTCATTTTGTCCATATAATATGTGGGGACCTCTAATAACCGTTACCGTAAAACATGTCATTCAATACATCATCATATGATAATGCACAACTTGAAATACAACCAATCCAGTAAAAACAAGATTAAAAACCAATGGGGTAAAAACGCGTTTGACGGAGCAAAATTAAGCATTTTTATTTTTTCGGCCAACATTAAAAAAGTATTTTTCAATAATTTCTACCGAATAGAGACTCTCGTTCACAATTTGGTGGAAGAGAGCACTTGACGTGTAAACGTTCTTGGATTGTACTTGTAGAGTTACATAAAAATATTCTTTTGTTAAGTGTGATAACCTAGTACCCTGCATATTTCACTAAAAAAAAAAAAAAACCACTTGCACCCTGAACAGGTATGGGCCCAGCACCCGTAGAGGTAGAGGTTGGATTCTACCTGACATTAGGCATCAAAACTTTTCTTTATGAAAATGACACCCGTGCAGAATGTTGAGCCTAGTGTTTTTTTTTGAATGGTTGCACCTGGTGTTTTAAAAAGCACTAAAAACGTACGCCTCAACACGAAGCACAGATAACAATCTTTTCTACTTGCATAAAATTTATATCAAACAAAAAAGGGGGCACTTAAGCGCGATGAACACTAGAATATTACTATTGGACAGCCCAGTACTCAGCACTAGAACATTATTGTTGGACAACCCAACACTGGGTAAAAGAACATTACCATGTTATATTATCTATAAACCCATGCATCAACCAATACACCAAATTGTAGAATCAACGAAGCTTACAAAATCAAATAGGAAAATGTTCTCAACAGGGGAAATTTGAGACAAAATCCATTCTATATACGTGCTTCAAAGGCAAAATTTGATTCCACATCCACTTTCATGAATTTCTCTGGCCAAAATGTACATTCAACCACCACCCTTTAAAGGGAGAGAGTAAAAAAGGAGTAATCCCAAGTTATACCACCACCACTAAAGAAGTTTACAACTGTTTCAGAACGATAAAAGGAAATTGCACCTTAAAACTACAATCAGCCGGCCAATAATTCTCCACCTTCAAGAAAATAGAAAAACGAGCTTGTACAATCACCACAAGGGATCCTTCAATCTCACAAACCAGGGAAGTTATTAACTTGCCCTTCTTCAAGAACATCTTTGTCATTTATTTTATAGGCTATCCTTATGCGCATTACAAGGGATTTCTGAAAGTTTAACCAGCAAGCAATAATGTAAAACAGATGGAGCAAAGCTGCCAGTAAAAGTAAAGTAGTTCATAGATTTACCGGGGGTGGGGGGTGGGGAAGTTCACTAATTAATGATTTGCAAATTGATACGATGCTTCATTTGTCACAGTTGGAAATAAGTCACCTATTTCGGTAGCAAGAGAAGTTGCATTGAAAATGACTTCTTTACTCGTAAGAAAAAATCAACATATCCAATGATTGTTTGAAACAAATGTTGTTGAGTTTGCCTAAAATGCACTCACAGATTGAGAACCAGTTCAAATATTTGCACAGAATTTCCTGTTCTACAGTTTTTTTTTCCTTTTCCTTTTTTGGGGTGGGGTGAGGGGCGTTGGTGGTGGGGGGAGGAGGGTTGGTTTGAGGGTGATTGGCATAAAATCTGATACATTAATTTATAAAAAAAATAAAAAATAATAAAAATAAAAATTTAAATGAATTGCAACGAAAATAAATAAAATAAAATAAAATTTGCAAATTCACAAACCTTGCCATGCTGGCTGTTTGTAAGTCGAAGTTTCTGTGTGATTGATCCATCACCACTTGCAGGAAGTGTATTACTACTAGCCGGATCCAAGTGGAGTTGAAGAAACTGTGGATTGAAAGCACAAAATAATATGAAAACCAAAGGACACTATAAAAGAAGTATTCCATCCATTGTTTGGCAATCCAATACCACGAACCAAATTGAATCATTATTTGCAAAAACAACCGGCAGAGAACGTGAAAATATTTAATTTCTTTGAGAGATTTAAATAGTAAGTACAAATATCTGTGAAGTGTGAACTTCCCACAGCTCAGAACCTAGAGCTAAAATCACATATCAAAGCGTTGCAGCCACAAAACAATGATAATAACTAGCCATATGTGACTTGTTCACGGATTGAGCCTCCAAACTACAGTGGAAAGAAATTTCAGATATTACCTTTGGGACAGCAGCCTGGAAAATGAAATTCGAGAATGCATTAGGTGACTTGTTGAAAAATTGAACCTCAACATGTGTCGTCTGGGGGTTTCTAGGCTGCTTTGAGAAGTTAAATGTCACTCTTAAGGAGTTGCTTTCAAATGCCACGAGTGATGGATAGGTTTGGCCATTATTTTCTGCAACCAAAAGCAAGGGATATGAGTACTCAACAAATTAAATCGACTCAAATTAAATTTACTTTTTCTCTCTCATCATTTTCAACCACTCGTACATTGATTTAATAATGTCTTTTATATTTTTTAGTACCTCTTCTTTACTTCTCAACTACACATCTAAAAAGTAAAATAAATTTAATTTGATTGAATTTGTATCAAACAAGCCCTAAAATTACGATGCCGACTAGGTACACAGACTGATAAACATATACCGGGCACTGATGAGATGGGTCCAAATCCACCCAATAAATCTATCACGGGAGAACTTCCAACTGCGGGAGAACTTCCAACCGCGGGAGAACTTCCAACCGCAGGAGAAGCTTGTGCAGGAGGCCCAGAAGGGGTGTTGGACCCTAATATATCCAGTGGACTTTGGTTGACTTGAATGGGTGACAACATGTCAGCTGTGGAAGGGGTACTTTGAGGTGGAGGTGTTCCAATTGATAAGAGATCGAGCAAGACGTCAGTACCGCTCTTTTGAGGCTGATTAGCTCCTGAACGGAAAACAGAATGTTTAAGTACATGCTGTATAGAGGAAAAGACCAAAAATTTGAATCTTTCTCTTCAACCAAATAGAACAAAATCCAATGAAACAAGCAATTCTCCTAAGAGAGGGTTAGTGTTGTACAAATAAATGGACTTCTTATTTATGCATAAATGATTCAATGAGATCGTCAATTGGAGAAAGGACAAAGAGATCAATCATTTGTGACCATTTCTGAAGAGATGAATTTGTTCACTTTAAGCACTCCATTACCACTATCTTTCATAGGCAATGTAATTGCTAACTTATTATGACGGGCAACGACGACGGGGCTTTAAAAATCTGTTAAGAGCATTGTTGCATTAATTTTTTTTTTTTTTTTTTTTTTTTTGTCAAAAAATGAATAAAACATTTACTCTGCTAAAAACCTAAGCCTCTAGGAAACACAAATCTTGAGAACAACAAGCATCTTTTTTGCAATCTTGCTGGCAAAACCAATGCATTAATTGAACAAAATTTTCTGGAAAAAAAAATGGAAATTGATTTGATGACTAAAGGAAAGTCTATCACGTCAGTGATTTACTTGGTTTTGACAACTGAAGATATGAACTATGCATAAACAAAATCAACCTGATTGTGATGAAGCAGGCGCTAGATCAACCCCGAGAAGATCATTAAGAAAATCTGCACCAGATGAGCTAGGTGCAGGGACATCGTCCGAGCTAAGATCAAGCAAATCAACAAGAGGAGCTGCAGCAGGTTTAGCAACTCCATTTGGAAGATTCAGTGGAGCTCCTTGTGAAGTAGAAACAGCTGCTGGGACAGAACCAGCTCTCCTTCCAATATAGGTTGCCTCATCAAGGACTGGCATTCTTTCAACCAGTGCTGACCTGAAAACATGCAATCCGGCAGCTTTTCCATATAAATAAGGGACAAACTGGGCAATTGAAGCACAGCGCATGGCTCATTTTTCATACCTGATATTTTGATGCTTATCGATAATAGAATTAAATTCAATGGCTCTCTGTTGCAGTTCAAGCACAAAGCTGCCTTTGTAATGAACGACAACGTCATTTATCCTCCTGTAATAAGTCTAAGAATCAGATTGTGCATATGATTCAGCACATATTTGAGGAGTACGAAAAAATTAAACCATGTCATCGCATAACAGAATGACTCAACAATATCAAATTGCATGCAGCAATAAACATTCATTTACCGGAGGTAGAACAGGAAAAACGGTGTCCAATTTAAATAAGTCAACTCTTAATGTAACGTTATGCATGCAAGAAAAATCTGAATTTACAGAACAGTTCCCCCACACTGTGAGACAACAGGAGTCGGGTCAAACCACAAGGTCCACAAGTGGAACCATATCTGCTGTTCTGTATGAAAATGAAAATTTTGAAATACTTGGAAAGGATAGAGACATGAATTTGTGAAATGAATTTGTGAAGAGAAACAAAGGGACTTGTAAAAAAATGGATGCATGGCATCAAATCTGGCATATTTATTAAAGGATTACAGACAATAAAATAGTCTTAACTAACAAACTCCGTAAGAAACCTAGCTTGGTATAATGGTTCAGAACAACAGATGACGATTTGATCTCATTACTTCAGTGGTATGTTTTCAAAACCTCAGGAAATATTAATGAAGAATCCATGTATACTACTTTTTGTAGCAAAAACGACTGATGCTTAGATGAGAATTACTGGTTGGCAATAAGTTGCACAACAGTTCTGAGTGAAGTGATGGCTAGAGGCAGAATGCCTACATTATATCAACTCACTGAAAAGAACTTGAGAGAGGAAAGCAAAAGAAACATTTGCAGCAGAGATAGATAGCTATCTTAGAAAAATGCAGAGCATAAGTGAGACATAAAGATGTAAAATGCAAGAAAATAAAAGAAAACATACTGCGAACAGGCTGGGAATCGACTTGACAGCTTTAGTAACGCTATCAGACACATCGCCCGAGTAGTGAAGTCCGAAGAATGGCGTCTAATTGCAGTCTCTACGACATCCACAGCATCAGACTCTGTTACCTGCTCGAGAAAACAGGTTATCGAGATACCCTGGATCATCAAGAAAATGAAGCACAGAAAGATCACACAAGATTCATAGTACGCGCAGAAATTGACAACAATGACGACAGTGACAACCATGATGTTGATATTTGACTCTACTCTCCTCAAGCATTCAGCTATTTCTTGGCAACTCGCACAGCACTTGCTATGCTTACGGACTAATGTGATGATTCATCACTTACAAGAAAGATGATCAATCTGGCCCACCATGGTCATATACTCATAAGATGTCCTTTGCAAGGTATATTTGATTAATAAGTTCGTTGTAAAGAGCACGAGGCAAGACAAAGGTTTGTGAGATTTAACTTTTTAGGAACAAACAAGCAAGAGCATCCATCTATAGAGTAGGGAGAAAAATAATAAACGATAAAATAAAATGAGGAGGAGAAGAAGCCAATTTATGAATACTAGATAATTACTGATCGTCCATCCATCCAACTAAAATGATGCAAACTAGTTAGCAGCATTAATGAAACAGAATGTAGTAGCACGACCAAAGGTAAGGAACAACATTAACTCTTAACGACAAGTTAGATACTTGGGGTTGGAAGATCTATTACTCGATGAGTTAAAAGATGTCAGCTATCCATCACGGAACCAACATCTTCAGTTTTTTTTAATTATTTTTTAAATAACAAGAACACTACCGTAAGGATGCACCGCACCCTAATCTTGAATATATGATGGAAATTCATTTTCAAAACTAAATAGAACCGAAATTTAGGAGGCGTGAACTCACAGTTATTGGATCCTCTTGAGGGAGCATTCCAGCATTACCAACCAGCATTTCACCATATTCTCCTATGCACCATACGGCAACTCTAACGAGAGTTTCCTGAAGAGAACAGCAGAATTTCAAGGTGAATCAATGGAAGAACTGGGGAAAAAAAGTATAGAGCGAGAGAAAGGAAAAAATCACATTGGACAACATAAGCCAAAATGCAGGCTGTCTCTTTAGGACAATAGTGTAGCCACGAGGTACCTGTTCGCCTGCTGTTAGAAGTGCCTTATACAAAGATCGGACGGTATATCCATGGAGGTCTGAGGCATTTGTAATCACAACAATAAGGGCATGCCAGACTTCATCCTTCACGTAATTTCCTGCCTGCAACATATAGTAGAAAATCAATCTCCTCCACAAGAAAGAGAGGATCAATTGCGTGCAACAGGCATTAATGTAACATAAATCTGGAAAAAGTTCAACTTGACATAATCACAAAAATTATTAATGTATTTGGCCATTAAAAATGAACTAACTTATCAAGAGATGCCTCAAACTCACAGCATATGAACTACACATTTGAATTTGTCAAAAACACCCCATACCTTTGGTAGAACTTTAAGCATCTGATCAATGTACCATATTTTCTCAGGAGAAAATCTGCATCATAAAGCAGAGGACAGGCAGTAAGTCACAGAATAAAATGGCAGAAATTTAAAGCAATTATAATTTGATAAGGACTTTTGTCATTCTCAACTACACAATTGCACTGAATAGATATAGAGCTTTTTTGTTTGAGATCTATAGAAATCATTTTATTCTGTCTTTTCTGCATCTTTTTTTTTTTTTTGATAAGAAAAAAATTATTTTATTGCCAAAAAACTCAAAAATTACAAGACAAGTGGACAAGCCATCCACCAAAAACAACACCAAGCGGACCAAAGTAAAAACTAGCTATTGCTCTATACAATGCTATAAAAATAGCTAGCGGGGTCTAGACAAAATAGAAATTTATCAATATTACTAAATAATCCAGCTGCTCTAGCCCAAAGCCCCGAGTAAAATAATATGCTATTCCAAATGTCATCTACTGAGCTCTCCATATTGTCAAAAATCCTTGTATTCCTTTCCTTCCATAACACCCAAGCTGCGGCCATCACAATTAGTTTCCATAATCCTTTTATTCCATTTTCTTTTTCCACCACGCATTTTCATTGACATGACATCTTTTTTATATTTTTGTAGGACTTCAATTTATTTTCTAACCGCACATCCAAAAACATTTTCTAAAAAATCTCTTCCAACTATACTCTTAATCTTTAACATTTTATGTCTGTCATTTCTCTTAGGTGACCAAACCCACAGAACATGTAGGGTTTAAGTATGTGTAGCTACCATTATTCAGCTCAAGTCACTCGGTCCGGCATTACAAATGCCATGTAGTCCCATAGATCATACCCCTGACAAAATTATACAAGCAATACTACTCTGCAGTTCTAGGACCAAGAAATTAAAAACTCTTGATACCCATATTACACATACAACTTACTTCTCCACAATGGAGCAAATTTTGGCAGTGAGATCTCCCTTAAACTCTGGTTCGCTTATCTCAAGATAGTCAATTAGCTCTTTTGTCAAAGCCTTGACATTGCCTTCATTCACCAGAAGATAAACAAGCTCAAGGGCCCTTTTCCGGATAGAAGCATCTGAATCCTAACAACAAAATAGCAGTTGTGAATGTTTAAGATGCTACTGACATGTCATTACTAATATAAAGACGAGAGCAATTACTTATTCAGAAAGAATGGCACTTAAGTCTGGTAATTGGGAAGTGGCAAACACCTTTACACCATTGTCAAATTTGGAGAAAAGCTACACCAAATAAGATGGCTACTATTTATTTATCTGCAACTGACCTACACACAACTAAATTGCTTCCTCTTATTTGTTAGAGAACTTAATCTAGAATTCAAGACTATTAATGATGAACTAGTTATAGGACCACAAAAATACAGTGCGGCCCAATGTTGTTGATGAGACAAGAATTACATTCGATTACTTGCTTGGAAGTTTATGTAATGGATAACTTTAAAAAGAAATTTTTAACCAAGATCTAATTATCACACTCTTTTTCCCTTCCATCAAAAGACCATGACATTCCAACCGCTCAGGAAGCGGTGACTTCAATCGTGTGAGGAACGGACTATTAAAAAAGATTTAATTAACAAATCAGAAGAATCTTTTTTAGCAATAAGGATGGAAGAAATAGATCTGGCGCATGATACCTTTACACATTCCAATATTGTAGCACGATGCCTCTGTACTGCTTGACTGTCTAGGGTAATAGCCTTCATTAGCATGTTCAATGCAACATATCTGACCATAAATTTCCAAAAGGTAAGACGAAAGCGGCATAAAATAGTAAGTAGAAACATTTAGCATGGTTTACTTAAAATGTAATAAGACAGCAAAAACTAACGTACACAGCGAGAAGGGAACTGCTGGCATTAATCATAGAAACAGACCAAATGAGAGCATAAGAAGTTGATAGGAAGGGAAAATTATGTATATGTGGCCGAGGCATTCCAGTTAACACTATATACAGTCTCCAAGAACTGCAAATCAGTGTAGTCACTCAAGATCATGCTAAGCAGGAACACTTATCATTGAGTCTATCTAACATGAATGGACAATCTCAGGCATATGTCATATGATTTGGGCACTATCTTCAGTTTCTTTACTTAGAATACCAAGTAAAAGATGCATGTATACCATCTGATTCATGAATAAGTGAAACAGAACTCTGAGGCATCTCAAGCGTCAATGAAGCATGTCAAGACCTCTTTCCATCACAATTATAGTAATCATCACCAGTCAGAAAGTATCAGACAAGAAATTATGTGAACAGATTTTAGCAGCTTTAGAATTCTACGGTGAAGCGACAGTGTCTACAAACCTAAACAATTGCAAGATCTGCAAGGCAGTAGTTGAATTTGTCAAATGAAACCCTTATAGAAAGCACTTGGCTAACTATTCATGATAAGGTTTTGATGTACTAAATCATTAATCGAGATTGATTCACTTAACAATATGAGCCATCCTACAAAAAAGGACATCCCAAATGGACCACAATCCAAATGGCATAGCCACAACAAATCATGTCCTTCCAACTGAGTGAACAGTTCAAACCACATCAATGAACGGGACCTGATATTGTTATCACGGCTGGACAAGAATCTTCCCAAAATATTAACAGCTAGAACTCTTAAACCACCGTTCTCTTCAATGGTCATGATTGTTGATACACATTCATAGAGAATAGCATTCCCAGCATTTTTGTTTGACTCGGTTTTGGTTGCCACCTGCAGAATGAAAGCACATATCAGACGAACAGGACAAAGGGATGAATATATTATGTTATTGACACCAAACACCATCAATAGACAGTTATGAAAAAGCGATCAACGATATATGAGCTATTTTCTTCCCCTACAATCGTGTAGCATCTCTTGAATTTATATCAATACAGCCAATGTACTAAGTAGATGTCTTTTGATACTTATGATATGACAACACAAATAAATAAAAAAGCAGATATTTTTCACCCAAGATTTGCCTGCTCAACTTGGTAACATGAACAAAATTCATTTCGTGCCAAATACAAACAGTTGACTACGGACAATGCACCAGTAATTACTAATTAGTAACTAGTTAGTTAATTGTCAAAAACCACTAGTAACAACGTCAATAACAAGATAGCAAAAGAAACAAAAGAAAAGCAACAGCATGAAATCAGATATACTGGAAAAGCGTAAGAAAACAAATTAAAGATATCAGCAGTCAGAACAAGGCAAGTAAATTAACACAAAAATATTAACTCACCTGAGCAAGAATATCGTTCATACTATCACTGGCATCAGCATCTCCCTGGCCCAACACACGCAAAAGCTTGAGCAATCTAATATGAAGAAAAGGGTCTGTAATCCCCGAAACGTCATACTCAGGTGCATACGGACTGTTTGCAACATCCTTTAGAACTTTGACTAGACCATCTGTACATTTCTAGAATCGCGAGGAAAAACGGAAGGCAAAAGAAAATGAAAAGTTTGTCAAAAACCAAAAACCACATTAAATATCATTTTAGTTCAATTATATGTCAAAAAGTGCCCTATGAAAAGATAAGAAAACAATTTATCAAAAATTAGAAAAGCGAAGTGCTTCATTAAGTTCCAAAGTCCAATATGCATCGCAATTGCAGACAGGATCACCCAAGGGATGAGGGACCAGATGCAAATACTTATACTGTGATTGTATTAGTACATCATACTGACAGCTGTTTTAAAACAAACTAGATCCCGCTCTAGACACCAAACCAAAATATATGACAAAGTCTACATGAATTCGGGTCAAGGATGCTGGTGTCTGTTCAGTTTTCCAGTATAGATAACTAGCAGATTTTTTTTCAGAGCAATTACCAGATTGTGATCCATGACTACGTTCTCCAGCAATAAATTTTCCCTTTTGGACTAGCACCAAAATGAGATTAACCAACTGTTACACAGAGAACAAAGATGGACAAACATAACCTAATTGAGGATTAGAAGATGTGTATTATTGAAGAAAATCATAATTCTTTTTGGCATGATATGCGCTGTCTCCAGTACTAACACGTGAAAGCAATTACATATTTAATCTCCTTAGAGTCATCATAGAGGCCAAGTTTTTTAATTCTCGAACCTGATATTGGCAATTTTATACAACCAACCAGGGAAAAGAATAAGCAAGTGTTCGGCTATCCCCAACTATTACCTATTTTCCACCTACTTTGTTTTCAAATTTAAAAAGTGACCGTTGGATCAATGTTTTCTCACGACTGCCCATACCTCCCTTCGTCTGGTGGTGGAAGGAAAAGGTTGAAATTTTGCACCATAAAAAAAAACATAACAGAAACTGTACTGGTTTCGGAGATTGTGGACGGCTATGGAGATGTAGATGCGCAGCAGTGATGACCATGGATGGAAATTGATGCAGAAATTGTGGTTGTGAGAGTGAGATTCGAGAGTTCTTGCTTTGTCCTTTCATCTCTTTCCTCCTTCATGTGACAAATTGGTGCAAGAAATTGTGCAGATCTTCATGTGAGAGTGAATCCATGTGAGAGTGAGATTTGAGAGAGATGAAAGAGAAAGTGAGACAAGGATGAGGAAAGGATAACGTTGTTGTGATGAAAAAGAAGACAAGATAAAGGGAAAATTTGGTATTATAAATATTTCAACGGGTGCATTCCTTAATGGGTAGAAATCTAGATGATTTTTAGGTGTAGCCGAACGCTTTATAACTCTAGGCTCTAGCCAGTAGCCATCAATCATGTATGCGGCTACAATGCTTATGTATTTTCTAAAGAAAGGGAATTCCCAATATCAAGCCCATTACGCTACAGAAAGTGAGAAAGATTTTATCAGCCTTTAAGGTTCACTAACCATTATGCTCCTTCCGTCCCAAATTGATAGGCTTGTTTGTTTTTTCACGAGACACAATTATTAATATTGGGAACGCAAACTTTTTCTAAAATCTTCTTAAAATACCCTCCTATAAAGTAATTTTTCTTAAATAAATACAATATCCACCTACTTAATAAATAGGGGTATTTAAGTCAAATCAAACATAAAGTAGATTCATAATATGGACACTCGCCAATAATTTGGAACAAACTAAAAAGGAAAACAAGCCTATCAAACTGGGATAGAGAGAGTATTTAATAAATAGCATAGAGAACAGATGACTAAATGGCCTTGATCGTGTTGGAACTTTTAGCAAGCTGCTTGTAAACTATAAAATTCCCAGATTCATTAATGATGTAATCATGTAACAATACATCATACTAAAGAGATTGAAATGGAACGCAGGTAAACAGCATTGGCAAATTATTGAGATGCAACGGTACATTTCATGGAAACGAGAATAATGGCAAATGATTCAGATGCACTCTTGCATTTGATGGAAACAGGTTCTCTTCACCTTATTTACGGTACAGAGAATGATCTTCTCGATAATGTTGGGAGTCAATTTTTTCTCCGTTTTGTTTCAATACATATATATTCAAGAAACTTGATAATAGAGTAGATGACTGTCAATTTACCTTTCTGAAATACTCAAGAGCCTCTGTGCTGACTTTACATAGATCTGTACAAAGCTGAACGCCTGTTAATAACACTCCGTGGTGCTTTTCTTTCAATAACGAAGCAGCAGGATTTATAAAGTTTTCAGCCAGGTCAGGTACTTTCTTTATAATCCTTATGGAGCACAATGCTGCCTACAGTTGAAAGTAAGAAGCGTTAATATAGGCCACAGCTGACAAGATTCGTTCCTGATCTAGAGCAGAACATTTAAGAAAACAGGAACATCAAGACTAAATGATGTTGAAAGATACATAACTCAACCTTTAGACTATTCAAAACCCAAAATTTGACATGGATATTTCTGTTCTGAGCAGCAACATCAAAGAGAAAAGTCAAAGCTCAAACTTTCCAAGGACAATAAAATGGGAGGCCAACATGGAATCCTCTTTAAATATTTTTGATAAATTTAACTAATATTTATGAGTGATGAGCACAATAAATATCACTGCTGAAAAGGTAAATTGCAAATCATAGAAATGAATCATTAAGGTGAGAGAATTTGTCACAACAAGCAGAAAATAATAAGTCCAGCAAGTGCAAATCCTCCTGTTCTTTGTTTGATATAGCCATTTATCTCCTAAAAAAGGGAACATTAATTGAAAATCTCCCAAAAAAGAGGAGGCAAAAGTTCATATTATGTTCCAAATCATGCATGTTAGAATCCCATATCGGGTAATTTGATGTATAAATTCTAGTTAATAAGGTGCGGGCAATCCTCTCCTAACAAGCCAATTTTGTTAAAAGAAGTTAGGCCTAATATCCTAAAATAGTATCAGAGCGAGAGCCCATATTTAGCCAAGTGTATGCGTGAGACAATTCCATTATGAAGTTGATGGGCTCCGAAGTGGATCATGAGGCAAAAAAAAATAATAATAATCATGGTTCGTTCCTGAGGTGGTTATGCCCATGTAAAACGGCGGTCGAGACGCAGTGGAAGTGTTGGGCCTTGATAGAGCATGTAGATTGGCTCTAAAGGCAGTTGTGCCACGTAAGGCAATGACCCGACCACAGTGGAAGAGTTGGACCTTGAGGAGAAAGTTGGATATGTGGACTATTGATTAAAGGGGAGCAAGTTAATATAATACTTCGTCCGAGAGGGGGATTGTTGGAGATATGCGAACGAAATCCCACATCGATTAAATATGGGTTAAGTGATGGGTTTATAAGGGATTGAGTTACTTCGCCCAATAGATTAACCTTTTGAAATGGACCCTCAATTCCTAAGAGTGGCATCAGAGCCAGACCCAATTATAATATTGGGTGCCCCCAATATCGGTTGATCCACAGTTGTTTGACATAGTCCACGCTGTGCGTGAGAAGGCGTGTTAGAATCCCACATCGAGTAATTTGATGTATGAGATCCAGTTAATAAAGTGCAGGCAATCCTCCCCTAACAAGCCGGTTTTGTTAAGAGGAGTTAGGCCTAATATCCTAAGAATACATACTATAAAGAATAGGTTGAATCACTCACCTAACTCTCATTCTCGACACCAACCATTCTAGCAAATAAAAGAAACATGTTCATAAGATGCATATTTTGTTATGTCCAACAAAAATATTGAAACGCCAGGCTGGAAATCTGAGGATATTGTAGCTAATATAAATAATTAGTACTACAAATACAGTGACATATTCAATTATTTAGTCAAATATTGAGGAATTGTGATACTGCAAAGTTAACTCCATTTTTCTTATCTGCTAACAACTAAAATTAAAAATAGAATGGCATGACCTCGCAATAATTTTGAAACATGGATCGTTAATTGAAAGCTAACTAGTTACATAGGTTTATTCTATAAAAGCATTCAAGCAAGGCGAGGAAAGCTTACTTTCTTCCTGACATTTGGATCCCTAAATTGAAGTAATCGCTCAACTTCTGGTGCAAGATCACGAGCCATCTCTGCAGAACAAATATTCCCCAAGGCACACAGAGCCAGACCAACAATATATTGGTTGGTATGACTCAGATCTCTTTGCACAAGTTAAGGCGTCCATTTGAATATATGAGTTCAAATTTTTTCATTAAAAAGAAAGACAAGCTAGGATCAGTTTCCTTGCCCTTTCCTATTTTAACCTACTGCTTCTTCTGCTGTAGGTGAACTTGTGTACCAAATAACATTAATTATTACAAGAAAACAATATAAAGAAACTAGATTTGAGTTTAGAGTGGATACTGCTTGATTGAGTTGGTAACTAACATCAGAACTTCCTGTCTCTCGTCAAGAAGTAACATAAGGCCAAGATATCCGATTCTCTTCTCCGGGAAGCCAGGAGATGCAATTAACTTCAGGCATTCCATTTGACCAAAATGTGTGGGGTAACCAAGCATGTGAATGAACATAAGCTTCGCCAAGTTGCGATGACTATAATCTTGGTCATTTTCACTAATTGCAGCACGAATAGCAGCACATTCTTTTCTCACAACAGCACGTTCCTCTGCTGCAGTTTTGCAAGCACGTATAGCCCGAATCATGTCCCTGAAACAGTAGGTACAATCAATGATGTCTTCATGATAAACTGAGAACTAGCAGTAACCGAGAATTAGCAGTAACAGATGACAACAAAGAACTCGTATCGTATGCATTATACCACAAAAGGAAAAAAAATAGATAAATAAAATATAAAAAAGGAGGATCACCATAAAGTTACAACAATGGGAAGATTGATGGGACATCAAGACAAGATGAAAACAAGAATGTGAGAATTGAAGTCAGCACAAAATTCTATCAAAATGGCGGCTGAACTAGAGAGGTAGGAGAGAGAGGAGTTAGAGAGAAAACAAAGCAACTTCATAATAATAATGTCAACCTATTTTATTTATGAGTACAAGTAAGGTTAACATACAGTGAGAGAGAATGCATATGCCATGGGCACACAGTTCGCTTAAATAGCCTATAGACAAGACAAAGAGGGCTTTCAATGAAGATGGAAAATGGCTTGGGCTAAAGTGTCCAGTCTCGATGACTATACTTTCGTGAAGTAGAGTCTTATGTTACCATATCAATGAATAGTCCAGTGATCATTATTCAACTTTACCAGAGTTAGGGTTGTAGGTTTTCTATAAGTACCATTACTATGATGCTTGGACTCGCCTGAACAGCCGCCACACCCGGTCGACATGACGTGGGTGCCGAAACGGGATATGTATCGGATTCTTCGATTTGAACTCGGACCCTGCTGTTGCTTCAGAGAAGAGGGGAGTCGCTGCTTCTTTTTTTGTTTCCTGATGGTTTCAGGTTTCTAAAGTTGTGATTTGAGGAAGAAGACACGTTTTGACTTTTATGTCTCAAATGGGCTTGGGCTTATATCATTAAACATTGACAGCTCTTTTAAGTGACTGGTTTTTGCTTCAATGGGCCACATTTATGAAAAGCAATAATTGAAATGACCCATGACAACTTAAAAGATGATAAAATAGCCCACAACTTCAACAAGAAGTCACAATGTTTTCAAAGGCCATAATTTTGGATCAATAAAATAAATTTTTTAAAAGAAAAAAAATAACATGTAAATTAATTTTTTAAATAAATTTTTATTCATTTTCCGTGTCCTCGTACCCATGTCCGAAATTCAGATCGTTTTTAACCGTATCCCCAAGTCCTAAATTTTTTAAAATAATGGATCCAACCCCTAGATCCATACCCATATCCGACACCCACACCCGATTCCGAGTAACATAGAGTACCAAAACTAAAGTTCACTGTTTGACGACGTCGATTGATTTATATAAGGCTCTGAGACATCAAATATTAGGTATTCCTTTATGAATCTTCCATCAAGTTTATTTTATTTAAAGATTGTTTCCTCACTTCTCACTGAATCAGGTTCATTGCTATCTAGTCTAGCAATCAAATGCATGAAATTGTGGGAAGTTCTACCATTTTGGAGCTATCGAGAAAACTAACTTTAGCGAAAATGATATGGAGAAACAAATGAAATAAATCATAATTAAATAACAAGGAAAATATAATCATAAGCATTAGCTATGTCAGCAGCTGATGTATCAAGGCAAGTAGGCAACGCAGCCCTTGTTTGGAAAGTGTCTAAGCATTTTCATCGATAAAAACTTGGCAAGACCAAGTTTGTTACACAAATTTCATAGGATCCACAACTAGAATCACTTTTGCACCACAAAACCAAAACTGTTTCTAAATTCTAACCACTTTCCAAGCTCAAATATGCTAACAGTGATGTCAGTCGTCAGTAACCATGTTAAAAGGATGTTAACAATATGCAAGCATAGATATCGCAATGCTTTTACAATCACTCCAGAAACAGTTGGTGCAAATTTAATAGATTGGTCACACCGACGTTGAGTGTCCCTTTCTTCATATATGTGTATCTTCATAAAACATGTCGGGATAACAAGAAAAAATATTAGAAACAATAATAAATTTGTTGATTTCAACACTATATTGCTGTCACCATGTGACATTCTCTTAATTGCCTTTTACGACTTTAACCTGACACTGTCCCTATATTTGTTTGAAGCATTATTAATAGTCATAAATCATAATAGATTTTCTTTTGCTATTAATCATTTCACAGGTATAAAAAAGCTGCAATTTGGACACGAACAGGGACTAAGTCCACTTGTTTTTTGCATGCATAGTCAATAAGATAATGAGTTTACCTTACACTTTCTACTTTCTAGGCATATCAGAAGTTCTTTCTTCTTTCTAAGTTGAGGCACATATATTTATGTAGATATCATATCTTGGCATCAACAACAATTCACTAACAAAAAGTTCAAACATTAGACTTTTGTTAGGAAAGAATAAACGCACTCATTTCATGTTACTACAGTTATTAGAGTTGGACATGATAAGTAAGACCACTCCGTATAACAAAATGTAACATATTGCCGGTGGGTATATTGTGCTTAACTGCTTATAAGAAGTTGTAAGGAAATCAGGAAAACACATACGCGTGCACAAATATTAGAAAATTCATATCAATGATTCCAAAATAATTAACCAACAAGAAAAATTGTGATATTTATCTTAATATCAGTTAAAAGTATCTGGGCGGTGTTTTGCTACTGATAGATACACAAGCATTAAATACATAAAGTAGCTCAAAAATAAAGTCATTTCTTTTAATCCTTAATTTCTTATTTAATTACATCCATAGTATACCTCACAAGATTATAATTTAATATGGTCATACATACAAGTTTGTCCTTGAATATCACGGCATTTTTTCCAAGAAAAATTAAAAACTTCATGTATGTTGTGGAGAGAGAAATTTTCCATCCTCACCATGGACACATTCATTTATAAGCATGGGACTTGGGAGTGCTTAAAAAAAGTAGTTGAATGAAAGCTGAATGAATCTCATTCAATGGAGGACTTGGATTGGTGCACAATGCTTATTTTTAAAAAGAATATACGTGTATGTGCACTTGCGGGGGGAAGCAGTTTGTATTTCGACAACAGAATCCAAGATTAATTAAAGCTAACAAATTGCTTTTTGAAAAAGAACATTGAGTGTATGTGCACATCCACGTGCATGGGCAGGGGGCAGCATTTACGTTGTATTTCTACAACAAAATCCAGGATTAATGAAAGATTGAAAGCTAAGAAATTGCATCTCTCCACATTAACTAGAATGCAAGATGAAATAGGCAATGTGTTCATGTCCTTCTGTCATTTTCAAATGACCCATGAAAGTTAGGTCCAAAACCAAAAGAGACAACTTTCAAGGTTTGAATAGTCAGCTAAGGCAAAAACCCTGTTAGATGTCCAAAGAAGGAAAATTACTCAGCAGCAAGAAAAACGAACCTAAACCTTCTAATTAGGTGTTGAATGATTTAAGCAAAAGACTTTTTTTTTTTTTTTTTGAAGAAAATTTAAGCAAAAGACTTAGTAATTCTAAATTGCCATTTATTATGGGTCTAATCGAACAGACAGCTGTAGAATTGAGCATTTAACCCTTCTGAACCAATCAAAGTTCCTACTTTAGCATCAAAAAACAGAAAAATGAGAACCTCGAATGCAATGCATTTTCACACAATTGCAAGACTTGGATCAATATCAGATTATATCACCCACAATTCCAAGGTAAATTGCTTCTCTGAACTACAACCTGTGCGACTAAATCATAGAAGTCCACTTAAAGCTACATTCAAGTGCCACATTATTCTTACATATTTAGGCCACAGCACGACATTCTAGCAAAATCTGTGCAGTATACGCAAAATCACAACAATCAAGTACGAATATCGAATACTTGATCATTAAAAAAAAAAAACCAAAATCACCGAAAGCAAAATTCTCAACGATACCCAATAGGACTTACCTCAGGCGGGTGCCGGATGAAAAGGGATTCATGATTGGGTCAATCTTGAAACTCCGGGATAGCTCTACTAGATCCAGCTGCAACGACGATTTGCTCCTCAGAGATTATAACTTTCTGTAAAATCCAAACCCCAAACAGAATAATCAACTAATCAAGTGATAGGGTAAAGAAACTAAGTCGGAGATCTGGGTGGGAAAACAGGAAGGATCCTAAAAGTTTACAGGTGCGTTTGGATCTGGAATCTGAACTCCGAAAATAAAATGGTTCGATTCGATGCTCTATTTAATAACAAGAATACAATAGTAATCAATTCAATTTGATCTTCTTCGAATTGTTTGTGGGTTTTTTCATATGCTTGCGGCTTACACTCGAAATTTGGGTATTTTTAGTGGAAAACGAAATGAAACGCGAGAACGCGCACTGTTCAGATTGTAGGCCCCGTTTCCATATGTATTCTAGAGATGAAACAGATTTCATTTTCATTTTTTTTTTTTTTTTTTTTTTTGGGAAAACGTGGCCATTTTCATGTTTCTCCGTAAAATAGTATAGTAAATACTTCTACTTTCTTTTGAAGCGTATAACACTCCCCCTCCCAAAATATTGCTAGTGCTCTCCTACACACTAATGCATAGAAAGTGTGCACACTCTTACATGTGGCGTCACGTCATTTAAAAAAAAAAATTTAATATTTTTTTTTGAATCTACGATAAGTGAGATGACTAATACATAACTGTCCCCCTGAAGGCGGAGGGTTATATGCCCCGCACGAATTTTTGAACGCGAGTGTACACGAGTGTATGTATGTAAGAGTGTGTAAGAGAACGGAAGCGCCCAAAATATATAGTGTTTTTATTATCAGAAGTTTAAGTACGAACGGAACGAGTCTTTCATCTCCACTCACATAAAAAATAAATTGATTGTCTAAGTATCCATTATTCCATCTTCATTGCGCCTTCTTCCCGCTCAAGCTTCGCCAGGCGCCAGCACCTTTTTCTTCAACCTTTCTTCTCCCCCTCCTCCTTCAACTGACCATCCTCCTTGGTTATCCTCCTTGGTTATCCTCCTCGGTTCTCCTCCTCCGCCACCACCTTCGGTCAAAACCACCGGCGAAAATGGTATACTAGTTTATATTATGTTATTAACTTATTTTTATTTAATATTTAATTATAATTATTAATTTTGAATTCTTCTCATTAAATATAATAAATTAAAAACATGGATTACAAAATCTATGTGTTTTTAATGCAATTCTTTATCCTTTGAAAAAACAAAGTAAATTATGCATTTGGGACGAAAGGAGTACTGAGTATATAACATCGATCTCAATTAAGTGGTAAACATAACATGCATAAAGCATTGCTCTCTCTTTTAAAATTAGTATCCTATATTTTTACCGTGAAATCCAACAGTAAAAAATATTTTTTCTTGCAAGATTTAAGAGAAAGTTGATACATAGAGAAGACTTTTTAAGAAGGTACGGGTCATCTAACATTTTCTTCTCTTGCAGAGAATCTCTACAATTGTTATTATTGTTTCATATTGATTTCGTCAAACAAATAGAAAAAATTTGTAGTAGTATAGTTAGATATATTGTGCAAAAATATGCAAAACGAATATATAAGTATATTCAATGCTCACAACACAAACTCGATATTTTAGATGACAAGTAAATAAACGAATAGATTGAAATAATTGTCAATTTTTTGCATATATTATTTGTTATTTGCATGAGACGCAAAAAAATCACCATAATTGACAGAAACTTTACTTATAAATCACGTTTATGGATCAACGGTATAAAAACTACCGTTGATAATTACTGTCATTCCAACTAGAATTAGCACAACACATAAAACCTTTATAATAATTTCATAAATGAGAGTATAAAGAAGCCTTGAACTTATTTATCTATTATTGTTATTATTATTATTATTATTTGAATTTTAGGTCTTGCTTTTACAATTAATATCATTTTTCACCCCTAGAGTTTCACTTTTATTACAGTTGACCCTCCAACCCAAGTGATGTGTTAAATAACTTTGAACTAAGATAAGAATGACAAAAAACATCTCTCCTTAGAAGATTTTCACGCTTCACATGAGTATAACTCTTTGTATAAATCTATGTAAAAATAACATTAGAAGGTGTTAGCAGATAAATTTTAATATATTTTTATGAGTAGGAAGAGAGAGAATGAGTGTAGTTAAATGGTAGAGATTTAATGAGTTGAGAGATGTATGGATGTGATTTGTTTGACCAAATTTGAAATTTGAAAAAAATGCAGTAAAACTCATTAAAAGTAAAAAAATGCATTAAAAGTAAAATAACTTTTGATCTATACTGTAAGGTAAAGACATGTACAAAATACATAATTTTTTACAAACCTGCAAAATCATATGTGATACACCATTCCTACCTCTAAAGTAGAAGCAGGAGACACATTTAGCGCATATATGTTTGCTCTACAGTTTCTTCTCAAAAAATCATATCCAAAATTAATAACTATGTTCTTTATAAAACTAGACCCTATCTTTGCTCTAACATATGAGTGCCCCATTATGTGGGCCACACCAGCTTCTCTAGCTTCCATGAGTTCCCACAACTCGTCCTGAACACTCCGGTCGACCTCCGGGCTCTCGGGAATGACAAAACGAACTTTCTTACGCGGTCTGATCCCTGTCGAAGACTGTACTTCTCTAACCTCAGAAGTGCCGGCAGAGTCAACATTCTCCCCGTTAGTATCCTCACGGACGAATCTAATTCCATCTAGATGGGTCGAAGGTGTCCCCACCACCACTAGTTCCTCACATCGTTTTGCAGAATCCTCGTCTGAGCTATCTAAGCCTGCTTGTCCTGTACGTATATACTCAGCTATACTGCAGACTAGATCATTCTCGAACCGCACATCATCAGCATGAACATCGCGGTAACCATATCGGACTATGCATCGGTATATCCGATACTCTCTAGGCCCAA
Organism: Jasminum sambac; assembly: GCA_018223645.1. Classification (NCBI taxonomy): domain Eukaryota; kingdom Viridiplantae; phylum Streptophyta; class Magnoliopsida; order Lamiales; family Oleaceae; genus Jasminum; species Jasminum sambac. The sequence goes on from CP073645.1 coordinate 1,195,651, forward strand.
TACGGCCCACGAGGAAACGTTCCTCGTGTTTAACATGAGGTATGGAAACCGACTTGACGCAGAGAAAGACGAGCACCTGGTGGAAGGCCGGAATGTTGGTCACGAAATGGGAGAAGATCGCCGGAATTCCAGAGCCGAGGTCGGTGTGAATGAGCCCGATGCCACCAACCCGTACGATGCCCAAACTGGGGCCTAGGCTAAGTAGCCGATCGACAGATACTGTGTTTTCAACATCGAACTCGTATTGTCTTAACGTACCATAATGCCAAACCCACATTACCAGCATGAAGACGAACGCCAGGGCAATGGGCACCCATGCTCCTTCCAGAAACTTGATTAAAGAAGCTGAGAAAAATAGTGCTTCAAACGCCCCGAAGAATAAGACGAAGATAATTGCAAGGACAACACTCTGGTGCCAGCATAAAACTATGACTAAAGACATTAGGCAAGTTGTTACCAACATCACCGTAATAACCGCCAAACCTGAGTTCGAAAGCACAACCTTGAGTCATTAAATGTCATCATAATTCGACAATCGTCTTTTCAAATATAACCAAGTTTCTCAAAGAGGTAATTTTTATGCCTTTCCAAGGTTAGAACAATGTGCACATTTCTAGTTCAAAAGCTATAATGTAGAGTATTTTCTACGTATGCGAAAAATTATTACCTGAAGCGTGTCCCATGCTTTTGGTGTCTCGAAAACCGATAGTCACAGCCAAACATAAAAGCATCAAAGTCCAGTTGATCTCCGGGATGTAAATCTGGCCATGGAATTTGGATGACGTGTGTATTATCTTGATTCTTGGAAAGCACCCCAGAGCAGAACATTGTTTTATAATAGAAAAAGTTCCTGTAATTATGGCTTGGCTTCCCACTACTGCGGCAAGTATGGCAATCGCCAAAACGGGCCATCGTAATTTCTCTGAAATAAGAAAATATTTATTCTGTTGAGTTTGTAATACGCCAATAGTTTATGTCATTACAAGACAACAAGTGAAAACATGTACCAGGTACCGAAACATAGAATCCAATACGATAATCATTGTCGACCGAATGGTGCTGAGAAAGATAAGCGGCTTGTCCCATATACGCGAGGATCAAAGATGGATAAACGACAGATGTGAAGGCTATCTGCAAAAGCATTACATGTATGGCAACTCAGTTTCGTTTATTACAACTAATGTAAAACGGCGTGAAAAAGTGGTCAAACCCATCTATACTTCCGGCAAGACAGGAACTCATTACATGAGAAAAAAATAACTTCCGGTGGACTAAGAAACTAGATCAAAATGCAAATGACTTTCAGACAACCTAGGACTTCGGTTGATTCACTTTAGTGGATGCCTACTTGTGCAAACAACTAATGAGCTTGTTCAACAACAATCTCATTAAGTTGCCCACCTCGAAAGGGTGAGGCCGACAGGAGTAGTGGGGCCAACCACTTCTAAGGGGCAACAGAAAATCCCCATGTTCGACAAATGAAGAGATTTTTTGGAGGATGTGTTATTAAAAAGTAAAACAATTGAGGAAGCAATGTGAAAAATGGTATTTTCTTTTATGGGATGTGCGATCGAAAATGAGCATAACAAAAAGTGATTATTACAATAGTTTTGTCAAACAAGCACAAAACGAAATAGGAAATCGAGGATACCTAATTGACAACACATGGAGTAATCTTCTACGTTTTCAACATTCTTAACGACTCAGAAAAGTTTCCTAGATTAGTTACTATTAATGAAGTATTTTACCTTTATCGACAACTGAGAAAAGTGCCCTAGATCAGCAAACATCGCTTCCGAACCTGGACGAACAAAACATATGTTAAAGGATTCCTCATATCAAACAAAATAACGAAACACAAAAACGTACGTACTCTATTACGACTTATATATTAATTATTAAATATATATACACACTTACCTGTCATGCACAAAAGGATCCCACCCAATGACATCCAACCTCCTCTCTGCGTTTTTCTCAGAAATTTGTACATATAGTATGGAGATAGCGCTTGATATACACGAGGGTTCCAGCGGAAAATGTTATACACGCCGATAGAACTTATGCATAGAAGCCATGTTATGACCACGGGTGCAAACAAGAACCCGACTTTGTGGGTCCCGTAGTGTTGAAGTGCAAACAAAGCTATCAGTATGACACAAGCAAACGGGACTTCTACAACTGCATGAGAGAAATTAAGCCTATGTTAGCAAACTAATTCTATTTCAAAATAGAAATTGGACAGACTAATCACATCCACACATCCCATGGACCCGCGTGTATTACAAATCTCCACCACTCATTTTTAAAGAATCTAATTCTGTTTCAAAACATAATTGGTTTGCTAACAGGGGTTAAATGTTTATAGTAGAGACATACGAGTGTTATTCTCCTGCAGGCTTTGATCCTTGTCTGGTTCCGTATAACCCTTCGCACGTGGCCATAAATTCTCCCGACAGCATGATATAACGCAAATTCAAGAAATTAAATAGACACATCCAAATTTCTCCTTTTGCCAACTTGGTATTGCATTAATGGTAAAATATGTCGCTTTTTCCATACAGAGGCCATATTCTCACTTGAATCCTGCTACTGCTTAACCAAAAAGCACTAGATTCCGGCCGAGAAACAGGACAACCTTAGTTATGACATCATGGCAAGCATTCTTAACGACGTAAAATTCATGAAAACTAGACTAGGTACTAAAAGCAATTCTAAATTAGGGATTTTCCAAATGTTTTATACAATAATTCTAGGCATTGAGCGGATCCATGATATTACATTAAACAACCCAAATTGTTCAATCTTTTATTTCACTCGTACATCCCCTCATTTCCTCTGGCAGGATGAACTACTAAAAGAACAAAATACCCCTAAAATGTGAACAATACGATGAAAAGAATAATATGCTTGTAAACAATAAAAACAGTACAAGATTAAGAATATTACATTTATGATGGCCTTTTGACATTGCTAGCTCAATCCCAGAAACCGCAGAGAAAACTGCACATAAAAAGGGGGTAAAGGGTAAATTGACAAAAATAACACAATCCAAATGGTCGAAAATTAGGTAAGACTGAAGAAATAAACAAAGTACCTGAGATTGCAGGACTAAGTATGCCATCACCGATTACCATACAAGCACCGATTAGAGCCAATAACAGCAAGAAATTTTGAAGAACCCTATGTTTTTCCAGAGTAGATTTTAGCCTAGCATTTATAGTAGATGGTGGAGGGCTAATAAGGTCATTCTTATACGTTGACAAATTCTCATCTGCAATATGGCTACTGGGCAAAGAATTAACTCTGGCATGCCTGCAAAGAAGTGAATAAAGAGCAAAAGTCCCTCCTTCACCATTATCATCAGCTTTTAGGACAATGAACACATATTTCAACAAAGGTACTAAGGTTAGTGTCCAAAAGACAAAGGATAAAACTCCATAGATTTCTTCATTACTCTCAGAATGGTCAATGTCTTCTGCAAAAGTACTCTTGTATACATATAATGGAGATGTGCTTAAATCCCCATAAACGACCCCTAAACTCTGATAAGCTAATGTCAACACTGTTCTCCAAGATTCTTTCTGCAAATCCCAGAAAGCAACATTAATCAAGTTAAAAAACCCAAAAATGCCCAAGAAAAATGCTCAAATCCATGAACCATTTGAAAATAATTGAAAAAGAACTCACCTTAACAAGATTCTGATGAAACCCAGTTTCAAGATCCATTAAAGAAGCTCTTAAAATCCCAAGAAAATCATCTCTACAGCAAATTCAAGAATTTCAACTGTGACCCAGTTTCAAAATCACCCTCCCCAGTAAAGTACTTTCAAGAAAACACATACTGACACACACACAGATATATAAAATGACAGAGAGTCCAATTATTTAAAAACCCATAAATATAATAATTTATTTAGATGGTATCCATATGTAACACTGACGCAGAAGTTCAACAACCTCCAGAGAAAGAACAAGAGAAAACCCACAAAATAGGATGACAAAAATCCTGATAGAGTAAGAAATTGGAATCTCGAATAATTTGCTTGTGACAGCTTAGGATATTGGGAGAATGAGATGTGGCTACTGGGTGTAGGTTACTTATAAGTTTGTATAAGTTGGTTACTTCTTGGGTAGAAAAATAAAGAAAAAGATGATTAAGACACAAATTATGATGCTGATTATAGATTTGAGTTTTGATTTGACAATATGAAATCTGAGATGCTATTGAGTTCTAATTCTTCTAATGTGGGTTAGTTAAGGTTAGTGGGATGCGTTTATTGTTTTTAATAATTTAAAGTTTGGGATTGAGATTTTTGTTCAGCTGGATACAAATGTTGTTTGCCTAAA